>CM067220.1:92254300-92932806 GCA_034190945.1 Octodonta nipae | reverse complement strand
GGGTTCCATCTTCCTTCCTATTTATGAGAACGTCAATAATGTCAGTTGATTGTTGACTTCAACCTCCATGGTAATTTTTATTTTGTGATGATGCCATTAAGGTGGTGTATATAACAGCGCGAGCGCTTCTTAAAATCTTAGTATTCGAGTAACTAGAAGCGAAAGCAGAAGGCTACGAGAATTTGCGAACCACCTGAAGAGGGCAATGTGACTCTGCCGAAACGCAATTGAAATAGCGAAGAGGCCTCACAGTCTAAACGCACGCAATGAAATTCAGAACTTATCGAATTGTTGGGAAATTCTATTAAACACCGTACCGGCCCGGACCCGTCCAATAACAACTCACCGGAGATAAAAATCAGCAGGCGGGAGGCGTGCCCACTGAGCGCCAAGGGCCAATCACACGCAGCCGAGCCGTTCACGGTGCCAACCAATAGGCAACCGCGACTATATAACAGCGCGAGCGTTTCTGAAAGTCTTAGTATTCGAGTAACTAGAAGCGAAAGCAGAAGGCTACGAGAATTATGCGAACCGACCTGAAGAGGGCAGATGTGACTCTGCCGAAACGTCGTCATTTTAACCATCGATCCGGCATGGATCAGTTATCAACTACGCGATGAATTCCCGGAAACCACCTAAAACATATGGGGATAGAAACGAGAACAACACCATTGCATCCACAGTCTGACGGAATGGTGGAAAGATTCAACAGAACCTTGGAACTACACCTCGTCGTCAGCAATAATCAGAATGATTGGGATGAGTATATTCCCCTATTCCTGTTGGCCTTTGCTCAGCTGTACATAACACAGCACAGGCCTCTCCGCCAGGGTACTATTTGGAAAAGAGCTGAGATCACCCTCCGATCTGCCTTTGGCTCCCCCGAAGAACCGTCCCAAGACATCAACGATTATGCCGACCAGCTCCGACATTACATGCTGGCAATATACGAACTAGGTCGAACCAATAAGTGTAAAATACAAATGCCAATCTCTATAATAGTTGATTATGTTGACTGTAAAGGAAGTCTGCCAGAATTCTTCGGGTAGCTCTTAAAGGTATCTATATTTAGTTGGGAGATCTTGAGATCCAAGAATTCTTGTCGATAGGTCCTGAGCAGGACCGTTGGATTCAATGTCGCGCCAAGCATCATGTGCTTTAGCCGAGATATCAAAAGATTGTCCGGCTGCCAAGTTTGTTAGCTCTTTAGCGTTATCCACGGTGCTAACCACGAGGGGGCCAGCTAACTTTGCACCCCAAGATAATTTGGGAAAACAATGATGACAGAGAAGCAAAGTGCCAACGTGTTCCCGAAGAAAATGCTACCTGCCCTTCTTACCGAAGTACACATTGGGATTACCGGAGGTCATCTGAGCATGAACAAACATGGACTCTGGACAAAATTTGCAATGACATTACTGGGTAAATTACTTGGAACACATTAGAGCCTAGTGCTGGAGATGTGAGATCTGCGAAGCTCCTAAGTGCCCGAAGACTCCTACCAAGAGCAGCAGTATAATGTGGGTGTCTCATTTGAAAGAATTGAGGTAACCAATACATCCTGGACGCAATAGATTCCGAGGCATTTGGCTGACCCAATCAGGACGCAGCCGCGGTGGCATTTCCGCAAGTTCGCAGAACTTCGAATCTAACGTATCATAGATAATCTGTAAGATGTTGGAGCTTCAGGAAAAATTCATCAGGAACTTGAAACAACATGTATCATGTATCCAAGGTTATTAGCAACAACCAGCGTCATTATAATGTATATATTCCTCTTGGACTACCGCTCACCAGTCCACAACAGCACAGGGCTGACCCAGTCAGGGTACTGTTCTGTTGGGAGCTGAGACTACCGTGTGATTTAGGCTTTGGCTCACCAGAAGAACTGCCAATTAAGTTAATGAGTATGCCGTTCAATTCAGGCAAAGCATACTGGCCACATACGAACTAGCCCGCCCGCAGATAATTGGCAACCAGCGATCGAATGAAAACATGCTACGGGTTGATAGCAAATTTCGTCGGGTTCCAAAAGGAGATAAGGTCTGTTAATTCAACCCCCAGGAGGGCAAAGTCTCCAAATGTCACACCAGCTTGAAATGGTCCGTACTATGTTGTTTATCACATTCGCCGGAATCCAAGAAACAAGATGACGATGGTTGGGATCGACTGGCTCCCTATGATTGAGAGAGTATAATTCCGATCGCGGAAATTACAATTAAAAGGGGGGGGGCAGTGTTACAATGTGTAATTTTCCTTCACAAGTACTTGTTCCAGCTCTGTTACATTATCTACAATTATTGGGGTGTTTCTGCAATAAAAACAATATTATATGTTATATGAAATTATTGAGCTTATTATCTTGCAATGTAATGTTTTGAAAGGATTCGCCAAGCATTCATAAACAATTTTCGTTTCGTTTTTCGTTTTCGATAAATGTATTCTGGATATAGAATAGCATTCTTATGGAAATTGCTATGTTTAATTCGCTATGAGCGAAACGTTCACAAGTTTCTAAACGAAATATTACGAAATTAATGGATTGGCCGAGGATTTTTTCAATGCACATAGTGGTTCTTGGATTGTATCTGTTATTTCTTCTGACGTTATATTGATTTTTTTTTATTTTTGTTTCTTTTTTTTACATTTTTTCGTCTCTTATTTCTCTTCAGTTTACGTCTATTATATATAATGTTGTATTCCCTTGTTTTCCTCTATTAATTTTTCAATTAAATTTAATTGAAGTTTCTCTTGCTATTTGTCAAAACTCCTTAAGAGAACCACCATTACCATGATTCCCGTCGGTTTTCATCGTGGCGATGAAACACATCGTGGCAAGAGACGCCAACCTTTCGTGTTTTATCGTCAATTTAACTTGTTCATACTTCACTTTTGAATTCAAGTTAATTTAGGGTTTTTGTGTAACAACAAGGGGTGGGGGTGACGAAGAAAAATTTGGGAAATCAAGTACAATTAATTGGCAATAAAATATGCAGCGAAATTTATCTTAATAGCTCTCACATTAGGAGATATCATTACTGCCACTATAATTTAATGCTTAATCTGCCCAAACAATTTTCCTCCGATTAGATTAGAGCAAAAAATATAGGAACGAATTAGCAAATTCAGGTCTTTGTTAGCAATCAAGGACTCTAGGGATTCATTCACTCTGTTATTTCTTTTTCTTCTTGAAATATAGCTCAAGCTATGGTACCTTAATATTTAATTTAAATGACCATTATTTCCGATGAAATAAATTTTATTCTAGTCAAATACATTAGTAAAGAATGATGAGTTTAGACTCATTTGCGCAGAATGACATTGACATGACACTTAAAAAGTTTGTTTTTCATTGGTTTATGGTAAAAAATTAGTTAAAAAAAAACAGCGCCAGTCATTTGGGACTGCACGATGGAAGCGAAAGCTTCTTACGAAATATACTTCTCATCTCTTGTTATCTCCTTGTCTCTGCTTGTCTTTCTTTGTGTCATTCTTAATAATGGATATACATTTCAGGTTAATTCAAATAATTGTCACTATTTTGATACAACAACAACAAGTATTAATCCTACTATGTAATTTAATTCTTAATTTAAATATATCTACAAGGGAACATATTACCTGTAATATAATTCAAATTTTTAAATACATTTTTTTCACATGCAGGTAAAACAGAGACAATTATATCTCAATCAGTGTGTAATCCAACAAAAGTTTAATGAAGAAATACTTCTTTTTGATTTAAGATATAACTTTGGATTATTTTCTCTTTATGTTGTATACAATTGGTTTCATTGAATTCATGAAAATAACTACGAATAGATATCATCTGGTAAAATTTATTTACTAACATATGCTGCTCCTTGAAAATCATAAGTAAATATTTTCTCATACTAGTTTTAGTCCTTCTGCAACACCAACGATAACTGATCTATTTTTTAATGTTACAATTAGCTATTACCCAACACCAATCCGTATAAGCTTTACAATAATATGACGGGAATTCATCCTGTATTTCGTGGAAGCGGTATTTTTCCGATATTTCGTGGAATCTGAAATGTTGGTCTGGCGACCCGAGATCGGCGGCTGGCGCTATGGAAATTCATAGAATTCCACGAATGCTCGAGAAACCTTCTAAACATTTCCGAGAAGAAATATATATATATATATATATATATATATATATAAATACTGTAATGTTTTCATTTTCACACACGGGTTCAGTTCAGTTCTTGGATTTAAAAACACAGTCCAACTCACTCTAATTTATTTCCACTACTTTAACACAATTTATATTCACAGAAAACTATTTACATTTTATCTTAACTATACAATACGACCGTCGAAAACAGAATGCCTCCTATCGCCAGCTGTTCATATTTAATATTTCTCTTCTAATTGTCTGGTAAGTAAGAATTTTCGACTAATTTATCTTCTAACGACTCTTTCAAGTGTTTAGAATTTTCTAACAATTTATCTTCTACATTCATAGAATTTTCTTGTAAGGTCTCTTTTATTTTTCATTTGTTTTAATAGCATACTCATGTCTCCATTACCAGAAACTTCAAAAAAATAAGTATCGGGATCGTTACCTTCATTTATTAGGGCATCTCGCAGTCGTTGTATTAATTCACTTTTCTTCCCACCAATTTCTAAATCCCTTTCCTCCAGTTCCTGTTTCTGGTACCCACTGGTTGTTTATCTTCGAGATGAAGGACCGTCCCTACCACTGGATCTTGCTCCCGTAGCTTCTGGAACTGACCGTACTTTTAGCAAACACGTTGGCTATTTCTCTGGACATCCGGAGATCTCGAGCCACACAATGAGCCAGGGCATATTGTATGGGCACCTCAAACAGGTCTCGGGTTTCCTCTCTCGTTACGTCGTGCTGCACTTTCTGCCCATTAGAGTACAGTGCCATAAACTGCTCGAAGGTCATCTCGTCATCGGGTGGTTGGATGCTGCGGACTTGGGCTTGGTCAACTTCGCTGTCATGACTTCCGGCATAAGGGGCTAGCCTGTTGAAATGTACAACCTTTGGGTTTCCCTGAGGTAGCTTCTTTATTCTGTAGACAACATCGTTGTTTCTTCACAATTTGGTACGGCCCCTCCCAAGATCCCTGTAGCGTGGGCGAATATCCACGACGACGTTGCGGGTTATACAACCAAACAAGATCATCAACTTGGAATTCTCCGCCCTCGGCTTTAACGTCGTAGGCTTCCTTCATTCGGACACTGGCATTCTCGATGTTTAACCCGACTCGTTCATAGATGTCGTTTATCTTTTGACGTAGCTGGCTGACATAGTCTTCACCTGCGGTCTCTTCTCCTGGGGGACATCCAAACTTCAAATCGCATGGTAGTCTTAACTCTTGTCCCATGATAATACTGACCGGGGTCTGACCCGTGGATTCGTGCACAGACGAACGATATGCCATTAGAAACAAGTGCAGATACTGGTACCAGTCTCTTTGGTGGTCAGAGACTACTATTGACAAATGGCGGTTAATGGTTCTATTCATCCGTTCTACCATTCCATCGGTTTGCGGGTGTAATGTTGTCGTGTTTTATTGATCTTCAAGAGCTTGCAGACGTCTTGGAAAAGAGTAGACTCGAAATTTCTACCTTGGTCTGAGTGCAACTCCAAGGGAACACCAAAACGACTGATCCATTTCTTGACAACGACATCAGCAACGGTCAAGGCTTATTGATTCGGCAAGGCATACGCTTCGGCCCATTTACTAAAATAGTCCATCACCACCACATTGTATTTATTTCCAAAGTCGGATTCAGGAAATCCTTAACATCTTCTTGGCAGTTCACTCAATAGAAACGTTCTCTGAACTTCCCCAGGGTTTTGGTCACTCACACATAACTTGAAATTGCATTTTTTTCGACACGTTCCAGCCGACACCACACACTACCTTGATCCTGAAATACATATGCGTATACAACTAGAAACAGAGACCAGGTAATATATTATGAGTCTCTTCTTTTAGAGAAAATCAACAATTTATAGTAAATAAACAAATATAACATCCAATTTCTATACAATACCTGGACAAGATTGGCTTTTCATTCTAATTCCATTCCAATTCTCTCTTTGCGATATATTAAATTACAGACTAGACATACGTTAGAAATCAGAAAGAACACCTCAAAAAAGGGCACCTTCATATTATAAAGTAAACATTTTACATTAAGACTTCTAAATAATAATTAATATAGGAACGAAGGTAATCTCATCGCAATGCTAAAGTTATTACGAAAATCTAGCCTACGTTTACGAAGCAACTGCAGAGGGCTCCATGTGTCTCTCCCCTACAAGTTTACTGCTTATACAGGGTCATTAATTTTGAAAAAAAAACTATCCTATGAATAAAATGCTTAATTGATGTTACTTATATTTGGCAAACTCTGTACAGAGTAAAAATAATTTTTAAATATATCTACATATAATAGATATCTATCGTTGATTAGTTTAAGGTGAATAACTCTATATATGGATTGGTGCGTTGTCGGTAGCGTTAGTCTAATATGTAAATATTTTTTGGAGTACATTATTGTAATGTCTTTATTTATTCTTCTGCGGATCTGTTTTCTGTCCTTGTCCCCTTCTGGAGTTTCCAGAACTTTATGGTTGGTTGTTATCGGGAAATCTCCTGTCACACAGGTTTGCGGTCTTCTTTCGTCCACCGGATAACCTCTTTTCGCTCTGGATCTAATTTTTGGTCTTTCTGAATCTCCTTAGATCGCCAATGGTCATCGACGACGGTAGTTCTGCAGAGAACAGCCTGACAATGTTTGCAAACACCAGGGCATGGTCTCTGCGCTAAGGCATCAGCATTCCTATGCCTTGTTCAGTCTCGAAGTTAAATTCTTGCAACCGCTCAATCCACCTTGTCACTAGTCCTTCGGGGTTTTTAAACTGCAGGAGCCACTTCAGTGCTGCCTGATCAGTTCCTCAGGAGGAATCTTTTACAATAGCGGTACTTACAGAACTGTTCCACTCCTTTACCACAGCCTATAGTTCCCTGCTAGTAACGCAGTAATTCCGCTCTGGCTTACTCAAGGTCTGAAATATCAGATGACTTTCTCCTGACCCTCTTGAATTTGCTACAGCACCGCACCAATTCTGACATTGCGTGCGTCTGTATTCAATATGAAGTTCCCATCGGGTAAAGCATAACTTAAAATGGAGGCGCTGGTCAATGTTCTTTTCAGTATACCGAATGATCGCTGGCATTCCTCGTCCCACTGGTACTGCACCTTCTCCTCTGTGAGTCTAGTGAGTTGCTTGGTGATTCTGCTACATACCGACGATAGATAGTACGGGGATAACCCCAGGAATAGCTGATGGATATCTTTAGGTATCGAACATTCCTGGACGGCTTTGATTTTCTATTTATCGTCTGCGGAAACCCCATGTCCATGATATTGCACCTCATCTTGGAGCAGTTGGCACTTCTTCGGGCTTAACTGTAGTCCAGAACTTCGAAATCGCCCAAATACCTCCTCCAGGTTCTTCACGTGGTCCTCAAACGATTTACCAACCGCCATAATGTTGTCAAGATACACCAGGCATGTTTTCACGAAAGCATTTTTAACACTGTTTCCCTCAATATTTCTAACGTCGCGGACCATTACACAACCCAAACGGCATCGCCGTGAATTGGTAAAGACCTGAGCCGATTGTAAAGCAATCATTTCTCTGATTTATCTAGTTCCACCTGCCAATAACTGCTCTTCAAGTCTAGGGTGGAAAATATCTTCGATCCAATCAACTAGGGTATCGTCTCTTTTAACCAAGACAATTGGAGACGCCCAAGGGCTATTGAATGGTTCACCTTCTTCCTCTTTTAGATAGGGGTAGTGGGTAATCTTTTAGCCGACTGTGGAATAGGCTAAGCGGTCTCGGTATTAATTTTATGTTTCACCAGATCAGTCCGCCCTCTTTTTCGTTTCCCGATGTCGAAGATATCCTGATAGTTTATAAAGATGTCGCTCAACTTTGCTTTCGGGATTGGTTTTAACTTCCTGGAAAATCTGATATGAGTTTCTCCAGTTCTTCCTATAGATTACTTGGTGGGATTTCAGTAAAGATTCAGGTTCATTACTCCTACTGGCACAATCTCTTTGGCACGAAACATCATTACTGTTCCAGCTTTAGCTTTCCCCCCTAGGCAAGCATCTACAATAAGTTCGGGACATTCTGCTAAGATTGCTCGAAGCATTATGTCGTCTTCCTCATGAAGCACCAGTTCTTCGTCATTCACTGGCAGAATTCCATCTTTAAAGTTTAACTCGAATCGCTTAGAGCTCATGACATCCATTCCAATGATGTCCGCTACTATTTTGTTGTATTTCCCAAGGCTATTTCAACCTATATTTCAGCATGTAGCTTAACTGCTTCTCCTGTGGCTGTTAGGAGTTGCCTTTTTGTTGGTTTTATCATTGTCTGGTCTAAAACGATGTTGGGCCTTATAACTGTTTTTGTCGCACATGTATCCAGCAGCATTTCACATGGCTTCTTATTAGTAAGGCCATCTACAAAGACATTGTTAACGTGGTTGCATAGCGAAGAGACAAGTTTTGATAGTTGGGGCTTGTGGTCTACAGACAGGGGCGGATCTAGAATTGTCCTGAGGGAGGGGCGCAAAATGAAAATTGTGTTAATAATATGACACGTTACCAAGGGTTATTACTTGGACCTATACTCCTTCAGTTTAACAAGTTATTGCTTACCTGTCTACTGTTTACGATCCTGTAACTTAACACCTTCAGTTTATTAATCCACAGACTAGTGAAGAGTACTATTAATATTTTTTCCATTTATACAAAGCTTCAGGTAGGGCGCGCCACTGCTACAGGTCGACTATAGTCCCTTCAGATCGAACCAGTGCGTCCACTACTTGAGTCGGTCGAGCTACTGTCAATGCTTATCTGGCTTCGTGGTCCCGAAGTCCATCCAAAAACGCTTGCAGTGCTAACTTTTCTATCACATTTTCCGGTGTGGCTGGATAGGCAAGGCGAACCAGACGGGCAATATCAGCTTCAAATTCTTGTAAGGAGTCATTTGATTTCTGGTAGCGATATTTCAGTTGGGAGTGCTAAATGTGCTCCAAATTGGTCAGTCCATATCTCAGTTCTAAATGTTTGACCAGTTGTTCATATTCTTCTTGCTCCGAGGTATTCAACGTTTGCAAAATATCTGAAGCATCCCCTCATAAGGCAAGGGTTAATGCCTTTTCCTCTGCCGACCATCCGTTTAGTTTTGCAGCAGCCTCGATTTTCCATAAAATTGTGGAGGTGTCATTTTGTGTATTGTTCGAGACTGTTGCTGCTTTCGGTTCTTAGTGGAGTTTCTCCCTTTTACATTGTGACTACCTGTTCTTTTATTCTGCTGATCTCTGATCGTCTAGCATTTCTGATTTTTTAAAATTTTCTTTTAAGGATTTAGATTTTTTTAGTAAGTGGCTAAGGATTCTTTAAAGGTTTTAGAGTTTTCGAGTAATTTCTATTTTAGGGCTCTAGACTTTTCTTCTAACGTTTCTTTCCAGTTTTTAGAATCTTAGCAATATATTTTCTAGGGTTTGAGAATTTTCATGTTAATTTCTGTGGCTTATCTTCTAAAGACTTAGAGTTTTGTAGCAATTTATTTTCTATTTTTTAAAATGACATACTCATGTCACCATTACCAGACAAGTTTCGGGATGGTCATTTATTAGGGCATCTCGTAGCCATTGTATTAATTCCCTTTTCTTCCCATTAATTTCTAAATCCCTTGCCTCAAGTTCTTTTTTTTATTAACTGATCCAAACACACCGCTTTAAACATTGTTAGGCTCTTTATTTCCAACTTATAAAGTTCCACAAATACACCTATACCTATTTTGTCTGTTCATTGGGTTTTCTCTCCTCAAAATTTTTTCCTCCAACAGATAAGTATTTACAAATTGCATATGTAGAACAAAGTGTAGTAAGGCAATTTCGTAAAATTGCCCGGGTTACTGGCTGTTCGTACAGAGATTCTTCCTCACAGTTATTCTGAGAGACCTTGAGTAAGCCAGAGCGGAATTATTGCGTTACTAGCAGGGAACTATAGGCTGTGGTAAAGGAGGTGGAACAGTTCTGTAAGTACCGCTATTGTAAAAGATTCCTCCTGAGGAACTGATCAGGCAGCACTGAAGTGGCTCCTGCAGTTTAAAAACTCCGAAGGACTAGTGACAAGGTGGATTGAGCAGTTGCAAGAATTTAACTTCGAGACTGAACAAGCCATAGGAATGCTGATGCCTTAGCGCAGAGACCATGCCCTGGTGTTTGCAAACATTGTCAGGCTGTTCTCTGCAGAACTACCGTCGTCGATGACCATTGGCAATCTAAGGAGATTCAGAAAGACCAAAAATTAGATCCAGAGCGAAAAGAGGTTATTCGGTGGACGAAAGAAGACCGCAAACCTGTGTGACAGGAGATTTCCCGATAACAACCAACCATAAAGTTCTGGAAACTCCAGAAGGGGACAAGGACAGAAAACAGATCCGCAGAAGAATAAATAAAGACATTACAATAATGTACTCCAAAAAATATTTACATATTAGACTAACGCTACCGACAACGCACCAATCCATATATAGAGTTATTCACCTTAAACTAATCAACGATAGATATCTATTATATGTAGATATATTTAAAAATTATTTTTACTCTGTACAGAGTTTGCCAAATATAAGTAACATCAATTAAGCATTTTATTCATAGGATAGATTATTTTTCAAAATTAATGACCCTGTATAAGCAGTAAACGTGTAGCGGAGAGACACATGGAGCCCTCTGCAGTTGCTTCGTAAACGTAGGCTAGATTTTCGTAATAACTTTAGCATTGCGATGAGATTACCTTCGTTCCTATATTAATTATTATTTAGAAGTCTTAATGTAAAATGTTTACTTTATAATATGAAGGTGCCCTTTTTTGAGGTGTTCTTTCTGATTTCTAACGTATGTCTAGTCTGTAATTTAATATATCGCAAAGAGAGAATTGGAATGAAATTAGAATGAAAAGCCAATCTTGTCCAGGTATTGTATAGAAATTGGATGTTATATTTGTTTATTTACTATAAATTGTTGATTTTCTCTAAAAGAAGAGACTCCTAATATATTACCTGGTCTCTGTTTCTAATTGTATACGCATATGTATTTCAGGATCAAGGTAGTGTGTGGTGTCGGCCGGAACGTGTCGAAAAAAATGCAATTTCAAGTTATGCATTTCATTCCCATACTCATCTAATTTCACATGTGTAAGTGTGGGCATCCGTTAAGTAGATCTCACTTCAAAAGTAAAGCACCATCCATCTGCTTTTTTTGTGAATGTATAGGGAATAAGACCCAGCAGAGAGTTTTAGTAGTTACTAAGCAGCAAATGCAGCATTTATTGAAAACTCCGCCTCAATAAATAGAATGTTGTAAAAATTGCTGCTGAATCGATTGCGCCGGTCTTTCGCACACTTTTCAAGTAAGTAAAAGCTTACAATTGTATAAGGTTGTGCACGATTTGGAAGAATATATATTGCAATATAGTCCGTGGGTTCAATTTAAAATTATAAAACTAATATTCACTTTCACTTTTCTAGAAACTTTTATTTACATCGAATATACAACAGCTGATTCAAATATCACAATAACAATTTTACATATAAGCTCTTCGGACAACCAACTGAACTCGCGATCGTGGCCTGCTTCCTTTATAAAACCAACATAGAAAATTTTCGCAAAAATCATCATCACTCCTACAGGTGCCGAGTTTTTTCGAGAACCATTTTTTATCTCAAAGCGATTGTTGTCGTACTGAAATGAAACAGGGTCGGCTTTGGGTAAATTTGGTAACACTGCCCCCTCTTTAATTCTGATCGTCCCGATCAGAAACATCCCCTCCATGGTAGGGAGCGAGTCGATCTAAATGAACCACCTTCAATTTAGCCTTGGGGTTTCGACGGATCCGGTAGACGACGTCATTAAGCCTCGTATGGACCATCCCAGGCGGGTGTAAGCTTTGGGGATTTACCCTTGCTCCGTTGGGGGTTGTACAGCCAGACTTTGTCCCTCTCCTGGAACCCGACTGAATTGGCCTTGAGGTCGTATCGCGTCTTCATCCGGTCATTGGTGGCCAATATTTGCGTTCGGGCTAATTCGTGTATTGCCAGCATGTTATGTCGGAGCTGGTCGGCATAATCGTCGATGTCTTGGGAAGGTTCTTCGGGGGAGCCAAATGCCAAGTCGCATGGTAATCGCAGCTACTTTCCGAATAGGACCCTGGCTGGGGTCAGGCCTGTACTATTATGTACAGCAGAGCGATATGACAACAGGAATAGGGGAATATGCTCATCCCAATCACGCTGCTTATTGCTGACGACCTTGGATAGGTGTTGTTC
This sequence comes from Octodonta nipae, assembly GCA_034190945.1. NCBI lineage: Eukaryota > Metazoa > Arthropoda > Insecta > Coleoptera > Chrysomelidae > Octodonta > Octodonta nipae. The sequence continues at coordinate 92,920,382 of CM067220.1, read as the reverse complement.
CAATGTCCTGTTGAATCTTTCCACCATTCCGTATGACTGTGGGTGTAATGGTGTCGTTCTCGTTTTCCTGATCCCCAACATCGTGCAGACCTTCTGGAATACATTCGATTCGAAGTTACGCCCCTGGTCTGAATGTAATTCCATCGGGTCGCCAAACCTGCTAAATAGTTGTTCTACTAGCACCGTCGCTACCGTGGTTGCCTCTTGGTTGGGAACCGCATATGCCTCAGGCCATTTACTGAAGTAATTCATTGCGACCAGAATGTATTTGTTCCCCCTCTCAAATGGGACGCCCAAGTTGTACTGCTGCATTCTGCCCTTGGTCCGGGTCTTCGGGCCCTTACTGGCTGCACAGAGGGCACATTTCCGGCACCAAGCTCTGACGTCTTCGAAGTAATTCACCCAGTAGTACCGCTGGCGAACTTTGTCAAAGGTTTTATTAATGCCCAGATGACCTCCGGTAACTCCATCATGTACTTCGGTCAGGATGGCTGGTACCTTTTTCTTCGGAACTACCAGTTGGGACTTGGTTTCTCGTCCATCAGCGCTTTCCCAAACTCGCTTGCGCATTCCATTGTCTACCCTTAGAGAGTCCCATTGAGACCATAACGATTTCAGCACGCCGGAGTATCTAGCTACCTCGTCTCATCGTGGCCTGGGTGCCCCTCTCGTTTTGAGTGACAAGATTGGTTCAATGTCTGGATCAGCCATTTGGTCCTGGATGCACTGTTCCGTTGTCCAGTCTTCATTGGCCTGCACTCGGATCTGCCTGATGGAGATACCCTCTCGCTGCTCTGTCTTCAAACAATGTCCGCATTCCACTCTACAGGATCTTCTGGATAGGGCATCGGCATTATTGTGCAAATTGCCGGCACGGTGTTCCACCTTGAAGTCGTATTGCTGTAATTTCTCCATCCATCTGGCCAGTTGTCCTTCCGGTGTCTTCATGTCCAGCAGCCATTTGAGTGCGGCATGATCTGTTCGGATTAAGAAATCACGACCATAGAGGTATTTGTGGAAATGGTCTACAGCCCTTATTGTTGCAAGAAGTTCTTTTCTGGTGACGCAATAATTTCTTTCCGGTTTCGAGAATCCACGGCTGTAATACTCGATCACCCTCTCTTCACCATCTTGCACCTGGGATAGGACGGCCCGCAAACCTGTGTTGCTGGCGTCGGTGGCTAAGATGAACTTGCCGGACTGTGTAGGAAAGGCTAGGATTGGGCTGGAACATAGTGCTGCCTTCAGTCGCCTGAATGATGTTTCGCAATCCTGATTCCAATGGAAGGTCTCTTTCTCAGTGGTCTGCCGATGTAGAGGGGCGGCGATGGTGGTAAATCCCTCAACAAAACGCCGGTAGTATGAACAGAGGCCCAAGAAGCTTCGGAGTTCATGCTTGTCTCTTGGCACTGGCCAATCACGGATGGCTTCTATCTTGTCTTCGTTGGTGCAGATTCCTGACTCGGACACGACGTGGCCCAAAAACTCTACTTCTTTTTGGAACAAGGAGCACTTCTTCGGGTTGAGTCTCAGGTTGGCATTATTAATTCTAGAGAATACTTCGCAATTGATGATGGTCTCTACTGGCTCGAAACAAGCTATCTCTTGACCATTGGCAATTCTGATGTCGTTGTTGGACAAATTCAGGACTCTGATTGGTATATCTCGTCCGGTTTTAACTATAGCCCGTCCAACTAAGTAGTCATGAGCTGGGTGTACGGGCTCCACCATTTCAACGCAGCTTCCAGGATTGCTGTCTAGCTGCCCATGAATAATCTGTTCCGTTGGTGGAGGGACAGTGAGCATTCGCCCCCTTATGCTGACTGGCTGACGATCCCTAGACATGTGGCTGTTCTGTTGGTTACCCCTGGTCGGTGAACGTTCCGGTGGCCTTACTCGGCAGTCACCTTGGAAGTGTCCTGTCCGTCCGCAGCGGTAACATGCCCCTCTGGAGCCAGTTCTTTGTGACCGTTCTAATATTTTGTTCAGGCTAGCCAGCAGCGCTTGAAATGGTGACTCTGACTCTTCCTGGTTAAAGGAAACTGCTCGGACCCTCGGCTTGGACATGTTCATGACGGCCTCTACTTCCAAAGCCCGAAGTATAGCTTCACTACTTTTTTTGACGCCACTTAGTCTTAGATATCGTTGTACTTCCACATTTCTGATGCCGTTTATGAAACTCTGTGTGGTCAACTGGTCTTTCGTTTCCTCTGGCATTTCTGGATAGGACAAGTGAACTAATCTCTGCTTCGAATTCTTGGAGGCTTTCACCGGATTTTTGCATTTTTCCATTCAGTTGGACTTGGTATACCTGGCTCAAGGATTGATTGTGGTATCGTTTGTCTAGGATGGCGATGATCTTGTTGAAATTGCCTTGTTCATCGACTAGAATGCTTTGGAGGAGTTCTAGGGCCGGACCTCTTAATGAAATTACCAGAGAAGTAGATTTTTCTTGGTTATCCCATCCATTAGCTGTAGCTACTGCTTCAAATTGCCGTTTATACATGGACCAAGATGAACTGCCATCAAATGTGGGTGGTTTACTAACGGAACCTTTGGTACCTACTGTGTTTTGGTATTTTCCTCGCTGTAAGTCCTGTTGCATTTTTTAAATTTCTGTTTCTACTTTATTTTGGATCGCACTGATTTTATCTTGTACTTCACTGTGTACTGCTTGTTTGATGGAACTGGTTTGATCTTGAACTGTGTCTTGAATTGAACTCATTTCAAATTTTACCTACTTTGGATGGAATTGAGATCATCTACTTTTGTTTCAATAGTATCCACGGTATTTTTTATGGCCTTAATGTCATCATTTAGAGCTTTTATGCCTGACTCAACTATTTGCATTCTTTCATTAACTTGTTATACTATTTGCATTAGTTGTTCAAATTGCAGTTGTCTTTTTTCTTCAGTTACTTTAAGTTCATTTTGTCTCATCAATTCAGTTTGAACTTGTTTTTCTACAAATTTCGAGAAAAATCCTTCAATTAAATTTTGTTGATCGCTTTTCATCGTGGAAACTAGAATTTGTTGTTTTTCTTCCATCGTAGTGACAATATTTTCTAATTCTATTTTACGTTTTTCATCAAAAGATTTCACTAACCTTTGTTGAATTTCTTCTTAATGTTGTTTCTCTTTCTTGATGTTGTTTCTCCTTCTTGTCACGTTTTTCTAGAATCTGTGCTATTTTTTCGTCTAGTCCCTCTGGAACCTGCTTGACTATTTTTTGGTAGTTTCACTTTCACTTTTCTAGAAACTTTTATTTACATCGAATATACAACAGCTGATTCAAATATCACAATAACAATTTTACGTATAAGCTCTTCGTACAACCAACTGAACTCGCCATCGTTTCCTGCTTCCTTTATAAAACCAGCATAGAAAATTCTCGCAAAAATCATCATCACTCCTACAGGTGTCGAGTCTTTTCGAGAACCATTTTTTATCTCAAAGCGATTGTTCTTGTACTGAAATGAAACAGGGTCGGCTTTGGGTAAATTTCGTAACAATATATATATATATATATATATATATATATATATATATATATATATTTATATATACATATATTTTAAATATATTAACTTTATGTTTACGAGCAATTTTAATGACATATGCATCACCCGCGAATACACCAATATTTTCTATATCCTGTACTTTTTCAGATTATGAGAGAATAATAAAAAATGGTTAATGTTCATCTCTGTTGATGGATTGTTTAATTAGAATTAGGTGATTTTTCGCTTATATTTCCTCGCTAATAGAGGAATACCGGCTGAGCAAACTTATCAACCAGTTAGTAAAAAGTTCATTTGTGTTTATTGACAAACGTAAAATGACCCTTTTTTCATCGGAACACTTTCTTATATATGTTTTCTTCTAGATTTTACATGTAAATTCTTGTGATTCCATTTCAGTGATATAGGAATGTTACGAATTTTTTCAAAATGTCACTTTCAATTTTTTGTTAAGATGACAGTGGTAATTAACTATATAAGATTCTTCCCTTGTGGAAAAAATCTTATAGATTTCAATAAAAAAGTCACTGGGAACCTAATGTGTTTTTGTCCCTGTCAATCCACATATTCTATATGTTCAATATAGCTGTTATAAATAGAAAGCATTAAACTTACTGATTATAGCAAAACCAAACCATTTTTATTCTGTATTATTAAGACGGGTAAGTTCCATAATTCTAAACGGACACAATAGAAATTAGTTACATTCACCAAGTTACGTCCATATAAAGTCCATACGATTAGGGATACATTAAAATTCCATTCATTTCAATAAATAAAGAAATATCGCTTTATTGGACCAGCAAACAGATTCCGATCGGTTCAAAAATGATCTTTATCTGGCAAATTTTATTTTTACAAACTATTACAGTTTCTGTAGTTCTGTATGGGACTCTTTGAATGTTTTCAACAGGGAACTTTCCGTAACACAGTAATAGATTACTTAGAATTCACATAATGAGACGATTTGTTGAAAAAAATTAGATGTAAGACTTTATTTATAAATTCATAGATTAAGAGTAGGACAATTTTGTTTATATATGTCATTTTCGTAAATAATATCGACAAGAATGTTCCCAGATGTTCACTGAAAAAATAAAATTATTGGTCCACTTAAGTAATATACCGAATACTTTGATATGCATGACTGAGTGCTTCAGATTGCATTAACCTCCAGGACATTCGTTCACCTTGCCATTTAAGAAAAGTTTTCTAACATTGAACGTCACACTGCCTTCATTTAAATGTAAGTCCATTATGTATAAACAAATGATTTTTAATTCCTGGACTTGATAACAATGAAAATAATAATTCGAACTAAAACTCAAGGAGTCACTAATACGGAGTACTGGACGCTTCTTTAATTAACAGTACCTAATTACGATTTAAATTTGCGCCATTGTTTGGTATTTTTTATCAAAATGCAAATGTGTTTGTATATAAAGTGTGTTCTCAAAGGTGAGTCAGTTATTTTAATAATTTGTACAACTTGTAAAGAGAAGACGAAAAATCATTTTTATAAAAGTTGCTGAATAAGAGAGTTATAAATAATGTAAAGTATAGGCTTCAATTCGTAAAAAATGAGAAATTATGTAGTCTCTCCGGTAAAATACATCCAGTTCTACAAAAATTGTCAAAATTTTACCATTTTTTTCGGTTATGTATTGTTGTCTTTTTTTGGCGTACCCATGAATGATTACTAATGTCAAAAATTAAATACGTTATTATAGTATTTACTCCTGTTTTATTAAATAACCCCACAGAAAAAAAATTCAGTTCGTTAAATCCAAGGAACGTGCAGGCCAAGAAATATAATACATATAATACTATATGTCTATTAGAAAATTCATTAATTAATGTTAGTGAATTTCTCGTGTATATATGGTGGAGCTCCATCATGTAGAAATCACATATTCTGTCTCACATTTAAAGGAAAATTTTCTAGGAATTGCTGCTGAATTTCCTGGTCGTGCTCACTGGGCCACACAATACTTTGAGCGGACCAGTGTGGCTGCATTTCAGCTAACTGCTGTCACTCTGTGGTGATTTGAAAAACCAATAAATTAAAAGCGTCAAACTGAGGGATCCTCATAAATATTAAAATTTATATAGTAAAGGAGTTTATGACAATTAAAGTTCTTCATGGTGAATTTTAAACTTTTTTATATAAATCGCAAGTTTAAAGTTATTTTAACAAAAAAATAGGGACACTTCTGGGAATAAATTTTACAAAAATCGAACATTTCCTCCTCTGTTTTCGAAACTGTAATAATATATACTACGTAAAATAGGACGTTTATAGGAAAAATTAGGAGAAATATAAAATGAAAGGGCTCATCATTATAGGAATACAAATATATGTTTTTTATTATTTTTAAAGTAAGCTGTTAAAAAGTTATTAACAAAAAAATATATATAAAATTTACCCGTTCTACTAGTATTCAGACATGGGGTGCTAATAATCAGCAGTTAAGCAGGCTACCAGAGAAAAACATTATTTGTAAACGGAATCTTAAACGTATAAATTTTGATATGTGAAGAATATCTCTAAAAATTGGTAGGATAAATCAATAAGATAAAATAACAAATGTCACAAAATTCTGTGCTTTAACGCTTTATTAAAACGCTGCATCGCTGTAGGTAAGCTGAGACTCTTAAGTACATCGCTTTAACAAAGCTCTTCATTGCTACAATTCCCTGAATACACCTATTGTCAACTTGATTGTAGCTTGGCACCGAATTCAAAAATATATTAGTTAGGTACGTAATTAATTTGTACCGAATGAGCACCTTTTATTGTTTACATTTTTTACTTTATGAGTAGGTACCTAAGAGCAGTGTCGTTGACATAACAATTTTGGTACAGTTCGTGTGTTGTTCATGTCTCACTGAGTCTTAATTTGAAATTCTAAATCCCTATATATTATTATCTCAGTCTGCTTGATATTTATATTATTGTGGTTAGGAATTGTTATATCAATTAAAGTTGTTTTCCGAGAGATTTTATATACCAAAACTATATCTAGTCTATTGTGAGCAACAGTCAGATCAGTCAGTATCGTGCGGTCCCAGTACAGCTTGTAGTTGTTATTTTTTAAAACATATTCTGGTTTGTATTTATAGTATGGTAATCTCATCGACTGCCATCTCCCATTTCGTAGTGCCCCTGCTGCATTTTGCCTTTAACTGTATTAATAATTCGGCATTTGTCTAGTCCAAAATGCATATGGATGTCACTAGAGAACCCTTCTACTATTTCAAGCATATCATGCAGCTGTTGTTTCGTAGCTGTAACTTTAAGTCGTACATGTATAACAAATGGTTTATCTTTAATGCTTGTACGTTGTTGTATTTGAGACTAAACCCAACATTAGTTTGTTTGAGAGAGGGTTCATGGCAAAGCAGAACCACAGCGGGCTAAGAGAGTCTCCCTGGAATATACCCCTTTTGATTGGAATGGGGTCAGTTTGTATCGAACAGTTGGCTTCATCCAGTGAGATTTTGGTTTGCCAGGTGGACATGGCATAATCTAAAAAGTTGATAATACAATTATTCACTTTGTAGAGTTTCAGTGCCTTTATGGGCCAATCATGTGGAACTGAATCAAAGGCCTTTTTGTAGTGCACATATGCCATGTAGAGATTTCGTCATTTGGCGTGGGCTTGATTGCAGACAACGGAATCAATTATCAGTTGTTCTTTGCACTCCATCGAATTTTTCGCACATCCCTTTTGTTGTTGAGTAATTATGTTGTTCAGCTCACAATGTTTGAGTTTGTATAAGGTTGGGAGGCAAGTGAGTGGCCGGTACATTTGCTGGCTCCTGTGTACATAGGTTGCCCTTTGGTAAGAGATATGTAGCACCATGTCTAAGAAAACTAGGTATCTTGTGAAGGTGGGTAATTATGTCATTTATACGGGCTGTTAGTATTTCATGGGTTGGGTACAGTTTCTTTATCCAGTAATTTTGCACACCATCTGGTCCTGGTGCTTTCCAGTTATTGAGGTGCTTTTATATTAGATGTGTCTTCCGTTGTAAATGGTTGGTCTTGCATGGTATCGCAGTTCTGAAATGCAGCCTCCTCCTCATTAATCCAGTGACATATTTACTTCACTGTTTATGGAATAAAAATATAATATAAACTTCTGATTTGTACCCATTTCCATGTTCGATATTTTTATAAACAACCATTATTTGCGATATATACCCGGAGTGCACCAAATACTATGAACAAAAAAACAAATTATTTTTCTTGAATATTAGGATTTTCTCTTTTACTGGGGCTTCATTATTATCTATAAAACTCTTTTTCTGATTGTCGGAAAAGTGTGTTGTCTAGTTTCCGTTGGTTACTGTTTTTGTACCTTCTCAATCGACTTATGTAGGTGGAGAGCTTTTGTCGTAGACTGTCCAGACACTGCTGAGATGTGATGTTTTCTCCATCCCACCGGGAGTGTATTAGGTTATTGTGCATGATACTCGGTCAGTTTTCTAACGTCTTTTCGAAGAGAATTGATTTTCACTTCAAGCCTTCCTTGCCAAGGTGGTATTCGAAGTGTTTGTTGTCTAAATTGGGGAGGGTCTTACTTTGGTCTTATTGCGACCCCAATAATTCTGCAGATGGAAATTGCAGCACAGTAGATGATTGTGTGTAGCGACTCTAACTTATTAGCACCTAAACCATAGTTTGGCAAGATAAATTTGTTCATAGCCTGCAAGACGATATCCAGTTTCTTAGAAGATCTTAGTTTGGGAAGAGTTGGTCTAGTCAGTGTATTTGTTCCACTATAGTCTATAAGAGCTCCTTCCATTTCTGCTTGTATCTTCTCAAGCAGGTCAGCGTTGGTTGGCAGTTCTTGTTGAAGTTCTTGAGTCTCGTCCGCTCTTTGTGTCAAAGGTGTTTCAGGCTCCGGATCGATTGTATTACGACCAAATACTTCGCTCTTTAGTGTTTCCAGTTGTTGTTGTTGTTGAGATGGCCTTATTAATAAAAAGCAATGTGCAACGCTGCTGGATACTGGTGCGACGAAAACAATCATAAGGCCCAACATTGTTTTAGACGAGACAATGATAATACCAACAAAGTGGCAACTGCGAACAGCGACAGGAGAAGTAGCTAAGGTCCATGGTGAAGTAGAGGTTGAAATGGTCTTGGGAAATACAATATTCCAACATCGGGTTTCGAGTAAAACTTTAAAGATTGAATTCTGATAGTGAATCACGAAGAAGTGGTGCTTCATGGACAAGATGCCATAATGCTTCGAGCCATCTTAACAGAGGATGTCAATGTTCCAGAAAGAGCTGAAATCATTGTAGATGCTTGCTTAGATGGGAAAGCTTAAGCTGGAACAGTAATGATGTTTGATTCCGAAATTAACGACGGAAATGTAGGCAGGAGAATTGCACTGGAAAAGACTCTGTTGGAGATTATGCCGGTAAGACTAATGAACTTGAATCATTACTCGGTTGCATTAAAGAAAGGAACAATTTTGGGGCACTGTTCAATAGTTTCCTCTGTAGTCAGAAACATACAGCATACAACAATACCACCAGGTAAAATATCTGAGGAACTGGAAAGACTCATTACAGCTTCTTCTAAGAACTTGAAATCAATCCACAAAGCAAAATTGAGGGACATCGTTAAAAACTATCAGGATATCTTCGACGTAGGGAACGGAAAAAGTGGACGGACTGACCTGGTGAACCATAAATTTAATATGGGACGCTCAGCAATTCGACAGTCGGCGAGAAGACTAGCCCTAGCCAAAAGAGAAGAAGCCGATAGGATGGTCCACGAAATGGAGGGGAAGGTGTTATTGAACCAGCCAATAACCCTTGAGCTTCTCCAGTTGTCTTGGTTAAAAAGTAATACGATTCGACCCGGTTTTGCGTGAACTATCGGTAACTAAATCACCCAACAAAAAAAGACAGCTATCCTCCACTAAGAGGACTTGAAGAGCGGTTATTGGCAGGCGGAACTAGCTAAGGAAGACCGGGAAAAGACTGCTTTTACGATCGGCTCAGGACTACCAATTTACGGTGATGCCTTTTGGTTTGTGTAATGCTCCAGCGATGTTTGAAAGATTGATGGAAACAGTGTTAAAAGGGCTTTCATGAGAAACATGCCTGGTGTATCTTGACGACATTATCGTGGTTGGAAAATCGTTTGAAGACCACGTGAAAAATGTGGAGGAGGTATTTCAACGACTTCGAAGTTCCGGACTAAAGTTGAGCCTGAAGAAGTTCCAAGAAGAGATGCAATACCTTGGACATGTGGTTTTCGCAGAAGGAGTAGCTATTGGTAAACAGAAAACCAAAGCTGTTCAGGAATGGCCAACATCTAAACATATCCACCAGCTCAGAAGTTTCCTGGGGTTATGTACTTACTATCATCGGTATGTAGCAGGATTTGCTAATATCGCCAATCCACTCACTAAACTCACAGACGGGAAGGTGCAGTATCAGTGGAACGAAGAATTCCAGCGATCATTCGAGACCTGAAAAGTGCATTTACCAGTGCCCCCATTTTAAGTAATCCTTTACCAAATGGGAACTTCATATTGGATACAAACGCAAGCAATGTGGGAATTGGAGCAGTGCTTTCGCAGATCCAAGAGGGCCAGGAGAAAGTCATCGGATATTTCATCAAGACCTTGAGCAAGCCAGATCGGAATTACTGCGTTACTCGCAGGGAACTTTTGGCTGTAGTAAAGGGGGTGTAACATTTCTACAAGTACCTCTATCGTAAAAAATTCCTCCTGCGGACTGATCATGCAGCACTGATGTGGCTCTTGCAGTTTAAAAACCCCGAAGGACAAGTGGCCAGATGGTTCGAGCGGTTGCAAGAATTCGACTTCGACTGATGATTGCAAACATTGTCAGCGAGCAGAAGAAAAAGGGGCTGTTCTCTGTAGAACTACCGCCGTCGATGACCATTGGCAATCTAAGGAGATCTAGAAAGACCAGAAATTAGATCCGGAGTTAAAAGAGGTTATCCGGTGGAATGAAATAAGACCGTAAACCTACGTGGCAGGAGATTTCCCGATACTCACCAACTATAAAATCAGCGCAACTCCCTCATCCTGTAGAATGGACTTCTGACGTGCGTCCTGGAAACTCCAGAGGAGTGCAAGGAGAGAAAACAGATTGTAGTCCCCAGAAATAGGAGAGTAGAGGTTTTGCGAGAACTACATTATAGTACAACTGGAGGACATCTGGGAGTAACGAAAACATTGGGGAAGTTGCGAGACGCTTCTATTGGGTAAACTGCTAAGCAGATGTCAAGGATTGGTGCCAGAAATGTACGGTTTGTGCAGCAAGTAATGGGCCTCAGAAGCGAGCAAATGCTCAAATGAAGCAATATAATCTGGGCAGTCCATTCGAAAGAGTAGTCATTGATGTTGCCGGTCCATTTCCTGAATCTGACTCCGGAAGTAAGTACATTGTGGCGGTGATGGACTATTTCAGTAAATGGACAGAAGCTTATGCATTGCCGAATCAAGAAGCCTTGACCTCTGCTGATGTCCTTGTCAAGGAATGGATCAGTGGTTTTGGTGTTCGCTTGGAGTTGCACTCAGACCAAGGTAGAAATTTCGAGTCTACTCTTTTCCAACACGTCTGCAAAGCTCTTGAAGATCAGTAAAACCAGGACGACAGCATTACACTCGCAATCTGATGAAATGGTAGAACGAATGAACAGGACCATTAACCGCCATTTGTCAAAGGTAGTCTCTAACCACCAAAGACACTGGGACCAGTATCTACACTTATATCGTTCGTCTGTGCACGAGTCAACGGGTCAGACTCCGGCTAGTGTTATTATGGGACGAGAATTACGTCTACCATGCGATCTGAGATTTAGATGTCCCCCAGGAGAACAGACAGCAGGTGAAGACTATGTCAGCCAGTTACGTCAACGGATGGACAACATCCATCAACGAGTCCACTTAAATATCGAGAATGCCAGTGCCCGCACGAAGGAAACCAACGACATCAAAGCTGAGGGCGTGGAATTCTAGGTTGATGATCTTGTTTAGTTGTATAACCCGTAACGTCGTCGTGGATATTCACCCAAGTTGCAGAGATCTTGGGAGGGGCTGTACCAAATTGTAAATAGAATCAACGAAGTTGTCTACAGAATAAGGAAGCTACCTTGAGGAAAACCAAAGCTGGTACATTCCAACAGGTTAGCCCCTTATGCCGGAAGTCATGACGGCGAAGTTGACCAGGCCCAAGTTCCGCAGCATCCAACCACCCGATGACGAGATGATATTCGAACAGTTCATGGCTCTTTACTCTGATGAACAGAAAGTGTAGCACGACGTAACCAGAGAGGAACCCCGAGACCAGTTTGAGGTACCCATAGAATATGCCCTGGCTCATTGTGTGGCTCGAGATCTCCGGATGTCCAGAGGAATAGCCAAGGTGTTTGCCAAGATGTACGGCCAGTTCCAGAAACTAAGGGAGCAAGATCAAGTTGGTACCAGAGACATCTTCTATTTAGTAACGAACACATTCGCAGATTTGAACGCCGTTTACTGTTACTTCCACCAAACTTCTCGTTATTGAAATGCAAATATCGCCACACCAGAAAGGATTCTGTAACATTCCGGGACGAAATGGTCTTAACGAGGGGGCAATGTGACGGGAATTCCTCCGATAATTCGTGGAATCGGCATTCATCCCATATTTCGGGGAATCCGAAATATTGTTTGGCTGGCGCAACGAGGTCGGCGGCTTTCTTTGATGTAGTACTCGAAGAGTCTAGCCTAGTCTCGGCGGCTGTTTGACGTTCTGGAGAATTCCGAGAAGAAATATATACATACGGAGAGCTGAGGAAGCTTTCATTCAGTATTCGACTGTCGTATAGTAAAAGCAGGTGTTCAATATAAATTGCCAACAGTTTTGTAAATATAAATTGTGTTAAAGTAGTGGAAATAAATAATAGTTAGTTGGACTGTGTTCTTAAATAAATCCAAGAATTGAACTGAACCCGCTTGTGAAAATATAAACATTACAATATCTTTACCCTGCCAACTAAGGAAGTGCACTTACCGTTCATCCTGGACACTTTGTATATTTTCGTTATGTACATTGCTACAAAAGCTTTACCCTGTTTACCTAGGGAGGTTGCGATTCTACTGATATGATAACAGTATCGATACTTTGGTTTCGATACCGGGTTCTTGTTGGTATCGATACTTTTCTTGTGATACTTGGATACACCTCACGCTAAATTAGTATTTTTCCAGACTTTAGGATTCTTCCCTCACAAAATTTGAATCGACACTTTCTATCGATACCAGTGTCAATATCTTTTGTTTCGATACCTCTTGTAGTACCGGTATCGATACTATAGTGGTAGCGCAACGTCCCTATGTATACCCCATATACGTATACCCTATTTATTAACATCTTTTACACTGCACCTTATATACTGCCAAAGAACCTTGATCCTGTTTAAAAACATCCTTTTTGTATACCTACCCTGTTTACTGAAATCTTGTATGTATACATACCCTCTGAATACTTATACTCTGTTTTGTATAAGTATATTTACACGTTATACTTAGACTCTCTATACTTACACCCCGTACGCACTAGTGCACATACTTCACCTTGTATATACCCCTGTATACTTACAATATCTCTCTGTATATTTATACCTCGCAAATTTACATTCTGCATATATACATCCTCTCTGATACTTTATTTACTAAGACTTACAATTGGTTTACTAACACCATGTATATAGATTCCCAAACTCTACCGTCAGTTTAATAACACCCTGTACATTGAACTCTTGCCCAAACACTACTAGAAAAGGAAGACAACTCACGTATTTAATTTGATAAGCATTAGTATTGCTGAGAATTTCCTGGGTTTAAAACAACAATTGATTTCTACACAAAAATTAAATCGTCTTTATTTACTCACAAATTCAGAACTAAATTTCACTACCTAACTACAATTTCTTAGACAATATCAACATTTGGATATAAGCTGTTCCGCCATGTCGTTTTCTACTGAACGCTAGTCTGGTGTACGTCTTCCTTTAAATACTACTTCAAGTCTCTTTCGAACTTTCTCGTAGTGATCCTATCTTTCTAACTTGTTTTATTTCTTTTTATCGAACAGTTTGGAATTTTCAGTAATATTTTTTATCAATCGTATGTTATAATACTGCCTCCTTTAATTCTGATCGTCCCGATCAGAAACATTCTCTCGATGGTAGGGAGCGAGTCGATTCAACTTAGCTCTTAGGTTTCGGCGAATGCTAGACAATGTAGTTGATCCTCTTGACGTATGGGCCATCCCACGCTAGCATTATCATTAGAGACATGCCTTTGTTTTCCAGAGGGTTGCATAACCAAATCTTAACTCCCTGTTGGAATCCGGCTGAATATGCCTTCAAAACGTAAGTTGTTTCATCCGATCGCTGATTGCTAACATCTGCATTTGTGGCTAACATGCTTTGTCTGAGTTGGTCGGCATATTCGTTAACTTCGTTGGGCGCTTCTTCTGGTGAATTAAATAGCAAATCACACGGTAGTATGAGCTCCCTTCCAAACAGTACTCTGACTGGAGTCAGCCAACAGGAACAGGGGATGATGCTCATCCACGCTTGTTGTTGGTGAAGACCTTGGATATATGTTGTTCCAAAATCGTGTTTAAAACTTTCCACCATTCCGTTCAATTGTAGACGTGAGTGGATGGAACTCATTTTCTAGATGCGACATCAAGAGAATTTTTTTAAATGGGACGTCCACAATGTACTGCTGAATTCTGCCCTTGGTCCTTGTCTTAAGACCCTTATTGGCTGAGCAGATGTTGAAATTTCGGGACTGGGCTCTGCCGTCCTCCAAGTAATGCACCCAGTAAAATCGTTGGCGAATCTAATTTAAAGGACAGTGGGTACCTTTTTCTTTGCAACGTGTCTTGCTCTACCTTTAGAGAGTCCCACTGGACCCAGAATAACTTCAGAACGCTTGAAGGACTAGCTATCTCGTCTCACCTAGGCCTGGGTGCTCTTCTTGAGTGAACGAATTGGTTCAATATCAGATTCGGCCTTTTATCCTGTACACATTTTTTGGTCGTCCAGTCCTCATTCATCTCCACTCAAATCTGTCAGATGGAAATACCCTCTCGTTGTTCCATCTTCTAGCAATGTCCACAATCCGTTAAACATGGTTTTCTTGACAAGGCATCTGCATTGTTAGGCAAACGGCCGGAAGGGTGTTGTACCTTTAAGTCTCCAAAACGGTGTTGCTGGCGTCGGTGTCTAAGAAGAATTTGCCATACTATTTGGGAAAGGTTAGAATTGGACTGGAATATTATGCTGTTTCTAATCTTCTGAATGCCGTTGTAATATTTCTGATTCCAGTGAAATGTCTCTTTTTCTTTGGTCTGCCTATGTAGAGATACGGCAATGGTGGCAAATCCCTCTACGAACAGCCGCTAATATGAACACAGATCTCCATGTTTTCATATACATTGTTCAATTTCCAATAATCTTTGTAAGACCGGTTGGTTCCATGTTTATTAGACTGGGAGCTCGTGGATGGTTAGTCATAATTCGCCCACTTATACTAAATGATCGGAGTTTCCCAGGTCAGTGAGGCTGTTGAGTAGGCTACTCCTTGTTGGTGTTGTTCAGTTAGCCTCACTCTGAAGTTAGGTTGAAACTGTGTCCGTCCACAACGGTAACATACTCCTGTGTTTTCATTTCTTTGTGATCGTTCGAGTAGTTTATTCATACCAGACAACAACACCTGAAGGGGTAACTCCGATTCTTCCTGGCAAATGGAAACTGCTCATACTCTCGGCTTAAATATATTTATGACGGCCTCTACTTCCAAGGTCTTAGATTTCTTTGCATATCAACAGCTCTGATACTAAGTACAAAACTTTTATCTAGGACTGCAATAACCTTGTCGAAGTTACTTTGTTCATCTGCTCTGGAGAAGTTCCAGTGCCAGAATTCTCATAAAGAAATTACAAAAGAAATAGACTTTTTTGGCTATCCCAACCATGAGCTACGGCCACCGCATCAGATTCTCGCTTGTACTTAGGCCATGATGACCTACCATTTGACGACATAGAAGCTTAGATTTTTATTAAATAAATAAAAAACTATTTATTAGATTACTGTCCCGATTTTAAAAAAAATATGTCAAGAAATACCTTGTCAATCTTCTTATTAACGAATGATAATATTTCATTTAATTTGTAATAAAAGTCATCAATAAAACAGTTACAATTTTTTATTGTTATTTTAACCTATAAATTAAAATCAAAAAGAATTAAAATTAAGAATCATTAAAATTATATGAAAAAAAAAACTGAAAAGGTATAATTAAGAATTAAAACTAAAATTATAAATAAGAATTTGAAGAAGCATATATGACGTCGTAATACGTCTTGTTACGACCGCAACATACTTGAAATTTTTTATTTGTGTCCTTTTTTATAAACATGTTGACCACTCCTGCCGTAAATCATGCGGTACTGCTTCTGATAGGCCACCCTGCAAATATACCGGGTGCTTCAAAAAAATGTATACACACTTTGAACTTCCATAGAAAATTTATTTACCGTTCTACAAAGTTAAATTTCAGGAAAATAGAAAGCTGAAAGTCCAATGTAAATGAAACATAAATAACAAATGTTAATACTGTTCAAATTGGTGACCTGCAGCATCAATACAATTCTGAGTACGAGTCACCACAGATTCTGTACATCGTATCAAAACGTCCAATGAGATTTTTCTACACACTGCTTGAATCTCATTCCAAAGAATGTCTAGGTTACGTGGTTTACGTTTGTACACCTCATCTTTTACTGTGCCCCACAAGAAGAAATCCAGTGGTGTAAGGTCTGGAGAGCGTGCTGGAAACTCGATTGGCCCCCTGCGTCCTATCCACTGGCCCGACAAATTTTGATCCAGGTAAGCTCGTACGTCCCTGGGATAGTGCGGCGGAGCACCATCTTGTTGAAAATAAAAATCATCATTACCGTATAATGCACGAATGGCAGGAAATATGGAATCAGCAAGCATTGTAAGGTAATTAATACCAGTTACAGTGCCTTCAAATCGAAAAGGTCCAATGAGTCCCCTTGAATACAAACCGCACCACACATTTACACCAGGGAAATTTACAGCTTTTTCAATTGTAATGAGAGGATTTTCTTCACACCAGTAAACACAATTGTGCCTATTGACAGTTCCATTAAGTTTGAATTGGGCTTCATCCGACCAAATGATGCTACCCATAAATCCCGGTTCACGTATCACCATCTCCTGAATCCATTCACAAAATTGCAACCTTCGATCTGGATCGTCGTCATTTAGCTGTTGCACCAGCCTTGGAATGTAAACACGATACTTGCCTATCTTCAGAATGCGTAGCACGCTGCTAGCACTTACATCACTTTCACGTGCCCCTTGCCTTGAAGATTTGTTAGGAGAGCGTTGAAACAGTTCCAAGACTGCCGTTGATGACTCATCACTTGTAGCTGTTCGAGGCCGACCTGAATGACCTTTATGCACATCACACACTGTTCCATGAACTTCGAATTTGTCTCGTATGCGTGTAATTGTTAATCTTGAAGGTGGTTTTGTATCATACTCCCTTCTCCACTGTCTTTGAACTTCATTTACATTCTCAAACTTCCAGTACCACTTAATAACCTGCTTACGTTCTTCAAAACTCAAACGTACGTCCCCCATGTTGATATTACAAATTCCAACTGATAATATAACATAGAGGGACGATTATGCTGGCACCTGGCGAAGAAATATAACATTAGCCTTGTAGAGCGGGAAAACTACAATAGTTTAAAGTGTGTATACATTTTTTTGAAGCACCCGGTAGATTTAATAATATCTACAATGAAGAAAATACCTGCCTTATTTTATAATAAATGAAGCACTGGACTGTGATTTTTGCTTAGTAAGATGGGATGAGATGCAGTTTTCTACATTCGATTCGTTAAAGCGTTTGAGACTATATGTGATCAATAAATTCTCAAAATTTGCATAAAAATGCATTTTTAGAAGTACACCTCGAAGTGGTAATACATATAAAATTTGTAACTCGTTAAATAATGATGAAAATGATTTCAAATTTGACAATAGCATTGGTTTCTGGGATAACTGGTGCCCAGGACGATTGCTATAAACGTGGCATTAACGGTCAAATACATTTTTTTATCTAATCATATATCTCCACAAGAAATACAGACACTGATGTAATTCTTTTTTAAATTGAAGAATAAGTCATACAATCTATAGTTTTCGCATTTCTTCTGATCGTCTTTTTTAAATATCCCTATTATTATGCTATAATGCAGGCTTCAGATCATTTTTCTGGCTACAATCTGATATTGCTTACATATCTACTACTTATTGCTTGGCAAGAACTTCAAAAATATATTAGAAAGGTGAGTAATTAGTTTGTATTGAGAATGAGGACATTTTATTGTGTACTTTGTGTGTGAGTACCTAACAACAGTGAATGTGATATTTACTGTATAGTGTTCTGCTTTGTTAATTATTTTCGATTTTTTAGCTCGGTTAATATTTAAAAAATATATATTTTTAACTTTTTAGTTGTTTTTAGAAGTCTGATAATATTATTATTGAAGGGATAACGTTGCTATCCAGGCAACAGATAGAAACACGATTAAAAAGAGAAAAAGTTCCGTATTTTAAAGCCCATACGACTACTGAAGAAAAAATAACCTGTTTCTTATTTCTTACCATTTTCAAGTTAAACAAGGAAAAAAAATGTTACTTTCTGTTTTTTGTCTCTTCCGCTTTCATTTAAAAAAATATCAAGAAATTGTAAAGAAAAAAGTTTTTGCTCGAAACTTTTACCCAATTAGTAGTCGTGAAATCTACACTGATACATTTTATCTGTTCTGAGCCATCATGAACTATTTTTTTAATGGGATAAAGCATTAAAGGCCCAATATAATGATATATCATATTGTTGTAAAGTCCGTGGGTTCAATTTAAAATTATAAAACTAATATTCACTTTCACTTTTCTAGAACTTTATTTACGTTAAAACAGCTGATTCAAATACAATAACAATCCCATATACGCTAGTCGTCGCGGTATAACTGAACTGGCGATCGTGGCGTGCTTCCTTTATAACACCAGCGTCGAATTCTCCAGTAAAAATCATCATCACTCCTTCCGCTGCCGAGTCTTTTCGAGAATCGTTTTTTTTTATCTTAAAGCGTTTGTTATCGTACTGAAATGAAACAGGGTCGGCTTTGGGTAAATTTCGTAACACTGCCCCCTCTTTAATTCTGATCGTCCCGATCAGAAACATCCCCTCCATGGTAGGGAGCGAGTCGATCTAAATGAACCACCTTCAATTTAGCCTTGGGGTTTCGACGGATCCGGTAGACGACGTCATTAAGCCTCTTGACCACCTCGTATCGCAGGCGGGTGTGTAAGCTTTGGGGATTTACCCTTGCTCCGTTAAGGGTTGTATAGCCAGACTTTGCCCCTCTCCTGGAACCCGACTGAATTGGCCTTGAGGTCGTATCGCGTCTTCATCCGGTCACTGGTGGCCAACATCTGCGTTCGGGCTAATTCGTGTATTGCCAACATTTTATGTCGGAGCCTATCGGCATAATCGTCGATGTCTTGGGGAGGTTCTTCGGGGGAGCCAAATGCCAAGTCGCATGGTAATCGCAGCTCCTTTCCGAATAGGACCCTGGCTGGGGTCAGGCCTGTACTATTATGTACACCAGAGCGATATGACAACAAGAATAGGGGAATATGCTCATCCCAATCACGCTGGTTATTGCTGACGACCTTGAACAGGTGTTGTTCCAAGGTCCTGTTGAATCTTTCCACCATTCCGTCTGACTGTGGGTGTAATGGTGTTGTTCTCGTTTTCCTGATCCCCAACATCGTGCAGACCTTCTGGAATACATGCGATTCGAAGTTACGCCCCTGGTCTGAATGTAATTCCATCGGGACGCCAAACCTGCTGAATAGTTGTTCTACTAGCACCGTCGCTACCGTGGTTGCCTCTTGGTTGGGTATCGCATATGTCTCAGGCTATTTACTGAAGTAATCCATTGCGACCAGAATGTATTTGTTCCCCCTCTCAGATTCGGGAAACGGACCGGCGACATCGATGGCAATTCTCTCAAATGTGACGCCCACATTGTACTGCTGCATTCTGCCCTTGGTCCGGGTCTTCGGGCCCTTACTGGCTGCACAGGTGGCACATTTGCGGCACCAAGCTCTGACGTCTTCGAAGTAATTCACCCAGTAGTACCGCTGGCGAACTTTGTCTAGGGTTTTATTCATACCCAGGTGGCCTCCGGTAATTCCATCATGTACTTCGGTCAGGATGGCTGGTATATTTTTTTTCGGAACTACCAGTTGGGACTTGATTTCTCGTCCATCAGCGCTTTCCCAAATTCGCTTGAGCATTCCATTGTCCCACTGAGCCCATAACGATTTCAGCACGCCGGAGTATCTAACTACCTCGTCCCATCGTGGCCTGGGTGCCCCTCTCATTTTGAGTGACAAGATTGGTTCGATGTCTGGATCAGCCATTTGGTCCTGGATGCACTGTTCCGTTGTCCAGTCTTCATTGGCCTGCACTCGTATCTGCCTGATGGAGATACCCTCTCGCTGTTCCGTCTTCAGACAATGTCCGCATTCCGCTCTACAGGGTCTTCTGGATATGGCATCGGCGTTATTGTGCAAACGGCCGGCACGGTGTTCCACTTATTATGGCAAGAAGTTCTTTTCTGGTGACGCAATAATGTCTTTCTGGTTTCGAGAATCCACGGCTGTAGTACTCGATCACCCTCTCTTCACCATCTTGCACCTGGGATAGGACGGCCCCCAAACCGGTGTTGCTGGCGTCGGTGTCTAAGATGAACTTGCCGGACTGTGTAGGAAAGGCTAGGATTGGGCTGGAACATAGTGCTGCCTTCAGTCGTCTGAAAGATGTTTCGCAATCCTTTCTCTGTGGTCTGCCGATGTAGAGGGGCGGCAATGGTGGCAAATTCCTCAACAAAACGCCGGTAGTATGAACAGAGGCCCAAGAAGCTTCGGAGTTCATGCTTGTCCTTCGGGACTGGCCAATCACGGATCGCTTCTATCTTGTCCTCGTTAGTGCGGATTCCTGACTCGGAAACGACGTGGCCCAAAAACTGTACTTCTTTTTGGAACAAAGAACACTTCTTCGGGTTGAGTCTCAGGTTGGCGTTATTAATTCTGGAGAATACTTCGCCCAGGTTCTTCAGATGGTCGTCGAATGTCTGGCCCATGACTAGAATGTCGTCGAGGTATACTAAACACCTCCTCCATGTTAACCCGCTCAGTACATACTCCATTAGCCTCTCAAATGTAGCGGGTGCATTACATAACCCAAAGGGCATGACCGTGAACTGAAACAGCCCTTTACTGGTGGAGAACGCTGTCTTCTCTCTGTCGTTTGCGTGTAGACCAACCTGCCAATATCCACTTTTTAGGTCTAGTGTGGAGAACCAACGGGAGCCTGCTAGTGTGGTCAAAGTGTCATCGATTCGGGGTAGTGGATAGCTATCTTTCTTCGTGACATCATTCAGCTTTCTGTAATCCACGCAAAATCGGGTGGTTCCATCTTTATTTTTAACTAGCACGACGGGAGCAGACCATGGGCTGATGGATGGCTCAATAACTCCATTTTGTAACATGGACTCAATGTTTTCCTCGACTGCCTGTTGTTGCCCCAATGGTAGTCGTCTAGGTGGTATTCTGATGGGTTGAGCCTTTCCGGTATCTATTCGATGCTGGATGATGTTCCATCTTGACTGTTAAAAATTTGCCAGTGCTTTGTGATAAATTGCTTGGCTTTCTTGTGGTTCTCTGGTGTCAAGTGTGTCAAATGATCAGCAAACTATTGTAGGAACTCTTTACTGGGCCCTGTCTCCTTCACCGACGTCTGATACTCTTCTTCACAATTGATGATGGTCTCTACTGGCTCGAAACAAGCTATCTCTTGACCATTGGCAATTCTGATGTCGTTGTTGGACAAATTCAGGACTCTGATTGGTATATCTCGTCCGGTTTTAACTATAGCCCGTCCAACTAAGTAGTCATGAGTTGAGTGTAAGGGCTCCACCATTCCAACGCAGCTCCCAGGATTGCTGTCTAGCTGCCCATGAATGATCTGTTCCGTTCCACCGAGAATTCTAGTTGAAGACTTTGCCACAATTTTTATGGGGGTGACTGAACTGTTGACGGGCCGTGTCAATACAAATTCCTCATTTAGGAACCGAAGAACATCATATCTCGGCTCGAACAGAAATCCATGCTGGCTAATTAGGTCCATTCCCAGTATAAAATCCTTCTCAATATTCGCTACCAGGACCCTATGCCGGATCATGTTGTCCCCTATCTTTAGCACGACCTCTGCCTCACCCTGTATTGACATGGACTCGCCGGTGACTGTTCTGAGCTGGATGTTATTGGTAACTGGGCGAATTTCTGATGCTCTCAAAACCCTGGACTTGGCAATGGACACAGCGGCGCCGGTGTCGATGGTGATGGTAACTGCTCGCACATTTATGGTGCCTCTGATGACTAGGCTGCCACTATCTCGGCAAAATCCCCGGATGGATAACGTTTTGGGGGCTGATGGAGGGACAGTCAGCATTCGCCCCCCTATGCTGACGGTCCCTGGACATGTGGCTGTTCTGTTGGTTACCCCTGGTCGGTGATCGGTCAGGTGGGCTCACTTGACAATCACGTTGGAAGTGTCCTGTCCGTCCACAGCGGTAACATGCTCCTCTGGTGCCAGTTATTTGTGACCGTTCTAATATTTTGTTCAGGCCAGCCAGCAGCGCTTGAAATGGTGACTCTGGCTCTTCCTGGTTAAAGGAAACTGCTCGGACCCTCGGCTTGGACATGTTCATGACGGCCTCTACTTCCAAAGCCCGAAGTAGAGCTTCATTACTTTTCTTGACGCCACTTAGTCTTAGATTTCGCTGTACTTCCACATCTCTGATGCCGTTTATGAAACTCTGTGTGGCCAGCTGGTCTTTCGTTTCCTCTGGCAGGTCTGGGTAGGACAAGTGAACTAACCGTCTAATCTCTGCTTCGAATTCTTGGAGGCTTTCACCGGATTTTTGCGTTTTTCCACTCAGTTGTACTTGATATACCTGGCTCAAGGATTGATTGTCGTATCGTTTGTCTAGGATGGCGATGATCTTGTCGAAATTGCCTTGTTCATCAACTGGAATGCTTTGGAGGAGTTCTAGGGCCGGACCTCTTAACGAAATTACCAGAGAAGTAGATTTTTCTTGGTTATCCATCCATTAGCTGTAGCCACGGCCTCAAATTGCCGTTTATACATGGGCCAAGATGAACTGCCATCAAATGTGGGTGGTTTACTAACGGAACCTCTGGTACTCACGGTGTTCTGGTATTTTCCTCGCTGTAAGTCCTGTTGCATTTTTTTAATTTCTGTTTCTACCTTATCTTGGATGGCACTGATTTGGTCTTGAACTGTGTTTTGAATTGAACTGATTTCAACTTTTACCTGGCTTCGGATGGAATCGAGGTCATCTACTTTTGTTTCAAGAGTGTCTACGGTATTTTTTATGGTCTTAATGTCATCATTTATCTCTTTTATATCTGACTCAACTATTTGCATTCTTTCATTAACTGTTTCATTAACTTGTCTTACTATTTGCACTAGTTGTTCAAATTGCATTTGTCTTTTTTCTTCAGTTATTTTAAATTCATTTTGTCGTTTTAATTCAACTTGTTCTTGTTTTTCTTCAAATAATTTAAATTCATTTTGTCTGTGTTCATCTAATAATTTAAATTCATTTTGTCGTTTTTCTTCAAATTTCCTGAATAATCCTTCAATTAAATTATGTTGTTCACTTTTCATCGTGGAAACTAGATTTTGTTGTTCGCTTTTCATCGTAGTGACAAGATTTTATAATTCTATTTTACGTTTTTCATCAAAAGATTTTACCAACCTTTGTTGAATTTCTTCTTGATGTTGTTTTTCCTTCTTGTCACGTTTTTCTACAATCTGTGCAATTTTTTCGTCCAGTCTCTCTGTAACCTGCTTGACTATTTTTTTGGTAGTTTCGTCCATACTACGGGTTTCCATAAATCAAATTAGTATTTTAACTGCACTTAATCCTTTACTTCTGATCACCAAATGTTGTAAAGTCCGTGGGTTCAATTTCACTTTTCTAGAACTTTATTTACGTTAAAACAGCTGATTCAAATACAACAACAATCCCATATACGCTAGTCGTCGCGGTATAACTGAACTGGCGATCGTGAAACAGGGTCGGCTTTGGGTAAATTTCGTAACAATATGTTAAGTTTGACACCACGTTTTGGGAAAAAAAATAGTCATCCGGGTGAGAAATGAAAGATGTTAGTATGGACCTGCTTATATCATAAATAGCCCAATTAACTAAAATTTTTGCATGTGCTGAAAAACCTATAAATTTTTGGACTGTTTTTCTTGTAAAGTAAAGCGATGTAAATGAGAAATTCATAAACATCAAACAATTCAGCTTTCTTTTTTTGTAAAAATGGTAAAATCTGACAAATCAAGATTTTGTCTTGATTAAGTCAAAACTATAAGTTATAATAGAAACGTGAATAAAAATAAATCTAGGTAATAGCAAGATCTATGGAATTCCATTGATGATTTTTTCAAAACAAAAATAGTAGAGGTAGAAATTCTTAGATAGCAATATCATCCTTTCGTATGTGAGACAGTCTATATAAGCTTAATGGACCGGAATCAGATAACACCTTTAGCCCCGATATGACAGAATGATAAATTTTCCTTTAAATTGAGAGGTAACTCAAGCTAAAAATGTGTTTGCTTTTATCACTTTACTTTTGTTATACTAAACACGGCTTTCATCGCACTAAATGTGCTATAATGATTAATTCCGTATGATTTGATTAGTTTCGGAAAGCAATTGTTATAGTATTTCTTGCCCTGATCGGTTTGAAGATTTTTCGGTTAACGTTCTTTCAAAAGCTACAGTCATTTTTAGCGTTTTCGTTTTCAGCTGCCTCGTCCACACGTACTTTGAAATGCAATCACTCATCACCAGGAAAAACTTCTCTTTGATTTCGCATACTAATCCATTTGTGCGAGATCAGACTACCGCAGGTCATCGAAACCCTTTATTATTACACGACGTCGAGGAAATTTTAACACAATTAAAAGTTCATTAACGTCCTCGATCTTTTCTTTAGAATGTTTCGTCATATGAACCACCTTGTATACTGAAAGTAGACTTCAAAAAAGTATTTAATTTTTGCAGGATAAAATTATGTTTGGCTTTTGCTTATATTCCTTTCTTGAAGTCAGTTTTTGTTCAGAAAATCGCCGAACAAGCCAGTAAATATATCAAAAATACCTATGAGGTGAATTAACTGACATTTCCTCACACGTACTTTTATTCCAACGTAATAGGGCGCGAACTGTAGACATAGAAATAATTAATGGCGAATTTGAAAATTTTCTGTGTTGATCGGAAGCTTATAGGTAGTTTAGTATTGTAATGAAATTTACCTAAGCCGGCACTGGTTTCATTTTAATACGACATCGATCGCTGGGAGAAAAAAATCTCAAAATAGCTCGACAACTGTAGAATAATATAATAATGGATTGTACTAGAGGATTCGATGCTGGTTTTAAAAGGTTCGATCCATCATCGCAGCAGTTAGTTAGTGCGGCGAAGAGCTTATGTTGTATTATATTTGTGATATTCGAATCAGCTGTTGTGTATATTTCAAGTTAATAAAACTATCTAAAAATATTAGTTTTTAAATTTTAATTGAACCCACGGAGTATATAACAAATTTAATGATCAGAAGTGCAGGATTAAGTGAAAATCGTAATTTGAATAATGAAAACCAGAAGCATGAAAAAAAAAACGGACGAAACTACCAAAAAAATAGTCAAGCAGGTTAAGTAAGGACTAGACGAAAAAATAGCCCAGATTCTGGAAAAAAGTGACAAGAAGGAGAAACAACATCAAGAAGAAATTCAACAAAGGTTAGTAAAATCTTTAGATGAAAAACGTAAAATAGAATTAGAAAATCTTGTCACTACGATGAAAAGTGACCAACAAAATTTAATTGAGGGATTATTCTCGAAATTAGATGAACAGAGACAAAATGATTTTAAAATATCGGAAGAAAAAAGATAACTGCAATTTGAACAATTAATTCAAATAGTAGCACAAGTTAATGAAACAGTTAATGAAAGAATGCAAATATAGTTGAGTAAATAAAAGAGACATAAAAGATGACATTAAGACCATAAAAAATACCATGGACACTCTTGAAACCAAAGTAGATGACCTTGATTCCATCCAAAGCCAGGTAAAATTTTAAATCAGTTCTATTCAAAACACAGTTCAAGATAAAATTAGTGCCATCCAAAACAAGGTAGAAATAGAAATTAAAAAAATGCAACAGGACTTACAGCGAGGAAAATACCAAAACACCATGTTCCGTTAGCAAACCACCCACATTTGATGGCAGTTCATCTTGGCCCATGTATAAACGGCAATTTGAAGCAGTGGCTACAGCTAATGGATGGGATAACCAAGAAAAATCTACCTCTCTTGTAATTTCCTTAAGAGGTCCAGTCTTAGAAGTCCTCCAAAGCATTCCAGTCGATGAACAAAGCAATTTTGACAAGATCATCGCCATCATGGACAAGACATACGACAATCAATCCCTGAGCCGAGTCTATCGGGTGAAACTAAATAGAAAAATGCAAAAATCCAAGAGAGCCTTCAAGAATTCGAAGCAGAGGTTAGACGTTTAGTGCACTTGTTCTACCCAGACCTGCCAGAAGAAACCAAAGATCAATTGGCCACACAGAGTTTCATAAACGGCATCAGAGATGTGGAAGTACAACGGAATCTAAGATTAACTGGCGTCAAGATAAGTAATAAAGCTTTACTTTGGGTTTTGAAAGTAGAGACCGTCATGAACATGTCCAAGCCGAGGGTCCGGGCAGTTTCCTTCAACCAGGAAGAGCCAGAGTCACCATTTCAAGCACTGTTGGCTGGTATGAACAAACTATTAGAACAGTCACAGAGAACTGATACCAGAAGAGCATGTTACCGTTGTGGACGGACAGGGCACTTCCAACGCGACTGCAGAGTCAGGCTATCTGAACTATCACCGACCAGGGGTAACCAACAGAACAGCCACATGTCCAGGGACCGTCAGCCAGTCAGCATAAGGGGGCGAATGCTGAATAATCCTCCACCAGCCCCCAAAACGTTATCCATCCGGGGATTTTGCCGAAATAGCAGCAGCATAGTCATCACCATGGATACCGGCGTTGCTATGTCCATTGAGCCAGCAGGGATTTATGTTCGACCCCAGATATGATGTTCTTCGGTTCCTAAATGAAGAATTTGTATTGACACTGCCCGTCAACAGTTCAGCCACCTCCATAAAAATTGTGACAAAATCCTCAGCCAGAATTCCCGGTCGAACGGAACAGATTATTCATGGGCAGCTAGAAAGCAATCCTGGGAGCTACGTTGGAATGGTGGAGCCCGAACATTCAGCTCATGACTATTTAGTTGGACGGGCTATAGTTAAAACCGGACGAGATATACCAATTAGAGTCCTGAATTTGTCCAACAACGACATCAGAATTGCCAATGGTCAAGAGATAGCTTGTTTCGAGCCAGTCGAGACCATCATCAATTGCGAAGAATGGTACCAGACATCGGTGAAGGAGACAGGGCCAAGTAAAGAGTTCCTACAACAGTTTGCTGACCACTTGACACACCTGACAACAGAGGAACAGAAGAAAGCCAAACAATTTATCACCAAGCACTGGCAAATTTTCAACAGTGAAGATGGAACCATCGGTCGCACCAACATCATCCAGCACCGAATAGATACCGGGAAGGCTCAACCCATCAGAATACCACCTAGGCGACTACCATTGGGTCAATAACAGGCAGTCGAGGAAAACATCGAGTCCATGTTACAAAATGCAGTTATTGCGCCATCCATCAGTCAATGGTCCGCTCCCGTCGTGCTAGTTAAAAAGAAGGATGGAACCACACGATTTTGCGTGGATTACAGAAAGCTGAATGACGTCACCAAGAAAGACAGCTATCCACTACCCCGAGTTGATGACACTCTGGCCACACTAGCAGGCTCCCGTTGGTTCTCCAGACTAGGCCTAAAGAGTGGGTATTGGCAGGTTGGTCTAAACGAAAACGACCGAGTGAAGACAGCGTTCTCCACTAGTAAAGGGTTGTTTCAGTTCACGGTCATGCCCTTTAGGTTATGTAATGCTCCCTCAACCTTCGAGAAGCTAATGGAGTATGTCCGGAGCGGGTTAACATGGAGGACGTGCTTAGTATATCTCGACGACATTCTAGTCATGGGTCAGACATTCGACGACTATCTGAAGAACCTGGGCGAAGTATTCTCCAGAATTAATAACGCCAACCTGAGACTCAACCCGAAGAAGTGTTCCTTGTTCCAAAAAGAAGTAGAGTTTTTGGCCCACGTCGTTTCCGAGTCAGGAATCCGCACCAACGAGGACAAGATAGAAGCCATCCGTGATTGGCCAGTCCCAAGAGACAAGCATGAACTCCAATGCTTCTTGGGACTCTGTTCCTACTACCGGCGATTTGTTGAGGGAATTGCCACCATTGCCGCGCCTCTACATCGGCAGACCACTGAGAACGAGACCTTCCGTTGGAATCAGGATTGCGAAACATCATTCAGACGACTGAAGGCAGCGCTATGTTCCAGCCCAATCCTAGCCTTCCCTACACTGTCCGACAAGTTCATTTTAGACACCGACGCCAGCAACACAGGTTTGGGGGCTGTCCTATCCCAGGTGCAAGATGGTGAAGAGAGGGTGATCAAGTACTACAGCCGTGGATTCTCGAAACCGGAAAGAAATGATTGCGTCACCAGAAAAGAATTTCTTGCAATAATAAAGGTGGTAGACCATTTCCACAAATACCTCTATGGTTGTCATTTCTTAATCCGAACAGATCATGCCGCCTTCAAGTGGCTGCTGGACATGAAGACACCGGCAGGACAACTGGCCAGGTGGATGGAGAAATTACAGCAATACGATTTCAAGGTGGAACACCGTGCCGGCCATTTGCACAATAATGCCGATGCCCTATCCAGAAGACCCTGTAGAGCAGAATGCCGACATTGTCTGGAGACGGAACAGCTAGAGGGTATCTCCATCAGACAGATCCGAGTGTGCAGGCCAATGAAGACTGAACAAATTGAACAGTGCATCTAGAACCAAATGGCTGATCCAGACATCGAACCAATCTTGTCACTCCAAACGAGAGGGGCACCCAGGCCACGATGGGACGAAGTAGCTAGATATTCGGTCGTGCTGAAATCGTTATGGGCCCAATGGGACTAAGAGTAGAGAATTGAATGCTCAAGTTTGGGAAAGCACTGATGGCCCAGAAACCAAGTCCCAACTGGTAGTTCCTAAGAAAAAGGTACCAGCCATCCTGACCGAAGTACATGATGGGATTACCGGGGTCCATCTGGGCATGAACAAAACCCTAGACAAAGTTCGCCAGCTATACTACTGGGTAAATTACTTTGAAGACGTCAGAGCTTGGTACCGGAAATGTGCCACCTGTGCAGCCAGTAAGGGCCCGAAGACCCGGACCAGGAACAGAATGCAGCAGCACAATTTGGGCATCCCATTTGAGAGAATTGCCATCGATGTCGCCGGTCCGTTTCCCGAGTCTGAGAGGGGGAACAAATACATTCTGGTCGCAATGGATTATTTCAGCAAATGGCCTGAGGCATATGCGATACCCAACTAAAAGGCAACCACGGTAGCAAGGGTTCTGGTAGAACAACTATACAGCAGGTTTGGTGACCCAATGGAACTACATTCAGACCAAGGGCGTAACTTCGAATCGAATATTTTCCAGAAGGTCTGCACGATGTGGGGGATCAGGAAAACGAGAACAACACCATTGCACCCACAGTAAGACGGAATGGTGGAAAGATTACAGGACCTTGGAACAACACCTATCCAAGGTCGTCAGCAATAACCAACGTGATTGGGATGAGCATATTCCCCTATTCCTGTTGGCATATCGCTCAGCCGTACATAATAGTACAGGACTGACTCCAACCAGGGTCCTATTCGGAAAAGAGTTGCGATTACCCTGCAATTTGGCTTTTGGCTCACCCGAAGAACCTTCCCAAGACATCAACGATTATGCCGACCAGCTTCGACATAACATGCTGGCAATACACGAATTAGTCCGAACGCAGATGTTGACCACCGGATGAAGACGCGATACGACCTCAAGGCCAACTCAGTCGGGTTCCAAGAGAGGGACAAAGTTTGGCTGTACAACCCCCAACGGAGCAAGGTTAAATATCCAAAGCTTACACCCGCCTGGGATGGTCCATACGAGGTGGTCAAGAGGCTTAATGACGTCGTCTACCGTCTACCGGATCCGTCGAGACCCCAGGGTGGTCCATTTAGATCGACTCGCTCCCTACCATGGAGAGGATGTTTCTGACCGGAACGATAAGAATTAAAGGGGGGGCGGTGTAACGAAATTTACCTAAGCCGGCCCTGGTTTCATTTCAATACGACATCGATCACTGGAAAAAATTAATCTCTTAATACCTCGGCAACTGTAGAATGGATAATGGATTGTACTAGAGGATTCGATGCAGGTTTTAAAAGGATCGCTCCATCATCGCGGCAGTGAGTTAGTGCAGCGAAGAGCTTATGTTGTATTATATTTGTGATATTCGAATCAGCTGTTTTGTATATTTCATGTAAATAAAAATTTCTAGAAAGTGAGAGTAAATATTAGTTTTTAAATTTTGATTGAAGCCACGGAGTATATAACAGTATAATTAATGTTATTAAACATATTTGCGGTCATAAACCAAGGAGTACCAAGCTAATTTTGTTCGATTGACACGAAAATTTTTTAATTCTACACAGACCTTTTCTGGGTTTAAGTAGGATTTTTTTTTTGTATTTTAGGTAAATTCCTTTTTTAAAGACGGTTTGTTTTTTTATGTATTTATTTTACAATTTTTAGTAATGTAATGGCATAATTGGATGCTGTTTTCAAATCTAATTAACTTTCTCGGTATTGCCATAAATGAGGTATTACGTCATTTGTTGTGAACTGCGAACAATCTCATTCTCTGTTGAATAGAATAGAGAACTTTTCGTCTAATTCTTTATATGTATTAACAAAGTTTTGAATACGATTCTAAGTTTTACTCACAGACGATTTGAAAATCTTCAACATTTTTTTGTCTATTAATTATCGGGTATTCGATTTCTATTACATTCATCTAATAGACTCTTCCCTGCGAAATTTCACAATATTTTTCATTATACAATATTTAGTGATACAGGATAAATGGATGCACTTTTTAATTCTAGTAAACTGTGTTTGATACAATTTGATATATTATAAAAAAAATAAGTACATTTACTTTTTACAAAATTGATATTTGTTGTGAAACCTAGTATATGGTTAGTGCAATGGCATAATTATATGCAGTTTTTAATTCTATTTACTTCTGTTTGATAGCATTTTTATATATCAACTAACCGTTACCCGCGGATTTACCCGCGTATGACATAACAACTTTTCCCAACTTTTTGAACCACCCTATAAATCCACCAATCCCCAATATATTTCACTCAAATTGCAAGTGCTTACGGGCCACCTTATATAACAGTTTTATTAATCATTTTTTAACCACCTTGTATAACATTAAATCTACTTCACCCTATAGTGAAATCATCCTATATACGCTGCTGTTTATTTGTCAACCAATATAACATTTTTTAAACATCTAACTATAACTCTACTCCTACCTATATTTCAGCTATGCAACTGCTTATGGTTTACAATACATAACAATTATTTGATAATTTTTGAGCCATCTTGTAAAGCATAATTTCTTTTCACCCTATATTTTAACCACCCTTTATCCGTAAGTTTTTCTAACAGTGTGTTAAACACAGTGTTTAACTATAATTTTGCATCGCCACATATTTCAGGTATTCTATATAGTAGGATACAACTGTTCATGGGTACCCTATATAATTTTTTTAACCTTTTTTGATCCACCCTGAAAAACTATAATTCTATTCCGCTCTTGAATTCAACCACCTTGTATTTACAACACCCAATACAACATTTTTTGTACCACTCTGTATAACTATAAATCCATTAATCTCCAACAAATTTAAGCCAAGCTGCAACTGCTGTTTGTCCACCCTATATAACAATTTTTTTTTTCGATATTTTTTAACCGCCTATAACTGTATTTCCATCTACGAGTATATTTAAACCATTCTATACATATTGAAATGGAATGGGGTTTAACTTTGATATGTTGGTAACAATAGAAAAGAACGATCATGCCAGAGTACTTACGGTTGTCTTTGCCTGCTCTGATGACCTCTCTGTAGGCGAAGTGGACTGTATCTTGAGAAGCTGAGAGCTGACCCGCACTGCCCTTTAGTGAATTTTTGTTGTGTCTATTTCACGCCGGTCGGATTTCACTAAAAAACTACAACAATGAAGAACTAAAGAGTATTAGTCCTTTTACGAGCTAGAATGTCTATACCGTCCCACACGGTGGTTTAAGCGACTCTGGCAATGAGTGTGCGCGTAAACATTTCCAACAAAAACAAAAAAAAATACAAAAAAAGATTCGAAATTACACTGTGTTACGTTATATTTTTGCCGTAGCTACTCCGTAGAAATAAACGCGTTTAAAACCGGTCAAAATATTGCTTTTATTCGTCTGTTCCGTTAGCGATCGATAACCTACCGTTTGCGCGCTGATTTCGTCGTATTTATTGTTTTTTGTTCTGATTTATCGAATATTTTTGGTTGGCATTGTGTGTTTCTTGACAGTTGTCATTGTCGTCGACAAGGCGGGAAGGATGTGCGTGTAGAAAATTGTGTGAGGTTAACTGGAGAAGTCGTGCAGTTGTTTTTAAGGGATTTTCCACTAGTATACTGGCTTTTGATAAGCCATTCGAGTTCGGAAGTTATATGGAAATCCCTATATTGTGTTCCAGTACATTGTAGTACTGTTGATTATTTGCTGGGATACTTCTCTCATTGAGGATTTGAAAACTTCTGTTGCGTAATTCTTCGGAGTGGTCATGGTATTTGGGGCCACCCTCACAATGGAATCTTTGGTATAAGAACCCCTTGGTTGATAGGGTAAGTGAATTTTGTTTGTTCACTAGCCGATTTCTCGTAATGTCAGACTATTGATAGATATTTTCTTCTTTTTTTTTAGGGTTCTTCTTCTTTCTACTCCTTTTCTCCTTCTACTGTTGTCGTATTTCTTCCATTTGTTTTTGTTTCTACGTGCTGCGTTCCTGTTTTGTTCTCCATCCAGTGAGATTGGGGTTATATTTTGCTGTTCTATTACGACACTAGAACACAGACCAGGTTGTTTGGCATTATGGTATCATGCCGATCATGGACTTAGCATGCAGATGAACTAGTTGATGGTGCATACACGAACACTGTATTTCTGGTATTTCTATCATCAGAGTTCCAGTGGTGGAGTGAGCGCAAGGGACTCTAACTTCAGCTTCAGCTGTGGTTTCAGATAAGCGACAATTTGTGTATCTGGTTACTTTTTCATCATCAGTACAATTGTACAATCAGTACAATAATAATATAAACCTTAGTTTTGATTTGAAATTAATAAAATAGAATTTGTTAACCGAAAGTAAAGACCATTAGCCTACTATCGGGTTTATTATTATTATTTTGATCGATTGCACCTACCCTCGAGCTCGAGTGTAGTATAGATGACACCAACGTCGGAATTCTGAATTTTATTTAATGATAAATATCAGGTAATTTATTATCGGTTCCCATTAATGTAGTGTTTGATATTGACGATTTATTTAAATATTCTATTGATTAGAATTATTGTATTAGAGGAATATTTAAATATTTGTATCCAGGTTATTCAGGATCTCACATGTTTATATGTACAGTTTGAATCTCTGTCCTTAAGTGTATATTTGTTTCATTTCATTTTTTTCTTTAGGTATATTTAGCTTAAACATTCTAAGACTGTTTTGCATTAATAGAGTGCCCTATGGCATATTTTTAGCGCCTTGTACTAGTCTGTTCGCGCAAATTAAACTCATATTTTGAACTGTTGTATGCTTATTATTCCTTTTGATTACAAGATTTATTTATTTATATTTAGAAATTTAGCGCCCCCAAATTAGCAAAAATTACTACAGCAGATATTTTAGGACGGGTAGGTGTCCTGATTATGTGTATTTAGAAGGTATAGGGGAATCTACCTGGCGCCCTTATTTTCTCTCTTTATCCAAGCAAACCTGGCATATACGTTCAAATAAAACGAACCCCCCCCCCCCGTCTTCACTGAGACTACCGGACATACCTTCTTCTGCCCTTAGCATAACTAGGTAGGGTAGAAATTTGGCGTCACGTAACATTTTGGTGTGGCATTTTAGCACCAACGTGTAGCGTGGCAACTGCTAATCCAAAACTCTTGTCCTAAAATAAATACACTAATCTACTAATAAATGTTAATGAATCCTCAACACACATGCTGTCAATTATTCAACCATTATAACTTATCTGTCTATCAGTTTTTGAACCATCTGCTTAGGGGGCCACCAAATATAACAATTTTTTAAACACTCAACTATAACTGCTCCATTCTATATTTCAATTGTCTTATCCATACAAGTGACTTCGCTACTATTTTTTTGAATTTTTTTAACCACCCTGGAAAGTATAATTTGCCTCCTTCATATATTTCAACCACCCCTTGTAAGCAACTTTTTCTAACATTGTTTTAATCACACTGTATATCTATAATTCCGTCGCCTTATGTTTCAGATATTGAATATATGCAACAGATCATGTTCTATCCTACATTTATTTATGGACTCTATTTAACTATAATTTCTACTTCATTTTCTATTTCAACCATTTTTATACATCCAACTACTTATCGGCCACCCAATATTAGGTATATTGCCATCAATATGAATATTTGAATTATATTTCACCAAAACTGCAACTGCTTATGTGGCACCCTATATAACAATTGTGTTCAATATTTTATTGAATCACCTTGTATATTTATCTTTACTTCAACCTGTATTGCAACCATCCTGTATCTGCTGCTGCTCATTGGTCACCCAATATAATATTTTTTCAATACTTAACAATAACTCTACTTCACCAAATATTTCAACCATCCTATCAGTGCAACCGATTATGAGCTATGCTAGTTCACAATTTTTCCTCATCTTTTTTGAACCACAACATAAAGTTTAATTTCTCTCCACACTTTATTTAAACCACCCTTCATATGCAACTTTTTCTAATCTTGTTTGAATTATACAGAGTAACTTTTGTTTTATTCGTCCCTTATTTCAAGTACTCCAGAAATGCAACTGCTCATATTCCACCTCATATAATATTATTTATATTTATATAATTATAATTCTACTCCATTCTATATTTCAACAACATTGTATATACAACTATTTATGGGCCACCAAATATAACCAACTGTATATGGAACAGCTTGTAGATCATAACATCTCCTTACAATATTTTTTAAATATATAAATATAAAATATTTTTTTAATCACCCTATAAATTATAATTCCACTCCATCTTATATTCCAACCACTCTGTATAAACAAGTGTTTCTAACATTTTTTCAACCCATTTCATAACTATAATAACTCAAGAACATCTCTTTATGACTATAATTCTATAATATCCTTATTTCAACCATATTGCATATGCACCTACTTCACCTGAGTCAAACGATATAACATTTTGTCATCCACCGTCTATAAATATAATTCCAATACCAACTTTTTTCTTTTCAACCACCAGTATATGCAACTATTTATGCCCCACCCAGTATAACTATTTTTAACCACCCCGTATAACTCATTCCACTCCCACTTATTTCAATTACATTGTGTATATGCAGCTGCTTATTCAACACCTAGTATAACTTTTTTTAGATTTTTTTTAATCTATGTAATTCTACTCCGCTCAATTTTTTACCTATCCTGTATATGGAACACCCTGTAAAATTACCCTTGATATATCAGTTGAATTGAATATAGGGAAATAAATTGTATACTATATTTTAAATCAAATTATACGCTTTGCAACAATCCACAATCAGTTCAGTAGTTCTTACGTGATGCCCGAACGAAGCAACAAACAGACAACTACAATTTTATAATAGTATAGAAGACAACAATAAATGTACTCTTCACTTTTAAGCAAAATTCATTTTCATAACTTCGTATACAGTTGAAAAAGTGACATGTAATGATTAATTAGAGTATACATGTTTCTGGCCATGCAACTCTTTTTATGAAGAATAACTTTTTCTCTAAATATTATTCATAAGAAAGTTTTCCGTTTGATTCCAACTTATCAAGACACACTGTATATAGAGACCTACTGAGAACCTCAGTCTTGAAATTGGATAACTGAGATTTATTTAGATTTAATTCCAATATATTTTTAATTCATTACACCGTAAGTTCCGAACAGAGACATTTCCTTTTTATTTATTACCAGCCGTTACCCGCGGTTTCACCAGCGTATGGAATGTAGAATTCTTTGCAAAAAGAGAGAAACATATGGGCTATACAATATAACATTTTTTTTAACGTTGTTGAACCACCTAACATAACTATAAATCTACCAATCCCGAATACATTTCACCCAATCTGCAAATGATTATGGGCAACATCATATAACAATTTTATTCAACATTTTTTGGAACCACCTTGTATAACTGTAACACTGCTTCACCCTATAGTGCAACCATCCTGTATATGCTGCTGTGTATTTTTCACCCTCCACCCTATACCTTATATAACAATTATTTCGGATATTTTTTGAGCCACTTCGTAAACTACAGTTTTAACCTGCCTTGATATGCAACTTTTTCTAACAGTGTTTTAAACAAAATATATAAATATAATTTTGCTTTGCCCGATATTTCAGATATTCCATATAGCAAAATGCAGCTGTTCATGGCCTACCTTATATAACAGTTTATTTACAATTTTTAATTCACCCTGTAAAACTCTAATTCTACTAAGCCCCCGATCTCAACCACGTTATGTGTACAACCCCACCCAATATAACACATTTTGTACCACTCTTTATAACAAAATTCACCAATCCCCAACATATTTGCAATTTGTATCAAATTAATGACGTATATAATAGTAGAGATGTATTACTTGATTTAATTTTTTCCAGTTTCTCAAATGTTATAGTAAATGAGCCTTGTGACCCAATTTTTGTTAAGAGTGTTCATCACTCACCGGTTACTTGTGAGGTACTTATCAATTACATTGCTCCTATTTTGAAGTACGAAGAATACTTTTTCGACTTTCGTAACGGGAATTATGAGGCGATTAATCAGCTACTCAGAGTTTTTATAACATTTTATATAACCTAGTAGAGATATTTGTTCCGGTGAAGAGGTTTAGATCGTCTACTTTTCCCAAATGGTTCAATTCTGATTTAAAACAGTTAATTAAGGAGAAAAAAAGTATTCATAAGAAATATAAAGAAACTGGGAGTGAAGATGATTACTGCCTCTTTACAGAAGCTCGAAGTCGTTGTAAGAAACTCAGTAAAAATTTGTATAGAAGTCATGTTTGTAAAACGGAAGCTAACATTTCCCAAAATCCTCGGGCCTTTTGGAAGTATATAAATGATAAACGCAATTCGTATGTTTTACCTTCCAAGATTTGGTATGAAAGTGCTGCGGGTGACAGTAGTCAGGAAATTGCTGATCTGTTTGGTAAGTTTTTTTCCACTGTTTATAACCAAATTTCTGTGAACCAAGTTCCTGCTTTTAATTTTGGTCAATCTGCTGATGCTAGGGGTTATTTCATTGATATTAAATACATTATTGATGTGCTTCAGGATACTCCATGGAAACTTTCTACAGGTCCTGATGAAATACCGATTTATTTTATTAAAAAATGTCTATTCACATTAGCAAAACCCATTCAATTGTTGTTTAATTCATCCCTATCCTCTGGTATTTTTCCTGATTACTGGAGGGCAAGTTATCTAAAACCTATCCATAAGTCAGGTCCAAAAGATAAAGTTGAAAACTATAGGGCGGTGTGTATTCAGTCAGCTCTACCGAAGCTATTGGATTTTTTGGTAAATAAAATGCTGTGTTATAATTTTAAGAATTTAATGGTTTTCCAACAACATGGATTTTGTCAAGGGAAATCAACGACTACAAACCTGGTGTTGTATAATAACTTTATATTAAATTCCTTGGAGTCTGGATCGCAAGTAGACTCGGTATATGCTGATTTTACAAAAGCATTTGATAGGGTCAACCATGAGATTCTAATTGTAAAGCTCATGGGTTACGGAATTAGTAATACTTTACTTGACTGGATTGGAAGTTACTTATCGAATCGGACACAAATGGTTAATTATGGTGGCAGGGTATCGAAATCAATTAAGGTTACTTCAGGTGTCCCCCAGGGTTCACATCTTGGGCCGTTACTGTTTAATTTGTTTGTGAATGATCTGGCAACTGTATTTAGGTCGAGTAAATTTCTTATGTTTGCTGATGACATAAAAATTTTTAAGGCAATTAAATGTATCTCCGATTGTGAATCTTTACAATCTGATCTAGATAATTTGTCTCGTTGGTGTGATATAAATGTCTTAAATTTAAATTTGAAGAAATGTTTTAAAATAACTTTTACTAAAGCTAATTCTCAGTTTTATTATATATACAAACTAAAAAATGCTTGTCTTGTTGAAGTTAATCAGTTGAAGGATTTGGGTGTAACGATGGATAAAAAGCTTACATTCAATCTACACATAAACGAAATTACCTCTCAAGCTTATAAAATGTTGGGATTCATTTATAGAAATTCTCAGGAGTTTTCTATTGCTACTTTTAAATTATTGTACTGTACATTAGTACGTTCTGGTCTTGAGTATTGCAGCATGATTTGGTCTCCTTTCTACATGACCTACAACAGTCAGTTAGAAAGAGTTCAGAATAAATTTTTGAGGTTCTGTGGTTTTAAAATGGGCTTAGTAGGGGATGATTATAATAGTGTTGATATTCGTGTACAATTGAATATGAGTTCGCTACAAAATCGTAGGTCACTATATGAATTGCGTTTTTTACACAAATTGTTAAACGTTTATATACTGTGTCCTGAACTATTGGAGTTAATTAAATTCAATACAAGCGTTACTAGAACACGTTGTCCTGATCTGTTCTTTACCGATTTTCATCATACCAATTACGGTAAAAACGAAGTTATAACTAGACTTCTTCGTACTGCAAACAACTATCATGGAAGATTAGAATTTTTTGATTCTTCTTGTTCTTCTTTCAAAAGTATGGTTAGAAGATTACAATAATAGTTTTATATGTATAATAGCTTTTAAGTAATATTTTGTATTATATATTATATTTGTATTATTATAATGGTTTTCATTTATTGTAAAAGGGTTTTTAACCCGTTAATAAATAAATAAATAAAAAAAAATATATTTCACAACTGTTGAACTATATAATAATTTTATTCGATATTTTTAAGAACAGGCTTCTATAGCAATGACTCTACTTCCATCTATATTTAAACTATCTGGTATATACTGCTGCCAATTAGTCACCCATTTAACTTATTTGTCTATGAGTTTTTGAACTATCCTGTATAACCATAATTTTATTTTAGAAAATACTTCAACTACTCTGTATATGCATCTGCTTAGGGGCCACCAAATATAACATTTTTTAAACACTAAACTATAACTATAACATTCTATACTTCAACGATCTTAGCTATGCGACTGCTTAGTGACTACGCTAATTAACCACTTTTGAGATATTTTTTAACCATCCTGGAAAATATAATGTCTCCACCTAATATGTGTCAACCACCCCTTATATGCAACTTTTTCTACCATGTTTTAATCACCCTGTATAACTATAATTTTACTTCGCCCCATGTTTCAGGTATTGCATATGTTCTATCTTAAAAAAATATTCGAACAATTTTTTATCCACACTGTTTAACTATAATTCTACTCCACCTTCTCTTTTAACCACCTTGTTTGTGCAACTACTTATCGGAAACAGTTTAACATTTTTTGCATCACCCTGCATAAATATAAATCCATCAATTCCCAATAAATTTCGCCAAAACTCTAACTGCGTTTGGGACACTCTATGTAACAGTTTTTAAATATACTTTACTCATCCCTATATTTCAAATATCATATCTGTGCAACTGATAATACGCTACTTTACAATTTTTCCTCATATATTTTTAAGCATAGTATAAAATATAATTTCTCTCCACACTTCATTTAAACCATCCGTCATTTTGCAAATTTTTCTAACATTCTTTGAATCACACTGTGTAACGACAACTTGACTTCGCCCCATATTTCAGGTACTCCATATATGCAACTGTTTATGCTCTATCCTATATAACAAAATTTTTCTAACACTCTATAATTATTATTATACTTTACGCTACATATCAACAACCTTGTATATGTAATTACTTATGGGCCACCCAATATAACATTTTTCACCACCCTGTATACTTAGAATTTTAGTCCACCCTATATATCATCTATCCGGTATATGAAACAGGTTGTAGATCATAACATTCCTTTATAATATTTTTTTTACACTCACCTGTATAGCTGTATACTCTGCTACATATTTCAACCATCCTATAATATGCTACTTGTGAACTACTTGGGATATAAAACAATTTTTTATATATATACCCTATATAAACAACTGCATCTAACATTTTTTACAACCCACTTCATAACTATTATTATAGTTAGTTAGTTTAGTTAGTAGCTATTATTATAGCTCAAGAAAATTTAAATATCCTAACTGCTTACATATTTTTTATCCATCCTCTATAAATATAATTCTATTTAACTCTTATTTCACCCACATTGTATATGCAACTACTTATGATCCTAAC
Organism: Octodonta nipae; assembly: GCA_034190945.1. Taxonomy (NCBI): domain Eukaryota; kingdom Metazoa; phylum Arthropoda; class Insecta; order Coleoptera; family Chrysomelidae; genus Octodonta; species Octodonta nipae. The sequence goes on along the minus strand of CM067220.1, from coordinate 92,879,731 downwards.
AATATAACATTTTGTTATCCATCCTGTATAAATATAATTCAGCTACACCCGTTTTTCAACCACCTGTTTATGGTCCACTGAATATATCTTCGAACCACTTAGTATAACTTCCCCTTTATTTCAACCACATTGTATATATGCAGCTACTTCCGGGCCACCTAATTTACCTTTTTTCAAGATTTTTTAAATCCATGTAATTCTACTCTGCTACTATTATAGAACACTCTGTAAAATTATACGTTATATGTCAGTTGAATTTCAACCACATTGTATCTAATATGCAGCTACTTAAGGGCCACCTAATATACCCTTTTTCAATGTTTTCTTAAATCCCTGTAATTCTCCCCTCTAAGTTTTACCTATCCTATATATGAAACACCCTGTAAAATTACACTTGATATATCAGTTGAATTTTTTTAAATCGAAACATGTTACATTGGCATATCCCGAATTTTGAATAAAAGCTAAGCTGATACAAGTATTTACTATTTGGTGCATGCGGTGGAACCAATTGACTAATTGTGTTACAATTACAGAACATGGTAGTAGTTTTTTTCCTATATAGGTATACCGTTTCTGTCATTGTAGGGAGATAAAATATATACCAAATTTTAAGTCAAACTATAAGCTTTGCAACAAAAAAAGATTCAGCAAAAACAGTTGAGTGGGTATTAGGTGATGAGGTAACAAACAAACAAACAGACAACTATAATTTTATAATAGTATAAATAATTTTAATACTGGCGCCTCCACAAAAGTATACTATATAAGATATTCTGTTAAAAACTCCCCGATTTTCTACAAAACGGACCACTTCGGGATATCACTTAACAGAATTCACTTTAAACGATCTAAATGCCTTCAGTCGGTTTCGAGTAATCGCTGAACACACATAAAAAAACATACAGATACAGACGAATTGAGAACCTCCTTCTTTTTGAAGTCGGTTAAAAATATGAGACCACCTCGTGATCTTCCTTAATAGAAAGCGTTTATAAAACTATATGAACGGATAGGGGGTTTGGGAAAAATCCACCAATATATAAGGAATATTGGTCGATTTCCATGCAGGTATGTTTTAAATCATAGGCGTACCCCGGTCAGTTTTTCGGAGGAGGGGGAGGGAAGAGATTAGAATTACTGCTCTGTGTTATATTCTCTTAGCAATAACTGTAAAGACAGATGTAGTTGAGTGTTGTTGCTTCATTGGTGAGGGAGGTGAAAACCCCCTAAATACCCCCCAAATCCCCCTGTGTACGCCAATGAGTTCATCCCAAATTTCATCCGTTTACAAACAAATTCTTTTCTCAAATTTGAAATGTCACCAATACGGATGTACCTTCACTCTGCTAAACATATAGAGCATGTACCTTCTGGAGATAGCCTGCAATGCAGAAAATCGTGGCAAGGCTAGAAAGAGAGGGCAATAGTAACAGGCTATTTTAATCATTTACCATCTAGATATATAGCCTGTCAAGCATGAAATCGTGGCAACGCTAAAAAGAGAGGGCAATAGAGACAGTAAGAGGCTATTTCACTTAGTGGGTGGAAGCAGCCAATGAACAACATGCTGAACGTATTTCATTGGAAGCAGCTCCAAACCGAGTGAAATAGCCTCTTGCTCTCTCTATTGCCCTCTCTCTAACTACGACATTTGTGCACTGCAGGCTATCTCCAGAAAGTACATGCTCTAAGATTTTACTTGGTGGGTAGAAGCAGCCATTGAACGACATGCTGTCGTATTTCATTGCTCCCAACCGACTGAGCTAGCCTCTTACCCTCTCTATTGCCTAGTCTTTTTATCCTTGGCACGGCATTTGTGCATTGCAGACTACCTCCAGAAGATTCATGCTCTAAGGTTAAACAAAAAAAAAATGTTCGAATTAGTTTATAACCAGAGAAGAATACAGGTAACATATATACAAAAAAATACGGTGACTTGATGATAACCGCCTCATTTTTGGAAGTTGGTTAATAACTCTTTTTTTGACTTTGGAAATCGGTAGTACAGCAAATTTGACCTTCAAATGTGTAGTCAAGTTTTAAGTCTAATTTAGCCTTAAAATTCAGTCTAAGGTCATTAAAACGTGAAAAGGGGATTTATTGAGCTTATTGCTACCATTAAACCAGAGCAGTGAAGATTTGATGATTTCCAGGAAGTTCAGGTTTCATATCCTAACCGTATTTTTCTTGGATATAAAATTGGTAGAGCAATATTAGTACACCCAATGTGAAACAAAACTTCAGTCCAATGTAACAGCAAATTACGGCAAATTTGGTAATTTATTAAAAAATGACCGTTGCTCAAAACACCGTTCAGCTTGTCATTACTTGATTTAATTAAAAAATAACCACTCTGATAATAATTCATAGCGTCAAATCTTCGAAATTACCCTGTATATTTTACGCACAGTAATGGTATTAATGAACTCTAACCGCATCAAAGGTAATGAATCACTGTCCTTAATGTATGTATAACATTCGAATAACAATTCAATCATCAACCCGTTCACCCTAAAAAAACACAACAAAAAAAATAATTGCCCCATGGGTCATGTGTGTGCGTGTCGGCAAAGGGACAGCGGTTTCAATGAGGTGAGGACCATCGGGCATTGTTATATAACTTTTTCGAGGAATTCTTCACAAACAAGTTTATAGAATTCAGCAAGTAAAATATACAAGTTGCACGTGCGGTTCAGTTGTTTTGTTAGATGGTAAGTTAGACTACCGAACCGATTTCGATGGTTCGGTTCGGAGATACCGAGGACACACACACACACATACACAGAGAGATCTCTCGCCCCTCTACCAAGAAAGCCCGACGCCTATTTTGACGGGAAGGTCGATCACGTGACAGCTACAGTGTCTGCTTCTGCCTGGCTGCCGATGTTAGCGGGGAACGGCGGGGTCCGGCTAGACTTTTCATCATCGCACGCTGCAAGTCGTCTGCGCCATGACCGTCTATCTATTGTGTTCCCCGAATGGTTTCCATCAAATTTCACAAATTCACCAGTGATTTTTGTGAGTAATTTCGTGTGTGAATTGTTCAGTTGTAATCCCTTCATCGTGATGGCTCGATTACAAAGCCCTGATGTGCAAAATCATTGTAAAATTATATCGGATACGGAACGCATGCGCGCTGATACAGTCTGCAAACTAGTCGAGACGATTATTACCGGTCACAGTCAGATATGAGACACGGTAGGTGATTGTCTGTTCTGTCGTCGAGTTGTTGTTGGTGTAGTACAGTGAATCGCGACCATAGGTACAGAGAGAGACAGAGAAAGAAAAAATGCGACAAATTGGTGGTTCGGAAAAATAACTTTTGTGTTTCTGAACGTTTACAAATTTCAAAAACGCGTTCAAATCATTACATAATAATGATCATAAACGTAGTAATAGCTGAAAAGCTGATTAAACTCTACAAGAACGTAACTACAGTAGCAGCTACTAATAATAAACAACTCAATAAAATTTAATTAATTTAGAGTTTCGCATCAATTATGTTATCCCGGTTAAACTCGGCGTCGTATTCATTACATTACATTACTGTATTTGAACTGGCTTCAAATATGATGGAAGTAACGCCACATCTCAAAAGTGTATTGAAAAATTATCAACACAGTGCCACCAAGAGCCTGCAAGGTCCCGGTTTATCTTTAGTAGCATCTAAGTTGGAATTATCCTCGCCAGAAATAAAAGAGGAAGAATTTAGTGTGCCAGCACCGTTTCCAGTACAACAGGTCCCGATCCTCACCACACCGGACACCTCATGCAGTGAATGTACAGACACTATTCTAGAGGGAGAGTCGATTTCTTGTTTTGTTGTAGGCGGTGAAAAACGTCTTTGTCTACCACAAGTTCTGAAATCCGTGCTCAGAGACTTCAGCTTGCCGCAAATCCACCAGGAGTGTGATCAACTGTTAATCTATTGTTCGCAATGTACTCCGGAGCAGCTTAACGTGCTCAAAAGTCAAGGAATCCTTCCCAGCAGTGCTCACAGTTGTGGTCTGATCAGGAAAACAGACGCCGAACGATTATGTAGTGCCTTGCTGTTCGGACAAGTAAATTCCGGTTTGAGAGCTCCCAAAGGGTTGATGTCTTTTCCGGTATACCACGAGTGTTTCGGCAAGGCCCGAGGTCTTGTGTTTCCAGATTTGTATACCAGCAAAAACGCGAAGTGCATCGAATGTGCCGACTGTCAAAGTGGTTTGTCGCCACAAGAGTTCGTTTGCCATGTACACAGAGATTTGGAGAACAGAACAGTGCATTGGGGGTTCGATTCTTGCGATTGGCGTAATTACGTCCGCGTACCGAAGGACCATGTGGAATATGAACACTTTGAAAAAATACTAGACGACATGAAGGAACAGTATGATGGGATAGCCCCGTTTCCGGCTCCCCTGCCAGTGGAACCTGTCATCAAAAGAAAACAGGTAAGTTTCAATTATATTTTTTATGTTTGGTTTTATATTTGTATTTGCTATGCAGTCGAAATTATGTAAATAGGGATACAATTGCGAGAAACAACGGGTTTAAATAGTCAAAATTCGTTTAAACCCATTTCTACTTTGAGTTCCTATTAAAAAAGTTTCTTTTTTCCAATTAGGTGCTCACTTTGCAAATATTCTTGGATTAGGATGGTAGGCATTTTTTGGTTTATTACAGTTTATTAAAAATTGTTTTGACCTTGATGAAAAAGCACTTTAAAATTCAACAAAAATGTTTGTTTGGATTAATAAACAAAATGCAGAACTTGCACTGTAAAAACAGAAATACAGGTTGAAAATCAATTTTTTATTGGTTACAATTTGATTTTATTAAAAAAAAGAGATTCCACAGGAGTCATCCATGAATTAGGGTTGTCACAATTCCCATTTTCATTGACCCTCCCCTATTATACACAAAACCAAATTTATATGGATTCGCCTAGGAATTACATAAAAACAGTATTTTACTAGTACTTAAATAAAATATTTTTTTTTCTAAACCAAATTTATTTAAAAAAATTAATATTACACAAATAACAAAACTGTGAATATCACCAAAAGCTAAAATTAACTAAAAAACTAAATCTGAGGAATAATAAAACAATTTTGGTAGTTTAATATTCAGTATTAGCACTTCTAGCATCAAGCAAGAATTCCCCGTGGCAGGCTTTCTATGGTCTTAATCAATTCTTTTTGGAGAACATTTCTCCATTTCTCTAATGATGGTTCCACCAGCTGCTCAACATTGTCAGGGTTGTTCTGACGAGCTGTGCTTTATCATCTTGCATAAATAGGAAAGAATCGCCGAAAGCATCTCTTCAAATGTTGTAGCACTAATTCCACGGACCTGTTAGAGTTTATCTAATAGGAATCATGTCAGTTTTCTCATTACTTATAATACCAGCCCAAAACATTACAGTTCCACCTTTGTGTGTGGGGCCGATCGAACAGCACAGAGTCTAGCTTGTTTCCCACGATATCTTAGCACATGAACTCGCCGATCAAATGATTGTACACCGATTCTGGTCTCATCCAAAAATACCACATCTCGCCAATCTTTAATTGTCCACTTTTGATGCTCCAAACACCAATCTGACAATTTTATTTTGCGGACATACATGTGGAACCGTTAACTGTATTGTACTGAACAATTCTCGACTACGAAGTTTCTTCCTTATAGTTTCCACACCGTTAGCTTGCAAAAGTTGCCTTTGGAGCTTTGGATGGGATGTTGTGGAATTTCTTCATGCTATTTGAACTAAGAAGCAACTCTGCTGTTCTGTAGTAACACTTCCACGACTTCTCCTGTGCTTATTTTTTAGAGTTCTAAGTTCCAGAAACCTTTTATGTCTTTAAAACAACCCTTGTGCAACTCCGACCGTTAGTGCAATTTCCCTTTGCGCCATACCCTGTTTCGACATTACAATGATTCTTCCCCTTTGGACTTCTGATAACCCCACATACGACATTTTTAATTAGAATTTCGAAAATAATATTTAATTATCATTGACGGGCAACGAATTCGGAATAGTAATACTGCCACTTAAGGAACTTACGCATATACACCCACCTTTTTTTTTCATACTGAAGCTAGCAGCCGTTGATAATATTATTAGCCGAAGTCGAAATGTTATTTATTGTCAGACTAACAAAATCTCAGGAGTATTTATTTCTGGAGATCCAATAAGTATAATGAGTTCGGAAAATTAACAAATTTAATTTTAAGACTTCTTGAAGTAAAAGGATTATACATTTTTAAAATGAAGAGTAAATGATGCTTTTCGCAACCCTGTATGCATGGGAAGACATTTTATTTGAATCAGGATGGGGTAGTGACGGGAACTCTGACCTATCAAAGTGAAATAAATTGCGCCAGGAGTGGGAACTAGCTCCAGGAACTACTTGCAAAAGAAACAACTGTTTATTCGATTGTTTTTTTTATTTATGCAAAATAACTGCATTTATTTCCTCCATTATTAACAACCATTTGAAGCGAACTCTTTCGAATCACACTGTAAGTGAAATAAACTGCAGCACACATACTAGTGTCAACAACTAAATTAATGAATTTCGCATGATTATATCCTGGAGTGAATGACACATCGTAAGCAAGCGTCCTTGGGTCATTTATAATTTGAATGAATTTACTGAAAGAAGGTATGAAGTATTTCATTAATTTTTTGGGTGACGATCCTGACTAAGCATTTTAATATCATGAGACTGACATAATCATGTTTAATGACCGCAAAAGTTATTGGACAGGTGAATTTGAGGGGGAAACGGTACAGTACAAAAGTATACAATACGAATACGAAGGTGATATCAAAAACCGGCCGAGACTGACTTAATGAGAGTTATACTATCCTCATAGATGTTTGTATTTATTAATGCCCTATTTAAAAATCAACAATTAAACAAGTGTGCACCAACTATTTTATAGTAATCTGATATTTGTAAAATTGTTAAGATAAACATTAACAAATTCACTCAAATATATATTGCAATTCAGAAATATGTAAGTGCTGTTAGTGCTGTTTTAAAATTAGTTATTCAGTTTTTCATAGCCTGTGAAACATGATATTTTACCTTATTGAAATTAAATATAAAGGAGAGGATGAAGTAGCCGGCTTGTTAAATGATTTTTTTTTTCATATGACATCTCACTACTGTCACCTATGACCTCGACACCTATCATGGTAAATAGAGATTAGTAAGTAGTCAATGTACTAAATATTCAATTATAATAGCAAATTAGTATGAAGTGACAACAAATTAGTGTATTATATAAAGTACCTAATTTATAAGAGAATAATACCGAGAATCCAGCCGGTATTTTGCAAGAAATGTAGTTGTTGAAAAACGAAATCTTTGAATAACTTGACACAAATTTGTCCCGGAATTTACATGTTGCCGACTCTACGGGTTTGTAATTTAATTTTTATAATTTCATGAATGATTTACAATATCTACCACAGTTTATTGTTCTGCAGCGCATAACCACATATAAGAATAAAATAGTATTTTATAATTTGGCAGCTTTGTAATGGCCAAATTGTTATTTTATGCCAATCTCCTGAATTTTAGATATGACTCTCTTAGATAATTGTTTTCTTGTCATTTTCTCGGAGCTATAATAAAATTAAAAATAAAAAAAAATAACAAATTAAATTACACCATAAGATCGTAGAATCTGAAAGTAAAATTAATAACTACAATAGTTGTAACGAAAATAAGTTTATTTACAATATTTGAAAGCTTGAGTTACATTGAAACAAATTAGTAACCAACCTTTTGTCGTAGTGTGTAGTGAAACCTAGCATGTGGTAAAGAAGCATTTTTACGATATGCATTGTTATGACTTGCGCGCTATTGTATATTAAACAGATAAATTAAAATGTAAATTCAATAATGATGAAGTTGATATTACTAAAATGCTTAGTGTTGAAATTGTTTTAAATTGCACAAAAAACTATATCAGCCTGTGTAAGTCTGATGATTTGAATAAAACCAGTTATATTGATACATAAAACAAAAGTCACATTGTTATTGGTAACTTTAAGCTATTGAGCGTTTTTTTCTTCTAAAGTGAAAACGGTATAATTAAGATTTTTAGTGTTGTCTGTTTTATAATTCACTATGAACGATCAGTTGAAAGTAATGTATTACATTCATAAGTTTCTATGATATATGCAAAACAAAAAACATTTTTAACATTTGTATTGTTAAAAACAAATCCATGCTCATTTGAAGTTTTATATTTGAATCATCCAAGAACTACTTTCCTGCAACAGATAAGTCTTTGAAAATTGCAAATGGGGAACAAATTGCAGTAACGTAATTTCGTAAAAAATGCTCTCGGATTACTGGTTTGTCTGTACAGATATTCTTTCCCTCAGAAAATCTGTAAGATGTCTACAAGAGGCTCAACCCATATTCGTGGATATAAATAGTATTTTGTATATTGTGTGATATTGATCTGTGTTTGGAGACGATTCAGCTCCAACTTTGTCATTCGCTCTGTGTTCTAGCTTGACTGTAACTATTTGGAAGTTGGTGATCACTTAATACTGAGAGTAAGAAATCCTGTCTGAATCTCTGTTTTTGCTCTTCTAGTAATACATTTCTATAGGATTAGCCGGACTCTGCTTAAAAACCACATATTTTCAATTTGAAGGAGATTTTAAGAAGACTTTGGTATGATTCTTCTTTTCATACAATCAGTGATATATTTATGACATATTTTGCAGAAATATTCATAGCCTGTTATAACAAGAAACCAAAAGTGTGGTTGATGACATTTTTGTGGTTTGGGAGTATGATGTTGATGAACAGCACTCATTCCTGGAATACATCAATAGTCAAGAACCCACAATAAAATTTACAATGAATATCGAAAATTTGATTAAACTTGCTTACCTTGATGTACTTATAGATACAACAAATAACATAATAAGTACAAGCACTCATCGAAAACCAACTACTAATACCAATGGATATTTGGATTCTAACTCCAACTAACTCTTGAATGCAAAGAAAGGTGTTGTAAACTGCGTAGCAACGAAGTCAACATTATCAAAGAACATCTACTTCCAAATGAATATCCAGATTTTATAAATGATACTATAAATGAAATAGAGCGAAAGTTGCAACAACTAAACAGATCGGACAACCAACAGACCATTAATACCAACCAAAGACAAGCAGAAAACAAAATTATGAACATAATTCCAAATGTTCCAGGTCTATTGGAAAAAAATAAAACGTTTGGGAAATAAAGACGGTGTTAAAACTGTTTTTAAAACAAATAATACAAAACTTGTGTGTACAGTGTTGTGTTTCTGATTTTGGTCATACATATACCGGTGAAACTTCAAGACCTTTAGAAGTAAGGAACACCAATATAACATTTCTAGGAGACATGTGACAAATCAAATTTGGTCACCCATGTATTAACCAGCACAGGCAGCCATAGGATAGACTGAGATAAAACAAAGATCTTGTTAAAAGAAGAAAACTACATTTTTATGATGATGGTAGACAACACGAAAATCGGAGCATTTTCAATTGAACTGGATGGGATGGAGAAATCGATTGCTATAAGAGCAAACAATTTTTGACAAACACAATTTCTACCAAAGCGAAAAAAAGAATACACCTTCAGCTACCAGCACATCGATTGACAACGACTCCAGAGTTGGAGTTGAACAATCTCCAAACACAGATGAGTATCTCTTGATATACAAAACTATTTATGTGCAGAACGTTTAGTTGATCATATTGTAGACATCTTTTTCTCTCACACTATCTGTGAGGAAGAATTACTATCCAACCAGTAACTTTTCGAAATTGCCTTACTGTAGTTTGTTCCCCATTTACAATTGTCAAATACTCATCTGTTGCAGGAAAAATCTCAGGAGAGATAAAACTAATGAACAGGCAAAAATATTTAAAATATTTGTTTTAAATATCAGAACTAACATTAATCATATATCTAATGAGGTCTGAATGCGAACGAAATCCTGTCTGAATCTAAATTGCAACAGACACTATCATTAAAATTGGGTAACGTAATTTATCATTTTCATGAATATCAGGTATACATGTAACTGACCTATTAACAAGCTGAGGAACTTTACCTTCGAATAGAGTTCAAATGCGTTTAGTAGCAGTCTTACTTCATTTGGTCTAAATGGTTACTTCATACAACGCTTGTTACTTCAACCGTCGAGGCTTTATAGAAGTAGGTATTCTTAATTACTGAAAACCTTGGATCTCGTCCTCCGATCAGTATATTGCATTGTCGAGAGTCGAGTCGGTCAAACGTTCACGATGCTCTTTCTCACTTATTCTAGATTGCAAAATCCACAAGCAGGACATTATATTATAGGTACAGTCTTGTTCTGTTGTGCTTGTAACAAATTAAAATATTTAAATGATGGTCACCAGTATAAATTTAATACCATGGCTGTTTATATACTCTCCAGTGGCAAGTTAAGAATTACTAAATAAACGTACGAAGACTCAATTCTTTTTAGGTATCTACTAAGTGGTGTTAAAACTTGTGAAACTTACAATACATTAAAGTCCAGTTTGTGTGTAGATACGAAATAATGTTTAGATGCCGTTTATTATTCGTGTAAATAGGTATACTTGCTTTACTATCGATCTACGTCGTCCAATCCATAATCTTGTAAAAATGGCTTTAAATAATTACATACCCTTAAAGCATAATGAAACAAAGCTCCATCATGCTGAAAAATTATGTCTTTCAAAAAATTCTTATGGGTGAGTTGTAATTATATCCCTTATGGCGGCTGTTGTTTTAGTTTCCATCATATTAAGTTATTTAAATTTGCATCAATGCATATAGTTACTCAGTATACTTTCTCTTGCATTTAGCTTAACGGGAAATTCTGAATGGCCTTAACTAAATAACCTACAATTACAAAGAAAAGTTTTGTACCCTAACACCAAACCTTTATTTTTTTTACGCTAAACACTGTTTCAACAGCTAAGCTGTCATCATGGCGTAAAAAAAACTTTTTACTTTACTTCATGAAGATGACAGCTTAGATGTTGACACGGTGTTGAGTTTAAAATATAAAGGTTTAGTGTTGGTGTACAAAACTTTGTGCTTGTACATTTGTGACACACCAAAGGTTCCACTTTTTTACAGAACGTAAATGTCAACGGAGTGAACATAAACTTTCTTTACAAATACGTAAATTTGTATGTCAATATATATCAGAAAATTATTATTGATTGCACATGGTGATTGTAGCATTTTTATTTATTTGAAATTTATCGATGCATGCTTTTCACAGTCTTTATGTTATTTCTTACTAATGTGGCTGGCCACTGATTAGGTTTATTTACAGGTTTTGCTTTTAATGACACATTATTGATCTACTTCAAACAAAAAATAACATTTTAATACTTCATTTTTACGATTAACAACAATCTATATCGCCATTGCTTGCATAATCTTCTGTTACGTTTAATAAATTTATGCTATATTAGCACTGCAAATATCATTAAAAACATTAACGAACACCGGGAACAAAAATTCTTTGCGATATTTAACAATCACTTGTGTAAATTTTTCTACTTATAGTCTTTAACAAACTAATTTGTTTTTTTTCTGCGTGGACCGAAGAATTTTCGCTGTTTCATATGAGTATCTATTGTTTTTATTCACATAGTTTCAATGGAAATTAAAACACATTATTTATTCATATCAAGGCAAGGTGAGCTAAAGAACGGCATCAAAATGAACAGAAAAACATATTGACGTTCTACAAATATAATACGAAGTAGTTCTGAGATTTTTTAAAGTGAAAACAGAAGTTACCATGTCACCATACCTAAATTTATGAAGTGAATTTCTCAACGTTTCCGTTTGTGTTTTGAACATATTGTCAGGCAAGTGTTTTGCTAAAATAAAATACTTGTATATGTGAAAAGATCATAAATAATCTAAAGAATTTAAATACGAAGAAATTTGGTTATCTTTAATTTATTGGCATTCATCTTAGTATATTCTTCTCCAGCATCTAGAAGACTTGATCATCAAAGTAGGTTCTGAACGTTTTAAGCAAGCATTAATTTCATTTGCTTCTCTACCTTTACCAACAACAGATGATGTTTGTCAAAAATCCCCTGGGCAGTAAAATATTACTTCCCCAAATTAGTAAGTCTTTAACTTAATTATTTTGTATTCTCCTTGACTGGAGCTACGCCAAGAATTTTTATAATGAGGAATTACTAACACTTCTTATATTATCCACTGTAGCCAATTTGGTTTACTCCTTGATGTTGACAACTTAAGAGTTGTTAAAACGACGTAGAATGTTTAAAATAAAGTTTTAGTGTGAGGGTGCAAAATTGTGTTTTTACATTTGTGACACACCAAAGGTTCCACAGCATTTCCATTATAGGCTTGTGAAAGTCCCGTCAAAATTGGTCCAGCCGTTTCAACAATGTTAAACGTCCTTTTATGTTTTACTTCATTGCAATAGTACTTAATAAAGTGCTCACAGACAGATATTTCAGTTATATATTAGTACGTATTTATTCCATTAACAAGCATTGGGGCCCACTCTTTCGAAAATAGCGTTTAGCGATCTACGTATTTTAGAATTCTTTGGCGACAATTGTGGACAATCTGTCTTTGACCTTGAACTCGTTTAATATTGATACATTGGTGTGTTTCTGTGCCCATGAAATCCGTAACATACGTCACCAGCACTACATTTCAAACGCACCTATTGTTCGTATTTTTGATGTTTTCATCGTCCAGGTTTCCAGTCCGTACAGGAAGATCTGGAATATGAGAAATTTGGATAACATTATCGTCGTGTTTCGTGTAATGTGACTATCTTTTCATATTCTTATAAGGCTGCTGACGGGTTCTCGTGCCATTCTCTTGTTCGGTCGTAGGAGGATTTCATCTCTGTCTATTACCATAAGTTAAGTCTTCCCGGCCTAGCTTAGCACTTTCTCTCGCCACTCTAGCATTATTTTCATTTGTGCCGCTTCTTTCGTCAGTAATGTTGCATCGTCTGCGTATCGTAAGTTTGCCTCGTTTAGGTTAGTTCGTATTGAAGGTTTATTCTATTATAACATACATTAAATAAGTGAAATTTTGGTACTAACAGACTTGTATATAAATTTTGTTTTCTGTTATAATAAAAGTTTTAAGGGAGTGTTTTTATCAAAAATAAATGTATATCTGTTGTTTGCTTATGTGTTGAAGAGCAAATGTCACTAGTTTCTTTCTATACGGGTTTCAAGTATACATCTACAAAACAATAATGATCAACAATGCACTCCTTCCTTCACTTATATGGTTAGATAGTATTCTGTTATTTATTATTTCTGCAAGAGATATATGTTCTTATGGTTGTTTCGTATTTTAAACTCTTGAAGGTTTATATTTCATTAATACGCCATTATTGATCATAAGTGTACTTTTAAGAACTTGACGTCGGCAGCATATTACAAGTACTAGCTTCTCTCTCTCTCTTTCTCGAAGTAGGTATTTTGCAATATACCCACCTATTATAACAAGAGACTAGACACTTCAAGATATTTGAATAATTGGCAGTAAGATGAATAGCCTTGAATAAGGCTTCACATTAAAGCCGGAAAAATACGTTGGTTGAACGTTGCTTATTGATCGCTGTAAAAGAAGAATAAGTGATTTGAGGTTTCTTTAAGTTTGAAACTAAATATTATTTGTTTTCTTAATACTTAGTATGTATATATTTTTTAAATAAACATGTTGACTGTTAACAATGAACGAGTCAAAATATATTTTTGGACAACCTATTCACTAGGTTCGATTATGCATGAGTTTTCTTATATGAATTTTTATAATGTATTGTTTTAATTAAAATTGTCTCATTGGGTCTTACCTTTCTCGTTATTCTGTACTACTAATAATAAGTATTTATAATGACGTATTTATCCATTTTATGTTTTTAATTTGCGTGAGGTCGCAGTTAGGTAGTATACTGTCTTATGACCTTTTCTTATGATTAGGTTAGTTCAGCTTAGTAGCATACTTTATTTGTGTTGTCAAGCACTTTGTTATTTCAGATATTATCATATATAATTAGGGCACTGCTTTGTAAATTATTTGTAAGGTTTTGTATTGAACAATTGTTTTCAGATTGCAAATTATAATTAAACAGATCTTATCAGCCCCAAATATTAACAGAGAGACAAAACCCAAAGAAGGAGAAAAAAGTTTGCAAGATAATAAAAAATTAAATAGAAATATGTGGAAATGCAAACTAGGTCCAGTGCTACCTTTACCACGGATCCACTCAAATGACTAAAAGAAGAAAGAAATCTTATAATAGATGTAACAAGAGACCAGTTGTTGGGAAGAAACAATTTATGATTCTATAAAGTAAATTGGGATTATATAAAACGATAGTACTACATGTCTTAACGTGTCGAGGTAGAAACGAGAGCAGAAAGAAAGAAAGCAAAAGAACAGTGTAATGAAAGCTATAAAATCCAAGAAATGCCTAAAAGTAAACCAGAGACAAATAAATATCCCTGGTTATGTAGACCAGCGTGTTTCTTTAAAGACTATCGACTTTGTGGTCCTCCGCTGTTTCATTTGTTGCGCGATGGCTTCTCGTCTATAATTATCGTGTATCATTTGTTTTCCTGTTTATTTCATCAATAGATTCACGTTTATCTTTTAAAATTCGAAATGATTTCTCGTTCCATTCTGTTGGTTTACTTTTTTCCATTTCCAAATCAAAGCTTTGCTATTTTCAGTTTTGTTTCAAATAGGCTATTAGAGATTATTTTTGCTCAGAAGTAGCACATCAATATTTTAAACGATGGACATAATCGATATCAATTTTGATATCAACATCATCATATGCAGCTATGTTCAACCAATTTTTCATGGTGTATGTAGCCTCCCTGAAGAATGGAAAGATTGCGGATGAACTTGAGCTGTGAAAATGGAGAACTTAAGGTCTTGTGAAGAGACGAAGAAGAAGAGCATAAGTTCTTTGAGAAGTACTGAAGGTCTCTAGATAGGTCGACAAATGGTCTTTTTTGACTAATTGAAATGAAGAAGAAGAATAAGGGGAAGTGTGGGACTGTAGAATTGAAGAACTGACTCGAAGTACTGAGAAGATGAACATATTATTGGCAGTTTTTATCGGAATTCAAGGCTAGAGGTGGAGGAATTGACCTTGGCATAACTGTATTAAAATTATCCTTGATCTGTGCTTTTCTTTCAAAAAGTGACTACATCCAGTATCAATATTATGTATAATTGTATTTTCAATATGGGTTTGTAAAATTGAGATTTTATATTCATGCCTAAAAATTCGATTTTTTAATATACTAGCCGTTACCCGTGGTTTCACCCGTGTACGGAATGTTCAACTTATGAAACATACGGGTTATCCTATATAAAAAAATTTCTAACTTGTTTGAACCTACTTAAGCACAAATCCACCAATACCGAATATATTTCACCCAAACTACTTATGGGTCACCCAATATAACAATTTTATTCGACATTTTTTTGAATCACCCTGAATAACTGTAACTCTAAAACTTCGAGGAACTGTAACTCTACTTCACCCTATATTGCAACCATCCTGATGTTGTTGTATATTTGTCACCCAATATAACTTTTTGAACACCTGACTATAACTCTTTTTTTTCTAGCCTATATTTCGGCTATGCAACTGCTTATGGGTCTACGCTGTATACAATTATTTCTGATATTTTTTGAACTACCGTTTAAAGTAAAATTTCTATTTGCTCTATAATTTCATCAACCTTTATATGCAGATTTTTCTAACATTGTGTTAAACACACTCTAAAACTATAATCTTACTTCTCCCCATATGTCAGATATTCCATATAGTAGAAGGCAACTGTTTATGGTCTACCCTATATAACTTTTTTTTTAACTTTTTTTATCCATCCTAATGGAAATGATGTGGAACCCTTCGTGAGTCACAAATATAAAAAGACTGTTTTGCAGTCTGACATCAAACTTTTATTTAAACCCTCACCCAAACTGCAACTGCTTATTGGCCACCCTATATAACAATTTTATTGAAACAATTTCTTAACCGGTTTGCATACTAACTCTACATTAAAACCATCCTGTATACACCACTGACAATTTGTCACACATTACAACTTATTTTTTAACCACCCTGTATAACCATAATTTTACTCTACAAAATATTTCAACCACCCTCTATGTGCTTAGGGACAACCAAATATAAAATTTTTAAATACTTCTAATCATACTGTATGAACTATAATTTTATCCATATTTCAGATATTGCATATATGCAACAGCTCATGTTCTACCCTACAAAAAAAAAAGTCCAACTGTTTTGACTATAAATCTACTCCACCCGCTATTTCAACCATCTTTGCTATTTGCAACTACTTATCGGCCACCCAGTATAATATTTTTTCTACCACCCTGTATAATTATAAATCCATCAATGCCAAATATATTTCACCAAAACCGCAACTGCTTAAGGGGCACCGAAAATAACAATTTTGTTCAACATGTTTTTGCATTACCTTGTATGTATTACAACTACCCTGTATACGCTACTGCTTATTGGTCAACCAATATAACATTTTTTAAATAATTATCATAACACTTCTTCACCCTATGTTTGCTACTTATTATGAATTACGCAATGTCACATTTTTTTCTTATATGTTTTCAAGATATATTAAAGTATAATTTCTCTCCACACTTCATTTAAACCACCCTTCATTTACAACTTTTTCTAACCGTGTTTGAATGACACTGTATAACTATAACTTTACTGCGCACCATACTTCAGGTACTGTAGATATGCAAGTGCTATATATAATAAAATTTTTCTAGCATTTTTTACCCACCCTGTATAATTCTAACTGTAAGCTACCCTATATTTCAACAACCTTTTATATGTAACTACTTAATTGCCACCAAATATAACATTCTGTACGACCCTGTATCCTTAGAATCCTACCCCACCCTATATTTCAACCATCCGGAACAGCATGTAGATTATACCATTACTTTAAAATATTTTTAAACCCACCTGTATAGCTGTAATTATACTCCGCTACATATTTCAACCATTCTATATATGTAACTACTTGTGGATATAAAACAATTTTTAACCACAACATAAACTATAATTCCACTCCACCTTATATTTCAACCTTATATTTCAAACACCCTCTATAAATAACTCATTTCATAACTATAGTATCTTATGAACATAATTCAAAGGTCCTAACTGATTACCTAACACATTTTTTAAGTTTTTTTATTCACTGTATAAATTTTCTATCCTTTTTCAACCACTTGGTATATGGAACTGTTTATGGCTCACTCAATATAACTCTTTTGGAGCACCCCGTATGATTAATTCCAGTCTCCCTTATTTCCACCACATCCAGCTGCTAATAGGATAAATATAAACTTTTTTTAGATTTTTTAAATCTATGTCATTGTACTTCGCTCTAAGGTTCCTATATACAGAACACCCTGTAAAATTACGCTTGATTTATGTTGATTTTTGTTAAATCGAAAGATATTAACATTTGCACATTCCGAATTTTGAATACTAGCTAAGCTGTGCGTGCGGTGGAACCAATTTGATTAATTGAATTACCCAACACGGTAGAAGTTTTTTCGCTATATCTACCGTTTCTCTCAATTTAGAGAGATAAAATATCTACGAGATTTTAAGTCAAACTATAGGCTTCGCAACAAAAAAAAACATTAAGCAAAATCAGTTAAGTAGTTCTTACGTGATGCCCAAACAAACAAACAAACAGACAAACTTACAGTTTTATAATAGTATAGATTAGACAAAACAATGAACATGTTGAATATTATTTAGTCATAATAAATCTCCAAATGACAACCTATGGAATAAAGTCCAGCGTGCAAATAACAGTAAGTGAAATTTTGGAAATGTGTTACTGAAATATCCGATACATTTGCAAAATAGACAGTGTTACATTATGTATTTTCAAAGAAGAGCAAATAAACGATGATACGCTTTTATTATATTCGAAATTGGCGCAAAAAGCTATGTATCCAAAATTATTTACAAAGTTGTTATTTCGAATTTAAGATCACGGTCATCGGCAGAGAGATTGTTAAGACCATCAATCGAATAAAAAAAGTCGCCAATTATACATTTGGTGAACGCGATTTGAACGCCTACTGAAAACTTTTTTGCTTAACAGTACCACAGAAAGTTGTTGCCTTTGAAATCCCATCGTTTATTAATTTCGACTATATTAGTCAAGGTTTGCAATGTACGTCATTTGAAATATCCATGTAAAAAAATTCATTCAAATACAGACGATGTTCATGTATATGTAAATTCAACCTGATTGTTTTGCTAAACCGACCAAGAAACAAAATTCCTCATGCGATTATTTAAATATTACTTTGAAACGAAGCTAGACATTGTTCTTGATTGTTTACGTCAATCTCAATGAACCGTTTATCTTTTTTCTGCCCTGTCTAAAGATAAGCTGACTATCTTTAGATTAGAAAAGTGAAGAACGTTATTATCATCAATTTTCCTGATTACGGCTATTTTTTACGCGATAGCGATAAAAAATATATAGTAATTTTGAGAATATTGTGAAAAACTTTGAATGCAACGAATATAAAATTTGAAAATATATATATTTTTTATTTCTTTATGTGTTGTACAGGTGATGCATTTGATCCATTTCAGCATATTGGGTGCTCCCGATGGCACCTCGACGGCACATTGGGTAAGAGCTGTAACATTTACAATTAGCAATAAATTGAAGCAAATCATATCCCAGCCAAGTCAAGATGTTTTTATTTCTCGTCTCTAGTCTTGCCACTATTGGAGCCAGTTCTTGAATACTTTAGTCCTACAATTCAAATACACTTTGTCTACACCTCTTTGGTTCTCTTCAAAACAGTCCTTCAACTCTTCTGAACTTGGTCTGCCGTTCTTTTCCATACAGCAATGTCAGATGCCCATTTACCATGTCCATGTTTCAGGTGATTTGAAATTCATTTAAATAAGGCATTTCTGCACTGTGTTACAGGATCATCACGAAAGGAATGAAGATTACTAATATCTGGTGGCAGTGCTCTAAGAGTAGACATTATGTGTAACTGGAGTATGTGGTTATTCCACAGTGTGCAGTAGCATGGTGGAGTTGTTATTTCCTTTGAATTAATTTGTATTTAAACTGCTTACAATTTTTTTCCAAAACCTCCTGATTTTGAGTTGAGAACAACATAAAGTTCGAAGTTTTTTGAGGTTCTTCTGAGTCATTGTCGCTTACAGAATTACATTTATTTTATGATGACTTATATAAAATTTATTATACTTTTTTGTTCAGTAATTCTTTCCCGCCTTTTCTTTTAGGCGTTGTAGATTGATTAATTTTTTTTGGTCAATCATTCTTTTTGTATTGTTTTCTCTTGTTATTTTCTTCTTCTTGGAAATTTTTCAATATTTTTCTCCTTTTAGGACCAAACACCATTATTATTATAATTATTCATGCTAATGCTAGCAGAAAAGGTTATACATGAAAAGAGCCTAAAGCTGGAAACTAATGATTGATGAAATAAAATGGTCACTCCTCTTCAAGCATTATCACTAACTTGTCTTGATTTTGACAGAGGAGTGATGTCCCGAATATAATGGAAATACAATAATTTGAAATAGTTTCTAGCCTGCATACCAACTCACGTTAGATTCAAACTAAATAAACCCCTTTGCTGCACATATATGTTTTAGTTAAAAGTTATTAGGGTATGAAAATTTCAGTGACAAACACACCTTTGTATGGTTCATGGCTCAATATTACAAAAATGACTCTAATTCGAGATTTTGCATTAAAAATTCAGACTGTATTGTTCCAAATGGTGGCATAACCAAGGTCGTCTTAACCACATCATCATAAGTTTTCCTTAAAAAATCTCTGGGGTAAAAAAAACTGATTTTATTTTATAATTTGGCGAAATCATTTTTGTAAATTTAGATTTGAAGCACTAGTGCAGTTTTCTAGAAAGTTCAGCTCGTTGCTGTCTTTTTTTTTTCTTTAATGCAAATCCCTAAGAGAGGGACATGTAGTACTAGTTTTAAAAAAATTATTTTCATTAGTTTCAACTAAAACCCAGTAGGTATTTAAAAACGGATTACACTATAACTGAATAAATGGTAGTGAATTTTATTTCTTACATTTGAATTTCCTAGTATATCTGTTTGTAACCAAAATAGTAGCAAATCACTAAAGAACAACTTGAAGATACAGGTACATTAATTTTGAAAACAAAGCGAGTTTTGCTATATAATCACCAAGCCGGCAGAGCTGGCCACACTGCCTATGTTAAACGTAAGTTATTTCTCGACCATTTTGGCGAAGGTCGTATTTTAAATAAGTTATATAATGTATATGTTGGCAACTTTGCAGATTAAATTGGTAGAGGATAATGAAGGGTTGCTGGACCGACGTTTAGACTGCCATGAAGTAGTAAACTTGTTAAATAAATTTATGACTAAATAATTATACCTTTTGGATAAATATGTAGTCTTTAAGGCTATATTTAAACACATTGTAAAATGTTTATCACTCATTTGGTTTCTGAATTATTTAATATTTTTCAATTTGAAGTTAACTTAAATAATTTAGAATTATTTATGGTTGCAACATGGAATAGCTTATACCGGAGGCCACATTATTTAAAAAAAACACGGTATAGTTTTTGATATATATTTGGCAATTTTTATTGATATGTACGTAGAACTGTAATTGATTATGACAGCACAGCTATGTTGACAACCCTTTATCATTTTAAAAACTTTTTCGAAGACTTTTAGATGAGCCGGTTCAATTTCAGTAAATGTTAAGTTGCAGGATCGGGGTAGGTAAATTAAAGTCAGCGTTTCTGGATAATATTATCTTAGCAAATCTTTAGCTAAGTAAGCTGAATTGAACTACAGAGTAGATTAGTAATTAACGATGACCTCGAAGGCAGACATTGTTCTTGATTGTTTAAGTCAATCTCAATGAACCGTTTATCTTTTTTGTGCCCTGTCTAAAGATAAGCTGACTATCTTTAGATTAGAAAAGTGAAGAACGTTATTATCATCAATTTTGCTGATTATGGCTATTTTTTACCCGATAGCGATAAAAAATTTAGAGAAAGGGACGAGAAAGATCTGTCTCAAAATTTCCATGTACTGCTCAGAAACAATTAAATCTTCAAAAATTCGTCGGTCTATAAGTGTAGATTATGTTCTTCGACGATCTGCATTTTTTGCCAGTGTTCCTTACAGGTCCTGCAAACTTTAAAAGAGGTCTTGCATATATGGAGAAAATGTTAACAAAGTTTTGTGGCGATGTCTTGCAAAAGTTTTGCACTAACTAAAGTCCTAGCCTTGTTGCATACTAATTGAATATGCTCAGACCAGGATAAAGCTTCTGTAGTCAGTGCATTTCTTAACGTTACGTGCCTAAGTACGTGCCAGGGGCCCGATTCTCGAACCATTCGACAGCTCTACTATACGACTTTCGACGTAAGTCGCATGAAAAGTTGAGGTAAATGAAGTTTAACCCATATGTTAAACTTCATTTATGTCAGATTTCATACGACATACGTCCCAAGTCTAGTGGTAGACCCGTCGAATGGTTTCAAGAATCGGGGCCCAGAGTCCTTTGGATTATTTTTACCTAGATGTAGTGTAGCACATTTTGAGGTAGCGAAAATCTGTCGTCGTTTAGAAATCACTTGAACGTCAACTTGCAGTTGGTTAGAAGCACTAATAAGGTTTGCATAGGTACATATTTTAGTGTCGTCTGGAAAGAATAAAACATTACTTTAAAGCAGGACGTCAGCCACTTAAAGCAGAAATAAAATCGGTTCTAAAACTGTACCTTGAGGTACGCCACCACTCATTCTAAGCCTTCAGGAGAAACACTGACCTACGCAAACAGTATATTTATTAACAAAGCTTTAATCCACTTTAATAGGTCGCTTTTGATACAGTTACTTCAAGTTGAAAGTCAGTTCTATTATCAGTTCGAATAATATAAAATATTACGCCTACACGTTAGTTTTAGTTCAAAGATAGAGACGACCCTATTTGAGAAGTTTTACACTTTTATAATTTTGGGTTACATACTATGAAAGTGTCACTTCGTTTTTGGATCTTATTAAAGGTAAATATTGTTAAATATCAATCTGACCCTAAACGGTACCCGTAGACTATGACCACATTCTCTCCTGAAACCTTCACATTTTGAAACTGTTGCATTAAAGGGTTATACAGGGGAATGCGATCAGAAGTAATTCTGGTATCAGAAAAATGTATAAATGCCAAAAGTTTTTGAAATAGGTTTCGGCTTATTACTTTTTGGACAAATGAATATTATAAAAAGCGCTTTCTCAACCAATTTATTATTATTGTAATTTTCAGTTTTTTGCAACTTTATTTGGTCATTGTTATATCTTTTCTGTAACTTTTTCAGAGTATAATAATTCTTAATCAAATCACTGACAATGTGATTTTATGCAATTACAATCAAAGTTGAGGTGTTTGAGTTGTTAATGAAGATAAAGTATTATGCCAGAATGCATAATGTTTTCAGACTCTTCGTTCACAGCTATTTTTACTTGGAATGTAATAATCATTGCTACCTGCTTATGTTGTCTGAAGAGACGTAAGCAGTTTCCCCTGAATTTTCTGACCGTCCGTGCTGTTCCTAACAGGAATTACCCGACATTACATTACATTATCCCGACTTGACCATACGATGTATGGCATCACACTCCCTCTAAGGCACGCTATGAGTGCCTTTAGGGGAAAATTCAGTAAACCCCAGATATCCTAGATATCATCAAAAGGGTTTAGCTCTGTGGGAGCCCTTGCGAGGTTTTCAGGCCCGTGGTTGGATTCGTGGCGGCAGTTTTTCCCATGAATTTCCTGACCGTCCGGGCTGTTCCTAACAGGACGGCTTTTTGCATGTATTTGTAAAGATGTTGTCCAGACAGAGGTATTTTAGATTGTTTAATAGATGTTTTGGGACTAGTCCTGTCGTTGACATAACAATTGGTACAGTTCGTGTGTTGTTCATGTCCCACTGAGTCTTTATTTGAAATTCCAAATCTCTATATTTGGTTATTTTCTCAGCCTGCTTGATATTTATGCTATTGTAGTTAGGAATTGCTATGTCAATTAAAGTTGTTTTTCGAGAGACTTTATCTACCAAAACTATATCTGGTCTATTGTGAGCAATGGTCCAATCGGTCAATATCGTGCGTTACATTTTCCCGACTAGACCATACAATGTATGGTATCACACTCCCTCTAAGGCACCCTATGAGTGCCTTTAGGGGAAAATTCACTAAACCCCAGATATCCTAGATATCAAAAGGGTTTAGCTCTGTGGGAGCCCTTGCCAGGTTTTCAGGCCCGTGGTTGGAGTCGTGGCGGCAGTTTCCCATAAATTTCCTGACCGTCCGGGCTGTTCCTAACAGGACGGCTTTTTGCATTTGTTTGTAAAGATGTTCAGACCGATGAATTTTAAATTGTTTAATAGATGTTTTGGGACTAGTCCTGTCGTTGACATAACAGTTGGTACAGTTCGTGTGTTGTTCATGTCCCACTGAGTCTTTATTTGAAATTCCAAATCTCTATATTTGGTTATTTTCTCAGCTTGCTTGATATTTTTATTATTGTTGTTAGGAATTGCTATGTCAATTAAAGTTGTTTTCCGAGAGACTTTATCTACCAAAACTATATCTGGTCTATTGTGAGCAACTGTCCTGTAGTTGTTATTTTCTAAAACAGATTCTGGTTTGTATTTATAGTATGGTAATCTTACCGACTGTGATAATTCACATTTCAGTGCTAGTTCCTAGTGAAGTATTTTTGCCACAGCATCGTGTCGTTCTTTGTATTCAGTTGCAGCGAACGCTTGACAACCTCCTGTGATATGCTGGATAGATTCTGATCTTTGGCAACCGTACCTGCATCTGTCGTTGTTAATAGAAGGATCTTTAACGATGTACTTTAGGTAGTTCTTAGTTGGAATTACTTGGTCTTGGATTGCCAATATAAAGCCTTCCGTTTCAGGAAACATATGACCAGAGATCAACCAGTAGTTCGACGCTGCACTGTCGACATAATCTTGGTTGACGTCATTTATATGTCTTCCATGAAGGGGCTTCTCTTTCCATTTCAGCAGTTTCTGATCTGTGGTCTGGTGGTGTAATTGGCCATGTTGTTGTGTCAGTCGCAGTGGTGTTGAGGCATCAAACAGGCACATGACTAGATCAGAAAATTCTGCGAGTTTCTGGAAATGACTACACAAAATGGAAATTTGTTGATCTAGTAGGTTGCTTAGATCTGTCAATCCTCTTCCTCCTTCATACCGTGGCAAAGTTGTACGTTCGACAGAGCTCTTTGGGTGGTTGAGCCTGCTTTATTCCAAGGTATTTATAAGTATGACCTTCCCCCATAGATTCAATTGAGGTGCCATCTCCCATTTCGAAGTGGCCCTGCTGTATTTTGCCTTTAACTATATTAATAATTCGGCATTTGTCTAATCCAAATTTCATGTGGATGTCACTAGAGAACCCTTCTACAATTTTAAGCATATCATGCAGCTGTTGTTTCGTAGCTGCCATCAACTTTAAGTCGTCCATGTATAACAAATGGTTGATCTTTAATGCTTGTACGTTGTTGTGTTTGAGACTGAACGCAAAATTAGTCGAGTTCAGTTTGTTTGAGAGAGGGTTCATGGCAAGGCAGAACCACAGCGGGCTAAGAGAGTCTCCCTGGAATATACCCCTTTTGATTGGAATGGGGTCAGTTTGTATCGAACAGTTGGCTTCATTCAGTGAGATTTTGGATTGCCAGGTGGACATGGCACATTCTAAAAAGTTAATAATACAATTATTCACTTTATAGAGTTTCAGTACCTTAATGAGCCAATCATGTGGAACTGAATCAAAGGCATTTTTGTAGTCCACATATGCCATGTAGAGATTTTGACGTTTGGCGTGGGCTTGATTGCAGACAACGGAATCAATTATCAGTTGTTCTTTGCATCCTATCGAATTTTTCGCGCATCCCTTTTGTTGTTGAGTAATTATTTCGTTCAGCTCACAATGTTTGAAAATGCTATGATTAATGCACGATGTTATGAGTTTGTATAAGGTTGGAAGGCAAGTGATTGGTCGGTACTTTGCCGGGTCCTGTGCACATAGGTTGTCCTTTGGTAAGAGGTATTTAGCACCATGCGTAAGGAAACTAGGCATCTTGTGTGGGTTGGTAATTACGTCATTTATAAGGTTTGTTAGTGTTTCGTGGGTTGCGTACAGTTTCTTTATCCAGTAATTTTGTACACCATCTGGTCTTCGTGCTTTCCACTTATGGAGGTTTTTCATTATGTTGGATGTGTCTTCCGTTGTAAATGGTTGGTGTTGCATGGCGTCACAGTTCTGAAATGCAGCCTCCTCCTCATTAATCCAGCTGGCTCTGGAGTTATAGGAGATTGTTGTGGAAAGCTGTGTTTTCCAGAATTCCTCGATGTCTGTTTTACTGGGGTAACTAGGGGCTTCATTATTATTGGTGTTGTTAAGTTTTCTATAAAACCCTTTTTCTGATTGTCGGAAAAGTGTGTTGTCTAGTTTCCGTTGGTTACTGGTTTTGTACCTTCTCAATCGACTGGTGTAGACGGAGAGCTTTTGTCGTAGACTGTCCAGACACTGCTGAGATGTGATGTTTTCTCCATCCCACTGGGAGTGTATTCGGTTATTGTCCATGATAGTATTGACAAGCCTTTCTATTCTGTTGTTCCTGACTCCTCGTTGGTATTCGGTCAGTCTTCCAACATCTTTCCGAAGAGAATTGATTTTCCCTTCAAGTCGTCTTTGCCAAGGTGGTATTCGAGGTGTTTGTCTAAATTGGGGAGGATCTTGCTTTGGTCTTACTGCGACCCCAATTGTTCTGCAGATGGAAGTCCAGCACAGTAGATGATTGTGTGTAGCGACTCTAACGTATTAGCACCTAAAACATAGTTTGGCAAGATAAATTTGTTCATAGCCTGCAAGACGATAGTCAGTTTCTTAGAAGATCTTAGTTTGGGAAGAGCTGGTCTAGTCAGTGGATCTGTTCCACTATACTCTATAAGAGCTCCTTCCATTTCTGCTTGGATCTTCTCAAGCAGGTCAGCGTTGGTTGGCTGTTCTTGTTGTAGTTCTTGAGTCTCGTTCGCTCTTTGTGCCAGAGTTGTTTCAGGCTCTGGATCGATTGTATTTCGACCAAATAGTTCGCGCTCCACTTCGCTCTTTATTTGGGTACTCACGATAGAACTCTTGATGGAGTATTTGGCGATATCCAGTTTTGTCCTGGCCAAGGTTCGTAATTCTGTAAAACGTGCGCATTATAAATTCATTCATTTCGCCAGTCCATTTCATGCGCTGTCTTTTCAGTCCCGCTTGAGTGAGCGCTGGCAACACTTTCTGCGGGTGGAGTTCTCGTTCTCATTTGACTCCGTTGGGGATGGTCACGTTGTTGTTGTGACTGTATTGGTTGTGGTTCTTCGGGTTATTGGGCTGTATCGTGCGTTACATTTATTATTATTCTAATTATTTCTGTAAAAAAGTTGAACAGTCCATTTGATGATCTCTACCTCTAGGTTTGTTCTAACTCTATGAATAATACATGCACAATTTGCCCTTTTTAAATAATCAACAAGTCTGATGAAGTAGTAGATAAGTAAGCAATGCAGGATTTTATGTTTGCTTGACACCGACTTCAAAAATATACTAGTTAAGTGGGTAATTAATTTAGAAAGAATGAGAATCTTTTGTTGTTTACATTAATAACAGAGAAGATGCTATTTATTGCCTAGTGTTATGTTTTGTTTATTATTTTTAACTTTTTACTTCTACTTGGAACTTGGAAGTCGGTTAATATTACAAAAAAGTTTTATATGTTACTTATATTCAGCTTCATATTCGCAGTTTTGAACCTAAGAGATGAATGCAGTTGTGAGATTCATGCCATATATCTCTTGTGTTTTCCGAGCCCATTGTGGATTTTATCTACTAAAGAATATATTTTAATTTGGTTGTACCATAATGCGGTGATGGATACAAATAGGTAAGCTAATTCAAAACTTGTTAAAAATATGTCTGAGAGCTTGCAAATCAGTTTTCTAACGGTGTGGCTTGGACATCCATGAAGGCTATTGGACGAGCTATTTAAGTGTGCATTCTTCAGCTGATTGGAAACAGTTAATAATCGAAAGTTTGCACGAATCCCTATTTTACATAGTATATATACTTGTTGTTCGTACAATGGCTGGGTATTCTTGAAGAAATCTTATTTGGAAAACAAAAGACTCGATCAACAGCAGATAAATATATAAGTTTATTCAGTCGTTCATTTGAAATGTATAATAAACTGCTATCCTTGAATTAATGAATAAAGTAAGAGTTGAATGGTTTGTTGGATGATGTACGGTTTAACAATGGTATTATTTTTCTGTTGCAATGCGTTCAGTGCGTGTCCAGTTGCGTATACAACTCTTTTGTATTCCCTGCAAGTGCGTTGTTGCCAAAGCGCTCCATGAGCAACTGTGTCGAAAGGATATTAAACATCTTTACATTACAGCTAGTGATGCAAGTTTTTTGTGACCGATAATCAGACCGAATTCTATTTTTACGAATGTTGGTATTAAATAAATAGTTATACCAACATTTTATTTAACACATATTTTGTAAATGAGGCTTTTTACAGGATATATAGTTAATGCTAAACTTGAATTAAACAATTAACACTAATCAGTGGTCTGGGGAGTTGATCAGAGACGGACATCCACCTACAATTATTAGATTAGATGGTAAATCGTTTTGTACGATCAGGAACTAGTTTCAAAGGCCATGAAGTGGAGGGAACTTTACTAAAGTTCAAAATCAGCAGCTTGTTGTTAGTGCATATTTTTTTCCGACCTATTTACAAAATAAAAGATATCTGCATAAAAATTCACATGCTTTGTTGTGCAAATTTAAAACATGCTTTTGTAAATATTTCTCTAATGCCCTTTCAAGAAAATGTGGTTGATGGATGTAGTAACTTTTGACTACAGTAAAGGCTACCTTACGTTCTGTTGAAAATTCTTTTTTTTTTTTAATTTTAATTCACATGTATCGTGATCGTGATCATCATTAATGATATTTGTTGGATTAAATGAAAGCGATTATTGTCTTGCTGATATATCTGTAGAATTTGGCGTTCTTTGTTATGCCTTTATTAGGATTACTGAAACATCTGAACTTTTTGATAGCATGTTTAGTGAATCGCACCTAGGAGCCTTACATAAAGTTCAAGTTCTTTAAGCTTGGAAACACCATTTGTTTTATATGATCTCTAGAAAGTTTTAAGTTAAGTTTCTTGGTTTTATGTTTTATATAAATTATTTAATTATATTTCTTGTTTTGAATATGGTTTTAATATAACATCTACCATGAAACGCCTTGTTAATATAGTATGGTGTTTGTAAGTATCATCAGTCTTAGTATTACTTGGAATTTTATACTGATTTTTTATTATAATTTCCATTGATAACGGAGTCTGTCCATATCATGAAAAGTTTATTATTTCCAAATTCGTTAAGATCAAATGCCACAACCATCTTTCATTTCCTACCCATTTATTTCCAGAATAATACCTTAATAAAAAATAAAGAATAAAAGATCTGTAAATACCAAGTCATTAAACAAACTTATTCTTTTGTTATAAGACTTAGATATTATCATCGAAACCTTTTCACATTTCTAGACGTATGAATATTTATTTTATGTCGATATACTGAAACATCTAAAACGATACAGACCCACAGACCATCTGCTTCATATTTTCATGAAGTGTCATTGAAATTTTTTGATTTTGTACATGCCATCACTTACGGAAAGAACAGAAGAGCGTTTAGTCTTGGCCTAGATACACTTTGAATTTATATTACATATATTTAAATATATTCAATATGACATTAAGTGTGAATAAGCGCAGCTGTAATTTTGAGCCAAAGAAAACAACGTTTGTAA
This sequence comes from Octodonta nipae, assembly GCA_034190945.1. Lineage (NCBI taxonomy): Eukaryota > Metazoa > Arthropoda > Insecta > Coleoptera > Chrysomelidae > Octodonta > Octodonta nipae. Next base: position 92,850,601 of record CM067220.1, on the reverse strand, counting down.
ACGATTTTCTATTTAAAGCTACGATTATGAAATATTTGCAGTTTATAGAGAAACTACTTTTTCGATTTCTTTTGTATTAACTAATTGATCAATTTGATTTTATTAAACCGTAATGTGTCAACCGCCTGATCTCTCCAATGTAAATTGGAATAAAGCAGTAACATCTCGTGGAGAACTTATCATTAAAGGGGGAAGGAGAGTTACATGCCAAGTAAATGTTACTCTAACAGGTATTTGTATGAACAGAATCCGTGCTCCGGATTGTGAATAATCGAAATTATTGTAAACGTTTTCCTTTGGATTTTCTTAAATTCAAAAAATTGTTCGAATCTGCCACAAAATGATATCAATCATCTCATCATTCAAATTCTGTATATTATTTAACACGTATTAAATATTAATTATCTCACTGTATTAGGCACAAATGATGTTAGATGCTTTACAGCAGAGAAATATCTTTCACCTCCCAAGAACATCATGATATATAATATCATGAGTACTGTCACCCTATTGGAAAACAGTTTAACCCAAATTAATTAATAGTTCTAGCAGTTTGTTCTTTCATTCGCTAACCCTGCAGAGGGTATTGGAAATATCCCTCGGGCGCTTAATATAGCCCTGAATTTATCTTAAGTCGACTCTTTTTTCCAATCGAAGATAATATATGTAAATATAGAATCTCTCTCAATTGAGTTTTGCCTCTTTTTTTATAAAACCATTATCAGCGGCATTCCTTTGTAGAATTAAAATAGCTTCCATGGGCATGTTTCTGTTAAATTTGAAAATGTACGTTAAGATCTAATTGAAATAAGAAGTTGAAAATGTATGACATTTTGGTTTTGTAAATCTTTTTTATGGATGCATTACTACAGGCCACTAATTAACGTACCTTCTCGGGGATGGCCTTCATTATCAAACTACACAGTAAATAATCCACAGTTAAATTTACTTTTGAAATTTTCATTTTGGACTTGAGTTGAGCGAGCATCCAACACTTTAACTACAAGTATTTAGAGAAAAGTAACACATACTAATAGCTGTTTGAAGTTCTCTTCAAATCACTATTTGAACGTAAAAAAAATATTTTAGAACAAAATGGATATCCAAGAAATTTTATAAACAAAGCAATTGATCAAGTCGAGAAAAAACTGAAAAATCAACAAACTACATAGGCAACACAAAGTTCTTATTGTAATAACAACGTTATTCCCGTTGGGAATAAATATAAAATAAAACAATTTTTAGATAAACAATTTAATAAGGTCTATTCTGACAAAAAAAAAAACGGAAAAAAAGTCAATTGAGCGTACCAACAATAGTGTATACACTGTGCATATACTGGTGTAACACCAGTACAACGTCTAGAGAAGACATATAATGATATACACAAAATGGACTGTGACAATACCATGATATTACTTAAAGCATAACCTAAATGACAACCAAAGAAATGTCTGCATGTTGTTTAATAATGAAATTGGGACACTCTATATAAAGACATGATAATACATTCTGTCGAATGAACATCAACAACGAAACTTCAAAATCAGTTAGTCAAGAACGTAATTCAAAATTATCAAACAGTATTGATAATTGCAAAAAATCTAATATCATAAATTGCTTCAAAAACAGTGTTCTACAACGATTCCTAATAAGGTCTCGTATCGTCACATCATACAGAAAAGGGTTTTGCAATATAACTGCACTTTATTTCCCTCAATTATTCAACTTATCTATTTTTCAGAAATCACTGCGAAGAGAAAAAAGCAAAGTGACCAATAAAAATGTCATTATAACCCATTAATTTAACCAGAAGTTAGTTTCATAGGCACTGTCTTGTCTCTTTTAATATGAAATTATTGCAAATATTTGTTAATTTCACTGTTTTATTTCACTCCAAAGAAATGATTTACATTTTTCTACACGTGGCAACTGGTTTTTAGAAATATGCTTAAAATAAACGAGTGTATAGTTAGTTGACTTCCTATTGTTAGTCAAATTCATTTCAATATGTTAAGCTACGTAACATCTTAAGTGTCCACTTGTCTGCTTTATAATAAAGCGTGTTTTAATTATTTCATGTTTTATGTATGAAATAGGACAGAAATAGTAGACCGAATGACCAAGCAAAATTTCATGCAACATATGGAACCCATATTAGTTTAGTTTAGTTTACTGCCCAACAGATTTAAATCCAATTACAAATAATATAAATTAACGAAAAATTCTTACAGATAATCTTCAGTATCAAAAAAAAAGAAAAGATAATTGACAAGAGAATTTTGCTAGTAACTGAAACAGTGTTGACCTGTCATTAGTTGTATATATGTATGCATCAGCGATTGTTTCAAAATTGTCAAAATTAATATGACAGGTACTAGATATGCTGATATAATTTATACACATGATGAATAATGGTGATTTTATTAGCACATTTGTATTAGCAAACATATATAAAACATTTTTAAAAAATATATAACCGACTTCTACCTATAACTAAAAAGCTAAAAATAATTATAACAAAATACAACTCTAGCAAATAAATAACACATTTAATGTTGTTAGGTACCTACCCAGGAAGTAAAAAATGTAAACATTAAAAGGTGCTCATTCTGTACAAATTAATTACCTACCAATCTAGTATATTTTGAAGCCGGTGTCAAGCAAATCTAAAATCCTTCATTGCGTACTTATTTACCACTTCATCAAACTTGATTGTTGCTTGGCACCGACTTCAAAAATATACTAGATTGGTAGGTAATAAATTTGTACAGAATGAGCACCTTTTAATGTTTACATTTTTTACTCCTGGGTAGGTACCTAACAACATTAAATGTGTTATTTATTTGCTAGAGTTGTATTTTGTTATAATTATTTTTAGCTTTTTAGTTATAGGTAGAAGTCAGTTATATTTTTTAAAAATGTTTTATTTTTAACTTTTTAGTATTTTTAAACTCAGGTAGTTTTCATTCTTTATTTTTTATTTTGTATGTATAACCTTAATAGACAGAACCAGGTAACATCGAAAGCCTCAACATTACACAATGATACTTTATCATTTAAATTGACAGGTAAATCTTTACGAACAAAATGTACTAGTACGCGTTGACTTAATAAGCTCAAAATATATTTATGCCTTATGGACTACGCCATGTAACCTTTTTTCAACTTTTGTTGACAATCCTGTATAACTAGATAATTCCACTCCAACCTTTGTACCAACAGCCTGTACATACGACTGCCCACGGACAAGCATAAATTTGTTAGCTGCCTTCTGTAAACTAAAGGACGGAGTAGAATCCATCCTATATTTACGGAGTCAAATCCGTCCTATATTTCAATCATAGTATATAACTCCTTCTGGGCTACCCCATAAATTATTTCCTTTTTAACATTTTATGTTATCGCTCTGTGTAACATTAATTCCTCTCCACACTTTATGCAACTTCTTATGGGCTATAAAAGAAATAATTTTTTAATCACACTGTATAAATATAATTCAACTCCAGCATATATTTCAACCATCCTGTATATGATTTGCTTATGTCCACATCATATAACAGTTTTTTAATCACCCTATATAATTTTAATTTCACATATTTTCAACATTTTTATACGTTTTTTACGTCCAGTCCACCCTATATTCCAACCATCCTGTATATACGGCTGCCTACGGACCACTATCATTCTAGTCCGTCCTATATTTCAATCTTCATATAAATGCAACTCCTTCTACCACTTTACTTTGTGATTTTGTTTGCTATAACTAAACACCCTGTCTATAAGCCACCAAGTACCAGTTTAAAGTTTGACATGTGTTGTCACTGAATTTTCTATTAGGCGGGGAGAATGTGACAACCAAAAGTACCGTCTTCGCAAAATGGAAAAATTTGCATTTAAATAGGTATTTACCTGGCATACAAACAAAACGAGCTTGGTACTCATTGATTTAAGGAGCCGAAAATACTATGCTTTACTACCTATATGCTTGAGATGTACATAGAAAATTTTCAAATTCGCAATTAAAACTTCCAGTGTCTAAAATTACCGCACTATTACGTTGGAATAAATAAATATTTATGAGGAAATGTCCGTTATGTCATTTCGATGAAATTTTTGAAAAGAGTTTTGGAATTTTCGGCGATTTTCTGCAAAACTGCAAGTTGCACGTAGCAGAAAAGTATATGAGATCACCTAAGGATCTTCCTTAATAGATTAAACGTTAAAAAAACTATAGACATCCATAAGGAGTTATCGAAAAATCGACTAACATATTAGGGATATCGGTCGATTTCCATGCACGCATGTGTTCATTCACAAATTTTATCACTTTACCAATAGAATTCTTATCCAAAATTTGAAGGTTCACCAATCCGGATATATACTCTATTAAACAAGACCATATTCGTTCAAAACGGTGTACCACAGGAGAAGAAATCAGGTAACATACATACAAAAAAAAGCGAAAAAATACACGACGAATTGATAACCTCCTCCTTTTTGGAAGTCGGTTAAAAAATAGGTGTTATTTCTTGAATTATGCCTTGGCAAAAAACATGTCTGGTTTTTTCCTAATGTGGGTTCCAGATAGTATGTATAACAAGTCTAAGCCTGTGTTATGTTAGTAATTTGTGTAAAATTAATTATTAATAAATGAAGCTTAGTAGAGATAAACCATTTTCAGTGGAACTACATCTTAATATGTTTTCAATTCTGGTGGAACCAAGGATTTGTCGACTTTCAAAAATCTCCGTAAATCCATATCTATTTTTTTTTAATCATTGTCTTACCAAACCCACTTTGAATTAGCAAAACCAGGTGATGAGTAGGTACTGCTTGTCAACCAATTTTAATATATGAAATTTAGCATTGATAAATTATTTTGCTGGAAAAATCACACCTTAGCTTATTAAAATTGTTTTTGTTTTGGTATTTTTAAAAGCCACAATTAAATTCAAACTAGCGTTACTGATGTTACATTTATCACCGCTGAGTTATAGTTTGGTTACCATTTTTACAAACCTTTATAAAAGCTTAACGTAGTGTCGCAACCTGCTGTGGAGAATGCCAACAAGTTGCTTGATTAATTAAAATTAAAATTAAATGTCCGAATCATAAATTCTTTCTACTTTGGTATCACGGGCTAGTTTTAAAATACTCTTTCTTAATGTTATTACAACCAACATGTCTACATTTTCCCCGGCGATTGCAGATGACAGAAGATCAAACATAGCCGATATAACCGTTTCCTTGATTGTTATGGTAGAGGGTTTTCGGTGTCTCTATAGTGTAAAAATCAATATTTTCCTTTTTAACTAATGTTTTTTTTAGAAATTGTGAGATACAGTTTAGTTGTGAAGATTCTTAATTGAAAAATAAGAAAACTGATGTAAACAAGGCAAAATTTAAAAACATTCTCATTTTAATAATATCCTTCATTTATTTATTGTCTGCTTTTAAATGACAAGATTGTGGCACCCATAGTGCACTTAGTACCCCCGGTTGTATCGAAAAAAAAAAAAAAAAATCGCTTGACACGAGACTTGATTCTAAATAACTTTTTTTCAGAATTTCTCTGTACAGCGTGTAGGAATAGAAAAAGTTTGCAACTTTTAGTTATTTTACAGAACAGAATTTTTCTATTGTTGAAAGGTTATCTATCTATAGGACTACGTCATAAGTCAGTACCGATATTGTGACCTTTGGGCATGGAAATACAGGGTTCTTTTACAAAATTACTAAAACATTTATTGATTTTTATTAGTTTTCAATAAATCATTCTGATGAATTTTATTGTTTGTGGTCATTAGTACAAAAAGAGGTAAATATCTAGGATTTACATTTTCATACTAGGAATTAGGAACCCGGGGTTTTAGGGTTGAAAATTAAGTTTATGATATAATAATGATTCTGTTTATCTAGTCCAAAGGACTGATTCAGATATATAATTAATTATTCCACCTTAGCAATATACGTTTAAGCACTAAAGGATTACATGGATGTAGTAAATGTGCATTTCATCAATCGTAGGATGTAAAAATTAATATATAAACTGTGATGGTTTTGCCGTGTTCTATTGGTACGTGATTCAAACGTTTCATCTGCAATTGCAGCAGACATATTCAGCGACGTGGGCGTAGCTAATACCTCTTCGAATGTTCGAGCTTAAACGGACAGTCGAGGGATGGCGCACATATATTCAATTCCGTCTGTGAGAGAATGGAGTGTCCTGATTGACCAATGACAATCGAGCGGGCGGGGATTTTGAGTGTAAACGATGGCCTTGGTTTTAGACCTCCTTCTTTTCTAGTGAAATTGTTGTATGTTAATACATTTCTGTATCATCCCATTGGAGCCGAGTATTGTAGTGGAATGAGGTTGACAGCACATCGTTGTGTAGATAATGTATAATCTACACACCTGTGGTCAGATCGGTTCATCTACGTAGACTTATGTTGTTTTGTCCATCTACATCTCAAAATAAAAGATATTTGCGACCCCTGTATTAAACGGGCATTTAGTGTTGCCAAAATAAACAAACCAATCCTGCCGCAACTCACAAAAGCTTATCATAATTTCACTTCCCTGAAAGAACACTTTGATGAACTGATCTTCAAACATATCCTATTTTGTAAATCTTTATTTTGTATTAAATTACTGGTTAAAGATCTGCATAAATTCTCTAATTTGTACGGTTTTCAAATATATTTTCCTTCTCGAGTTTTATTCAAAACTGTGTAAACAACTCCCATTTTCAGGGTTGTTTAATATCTCGTAAGTAGCAACATGTGACGCAGTAACTCGAAGCAATTTACAACAAACGATATTACAACAATCGAATTGCGTGTAATGTTACGTAGACAAATGTTCCGAAATCACGAATTCCTCTAAAAGTTCGTATACATTCTTATTTTCTTCGCCTGTTTATATGCCATCCAACTAAAATTATGCCATAATAAGTTTCTCAAAGGCCGCTCGCTAGGTAGCCGAAATCGAATTCTAATTTTTGCCGTGTTCACAAATAATAGTCGTGACCATAAATTTGGCGCTCCCAGAAATATTCGGCATCGGAGTGATGAATCTCCATTTTCTGAAGGCAGTGAATTTATTTATTACCAGAAATATTTCCAGATTATGCTCGAAGTGGGCATAAGTGATTATACTGTTAGTCAGATAAGTCGTATTATAAAGAATGAGGGGAACTTTTATGAAAATTATTCAAGGACAATTGTCAGTACAATAGAAATACATTACCTTTTCTTGTCGATACTAACGAAGGAATAAATATGAGAACTACAAACGGATATTACAAAATATAAAATAAAAAAAATTGGTTTTATGAAACACGATGCAAGTGAAACTTTTAATCGGATTGTAGGCATTTAACTAAAATTTTTGGAAAATTATTCGATTCATATTATATGCATATACAAATAAATAAGGCACACGAGAATCCCAATATATATATATATATATATATATATATATATATATATATATATATATATATATATATATATATATATAATTGAAAGTTATTGGGATTCTCGTGTGCCTTATTTATTTGTTTTCGACGTTTCGACTCATCTTCGGGATTAACACTTATTAAGCGTAGTTCAAATTGAAGCTCATAAAATTGGCCAATAAATTGGTTTGTGTTAAACAGCTATAATTAGAAAAATTAAATTAATTTATTGTAATAAGAAAAATTCATTTTTACCAACAGTTAAATATTGTCACATTTTCAAATAAAAACACTTTGCGCTCTTTCCTCTCTCTCTCTCTCTCTCTCTCTCTCTCTCTCTGTCTCTTTATTTAATCGAAAGTGCATTTGCTTGTTGCCAATTAGGTGTGTGTAACAAGTTAGAGGATCTGACTCTGTGTTAAATGAATCCGAAGGAACATGTAGAAGAGTCTATTGAATGATTTGGTTCACGATCTAAAACTTCCTAAACGTCAAGCTGCGTTATTGTAGTTCAAATGGTAACGACGGTCTCTTTAACTACAGGAACAAAAATTCCCAGTTTTAGATCAGGTACCTAGTACTTCCTTCAGTCATATTTCGCCATGCGTGTATGTAGTTGTGGTCTGATGATGCTGAAAATATATTATTGCTTAATAATATATTTTTTCAAAATTGGTCTAATACAATACCATCATTATGACTAAATAGAAAATCTTTATTTTCTGCACCTTTTTTGTTTCTATAATATTTTCGTCAAAAACATTTTGGGTCAATCACTGCGTTATAAAGTGTAAGGAGCGCATAAGGTATATATATTATATACTAATTCAATTTGGTCTTTTGAGGAAATACTTATTTCAGATCAATTCAGTGTCTTTTGAATATTTGGCTAACGTTTCGCTATCTCTTTTGTCTCTTGCATTTCAAAATTACAGAGACTTGGATGAATTACTTACTACGGGCTATTTTTATTTTTTTATTAAAGGTATATTTTTCAAAAAAATCAACTTCAAGGGCAGCATCCATCTTGATCTCTATCTGTGCCATCAAGTGGTGTTAAGCCAGTTGTACAGATTCACTGTTCATAACATTCATCATTAGATTCCAACTGATATATCATCCCGCCATAGTCATTGGTAAATTAAGAAATGAAATTTTTTTTGCTGAGAAAATTATTACGATAATTGTATTGTTATTATCCCAGCATATGATGTGTCATACAAAACATGTAAAGTCGTGCCATAGATATGCCACAATATTTTTAATTTATAAAAGATCATGTAATTGTCAGAAAATGCAATGTTTATTACCCTCTAATTTACCGCAAACTCAGTTTCTTTAAATCTTTTGATCGCTTTTCGTTTATGTCAACTACTTAGTATCAGGAACCAAAGCGAATTTTCAAAAAACAAGAAATTTTCTTCCAAAATGTACTAAACACTTTCTAAGTGTCTCAAAGTATAATATTAATGTAATCTTAAAAAACCTTTGTTATGTGGAATATCAAAAACAGCACTAATTGTGAGCTCCATTTTTTAAACAAGCTAAATGAAAATTTATAGATTAGGTACTTGCAAAAGTCCTCTGAGTTAAGGTTTAAGCTGCAGCTCTACGGTGATTGATAATAGTTCCTAAATTATCATGAAATTTCATGAATTAAAATTACTTTATCTATACGATACAAAATGAATATAAACAAACAATAATTATTGTTATGCTCTCAAAAATATTCGACCTTCATGTGTTAGAGATTAAGTTTTCGGAGGTTATGAGATTACTTGTGCACAACTATTTATTATAAAACGTGTTTGTATAATATAATAGCAGTTGGTTAACTTTCACATAAATTTCCGCTACAGGTAATAGTATTTTCTGCGCATGCATAAACAATGACTTTATAAGGTACGAGTTTTAATATCCCAAAGAAAAATATTTCTGAATGTATAAAACAATTAGATTGAAACATTTTATTATGGTGATTATATGCTTCAATTGTCATTATCATTACCATAAATTTATTAATATTCATCACCTTACCTAGACGTTTGTTTTATTTTTATTTGTGACGTAAATTTAAAACCAGTTAAAATTATTACATTTATTACTGTTAGATTATTTTTCATGTTGCATTATTAAAAACAATACTGACTCAGTGCTTTAAATAGTTACGTTACCGCAATGCATTCAACAGTTTTAATGTTTAAAATAAACAAATTAGTAAATCGAAACTTTATTGATTGCTTTATATGTTTTTACTACGAAATACTTAAGAAACATCTTAATTGTAGAAGTTGTGAATGGTTATGGTATGGAAACAAATAAATCGGTTGTTATTGAAAGGAGTCGAGCATACATACATTATTTTTAGTTTCCGCTAAATCTTTCCACGTATTGTTTGTAGTTGAAAGAATTTCACTCCCTAACGTTTACTTTATAAATTAAAATTTTTGTTTTAGAAACGTAAAGAAAATAAATGATGTCCAGATTTTATAGCAGATGGGTGCAATAAATGATATATAAATTTAAAGGTTTAACTGGATGTGGATTAGAACAGAAAATATTTTAGCTAACAAGAGGGTACTCGAATTATCCCAAACTCACATATATATATATATATATATATATATATATATATATATATATATATATATATATATATACAAATGGTCTAATTTCGATATTATAATATCGATCCTTTTCGAAGTAGGTTAAAAAAGAAAGAAAATAGCATATTAAAAGTAGAAGAAGATGATTTAAAAAAGGTTAAATCAAAATTTAACTTTCTTGATAAAGGAATAAAAATGGAATATTTGTATATAGTAAATTTGTTAAATGTACAACTTGGGTGAGTGACATTTCTATGAATTTCTATCACTGCACTAGTATATTTAACAAAAGTAGAGCTGTGGATAATAGGGTCTATGATAAACAAAATTATTATTATCACAGACAAAAATGAACTGCTCAAGTAATACTTTTTAGAAACGTTTTTATTTACTCCATGAAGATGAAAACATCACTTTTTGCAATGGCGTCTTTGTGTTTATACATATGCGACATACCAAAGATTCCACAGCTTTTCCAGTACGAGTGTGTATTAGTTGGATACTGGGAATCTTTTGAACAAAATTTATTAGTATAGTATAGGTTATTCACAAAGTGCAAGCACCTCTAAAACAAATACCTTCTTTAATATCAATGAATTTTATAAGTGTTTACGTAAGATTGATTTCAGATTTTAAAGTGAAACTATCAAGATGATAGTTCCTTCTTTTGAACAGAAAAAATAGGTAGGGTTTCTATAATAAAGAAATAAATACGATTTTTTTTAATAATATTCTGGGTGAAATCTTTTCACTTTAATTAATATTTTGATTGATATATACTGTGATAGGTGACCTACAAGTGTCTGGCGAATTAACAATTCGGCAGAGGCTTCGTGAAAAATTTATCCTTTGATCCTGTTTTACTTAACCTATATTATTACACCTCACATAATTTCCCGGATACCAAAAGTGTTGTATTAATAAGATTTATTGAACTCAAAAGGCACAGTATTTCCACAGTTTATTCTTTTTCAGCTTTTTTCGGCTAATATAAAAGTTATTGAATTGTTCCACATAATTTTGGTGTTCTGACTAATTAACGGCATATACTACACTAAACTAATACTAATTTGGATAATACTAACGATCCTGTTGTAATTAAGTAGAACAAATCACAAATGATAGCCTTGATTATTATCATGTGTAAGTTAATTGTATCATAAAGTTAAGCAGTATTAGTATAAGTCGTCTAAGTTAATGGTGACTTTACTTTTGTTCATATCTATTAAGGTAGTTCATAAATGCTTTTGGTTAAGAAATAAAAGGAAATTTTATAAATGCACACGAACTTGTAAATATTTCCGAAGTAACCTTTGTTGGTATTGCTTCTAGAAAACTATAATGCAAGAGGGCTTGTGTAATCATAACCTGTGACAGGAATGAAAGAGCAAATTTGTTACATTCTTTTTTACATTGTTTCTAACGTGTACATTATTTTTTTAGAAAAGCTTCTAATAGACTTTTTTAATACATATTTAAAAGCCATTGAGAACGAAGTCAGAATCGACTTTGAAACGTTTGGCAGTTTCTTTCAATATACAGCTTTTTATTTCGAGTGTGGTGTTATTTCCCAAGAAAACATAAAAATAATCTTCTAATAGAAGTTTAATGCGATACATTTTTAAAAGAATTTAAAATTTTTCTTTGTATTTCAAACCTAAATAATGTTTGTGACTAATTGTAAAATTTTTAGAATTTTTAACTTTTGTAACATTTCAAGAATGTATTCATAACATATTTTAACTCCATATTTGGATTAGTAATATTTAATGGCTAATTCATACTAGAATTTTAACGAAGACAATCGGTATATATATTTTTGCATTAATCGTATAGGTATCTTATAAAGTGACCATTGTTATTATTCTACAGGAATAGCACAGTCGTTTGTATTAACTAAATTGTAGTGGTAACAATAGTGGTAACAAATTATTACCCATGAAAGATAGAGATTGATAGAGTACAAATAGGGAAAGTTATAGACTTTAATATCTGGGAAAAAATTGGTAAGAGATAGGTTGCACTATAGGAGTGCAAATCTAATAGGGCTTTAATAATGTATGTTTGGTCAGAAAATAAATAACAGTGGAAAATATATTTTTAAAGCCATATATAGTACTAATTATCATTTATGGTTGTGAAACATGGGTTATTTCTAAACAAGAAATTCGAAATTAGTAGACAATGGACAAGGCATGTCTCGGATTTGAACACAGATGGTCCAGAAAATTTCGTAGTAAATTGATAAATATGATAGTGGAGACATTTACAAATAATAAATGAAATGATCCCAGCGTAACAAATATGGGATATGACATCAATAGGCAGAAGTTGTAGGATATATATAGCAAAAAAATAGACATGGGTTTGAAAACATCCTCAGCTGACTGGAAGACTTTCTGATTGAATATAGTAGATATAAGTCGAGATTGGACTGCCCAGTCAGTGCAACTGATGCCATGCAGTATGGCTCTATAACTTGATCAGCTATCTAGTAATTCTTGCTTGAATAGGGCGTTCTACTCTTGGAGGATTTTATATTACTCTTTGAGTTTTAGTTGGGGCATTATTGTACAAGGTCGTATCGCAACCAAAAAGCAGTTTGTCTGAAGTGAGCCAATACATAATCCACACGACAACACTCATATATTAGTTTAGGAATATTTTTCAGATTTTAAAACACATTGTACTTTGTGCACCAACTAGTTATGTCATTTCCCACATTTGAACATATTGAATTTAATATGTGTTAAAGTGTTTTATTATGTGTCAAATTTCATTATCACTTGATTTTACTTTCATCAAATCGCCACTGATAATTTTACAGAATTGTTACTTCTTTTTCGATCGAAATAAAAAAGTTACATTGTTCTCCAATCTATGTGACTATTGTGCCTACTCTCGATTGTTCTTTTCAATTAGTGACATTATTAGATCTTACAGTTTTAAAGAGTAACGGAATCTGTGAGAAGAAAGCATTTTAATGACATTTTCTTTAACTTCATCAGATAACATTGTCACCGGTAATGCTAACGAAATGCATTACTGAAATTTTTCAAACGTTGATAAGAAATTTCATTTTCTTAACATTATATTAACAAAAGATGTAAGGCTTTACATTAGATTTTAGATAATATTTGATCTTTGGAAAGGTAAAATATATTAGCAAATAATGGTATTTCAGTTATTCAACTATTAACTTCCTAGTTATCACATCTGATGGTTGTTTGTTAAGTCTTATTTAACAATTGCATATTCAAACGAAAATAGAGGATACCATTAATGCTGTGTAGATAGATTTAAACAATTATTACCAACGGACTTTTAATTTAACTTTAAAATTATTTGTTTACAGTAGAAATTTTTGTGTAGATAATGGATGGTTTGCAATAATTGTTCTCATTATTCCTTATTTTTTTCTCATTATTCCTTTTTTTTCATTTTTCATACCGTAAGTAATCTGAAATATATATATTTTTTTGTAGATTAAATTAATGAAAAAACGAAAAATAGGATCACTTGTGTCTTCCTGCTTATTTTTTCTAAATTTCAGAAATAGTATTTGTCACGGATTAACATAAACGTATCAAATATAGGTTGAAAATCTGAGCCAATTATCTCATGGCAATTGATCGAAGGGGCTAATTTTGAACAAATGTTAGGTGTATATACAGGGTGTCCTCAAAGTTGATTCGTTTATTTTAGCAGCTTGTAGAACCTGAAGAAGAACCTTATTTACCAAAAATCGTTTATTTAGAAGTTGCATGTTAAGAGTATTCTAATCGTTATTTTTAAATAATACAAGTTGCCACATAAAGCAGTTATTAACAATTGTTTAAAAAAGTTTTTTCCGAGCACGGTGTTGTAAAAACAAATTGTTTGTTTACTACTGATACAGAATATGCTTACTTTTTTGTATTGTTACACGGTTTCGAGTGCGATTATCCATTTGATCAGTACTAAATAATTTCTAGTAATATTTTTTAATTGTGGGTGTTTTCTGAAATAAAAATGGCATACGTTTATGAAAACAATGAATTAATTGATATAATAATTTACGGGGAATGCCAACAAAATGCAGTCGCATCATGCCGTTTGTACGCGGAAATGTTTACTAAGTCGTCTGGCTCCTTTTAAGAAGGGCAAGACTGAATGAAAAATCAGAAATACGATTGCTGTCCTTCGACCAGCATAACCAGAAGGAAACATTCAATCATTTGCAGACATTCTTTAAAACTATCCGAATCACCACCTGTGGGAATAAATTATGAGGGCTGTCAAGCGATCATCATAAACGACCTGCAGATCAGAATTTCACATGTTTGGAGGTCTTACATTAGATAAGATGATGATGCTTATTAAGTTTGAGGGGCGTAGATAGCGCCAGAGTAAATAAAGACAGTACCGTTAGTTGATAAGGATCTTTCAACAGTTTTTTTACATCACGCGAGCTCTTTTGTTCATTGCTTACTTGCAGCCGCAAGCTACAATCAGTATTGCTTACTACTCGGAAGTGTTGAACTAGGTGAGGACTTTATATTGGCGCAAAAGACAAAATCAACCATTTCCAGATTCCTCGACGCAATATTGTACTTTTAATTTTGTCAAAACTAGAAATGCGTTGGACTCATCCCTAGTAATCTCTCTACAGCCCTGAACCATCGCCATGCTATTATCATTTGTTTGGGCCACTTAAAGAATCTAGAATGGCAACGATTTGAGGTTGACGAAATAGTGGAGACATTCATGCGCAATTGTCTTCAAACTCTAGCTGCATTCGAAGTTCTGAGATAGTAATATTAATAACATTGTTTTTAATCTGAAAATGTATTTCTAAAGATATAAACTGTAAGGATATATTACGTCTGACTTTTAATTTCAGTTTTTTAAATATAGTATTAAATACAAATATTACCGTTATAATAATAATAGTGATGAGTACTGTAAAGAAAATAGCGAAATCTAAGTGTAATGACTAGTAATAGTGTAAGGTCGGTAATTTTGGAGACCAACGTTTGGATTGTATGGAATATAATATATCAATTGAAAATACTTGAAAATTATTTGCTTCCATTTATTGTGATATTAAATACCAAATAATTCCGAACAGTCGGACTCTACAGGCGATTAAAGTACTTTATTGAATAATGAACTTCCCTGATCAGTAGCTAAAGTGTTTTAGTAGTTGTATACTTCTGAATGGTACTTGAGTAACTAATAAATTCTCTTTAGAGTCATATTGATATAATAAGGACTTATATACGAAAACTTGTTTTATGATTGGGGCCTGTCTTTATATCTTTAAAATAATCTACATTGAGGTCCTAGTAGAGGCTTAAGAGAAGTAATATACAGACCACTCGAACTTAAAATACCATAAACATCAATACTATGATAAAGTCCATAATATGTCTGAATCAGTTGCTTTCTGGACAATAGCTAGTTGTCTTAGGCTATAGAAAACATATATCATATATGTTACCTTCTTAACTATGTTATTGATATGAAGTTCTCACTTAATATTATGATCATATGTTACACCAAGTGTTCGGAACACTCTGTCTTTTTTGGGTTTAAAAGAGACAGCCTTTATACTTACATATGTATATTCTCAATTGCTTGGAAAAAACTCTCTGCCTTAGCGCAATCGCAGTAAGAAGAAAAATAGACTCGTTGCTCGTCTTTCGTCCAGTACGGACCTCTCCTGAAACTCTAAAGGAAAAATGTTTCCCTATGTGCTCGCTAGTGCAACCCCAAAGTGCGTGTGCAGCTTTTACTCACATATTGTAAACCCCCTCGTGAGTGCGCATTGCCCAACATCATAAACTAAATAGTTGTGCCTAAAAACCCAGGGTTAAGGCCGGCTATACGCGACGAATGCAGACAAATACATGGATGGCAGATTTCCCGAGGCTTTTACTAGATCTAACTCGTAGACAAGGTAAGAGTTTTCTTATGAAGGGCAATTGAGTTTTTTATCAAAATAGAACCACTCAAAACTACAGTCCACTTAATTCAATTCTCTACACCAAGATTTTTATAGTTAATGACTCTCTTTAACTGAAAAGCATTTCGTTTAATATCAAAATTATCAGGACCAAATCTTTGTATACGCCGAAAGCAATGTAAACAGTCTTTTTTAAATTGAGCACAAGATTATTTGATAAAGCCAAGAGTAAATAGAATTCAATTTGTATATCATTTTGTTTGAAGGTCTATCCATGTTTGAGTATTCATGAGAACAGCAGTATTATTAGAATAATCGATTAGATCGAGGTGACTGTCTATCAAATCATTTACAAAGAACAGACATATAAGCGGTCCCAGAATGGAGCCCTGAGGAACTCCAATATTGCTATTGACGGGACCCCTTTTACCACAGTTAACTCTAAGAATCTGAATTGTATCTTGTAAATAACTTTTGAGAAGTTTCAGGCCAACACCTCTTATGCCCATATTGTACTTCATTTATTTTAATGAATATTGTAATTTGTAATGTGAGTGTATTATTATAAAGTATATTTTTATTAATCATAGCCTTTCATTTCGGAATTTAGAGTTCCGAAAATAAACCCGACTTCTACTAAAAATATTGCATTGCAATAAATTTGAACTCGACATTAATTCATAGACGTGAAGATGTTTTATTGAAAGTATATAGGAGTGTTGCTCTGCAATTTGTCAGTGAATTAACAAATCGACTAGTGGAGAGTTAAACGGCGAAATGAACAATATTTCTTTCAACTTATTCTCGAATAATTCAATAAACGCGCCAAAAGAAAGCCAAGAGTAATGTGTTTGTTTATCAAGCGAAGTATATCATTTCCGGTCTCTCCGCCTCTGGCGCCTATTTCCATGGATTTAGCCATGGCATTTTTTCGTTCAAGATACGTCGAATTTTAATTGTTGGCTCGTTAATTTTCATCGTATGAAGGTCTGTCTGTCTGCGTCTGACCGACAGTTTAAAACACATCGTCTTGAAACTTTGTTTTTTTTTCTTAATGATGAACAATTTTTTAGCGGCATGTAGTAATAAGAACGGAAAGTTAACAGGATTAATGTATATATATATATATATATATATATATATATATATATATATATATATATATATATATACATCTTCTCTTGCGCGACCTTTCAAAACAAAGTTTATGTTTTCTATAGTTTCGTTAGTGGCGGCTAAAAATTCTATATTTGTTTTGCTGTCAGTAGTCTAGTCCACAGATTGAAAATAGTGTTTTTTTGCTGCTGATAGTAAAAATATGAGTGGTGGCTCATTGGATTCTAAAGATGGAAACGTTTTAAAGCCGCACATAAACAATTACTAAGACGTATATAAGTTGTTAATAAAGTAAGATTGAAAAATCCTGTTTAGTTTTATAAATAATGTTTGACATTTAAGAAATTTTACGAACATATTTTTAAAAAGAATAAAAACCCCAGCAAATTTTAAGAGTTTATATTCCTTGTCGGAAAATTGTTAAGCAAAAAAAAATATTTCTATTTGTTGAAAAAATATTTTCAAAACTTTTGTGAATCAATTTAACTGGTCATAATCATGTAAACTTTCTTGATCATTTAAACAAATGATTATGAAAAAAATGTTCTAAAACTTAATTTTTATTTAAAAAGCTATTTGTTATAAATAATCGCCGAATGTGTAATTAACACATTTTAGGCAGCAAAAAGGGTCAAAAGAAAATACAAATAAAAGTACTTAAAATGTGTCTAGAGTATCCCATCTGTTTCATTATATGAAGAACAGTTTTTACTATTGTTTCGTGTAAATAATAATAAAATCATTTTTTTTAAATTTTAAATCATATTTCTTAACTTTAATCCCAACCTCTTAATGTCATAAAGTATAATTCCCACAGTCTTTAGGAAGCAAAATAATTTTAGTAGCTTCGAGAATATCCAACTTAACGAAAACCTTAACCTTGTTCCTTCAAATATGTAGAAATACTATATTATTAAAATATTTAATTGAATGTCTAGTATTAAGGACCTTATTTTAAATTACTTCAAAATTAATCATATTTGTGTTTTAGAAAAAAATCCTATTTTGATTGCAATTTGAATCTATTTATTTGTAGGTGAGAAACTTTTGAGAATTTTTCTAAACATCATTCCTCATCCAATGTGGCCTCACTCATATTTTCACTAGCAGTAGCAAGAATTCACAACGCCTTTTTACAATTTAGACTAAATTAGCTAGCGCATCTATTGCCGTAGGTACCTTCTAATAATTTTTGATATTCGTAGTCATCGTGTTTCATTATCTATTGCGTAATTTATGTTTGTGTTAATAATTCTTATATTGGTGTTATTTGTTTTATGATATAATAGTATTTTAGGAGTTTTTGGGCAACTGTCCTCTCGTGTGAATTTTCAATTTTCGGAATTCCAGACAAATAAGCTGGCCCATGAAATACTTATACCATTCAATAACTATATCACCATAAATAAATTGTCATCTACAAAAAACAAATGTGCCGCTTGCAGATCTGCTACTATACAATTTTGGATTGTCTAGTTCATTGACAAGGACATTAGTCGAAACGCGTCGGACAGTTTTTTAAAAAACGTAAATTTGTATTGGTCAAAATTTCCAAAACTATTTAAAGATATAATAATTTATATACAATTTCCGTTCCTCAAATTTGTTTTCATTTCAACTCATCATTTCAGAGAATATCAATTTTCCATAATTTTATATAAAAATAGAGCTCCAAAAAATAAACCCATTAATTTTTGTCGAGGCTACGTCGAGTGGCGTTGGCCAACGATTTTATCTCTACGGCGAGGCTTGAACTCACAGGTTCAATCAGTATCAATATGAAATCGTTTGAAAAGACTCATTTCCAGAAAAATGATATCTGGAAAAACATCTAACAGATTTTATACATCAGTGCTCAATAATAAACTGAGGTTATGTCAACAGAATTTCGAGAACACGAGGACAAAGGCATTGTGCAAAGAAAAATAGACATTGGAAAATATTTCATTGATATTTTCTGAGAAGTGTTACGTAAGTTTTTAGAAAGAACTCACGTCGATGTGACATCCGGATATTCAGCGGAAGAGAACAATATTGAATTGCCATTTGTATTTTTTAATGCTCTTTCAATGTTGAAATGCTACCTATAGATATTGATGCGTTTATATACAGGGGTTATTAAAATATGACAACTTTTTTTGTATTTAAATCTAAAACAAGTTATTATTTAAAAGAACTCACTTGAAATGTATAAAAATGAAAGACAGATACAACACCCTGTGCAATCAATAATTGTTTTACAGTTACCGTTTTTCTCTTATTTATTGTTCGGATTTTGTGTAAAACGATATATTGTAAGATATGTTGTATGTTATCCAGAATCTACCCTAACAGAATACAATTTAAAATAGTCAAATTGATAAAGAAGTTTCAAAGAAAATCAGTGGAAATTCATTGAATAGCATTCTTAGTTAGTCTTTTCCACATTGTCTGGTCAGCGATAAATCTCACATTGTAGAAAATTATAGAGGGATATGCCTTAACACAATACAATTTAGATTATCAAAATTGATGAAGCCATAATCGATAAAACTGATAAAATAATTTGGAAATTCAAGTTGGACACGCAATACGAAGGGTTAGTTTTGAAAGTTATTATTTATAAATATTTTTAAAATTTTCTTATTTCCTCTCAACATTCGCTTAGATTTTCTAGTATTCTTTTTCCAAATTGTTGGCCAACTAGTTTCGAAGATAAGCAAGGAATGAGACATATTTCTTAAAATTTCCTTATTGTACACTTTTGTTTCTCTTTTCATTTGATGCTTGTATGATGCCATTGATTCTTTTATTTAAAACTAAGAAAATGATTTTGGATTTAGTTTTTAGGTTTAGACGTTCCGGAGATAAAAGTGAGAATGTATCAATTTTAAATATGTACCGTAATATTTTTTTAAACAAATTATTTAAAAGATACAAGCAAAAAATAAATATATGTGTATGTGTTGAAAAAATTATAAAAAAATATTTTTATTGAATAGGATTTATAGAGCACTGTACGGCATATATTCCTCTATAAATGCAATTTAAACGAGCCAGGGGTGATTTTATGGTCTTGAACTCATCTAATACTAAATTTGGTTAAAATTTGTTTAATATTATTATTATTATTAATTATATTGTACACAATTCAGTAATTGCAGTAAAAATTAATGAAAATTTTTGTGGTTTCTGCTTTAACCTCCAATTATTTCAATACACTTATCATATCGCTACTTAATGTTTTTTATAGCATTTCTAAATTGTTGAAGCGTAATTTCGGAGAAGTTGGTGTATTCTTTCGCAGAGTTCTGCTCGATTCCTTGGCCTTGTTTCGTAAGCAATTTAAGTCTGAAGCCCCCTTATAAAAATCGAGAATCGTTAGGTCTGTGGATCGCGGTGACCATTCAATTAATTCACTGCCTTGACCTATCCAATGATTTGGAAATTTTCATTTAGCCACAGTTTGACAATGCGTTGTGTACCGAACAACTATCTAAATAAAAATATAAATTATTTCTTTCCACAAGTGAAAATCCGTCTGGCGGGTCCGATAAAATTCATTTCATAAAAGTTTGTGATTCCATAAATTATTCTACTACCCCAAACGTTTCCATGGTCGAATACTTTTGCAATTTACTAATCAGGTTGTGTACCACATCATTGATGGGGGAAGTAGCTTCATTACTAAATCACATATTATTCAAAAAATCTTTATCAGGTGCCTCATTTCCGAAACACTTATTTTACTTTTTGGATTTTTGGATTTTTCTGAATCTGTTATCTGTGCTGTCAAGCGATTCATTACTTTTATTCTCGGTTAAACTTTATCTAAAAATTTAAATATAAAAAAACTCCATGTTGCTTGTTAGGTTTGTTTGTTATTTATTTTAAACCATTAAATCTGAAATTTTATATATATATATATATATATATATATATATATATATATATATATTAACTGATTCCTCCTGGAATCTTTGGTTAAATAGTGAGGTTTCGACATAGTCACATCTGCTTTCTTTAGGTTCCTTCGCTTTACCTCCGAATTCATGTGATTACCTATGCTTCGAGTAACAGGAAGTCTCTTTTTGAATTATAAACTTGTGTATGAAGTGTGATAAAGGTTGTGGGGCGCCCCTTCAATGTCAAGTATATATAGAGAAATAAAGGAGTTGCAAAAAAATGAATATCCATATCGGGAGTTTTGCTGTGTGTAACAGTAACATCATACATTAATTACGCCCCACGGTTTTTAAGATTTTTGGACATCGTACTAGGGCACTTTGGATCAGTATATATTTAGATTTGAATTTGTGATATCACTAAAATTAACACCCAATGACCAACCAGTCACACTATTAAATTACGTGACAGAAAGTGGTATTTATTTTCAATAATACACAGAATTTATTAAAGTGTGTAAGCTTTCACGGTCGTGATCTTTTCGAATTTCTTCCGAAAGTTTCGTCCTGTGACATCTTCCCCTAAACCCGCACTACTGAAGATCTCTAACGCAGTTGCAGAAGAAACGTTCCGAAGAAATTCCTATAGCTACTGCGAGACCGGAGAACCGCGGTTTATCCGTACACAGTACATTTGAAAAAATCATTTTTTACAGTTGTTTTTTTAACTATAATTCGATTATAATCACCCAATTATCGCATTCCAAAGACATGGGGTATACTTCTGCATCTTTTACAATTATGTACAACATCTTAATCAACAAAGAAACGAAAACAATCAAATAAACGAGATTAAGACCTGATTAATAATAATTAAAGTAATATTTCTTATAAACAATAATTCAGTATTATCTTTGCACCGGTACCAGACAAGGCTAAGTAAGTTTTCATAATAAAGTTTTCATGTTACTTTGTCTTTTAAATCTTAAAACAATAAAATTGTTTTCAATAGATTACGAAGCAAATATAGTACTAATTTAAAATTTAATAATTGTGATATTTTATTATTCTCTTGCGTGTATTTGTCACATTTATCAAATTTTCTATCGAAAGATTTATTAAGGATAATTTTATTCTTTCTTGAATTCGTAGGTGTTTTATGTCTTTATTATTCAAAGATTTGATAGTCCTAATTTTTTACATATAATAGAAACTCTTGAAACTCGAAATTATTTAATAATTCGTTGACTTAAAATACCTGCATTGTATAGTCGTAGGCAGAATGAATATTAATATCGTATTTATACCTGTATATATATATATATATATATATATATATATATATATATATATATAAATTATTTCCATAATTAATATATGATTTGTGAAACCAGTCCCCAAAATTGAAAAGCGATTAAAACAGCATTCAATTTCCCCCCTTATTATAATTCCAATGATATACCGTAATTCTTTCGCCAAGAAACTTTCAAGGGTATTAAGACTGAATCGTCGGCTGAATGTAAGAAACAGGCAACTGAAAACTATAATGTTTGACTTGTATACTTTTTAAGCAGTTGAAATTATTAAGAATACAAACAGGCGCCATCTATCACATAAACTAATTGTTGGTTTTTAGGTAAAGTATAGGTGATAGCAGATAATTTCTTTATTTAAATTTTGTTGTGTTTCTTATAGTTCGCAATACAGGTATCTGGAGATTTTTACTTTCATTCAGTTGTTTTAATCTAACTGGCGAAATTACAATGAGATTTTCTGTTCACGATTCTATTGATTCTGAAGAATTTATATAACAAAAAAAAGAAGCCAGAATTCAATGAATGGGATTTTTAGTTTTCAAAACAAACAAAGAACAGTTGTTGCAAATATATCGGAAATAATAATAATAATAAGCTGGAAGAAGAAAAAGACAGCGAGATAAGAACTATTAAAAAAGAACACGGTTTCAAAGAAAAGGAAATATATAAACAAAAAGGCAAACATATTAGATCAGGTCCTTGCAATTTCTGAAGATAAAAGATATATAATTTCCAAGTGAATTACGATTTGGCTCATTACTCACGCCAGAGATAATACAATGATGGGCAAATGTGTGGAACCAAGGATACTGCAGTAGATTGCCTATTTGTTTCCAATTTTTTTTACAATTTTGAACTTCTTGTTTTACCGGAAGTAATGTCGATTTTAAAATTTGCAGCGAAACACCCTGTATAGTATTTTAGTTTATGATGAAACATTTTATTGCGAATACAAAAATATCGGGTTTGATATTGTTTACTTCAATACCCACCGAGATATTAACAGAAAAGTAATTAAGGAAAGGAAAAATATAATATCCATGAAAGAAATACATAATCATAATTATTAACTAAATCTAAGTGATTTTCAAAACATCGAAACTTAACTTAACTAAACTTAATGTATTAGATGTTCAAACTGAGCACCGTTTACTTCTTGACAATAAGCAAGTCGGTTTTTAAATTCTCTAGTAACATTAGCTTTTATTTCTGGTGTAATTCTCTGGATGTCTTGAGTTATTCTTGCAGCTAATTCTTGCAAATTATTTGGTCTATCAACATAAACCTTAGACTTTAAGTAACCCCACAGATAATAGTCTAGCGGATTAAGGTCGGGACTTCGTGCAGGCCATTCATAAGTACCCCTTCCTCCAATCCATCTGTGATGAAATGTCCTATCTAAATGATCTCGAACAATGCGAGCGTAATGGGGTGGTGCTCCATCCTGCTGAAACCAGATATTATTTGGTAATTGTCCATTTACCTCCAATGCCGGAATAACTTGTGTCTCCAAGAGGTGTAAATACCTTTCTCCGTTTAAAGTTTCTTGTAGGACGAAGGGTCCCACGATTCGGTTGTTATAAATGCCGGCCCAAACGTTCAATTTTTGGGGATGTTGTGTATGAGCCTCTTGTACCCAATTAGGATTACTTTGCGACCAGTAGCGGCAGTTATGTCGATTAAACAAATTTAAACAAAATGTAGCCTCGTCTGAAAACACCACATTTCTTATAAAATTATTATCACGGTTACAAATATCCATCATCGTTTCACAAAATTGCAAACGTCGTATGGATGATATTTTTCTCGCCTTAATATCATTCCTACTGAACGATGGCTAATTCCATGCATATTGGCGAGGTCAGTAGTGGATAAGTGAGGATTTTATTCCAAAGATAATGCAACATTTTGAGCTACACCTTCATTACTTGCACTTTTTAACCGTCCACTTTTTGGTAAATAAACTGTTCCACTTGTGTCGTACCTTCGCAAAGTTTTCGTCACTACTGAACGGGATATTTGTGTATTCGGATGAACAATGTTACAAAGGTCACAAACTTCTTGATGCGTCCTTTTCCTCTCCCCATACCCAATCTTCATTAATATTTCTATTCTTTCTCTTTCACTTAATTTGGCCATTTTTGCGATCAAATTAAAACAATACAATCTTTTTACGTTCAAATAAAAAAACAAATAACCTATTTTGACAACTACTGTCACTTCTGCAATGAATTTCATGGACTACTAAACTTGATTCAGATTTAATTAGCGCCTGATTTACAGAAACGCACGTGTATTCGACTATGGTACAAGCTGTTGGCTGTGACGGTATAATGCCACCGATTGGCCAAGATAAATACAAATCCTTACCGAGCGGTTTGTTTATATCGGGCGTAAATGAAATCTGAACCGAGTTTAGCTACCATCGAATTTTTCCTTTCTTTAGTTACTTTTCTGTTAATATCTCGGTAGATATTGAAGTAAACAATATCAAACCCGATATTTTTGTATTCGTAATAAAATGTTTCATCAGAAACTAAAATACTATAGAGGATGTTTCATTGCACATTTTAAAATCGACATTATTTCCGGTAAAAAAGGAAGTTCAAAATTGTAAAAAAAATTGGAAACAAATAGGCAATCTACTGCAGTATTCACCTTCCAAAATTCATTTTGATATCTCTAATAATTCCAGAGATATTTACTTGGTTCCACACATTTGCCCATCACTGTATATTCACACCAATTCAACAAAAAAGACTATTTTTCTAACTACACTAGTATCATTGGTGGCATTGCTTAGAAGGAACTGTCGAAATATTGCTACGTCTAATGTGTGATCTTCAATAGTAAATTTTGTGCAGCAGAAAATTTACCGAAAATTTTATAGATATACACCAAAAATTAAAAAAAGACGCTTGAAATGCAAAGAATTTGCTGTTATCACTCGGTGACAGGGGTATTGAATGCAATTCAAAACCCTTTGCCATTGGTGCCTACTTTAAAAAAGTTGGATAATCATTTTGATATTGTGACTGGAAAACAAATGTCCGTTCAAAGAAGATAGAAGCAAAGTAACAATAACAACTACAAATGTACGGGACAACTAACAATAAGTAAAACAGATTTTCACAATCAACCTTTTTTATCATAATTCAGATCAGACAATAGAACCTTTATGAATATGACTTTTTAACGTTTGACACATAAAGGTTTAGGAAAGTGGATCGTAAAATAAAGGTGCTCCGGTAGGTAATCGATCAATTTTGCTATCTTGTTACCGTCGAGGTCATCCCGTAGCTGATCTCAAGTACGACCAATTAATGCTTCTAGTTTAGATGACTTCACTGGCCTTATGAGTGATTATTCTAAATTGTTGACTAAAATTGAAGAATTTTTTGTGCCCTACTTGGCACCGATTTAAGTTACTTTTCGGTTTTTTTTGCGTAAATTATTCATGTTACTACCAAAATTTGAAGTTCTAATGCAATGTTTATATTAAAATATAGGCAGAAGATAACTGCTTAGATTACTCAAAAGAACGTAAATTCAGTTTACTATGTTTTCGGAATTAATATTAGATAATTTATGGGAATTATGTTAATTTTAATTCGGATGTAATCTCAAGAGACCGATAAATACATTGTAGACATGCCAGTATACAATTAAAATAATTAGAATAACTGTAGATTTTCAAGTGCAAGCAAGTCACGTCATGAAATGCAATATTGAAATTACGAAATCGTATTGTGTGCGTACCAAAGGCGTTTCTAAAAGCCGGTCCATCATCCTTTTATGTATGTATTCATATAATTTCACAATATAACCAGATCGTATTTTCATTTGTGCTTTGTCGAAGAAGATTGCTGATATATAATTTTTTATGAATTGCGTTTGTGTTGTAGATGTATATAGTAATTTTGTAATAAGTTAAGTTACTTCACTGAATGAAGATCCTACGCGTGAATCATGTATTATGATTTATTGTAGGCTTGATTTTATGATTTTAAAGGTGGTCGGATTTGGGTACTAAGGGTTTTGTATCTTGGACATCCAGAAGATACCATACGATGTGAGATTTACGATATAATTTTTAAATAATTCAATTTATTAGCGTTAATACTACTGCTTTCTTGTGCAATTTTTCTGTGTAATGAGAGGGGGAAATGATAGTACTCTGATGTATAAACAATTATAATTAAATATACTAATGTAAAAACACTATCTCCTAAATACTAGTCGCAACTAAGAGACCCAGCTTAGTTGTAACGATTCGAAAATTTCTATTAAACTGTATTATTGGAGCATTTGCCATATTCAGTTGTAGAATTATAGTAATAAAATTAAGTAAAACTGTAATTTTATAGATAGGCAAAATGTTTTAAGATTTTATTTTATGTTAACATCAAATTATAATGAATAGCTAAAGAGCTAACGTACCCGGACGGGTTAAGCAAATGTTTAAGGACGTCCCCAATTAAATGTATTCCAGACTCTAGCGGCAAGTTTGCAAGCCACCCGGCTAAATTTTGAACATCGTTTTTTATGTCTTTGACTAAACGTTTGTGTATTTCAAAAAACAAGGTAAATGAACGTCTTTAGGAATGTAAATCAGCATCCAAATTGAATAATAAACAAAGGCATATTTATTGTTATTTTTCTCCTTCATTTTTTTATGTGGGCTTGTATTAACAGTTTTTAGTTATTGTGTGGAATTTAAAATTTCTCTTATTGTTAAACTTCTTGTTTGAGCATTTTGCATTTTTGGAATTCAGTCACTCAATGTATAGATAAAATTATTTAATTGCAGGATCCAGAATTAACAATTCTCTGGATTCTTTATAAATATGAACAATTTCATAAATGTTGAATTGAACTAGTTTAGCTGTTCCACACTGTATATTAAAACAAAAAGTATTAACATCAAGCTGTGGTTATAGACCAATCAATAGAGCAAAAATTAACTGATAATGTGTAAAAAATACTATCAGGATACCGACTGTGCCATCACATTAACAAAGATTCCTAGCGATATTTTGCTATGTTTCCACTCGCAACTATGGTTTTTTACTTTGTTATAAACAATTGAAGCAAGAAAATTACTTTTTTTTTCTTAGCATGTTTATAAGATTAAAAATAATAAACTAATCTCAATGGTGTCAACAGGCCAATTGTAAAGCATGAAAATACCAATGAAATGAGCCCAGGCTCGATCCGATTGGATCATTAGTATCAGAGATAAACAAAAAATACTGAAAAATACTGATAGTAATTTACATATATTTTATGTATGCCAAAACCAGACGCTACCGGTTTATTAGTGTTTGAACAATTGTGATATAAAGTTTTCTGTTCACTATTTTTGCATTGTGCCCCCATGCGTCATAGATAATCGAATTTCAATTTTGAAAAAAGTTGTTGAAAGTAGAGGTGTCATTCTACAAAGCCTCTATATTAATATACAAACAGTTCTCGTTTGATATAATAAAATCGAACAAATCACTCTGTATAGACGTTTTTTTAACGATTAAATTCTTTCACCACCTGTCAGAATGACAGTTACTATCGATAATAATTATTGTTTGCAGTTCTCCTCAACAACCGTGTTCCCCCACTACTCGAACACATTCATACGCTCACCAAATTTTGATCATTTTTGCTAACATTTTTCGTATATTCCACAGACATTTAATGAAAAATGAAAATAGACGCGTTGTAGAATGATATCTCTACGTTCAACATCTCTATTCTGAATTGATATTTGACGATCCATGTCGCATGGAGACACACTGCAAGAAAACTGGACTAAAAACTTCAGATCGCAATTATTCAAAAACTAATAAACCGATAGCGCCTGGTTTAGTCACGCATAAGGTAGATATCAATTACTATCAGTTTCCACAAGCCCAGTTCTACAACTTCGATAGTGACGGAGTTATCGAAAATCGCTAAATTTTCCAAGTATTTTTTGTTTTTCCCTGTTACTAAAGATCTTATCGGATCGATCCTGGGCTCATTTCATTGGTATTTCCATGCTTTACAATTCACCTGTTGACACCATTGAGATTAGTTTATTATTTTTCATTTTATAAACATGCAACAAAAAAAACGCAATTTTCTTGTTTCAATTGTTTATAATAAAGTAAAAAACCATAGTTGCGAGTGGAAAAGGTAGCAAAACATCACTACAAATCATTCTTAATGTGATGGCATAGGCAGTATCCTGATAGTATTTTTTGCACGAAAAAATCTCTATTGATTGGTCTATTAGGACTTTGGGCAGTTTTGATTTGGTAATGATATAGATGCTGTCCTATGCCACGGTCCTTGTTGATTTATGAATCTATCATGTGTTTGTTATTATGTTCATTTTTAAAATGGAAGAAGTTTAAACAAAAAAAAAAAAATTATGCACTCAGATACGTAAACACAAATCATAAAAAATTATCTAACGACCAACAAAATATAAAAATTTATTACATTTCGTATAAACTTTTATTGTCCTCCTAAATATACATAGATTTTTTAAATCGGACCTTTTACTCTCCGGCTCTTTAGTGTGCATTGCTAGGAAGGTACCATAATCGTAACAATACAATATGTTGTTTAGAATGCATTTCTTGATTGTTTTATGTGGATTTTCAAAAATATCAGTTCCTTGATATGGTAAGTTTCTCGTGGGACAAAAATAAATATAGTGCCACCTGACCTTGTGTATAAATCATAAACCCAAGCAGGTTCAATATGCGATTTGAATCTCGAGGAATCGCCCAAAAGCGAAATATAGTGTTTATAAATATTTTTATCAAGGTTTTGTGAAGCAACTTTAAGATAGTTCGCAGATTTACTAAGTTCAATAAACAAATAAACATAATCTAACCAATCCTGATAGCTTTCGCGTGCGAGTTTGAAACGCAATTCTTGATACTATTTTTCAGGGCATTGAAAACGAACCGCAAAACAAACACATTTCGGATCCTGTAATTAAGTATTCTTTAATAATAATTGCCGTTAATTTTTAGTTAGAAACAAAAGTGACACTCAAAAACTTTATATTGGATGTCTTATAAACAAAACCAAGAATTTTTTCTACAAAACATTACAGTTTTCTTGATCTCATGTCCCATTTATCATTCCAACAAGCAATAAGCAATAAGTCCTTTATCGTTTTTAGCCCTTTCAATTACTGTGTGTATTGTATAGAGTATATACGAATCTGTTGTGGAGATATTTCAACCCCATATCTGGATTATTTTTAAGTAAGTTTTGTTGGGAATAACACCACAATTGAATTAAAAAGCTGTCATAAATCAAACTTTTAATTTGCAATTTACATTTTCATTACATGTTTTAAAGCCATTGACAACGAAGTCAGAATCGAATTTGAAACGTTTGGTATTTTCTTTCAATATACAGCTTTTTTAATTCAATTGTGGTGTTATTCCCAAGAAAACTTAAAAATAATCAAGACCATGCGACAAATAACATTGTTGTCACTCACTGGATGTTTTACTTGCGCATTAATTCTTGAAAATTCGCTGAGTTGAATTATTTTTTGTGGCATTTGTGCACAGGAGGACTCGTTGATCATATTGTATAGATCTGATTCTCTAAGAAGAACTGTGAGGAAGACCTCCTTTAGAGGACAACCTGTAATCCAGAAACTTTTTGGAATTTGCCCTACTATACTTTTTCTCAATTACAAATTTCAAATACTTATCTGATACAAAAAAGAGCTAAGGAGCGAAAATCCCAATTAATAGGTAGCAAAATACAATAAACATGGATTAATATATGAAAAAAAAATGGGTGAAGGCTGACAATTGTTTTGTCGCTGTACCCAAAATGATAACCGGTAAGATCGCAAGGAGTTATGATCGTTTTTATAGTCAAATCCTTTTTACGGGTCAACTGTGAACAAACTACTACTATACCTCAGAAAAAAATTATAATCGAAATTAGAAAAATATATATTTTTTTGACTTTTCTTTTTTTTCGCTTAATCTCACGTAAAATATTGTGCTCTACCGCATATAAAAGTTTGCTATTGAAAAAAAAAAAGATTGATATTGAAAAACTAAAGGTGTCCATTTCAAAACATAAACTAAATTCAATAAGATGGGTTTTATCAAACAACAGATTCTGAGTCAATAAATAGCCTTTAGTTTATTTCTAGGTGTTGTATTTTCTACATGAGTGAATGTATAACATATAGAGCATAAAAAAATCACACCGGAAAAGAGTTCTGGAGGCGTTTTTAAATTAAAAGGAACGAGTTTGGCTTTGATCTTAGTAGAAACCATTGAAGTATACTAATAATAAGCTGAATTCAACAAATTTGTCACATCAAAGGACGAACAATCTAGAATTAGAAACTGTTAGAAAGTAACGTACTGAAAGAACATTTTCAAAAGATTAAATTGCTGTGGCTGTAGGATGAAAGAAACAGAAAGGCTGACGTCGTCAATGGTTACTTCAACTAAAAGAAAAGTTCTGGAAAGAAAAATTCCATAGAAACAAAACGTTATCAGAGACAAAAAAACGTGAATTTCTAGGAAACATGTTTCTGCCATAAAACCGTTGCTGACTCGGACTAAATGGTCCATTATATCACATATTCCCTGTTAGAAATGGAAGTTAAACAGGGTTTTCTCACTCAATCTGATTTCGATGTTGCCAGATGTGTTTTACTTGAACCAAATGTTCTGTTGAACTATTTTCAGTATGTTATTGAAATTTTTTGATTTAAATATTTCGATGGTGGAATCAATGGTGTATGTATATAACAGGTCCTAGAAAGTTAGTTACAAAAAAAACGGTAGATGTTTATGCAGATTCTACTTATACTTTAAATGTTATCCATAGAATCTACAGATTTTTTTCGTTTTATTAGTCAATTTTGCGGATACTAATAATGTTTCATGTGAATAATAAAAAGCAAAGTGTCTAGAAACCTATTCGTCGGTTAATTGCGGACTGTTCTAGTTAATGACAATTTCTATAGTTAGCAGTGTTGTCATAAATGTCTTACTTAACTAAAAAAAGTCATTGCGAAACTAGCCAATGAAAGGATGAGCTTATTTCGAAATATATGCCCCCGCTTTCTTCCTCTTCACACAACTTTAATTTTTTTAATCTAAAAAGAAATATTTTATTTTATGTGTTTGCTATTATACTTGTTTATTAATTTTTCTTAGTTTCTATAGCCTGAGAGGCCCCACCTTACATATTTTCTACGTACTATTCCTCACCTCTATTGTCCACGGTAGATGTCCAGACTTTTTAGCGTGTTGGAGATTCGTCGTGTTGAACGAACATCCTTGCCCATTTTCACGTTCTAAATAAAATATCCAATCTTTATATATGAAGGTAAAATATCCATGACCTGGCTCTTTAGTTTTTTCATATTTCTTGTGATTAAACACTTACAGATGACTTGTCCACCACAATCAAAAATAGCATAAAAATTTGAGAAATATAATGTCTGACTGATTATTCCTTAGATTTCAAGAGAAGCTCTAGGGTAGGGGTTAATCTGGGTTGCTAATTAAATTTTAATTAACTTGTTTTGGAAGTAATTTGGAAATATCCGCACAATTGTAATGGACGGAAATATTGTCATAATGCTAAACACCTTTTTTCATAGTTAAAAAGAAATGTATTGCTAGCTAGCTAGATCTCGTCCAAGTCATGGTGCTACAGTTACAAGGAACAGTTACAAAAAAACATTGGAAAATACAACCAGAAAAATCACTGAAACTTAGCGGGAACAGCCAGAAAAAACAATATGAAGGTACTAGAAACGACCAGGAAAAACACTGTGAAGGTACCGAGAATCGCTAGACAAGTCGGGCATCTGTATATACTTAGTGCTACCCTTGTGAAGCCGCACTGACAGGGGCGTACCAAGCTTTTAGTCGAGGGAGGGGCAAATCTGAAAAGTTGTCCTACAGAAAGGGACAAATCAGACAAATTTTGGCCTAAGGGTCCCCTTCTTAGGGAGGTCAACAAAGTTTTAAAAAATCAACGGTCATTGAAGGTACTCTTATATACATATTTCCTTATTCGGCTTGTTTTGGAATTTTTCGAAGCGAATGCTTCTTAACGGAGGCCTACACTTACTCATAAGAAACTAGATCAACATGGTACTGAAATGCAAGAAAAATTTTCTGAGAGTTCGTTCCAACACTTCTTTAACCTTGAAATACACATACTACTTAGTTTTCTATGTAAGAACAAGGGACCGAGTTATATGTTAATCTCTCTTCGTTTATAGAAAATCAATAAGTTGTAGTAAATAAATAAATATAAATAACATCAAATTAATATACAAAACCAGCACACAAGTTGATTTTCGTTCTAATAAACATTCTAATTCTCGGTTTTGCGATATTTTAAATTAGAGGTCTAACGTACATCAGAAGTCAAAACACCACAAAAGGGTAACGTTACCAGCTGTGGTTGCCAGTTACCAAGTCGTACATTCATTAATATCGAGCTTAGAGCATATACTTCTGGAGGTAGCGCGCAATGTGCAATGCACATTAATAACGAACCTTAGAGCATATACTTTAAGAGCATAAACCAAAAATGATCGTTTTGTGGTATTAGGTATTGCCAAAAAATATTTTTTACTTTGAAACCAAACGAAAATTTGGTTTCTTTGCAGGCTTGTGTCTGTTTGTGTGGCAGTTTTATTATTTATGAAATCGTGTTTAAGTACCTTGTGAAATTACACACTTTTATCATAATTATGATACATATTTCATAGGAATTAAATTATTTTCTGTTACGTAAATGAAAAAGTGAGAAGGGGTTTGAAAAAGTAATCAGCTACTGAAAAATACGTTTACATATAGCTAACTTGGGAAAATTCGAATTCCAGACCGACCGTTGCTCGCCCATGTACCTTTCATTATTCAAGTTTGCTTTAAAATAGATACTTGTTTTAATATGTATAAGATTAAACTATCCAGCAGCTACTTTGACTAATAGTTTGGAGATATTTCAAAAATATCTACTTAAATAATGTTCCTATAATTTACTTCATTATATATTGCCAGACTATTAAATAGGTAGGTTTGAATTATTATAATACAACAAATTTTATATTTTAATTAAAAATTAACTGACACGTCATTTGGTCATTTGCAGCTTTAGTTAAATTACGAACTGAATAACACATTATGATTAATCCTATTTTAAGTTTTTTCTGACAATTATATCGATTACTAAGAATGACACATGCAGATAAAGAGACGGGAAGTATATTTCGTAAAAAGCTTCCTCTTCCATCGTTCAATCTCAATAACTGCTACTCTTTTCTTCCTAATTTCTTTTCTGGAACAATAATTGGATTTTTAACTGAATCAAATTGTAGTAAAGTCATTTCGAAAAGTATCTATAGTTTAAACTCCAAAACTGGAGTCGTTGGTAATCTTTTTCAATGGTCCTTTAGTTCCCGAATGTTTTCTGATTTTTCTTAATTGTGAAATAAAATGGACACTATCAAGGGATGTGTGAGGAATCCCCATATTTTGAAATTTCTTAACTTTAATTTAACTAAAATTTGAAATACCTATATGTAGCCCCGGATCAATGAATTTTCAAGTTTGGGGCTGCTTATATGTAACTAAAACGAAGTGAGAGTGAATCCTAATGAACAAATATAGCAAATAAGTTACTCCTCCAATGCCATCCATCTAGGCCTACACATAAAGCCCCGGCTTAGAGGCCCAGCCAGCCTAGGAAGGCTATCATATAAAATAACGTAACTATAGTCAAAGACTGCAAACTGTATATATTTGACAGAGGAACCCTTAGATACTCGGATCAAATAGCATGAACCAGGAGTCAACAACAACATTTATAGGTACACTTTTTTTTCATCATTGACTTGAGGATAAAAGCATGTCAAGAGCCATTAAAAAGGTTCTATGTAATTAAATGAAATCACTAAAGATTTGAATTGTTAACTGAACATTTTTAATATTACCATCTTTCTAGAAAGATCGATCTATAATGTTATGATTTCCAAATTTATTTTAATTTCATTCGAGAGGGTAACGTTCTTAGCTGATAATTTACTGAAAAGAATACTGTCAGTATTCTAGACGACTACTGACAAAAAACGAAACTGTGGCAACGTTGCTGTCATGAGGCCTGTCACCGTTGGTTTCAACGGAGAGATATTTTCGACGCGACTTGCGTTTTTATACGATGGGATGCGAACTGCGAACCGTCGGTTGTCTGGGTGCTGATGGCGTCGTTCTCTTAACAAGACGCCGGGGGTAGCTCTTCTCCGGCGTTGTGGTGTCGTCGCGCCGCCTCTTTACGATCGATAAACCGTGACGCGACGCCGTGACGCTACCGGCGCTCGACTCGACGCTTTTTCTTCTTTAGGTCACAGCAAAACAAACGGCGATCCAGAATGGAGACGGCGTAATCATTATCAGGGAGCTGAACAACGAAAGCAACGTTGAAATTAATCAAGGGTGGATTTTGGGGATATTGTTCGGCCGTCCTTGACGCGAGAGGGTGGTTAAACGTTTAAAAGCCAGGACGGCAGGCGGGCATTAAATATGTTGATTAACAGTTAATTCTTTATTGACTCTTTAATTATGTATGACGTTTCAAGATTTCGTGTCTTTTGTTTGTCTTAAGTATTATGTAAAATGTGTTGTTTTTTAAATAGAAATAATGCTAAGTTAAACGCATTTGATGCAAAATAACACGAAACCTATCATCATTTCATGCAAATAATATAGGAAAAGGTATTTAAATACAAATATCCACGAATCAAAATGTTTATGATGTAAGATTAAAAGCCAATATTAAAATGAAACATTCTAGGTATTCAATGATATTATAACATTGAGGCAAAACCAAATTGTTATGTTCTGTTAAAAATTTTTTTTGTAACTTTTGCATCTGGAGGAAATAACAAGTCTACAAAAACTGATTACATATTAAACTAATGTTTAAGCACTTTCTGGGAAATAGCACCATAAGTTA
The DNA here is from genome assembly GCA_034190945.1 of Octodonta nipae. Taxonomy (NCBI): domain Eukaryota; kingdom Metazoa; phylum Arthropoda; class Insecta; order Coleoptera; family Chrysomelidae; genus Octodonta; species Octodonta nipae. The sequence goes on along the minus strand of CM067220.1, from coordinate 92,815,253 downwards.
CGAAATTTCTGAATATCTCGGAGTCTAGGTCAGCCTCCGCTGTCAATGGCAAAGAAACTATGCAAAAAGGCACAATTCCAAAATGTAAAATTAAAAAGTGCACATTGTTATCAGATATGATAGTATTTTTCTGGTGTATTTGAATCAAAATTTTCGTCATTGGCAGGAAACCTAGCTACAAACAACATATGTCCCTGTATTTCACGAACTGTTATGTATTAAAAGAAAGGGATATCATTAGTTAGTATTATGTCATTTTTCAGTTTGCATTATGTACATAAATAATATATCGTCTTGCGTTCAGTATCGAAAGGAAGTACAATATGTTTGTTTTATTTCGCAACTTTCTTAGGTTTGCTTGCTGCTATCACTTTTTTGGTCGTTTTTAGCTGCTCCCGCAGCCGATGTTTACCGTGCAATCTTAACTTTTTCACTGGAAACTGCTCGTTTTGCAAGCAACTTGTTTACTCTGCTTCCTCTTCCAGATTTTTCTTTTCTTCCCTTGCCGTTTCTACTTTTTGCCATTGACTTTTTTATTTTTTCTGAGTTCTTTGGGAATTACATCACATAAACTTGAAAATCTATATATTTCAAAAAGTCCAAACGTTTCAAGGTCTAAATCAGACCTCGTTTTCAACACAAATGAACAAGAAATTAAAAAATTACAAGGATTCGTAATGACAAATTTCGTAAATCAAAATTTGACATTAATGTTTTTTGTGCTTTAGACTTTGAAACGTTTGGACTTTTTGAAATATACGACTTTCAAGTTAATGTGGTGTAATTCCCAAAGAACTCAGAAAAAATAAAAACCAGAGAGGCCACAACCATCGTTCAGAAAACCATTGACTTTTTATTGAGACAATCAACAATACATTTCTTAATAACTTGTAAAGATGATCCACCTCGTTCTTTACTATATGTTGGCAGGTGGCAGTGTTGCCCTTGGATTAGTGGTTTTCTTCACCATCTTTGTCAGTATTAGAAGTAGCCGAGTTATTTCGTATCAGCTGTATTGAAAAATGTTTTGTATTAACTCGATAGTCAATATAACGACTTTCTTATATATAAAAAAAACAGAAGTATATCTTTGCCTAAGGGAAAATCTTTCATATTGGACTCTATACCGGTTTTCCTAGGGATGTGCTTGATATCAAGAAGAGGGATGTTATAAGTTTAAGGTGTGCACACAGAATAATCAAACCTGGAAGCCAAACTCTCGGTTCCCGCCAGGTACAAATTTCTTTGCGCATGTGCGACAAAGCCATTATATTAGCAGTGGATTCACAGATCTCAGACACAGAATAAACAATCTATCAACTATTTAATGTCACACAATGCTTTTGTTTGTGCCCAGTTAGTGCAGTTTATGAAGGAGAAATATTAATATAATAACCAGCTTTATGAATATCATTTAGAAAGTAGTTTAATAATTAAGAAAGGTATGTACCTACCATATTTTTGTGTTTTTTATGTACCATTTATATACGACATTTTTATCAATTTAACATTCGTTGCTATATGGTAATTAAATTTACCGCCCGGAAGTACTGCTAAAGTTTGATTCAAGGTCACGAAATATTTACCTTAAAACATCAAAGGTTCCTACAAGAATGCCACTTCGGGATGTCATCATTCTGTGGTTTGTATCTATGGAATCTGTGTGTCTGTCTGGGGCATCATAGCTCCTAAACTTAGAGCATGTATCTTCTGCAAAGCACAAAGTCGTGGCTAGAAAGAGGGCTATAAAGACAGTAACAGCCTATTTCACTTGGTGGCTGGAAGCATGAACAACATGTTGATCATATTTCATTGAAAGCAGCTCCCAACCGAGTGAAATAGCCTCTCCCTTTGGTCTTACCACGATAATTGTGCACTGCAGGTTATCTCCAGAACGTACAAGGTCTAACTAAGCTCCTAAACGACCGATTTTGATGGGATTTTTTGTATTTGAAAGCTGACGTGACTGCTCATTTCCTTGACAAAAGGGTCTTACTAGATTTTTTAAAAACTGTTCCTGAACGAATTTGAATTTTTTGTGTGTGTTTGAGTGGGTTTAGATGGTTTAGATCCACAATTCGATTAGTAGATGGGGCAAGCAAGCAACAATCGAGTTCTCGGGTTCTAAGAAAACTTTTTTGAACTCCTAAATGGTTGGACTGATTTTAATAATTTTTTTGTGTGTTTGCGTGGGTTCTTGGATGATTTAGATTCACAACTGCATCGGATTCTAGGACTAAGTATATATTTTTTGAACATCCGAACAGCTAAACCAATTATGATGAAATTTTGTGTATGTTTGAGTGGGCCTGAGTTCACCAGTTTCAGATATGAAATTCTAAACGTAACAAGTCCGGAGTATTTGTTGCTTTATAAGAGATTTTGTCTATCGGGTTTTATTTAAATTTTTAATTTTATCTTATATAAACAGAATTATTATTGTTCTTTATAATCTTCATAATTGTACATTATTTATTACATAAATATTTGGTGTTAATTTTTTTATTCTGTTGATGCTGCTATTGTTAATGATGTGTCAGTTCAGAAAATCATGAAAGTTGTCATGGGAAAACCCCAAACAGCTGGATCAAAAGTCGAATTAATACCACAACAGACATTCCGGTATCATTATTTAGAAATTGTAGAACTTGTGCCAAATAGTCGGCCTTCAGATTAAGCTTAACATATTAAATTACATGATTAAATATAAACGCTCATCTCTTTTGTATCTTCAAGCAGTTCCGTTAACTTCAAAAATTATTGCAATTGAAAAGGCGAATTTTGATCCGTAAATGTGGCTTCGTTGTATTGAATGTAAACAAGACTTGTTGAATTAGGCCGCTTGTTCTGCAACCACAGGACAGTTACAATCATTAGAGTTTGTAATAAAAAAAGATATGAGTAGTGTAAAATTTGGGTTAGTAAAAATGTTTGTTATCTCTTTTTAACCATAGGTACATAGAAGTGGCGAGCTATGTTATATTTCAAATATTTGATGATAATTGAGTTTTTTCGGTGTTATTCCGAATGTTTAAATTTAAAAAGTAAAATGAAACTGTCGATTAAGAGTTTTATCTCTAATCTCTAATACACAAGAATTAGTACGTGAAATCAATCATTTTTAATTAGCAGGTACTTACAGAAATCAAAATTAAGCTGAAACATTTGTAAAGCATTTATACAATGAAACTATACCACTAAGAAAATTAAATCATACTGAACTAATTATCACATTCTTGAGAGTAATTATTACAAATTGAACTTGCAGCTATTACATCTTCCATTTGGAGGAGGATAAAGTATTTTATTGCAATTATATACGAAATTAATCCTGTAATATTCAGCATGGCGTAAAATATCGCTGACCACTTTTAGAAAGGGATATATATATATATATATATATATATATATATATATATATATATATGTTTTTAAGTTTTCGCGGGCACTAAATGTTTCAGGTGGTTTCCGGGAACTCATCCGCGTAGTTGACAACTGATCCCTGCCGGGATCGATGGTAAGATGACGACGTTTCGGCAGAGTCACAACTGCCCTCTTCAGGTCGTTTCGCATAATTCTCGTAGCCTTCTGCTTTCGCTTCTAGTTACTCGAATACTGTATTCGAGTAACTATGGTTTTGTTAACCCCCAATATTTTATTTAAAATTAATTATGTGTACAGTGGTTTAATTTTTGTTATATTTTACTACTTGTGTTTAAACTTGGGCGCCAATTTACAATGTTTAATTGTAAATGTATGTTATTTAATTTACTTTATTATTATTTTATTAATTTAATTTTCAATATCAATTTCTTTATATATATACTAGAAACTTAATTGTGTATGTGTGCAAATTTATTTGTGTTTGTGAGTTCAAAAGGGTTTACTATCATTTTTAAATATTCATCCAGCTAATGGATTGGAATGACAGAATTATGTTAGGTTTATTATCTTTACCTAATTTTAAAAGCAAAATTTATGTACAACAATATGAAATTATCAAATCAATTAACTCTTATGCAATCATGATACTTACGGTTATTAGGTCTACTGGTTCCTGCAGCTCCTTTCTTTGAAGACACTTGCATTACCTTACCTGGTTAGTTTTTTTAAATTGACTCTTTAATTCTTATTTTTAATTCACTTGGTGATTTTACTCTTTTATTTACTATTATATTTTACTTGAATTCTTTTCTTTTAACTATGGTTTATTTAATTTTATTCTACTTTGTTTTTTACTATTATATTCTATTCATTTTACTCTTCTTTAAAAAAATTTTAAATATCAAACAAATCTCTCTCATTTATCTAACTCTTATAATTTCCTTATAATTATTGTCGATAATTCTCTTTTTAAATTAACTAACCAATATCCTTAACTAATTATACCTAAATAAACATCCAATATATCTTTCAACATTATTATATACAAATTAAAATTACAAAATTCATTACCTTAATTAACTTTGGTTTTTAGTCTTTCTTTTATTCCACTTTTGACCATATATTCTTCTTATCTCCATTATTTATTTACATTTACCATTTGTTTATATTATAGTTTTAAATTCCATGTTATTTTCAAAACTTCAAATTGTATTTACCATTTATCCATTTTTACAGATTCCTTTTTATTTGGAATGTCATACACCACTTCTTTTTAACCGACTTCCAAAAAGGAGGAGGTTATCAATTCGTCGCGTTTTTTTTTTCGCTTTTTTTTTGTATGTATGTTACCTGATTTCTTCTCCTGTGGTGCACCGTTTTGAATGAATATGGTCTTGTTTAATAGAGTATATATCCGGATTGGTGAAACTTCAAATTTTGGAAAAAAATTCTATTGATAAAGTGATAAAATTTGTGAATGAACACATGCGTGCATGGAAATCGACCAATATCCCTAATATTTTCGATTTTTCGATAACTCCTTATGGATGTGTATAGTTTTTTAACGTTTAATCTATTAAGGAAGATCTTTAGGTGATCTCATATACTTTTCTGCGACGTGCAACTTGCAGTTTTGCAGAAAATCGCTGAAAATTCCAAAATTCTTATCAAAAATTTCATCGAAATGACATAACGGATATTTCCTCATAAATATTTTAATTCCAACGTAATAGTGCGGTAATTTTAGACACTGGTAGTTTTAATTGCGAATTTGAAAATTTTCTATGTACATCTCAAGCATATAGGTAGTAAAGCATAGTATTTTCGGTTCCTTAAATTAATGAGTACCAAGCTCGTTTTGTTTGTATACCTATTTAAATGCAAATTTTTCCATTTTGCGAAGACAGTGCTTTTGGTTGCCACATTCTCCCGGCCGAATAGAAAATTCAGTGACAACACATGTCAAAGTTTAAACTGCTATTTGATGCGTTTATAGACAGAGTGTTTAGTTATAGCAAACAAAATCACAAAGTAAAGTGGTAGAAGGAGTTGCATTTATATGAAGATTGAAATATAGGACGGACTAGAATGATAGTGGTCCGTAGGCAACCGATATACAGGATGGTTGGAATATAAGGTGGACTGGACGTTTGGTGGTATAAAAATGTTGGAAAAAATGTGAAATTAAAATTATATAGGGTGATTAAAAAACTGTTATATGATGTGGACATAAGCAAATTATATTTATACAGTGTGATTAAAAAAATATTTATCTTATAGCCCATAAGAAGTTGCATAAAGTGTGGACAGGAATTAATGTTACACCGGGCGATAATATAAAAAGTTAAAAATGAAATAATTTATGGGGTAGCCCACAAGGAGTTATATTTTATGGTTAAAAAATAGGACGAATTTGACTCCGTAAATATGGGATGGATTCATTTCGTCCTATAGTTTACAGAAGGCAGCTAACAAATTTATGCTTGTCCGTGGGCCGTTGTATGTACAGGATGGTTGGTACATTTATAGTTGTACAGAGTTGTCAAAAAAAGTTGAAAAAAGGTTACATGGCATGGTCCATAAGGCATTAATATATTTTGGGCTTAAGTCAACGCGTACTAGTACATTTTGTTGGTAAAAATTTACCTGTTAATTTAAATGAAAATGTATCAATGTGTAATGTTGAGGCTTTCGATGTCACCTGGTTCTTCTATTAAGGTTAACATACAAAATAAAAAATGAAGAATGAAAACTACCTGAGTTCAGAAATACTAAAAAGTTGAAAATAAAACATTTTTTAAAAAAATATAACCGACTTCCATCTATAACTAAAAAGCTAACAATAATTGTAACAAAATACAACTCTAGCAAATAAATAACACATTCAATGTTGTTAGGTACCCAGGAAGTAAAAAATGTAAACATTAAAAGGTGCTCATTCTGTACAAATTAATTACCTACCAATCTAATATATTTTTGAAGTCAGTGCCAAGCAACAATCAAGTTTGATGCAGTGGTAGATAAGTACGCAATGAAGGAGTTTAGATTTGCTTGGCACCGACTTCAAAAATATATTAGATTGGTAGGTAATTAATTTGTACAGAATGAGCACCTTTTAATGTTTACATTTTTCACTTCCTGGGTAGATACCTAACAAAACTGAATGTGTTATTTATTTGCTAGAGTTGTTTTTTGTTACAATTATTTTTAGCTTTTTAGTTATAGGTGGAAGTCGGTTATATTTAAAAAAAAAAGTTTTATTCAGAAGATTGTTTTGTGTTGCTTATCACTTATTTATTTTAATTCATAAAATTCGCCAAATTGAACCTTATTGATTTCCAACATAACCTTTCAAATTAAAAAAATGGGCGTCAAACTTATAACATTACATGGCTACTTGATTTTTGCAAAAAAATATCAGATTGATCGACACGTCTTCCACGACTGAAAAATGCAGACTCTCATGAATTTTGCGTGTTGCCTCTATTTATGAACTACGAACATCTGCTACCGATGAAGCCACGCTATTAGGTAAACCGCCAACCTGATCATGGAAATTTTTAATCAACAATTTTAATAAATTTTTTATTTTAACTATATGTTTTGAAACTTATCTCATTTTAAAGCTGATTTTGAATAAATTATTTTCTATGAACTAATAGCTCTATTTTGCTTGGTAATTAAGATTTTGACCTTCATAGGTTTTCTTCAATCTGACATTTTCTTTCCCAATTTTCAAACTAAATATACACTAAATCTTATTTCTAATTAACAATTTCTAATCTATAAACTTTCTTATTTCCTAATTATATGAAGTTTTCCCTGGTATACTGTTTATATTAGTTCCTTGAGAGTGTTTGTCTTTTGACTTGGTTAGATCACTATAGGTTCACTTTACATTGTCTTTATTTGTATTAGTTCACCTTTTTCACTTCTTATTTAAGTGTTTTTAGATTGTTCACACACTTAACTTATCTAATTACCTAATTTACAATCTATTACAAAATCATTTTGTCTAGTTAAGTAAATTTTCTTAAGGAGCTTTCTCCTACATTTATTTTCTCATAATTTACTCTGCTTACCTCTTTACCTTATGTATTGTAATTTTTTATGCTTTATTAACTTTATTTTACCTTTTTAGCTAGTTCATAACATTAGCAAACTGTTCTGGTGAAATTTGTGAAGAATGCTTTATTACTGCTATGCTGGGCATTTACTTATGCAGATAAGTATCAAATTGGAGCTATATTCAACTCGGAGGTAGTCTGCGCCATTTACAACAATAATATATAAAATGGCAAAGTGTACAGGAGGCCACTCCAGAAACGATGTAGCAATTCCACCTAATAGTATTGGATGTCAGCAGACTGGAAATGCGCGATAGGCATTTCAAGTTATGTATTTTGTACATGAGAAAGCTATACTCCAGATGGCTGCCTCATCATGAGAATGTTTCAATTCTGTTGAAGTATTACTTCACATGTGAGGACGGAACAGTCAAACAATCATTATTTTGTCTGTTCATTAGGGTTTTCTCTCCTCATTTGTTTCCTGCAACAGATAAGTATTTGAAATTGTAAATGGCGAATGAAGTACAGGACCTTTTCAGCATAGCTGGATAAGTGTATCCTACTAAAAATAGAAAAGGTTATTTAGAGAAATATAGATATTTTTTCCTAAATGTGTTAAGTTAGGTACTTCTGGGACTACCTTCCTTTGTAAATGTTAACTGGAAATATTTTCTGGTTTCTAAGTACAAACCAGTTTTCGTGCAAATCTTGCATTGAAAATATGATCTAATGAAATGCCATTATAACTCCAATGAAATTATTACCTTCCTAAAGGGCTATAGGTTCCACTATTGCTAGTTACATATTGCCACTATCAGTATTTGTCGTTCTTACCTTAATTGTTTTGATTATGTTTTCATAAGTCGATGATAATACAATTATGTCCGATTTGGTTAATTTATTTCGGTTATGTCTAAAATGTTAAATATTCTCATAGGGTTAAGTGAATTATTTTATTTCACCGAATTAGGCAAAATATTGTACGTACAGTGTATAAATAAATATTGAGACAGTCGAGGAACCAATGGGCGCGAACAACAGAATTCGGCGCGTTTAGTTCAAGGCCAGCGCGGCGTTTGCGTTGGTTGATTCCTTCTGCGAGGTTGTTAACTGCGAAAAGTGCAACTTCTGAATAGCACAAATGTATGCCCATGTGATTGTACGAAAATAACCTAATGCATGTAAATTTATTCTTGTGTACGACGATGACCGATTTTTTTATTAGCATTTCTTTTAGCAACCGTCCGAATGGCATGGCCAAATCCATCAGTGTCCGCTATGCAAACAAAATTTTACATTATTGCAGATCGTCTTCTTTTTAAGGTGTTGTGAAAATTAACTTAGTCTGTGGATTCTGAAAAAATATATATCCATATTTGTATTTTTTTGTCTGTAGTTTCCGACATATCTAAGACCCATAAACCATTCAAATATATCAAAATTTTAGTTATTTTTAGGTCAAACGCTCTTAAAGATGCGTATTAGCCCAGGTCATTTACGAAAATACGCGACAAAATTAATAGTAGAACAAAATCGACATCAACATGTTCTAATGATAAAACATGACTAATTGACATAAAATTCTAATTTTTTTATGACTAATTGACATAGAATTCTATATTTTTTACAAAAAAAAAAACTCAAAAAATTGGTAACCATTTAGTTTTTTATCTTTTACACAAAATCCACCCATAAAACCGTGTTTGCTACTACACGCTCAACTTCGTTAATTGGTTTCCTATATAATGGAACATTTAACCAAAATTTAAAAAAAATCGGTTATAGTAATATTTATTTTATAGCTAAAACGTTATTAACTGAAGCGACAGATCTTCCCATACCTAATTTATGTTCTAAAAATACATAATGTTAGCCCCGGTAGTAGGTAATAAGTAGATATTTTGCATATTAAAAATGAATTTTGCTAATTTTATTACATAAATCCATATTATGCAAGAAATATAAGTATGTGTCTGCTTAAAATTAAAATTTTCATTATTATTTATTATAAGGATATAGTAGCAATTTTTCGAATGGACTGGTCCAAATAAATTTATACGGAATTGCCAAATATTTTCAATACTTATATATATTTATACTTTAATGTGAGATAAGGGGTCTCTAGATCAACTCTTCTACTTTCCAACGGTGGTTTATTCATAATGATAGGCTGATCTGGTGAGGTAATGTGGCCTTCCAAAAAATATGTCTTCTATAGGATTGAGTGAAATTTTGCAAAAACTACCGGGGCTATATTATTTAGTTTTAGAACATAAATAGTATGAGAAGATCTATCGCTTCTGTGAATAAGAATGGTTTAGATATAAAACAAAAAACATATGAACGATTTTTTTTTTTTGGAATTTTGGATTAATGTTCCATTATCTAGGAAACCAATTAACGAAGTTGAGCGTATAGTACCTCATTCTGTAGGTTATTCATTTCTCTTCAACATTGCCTATAGTAGCAAACAGGGTTTCTTCGATGAATTTTGTGTAAAAGGTAAAAAATTTAATTGTTACCGGTTTTTTGAGGTTTTTTTGTTAAAAAACAAAAACCCATAGAAAACAATGTTGAATTTAGTATTGTTTTATGATTAGATCACGTTGATGTTGGCTTTGTTTTACTATTAATTTTGTCACCAAAAGGTCTTTCTCTCCGTAAATAACCTGAGCTATATGTATAATTGTATAATTGGCTAGGCTATCTCTCGCTGGTGATCGTTGTGCATAGTGGTATTATACGTAGAGTGAATTACGTATGGGCGTTACTGTAAGTGGCAGTGTAATAACAATAGAAAGAGAAAGACAATATCAGGGTGCGTTTGCTATGTCTCTACCCTACCAATAGTAGGCGTCACCACTGACACTGACCAATCAGGAACGAGCCGCTTATTCCCTCTCTCTCTCTTTCTATTGCTATTACATGAATTTCGCTACTTCACGTACTCTACGGTATAATACCTCTATGTCGTTGTGATGTCCACTCCATTTTATTGGTACTAGCGCTATAAATCTTGGGCGTATGTCTGTTCCTGTGGCAACTAAATTCAGAGACAGCAACCTTTAATCTTGAATTCTATCATCAAGTGGCTAAACACGTAATTACCATGTATTTAGTATTTAAAAATCATAAATTAGTTTGCGCTCTTAGTCGCCTGACTAAATTGAGGGCATCAAAATTTAAATATGGTAGAAAATAAATTTTATCATTTAATAATAAATTGTAATAGTGATAGAATTAAACAGTTATAAACCCAAATGGGATTCAAATATAGACGTTGTATATATGTATAGTTTGTACTATAACTATGGATTTAAGAAATATGAGTATACCCCTATATACAACAATTAGAGATTGTGTACTCTCATGTTAGAGCGGGTTATTTTCGATGTTCACTGTTTTAATATTTCAGTAACTGATTTGATTTATGTCATAACAATAATACGATTTCTCGGTACCAACATCTTCAAAGCCTTCTTAGTTTAAATAGTTCCTCAATGCTTTCATTCTACGTTTCATTTGTTCTACTTTGAGTCAAAATAGTTCTACGTCATCAAGTTGCTAAATGTACAATGTCATTTGTATGAGTAGATGTTAAAGCGTTTAGTTAAAGAATATAAGAAAGTTTGTAAGTGTAAAAAAATTTCAAAATTCCCCTACCTGAACCAGTTATAGGCATACGTATGTAGCAAAAAACTATATTACATATACCAATAGTCTCTGCGGTTTCCGAGTTTAGCAAAACTCTAAAACTAAATATGAAATCTAGTTTTCATCATTCAACGCACGACAGCCGTTTCGAAATAGGTGTTAATAATACATACATACTCAGCATGATGTTAAATGTTGTTGATATCTACATACTTGTCCTCAAGTTTTGAATTTCCTGATGGAATCGCTGGTAAAATGACGACGTTTCGGCGGAGCCCTCTTCAAATGTCTTCGCATTATCGTTCTCTCCGGATGCTTAGACTTCTGGTTACACTGCAATTGTCGCAGACGAATACGGGGTCAATTCGAAACTACTGAAAGAAAATTTTCATTGTTGAATTTCTATTAAAAATTTTATTAAACAGCTTTATACACGAAATCTTATTTGTAACTTTGTAAATTGTCATAAAAGCAATCTTTTAATATAATGTAGTAGCCATAGTATATTTTAGAAGTAACTATATATACCTATAATTTTTTATTTTGTTACAGGTAAGCTTTGACAGATCCGTCTAAAGTATTTCTGAAAGGCATTTAATTAGTATGTATACATTTTTTTTATAAAACCATATCTAATTAAAATTTTTAGGCAAATTATAAAGTACATATTTATAATTATGAACTGTGAGTTCAATACAAGTTTTTACACTCTACATAAAGACGTATAACGTCTTTATTCGCACCAAAATAAATGCAATATTTAGACAAGTCCAACGACTTATGCAAATATTTACATCAACAACAATGAATCATACTCAAACAAATGATCGCTATGATGCTATCTACCGAACTTGACTCCTATCTGTTAACCCTCATAGTCGTTCTCGATGTTTCTCAGTCTCCTTCTGGTACACTAACGTGTATAATTTCTAATTCCGGAATGGATTCGAAATTATTTTTTCCATCAATCGTATTTTCGGGAAATATACTTTCTTGTCGATATTGTTTATTTGAATGGTTTTTACAGTTTATTTACTCGCAAGGTTAGTTTTTAATGACGATAATTTCTTGAAGCGTTCCTATTTTTACAGTTTAAAATAAAAGTTATAACAATAGATAGACAACACCCAGAAGGAGATGTTTAAATTTAATATTGTTTTGGTAAAGCAGATGCTATAGTAACGAGTAAATGATTAAAATTTTGTAAAGTTTGGTGAATGTTTTTTCATTTTTTAAATTACCAAAAACAAACTGTTGGGATCCGAAATCCATGTTTAGTAAAGTTAAAATGCCTAGAGTACGTGTATGCTGAAAGTATCGCCAGCTAAGTGAATTTAAAACAGGTCGCATTATTAGACCAATCAATAGAGCAAAAATTAACTGATAATGTGTAAAAAATACTATCAGGATACCGACTGTGCCATCACATTAACAACGATTCGTAGCGATATTTTGCTATGTTTTCCACTCGCAACTATAGTTTTTTACTTTGTTATAAACAATTGCAGCAAGAAAATTACTTTTTTTTCTTATCATGTTTATAAAATCAAAACTATTGAACTAATCTCAATGGTGTTAACAGGTCAATTGTAAAGCATGAAAATACCAATGAAATGAGGTCAGGCTCGATCCGATTGGATCATTAGTAACAGGGAAAAACAAAAAATACTGGAAAAGGTAGCATTTAAAAAAAAATCGAATCTTCGTCACTTTAGAAGCTGTAGAACTGGGCTTGTAAGAACTGATAGTAATATATATCTACTTTATGTATGCCAAAACTAGGTGCTACCGGTTTATTAGTTTTTGAACAATTGTGATATAAAGTTTTTTGTTCCCTATTTCTGCTTTGTGCCTCCATGCGTCATAGATACTCAAATTTCAATTTTGAAAAAAGTTGTTGAAAGTAGAGGTGACATTCTACAAAGCCTCTATTTTAATTTTTCACTAAATGTCTGAAATATCTGAAAAATATTAGCAAACATGACAAAAATGGGTGAGCGTATGAATGTATCCAAAGAGTGGGGGAAGCACGGTTGTTGAGGGGAAGCGTTTAGTAATTACAGGCTGCCTGTAATTTATAAATATTTTTATTGCTTTTGTCAGAAACTAATTTAGATATTTTCAAGACTTTTTTTGACTTATTTAGTTCAGCGTTTGTTTTATTTTAATATAAACCTATTCCCTTAATTCTGGAGTTCTCTATAAAATATTATATAAATATATTAATAAACAAACAGTTCTCATTTGATATAATAAAATCGAACAAATCGCTCTGTATATAAGCATTTTTAGCGATTAGATTCTTTCACCATCTGTCATACTGACAGTTACTATCGATAATAATTATTGTCAGCAGTTCCGCTCAACATCCGTATTCCCCCCACTACGCGAACACATTCATACGCTCACCAAATTTTGGTGATGTTTGCTAAAATTTTTCGTATATTTCAAAGACATTTAACGATAAATGAAAATAGAGGCGTTGTAGATGATACCTCTACCTCCAATATCTCGATTCTAAATTGATATTTGACGATCCATGTCGTATGGAGACGGACTGCAAGAATAGTGGACTAAAAACTTCATATCACAATTATTCAAAAACTAATAAACCGATAGCGCCTGGTTTAGTCACGTATAAGGTAGATATCAATTACTATCAGTTCCCACAAGCCCAGTTCTACAACTTCGTTAGTGACGGAGTTATGATAATATAAAGAAAACCGCTAATTTTCCCAGTATTTTTTGATTCATTGGTATTTTCATTCTTTATAATTCACCTGATGCCACTATTGAGATTAGTTTATTATTTTTCATTTTAAAAACATGCAAAAAAAACGCAATTTTCTTCTGTTAATTGTTTATAATAAAATAAAAAACCATAGTTGCTAATGGAAAAGGTAGCAAAATATCACTACAAATCGTTCTTAATGTGATGGCACAGGCAGTATCCTGATAGTATTTTTTGCACGAAAAAATCTCTATTGATTGGTCTATATTGGCTTACGGAACGTGGGTTTTATTTCGAGAAATCGCTAACCGCACCAACAGAAATCCAACTACTGTTATGATAATGCTCAAAATGGAAGAAGAGTAGGCACCGGACGTCGAAGGGGCACAACTGTTCAAGTTCGATGTCTAAGACTTATGGCCTTTAGAGACCGATCTTCGACAACTCGAAATTTGGCTGATGATTGGTTAGAACAAGGCCATATTGTAGTTGTACGAACGGTTTACCGCCGTATAAGGTCTTTAGGAGTGCAGTATTAGCGACCCCATCTTGTGCTACCTCTGACCGCTGAGCATCGACAGCAACGACTACAGTGGTGTAGAGAACGACAACACTAAAATGTGGAATGACATCAGGTCGTTTTCTCTAATGAATCTCGATTCTGCTTGTTTGGACATGACCGAAGAAGGGTTAGACGACGTCGAAGAGAAAGACGTCAACCTCAATTTGATGTTGAGCGACACCGAACAGTAGGTGTTATGGTATGAGATGCTATTGAACATGGAAGTAGGTCCCCTTAGTCTTTGTTCGAGGCAACCTGAGAGCGCAAGGTTATCTTGAAGAAGTATTGGAGCCGTACGTACTCCCTTACCGTAATTGGCTCAAATTTCAACAAGATAATGCTCGGCCTCATATTGCTCGAGTTAATTTAAGACCAATGTGAATCTGTTGCCAAGGCCGCCCAGATCCCCCGATCTTTCATCTATAGATCATGTTTGGGATATGATGGGTAGAAGGCTCGAAAATTTATTCCATCACCACGGAATTTGGAGGTTCTAAGACATGAAATACTTGGGATAGTATTCCTCAAGAATAAATAGACCACCTTATTCAATCAATACCAAGATGTGTTGGACAAACACATTATTAACAAACTTACTAATAATGAAAAGTTAAACTCATATTTTTTTTCTTCAAATTGTAACCATTTACTCCTTGTATAGCATCTATGTTTCATCAATACAATATTACATTTAAACATCTCCTTCTTGGTGTTGCGATTTCTTTGTCAGTGAGTATATAAAGAATATTAAGGAATATGTTTCCAATCCATTTAATTAAAATATGCTATTTAGTTTTTTGTTGAGTTATTGCAGTTTGCAACATTCACTGACCGTATCGGAATATGTACTTGAATACTTTTCTATGTATTACCACAGACAAATCTTAATACCTTTAGTAGTTTAAACTATAGAAGTGGACGGTCAGAATTTTGCCAGTTATGTTCTACTACAATATTTAATAATAACAGGAGTTCTAAAACTAGATAAATTTTCATACAGGAAAATTATAGGAATTTTGCTATCAAATGAACAAACATCATCGTGTCTCGTCCAATTTATGTCGATAGAGGCGAAGACTGACTTTAATATATATTCGTGTAGATATAGATTAGAAATAACGATAAATTTATGCAATATACTAACTATTCTCCATATTTGAACTTACTACCTTATTTTTAATAATAGCTTTCCAAGCTTCTCCTGTTTTTTTTTTCAGTCTTAACGTTTTTCAGGAGATTTGCAACAAAATTGCAAAGGAATAATTAATGAGTAGACTAACTATAACTTTGCTTCAAATTTGCAAATTATTACATTATGTGCTAAATGTATTCAAGCTTTTGTTTATTATTATATTTATATGTACATGATTTATTTAAAAGTACTTTATAAAACTGCACTTGTGTATTCTTTCACCTTGACAAAGACCATAAAGTTCAAAACGTGGGAAATGTTTACAGTAATATAAAGCCGTTCAATTCTGCAACAATTTCTTTGTTTACTTGTGTCTCATTTCGTGAAATATATATATATGAATTATATTTTATTCTTTATCATAACGCGGAATATTTTTTAATCTAATTTTTATAAAGTAGTTAATACGGGCCTACACAGACACAGCGATTAAGTGAATAGGGTTTTGTCAAGAACTCTATACTTTTCAACCCACGACCTTTTATAATACATACTTTGGCAGATATAGAATTTTTCTGTGGGCGAACTCAGCAAACAATTGGGGTGGATGATCGTCCATAAAGACGCTGTTATTCGGGAGAAAGTGGGAAGTTTATCTAAAAAATCTTTATATGGGGATTATAATTTAAGTCCGATCTGTATTATTAGCAGTAAAACATTTTTTCAGCTTTAATGTGTTTGCGTAAGCGCTGCAAAGATTCGCCATTCTTTTGTGTCTCGATGTCGACTTGTCAAGTTTCCATTAAAGGTCAAGTCAGTAAACGCTTCATTTGTTTTAAATATTTAAATTCGTAGATGCCATTTTGAATATCTAGAAATGAGTTCATGACATGAAAAGAACAATGACCTCAGCAGATAGGTGAAGTGTTTTGCTGAAGAGTGGCTCATGAAGGTAAAATGTTTGGCAATGGTACAATTTTTGGAATAGATTTTTAGTTCACACAAATGATTACTGCCACATATTAGTAGCTTAGTAAGACAATTAGAATGAAAATTAAGTTGCTCTAGTGCTTTAAAGACAGTATTTGTTTTTTGTATTTTAGGTGGCAACAAATTAAATATATGCATAATAGATTGGTCAGAACGCCAATTTTTTATTTATTTTATCACTTCTTACAGTATTGTTTATTTAATTTTCATTTTTATCACTAAAGTGTTACCTACTACTAGTTTAGAATTAAATGTTTTCAAAGACGAAGCTTCTAAAAAAGGTGGGTTGTCCAGCAAGAACCTAGAGTAAGGACAAATAGAGACACATTGTGTATACTTGATCATACCGGGTGTGAATTAAATCCCGGGACGACTGAATATTTGCTAAAGTACTTCATTTCTGGAAAAGGTCAAGGTCATTTCTTTAGTAACTTTTACCAAGGAATCCGATGGTGAACTTGGAATTGACCTTAAACCTCATTTTTGAGGTTATTTTGAGGTCAACCTAATTTTTTTAATGAGAACCCCTATTTTTTATTGCGGAATCGGAAAGAGCGAGCAATTTCACGTCCGGACATGTTTTGAGGTATGAGGTTGAGGTCAAATAATGACTTCTTAAAACTCTCGCGAGTTCAGTGGTAAAACTAAACACAGGTCATACCCTAGGTAAGTCCTAACGAGGACCTCAACGGTAACCTTGGATTTGACCTTACACCTCATGACCTTTGTTTTGTTTTACCATTGAACTCACGAGATTTTTAAGAAGTCATTATTTGACCTCTAGGGGTTACCTCAACCTCAGTACATGTCCGGACGTGAAATTTCCCACTTAATCCGATTACGCTATAAAAAAATAGGGGTTTTTATTTAAAAAATGAGGTTGACCTAAAAACAAACTCAAAAATGAGGTTCAAGGTCAAATCCAAGGTCACCGTCGGATTCATTTAACAAATATTCAGCCGTCCCGGGACTTAATTAACACCCGGCCATCATCAGTGTACGTTGGATACTCACGACCTTTTTCAGAAGCATCCAAAGCGAGGAGTGAATATTACGGAGATCCAAGTTTTCTAAATAATGTAATGACAACATGTAACTCCACAGAAATTTCAGTCTTACTACTTATCGTTGAAGCGCGAGGAGTCTGCTGTCAAAATAAAGACCCTTCACTGAACTAATTGAGCATTAATTCAGTTTTCCTGAAGAACCGAATAATTATTTGCGTCTTAATTAGATCCATCGCATGCCACACTTTTATCACTTTTTTTAATACAGCCTCATGGTGTTTATTCCCTATTACTAGCCACTTTCGTAGGTTATATGCAATATACTAGAACTGTCACGAACATTCTCCGATTGTCAATTAGTTTCTATTAAGATAACTATATTCAAAGATTTAAGCTCCTTCTTTGGGAGTGATTTCAATATTTCGTGGCACTTTAGTTGTGATCGTCGCCATTAGACACATTTTCAATGTCGGCTACCAGGTGGTAACTCTCTGTCAGATTCTGGATTCTTGTTATCCTGTTGTTTATCTTAGGATTATTTAGCTATACACGTCATTTACTCGCCTGTGACTCTTCGTAGAATAATGTTGGCGGCTAATCGATGGCTATTTTAATGGTGATTGCCCTCTCCCAACGTGGCGCTAACTCTACAATCTCGTTTAAAAGGTTATGTTCGTTCACAACGAAAACAGTATGCTTTGGTAGAGATGGTATAAATTTTCCATATGGTATACTGCATCATCTTTATCTCAGACAGGAATGAACATCTTAAACATGACTTCCTTATGAGTTATGTATTCTTAGTCTTCTTACTCAAGCGAGACTGCTCCCTCTTTTAGCTTAGACATATTCTTGACAGCTTCAATCTGTAACGCAGCGCTTCGTTGTAATTTTTCACACCACCAAGTCTCAACTCTTCTAGGGTTTAATTTACTTAATCATGATAGTAGATTCAAAACTTTCGAAGCTTGAGATCAAATAAATTCAAGACAACGAAAGTTCAAGGAAACTCCGAACATTAAGTTAAATTGGGTATCACCTTCAAAGTACCTTTCTTGATGCGGCGAACAATTATGAACCGATTGTTTAGGTTGTTGGTCGATGTATAGGATATTTTGAATTTTCGAGTTTGAGTTTGCAGTAAACATTGCTGACCACAATTCACGACATTGATTAGCAAACTATAATGAAATTTGACATATCATAATTGTGACGCAGCCTATACGTTAATAATATATCATATCTGTTGCATATTATTTTGAAAAATATCATGGCTGCAGACTAGGTTCATACTTGCAGATGTTGTACAGGCCACTAAATTCAACAATGAAACAAGGTGTAAATTCGTTACTTGGCACAGATCTGTGGTCAAACAGAACAAATTTACGATTGGCACAGATCTGTGGTTAAACAGAACAAATGTACCATGACTCAAACGCAGTCTTTTAGATCTGATTCTATAGCGCAAATAAGTAATAAGAATTATTTGGTTCAAATTTTTATTTAAATAAGTTATTCTGACATAACCACACTGTTAGTTGCCTGCATAGGGATTCTGTAACTCGTTAAGCCCGAAACGGAACGGAACGTAATAGCTTCTATATTCGTAGAGACTAGTTGCTAAGAATTCCAACAGTTTTTAAAAATTCTCCGACAATCGAGTGTTGGCAGAGCTAATTGTCGAGATCGCTGATTCACGGAGAATTTTCAAAACCATTGGAAGTCGTCATTATCCAAGAAACCGTTTACCATTATAACGCAAAAAGCGATTCGTAGTCACAAAACATTTAATAATTTAACGTTCCATCGTAACGTTATATTATCACGACTTACAAAGTACAGCTGCCTGGTCTATCATTATATATGACCATTTCAGTTTCATTTCAGTCTCCCATAAAATGTGATATATGTTGGGCTCTCACTATTTCGTTATCAAAAAAAACTTGCTTAAGTATCATATACAGGTATTACAAGATCAGTCTATCATAGCTCATTCTGTGTCATTGATCGTGAATTGAATGATGGCAAACTGATGAAATAGAGGACGATATTACATGACACTAGCTGCATTGAGAACACATAGATACAGAAAATAAATTACCGAACATAATCTTTAAAATTTATCATCTCAGTTCTGAAGTTATCGTTCAGTATAATAAAAATAAAAAGTATTTTTTTTTTAATTCATCAGACATCTTTCTAGGACGCTAATTCACAATTTTGAGGTACCTGCGCACGAAGTAACAAATACGAACAAAAGCGAGAGATCTTTATGTTCATTTATATATATATGTAAAGCTTTAGTTCAGTGGCTTTATGTTGACGACATATTAGCTATTTGGTAACACAATCTTTAAAAGTGACATTAATTATTAACCGACATAAATATGAAAGACTCAACTAAACAATTTACATAGTAATTGAGCAAAATATCCGTAATTACTTTACTTAGATTTAATTTGCATCAGAATTCCCAGAAAACTCGTTGACACTAGCTGGAATCTCTATTTTTACTCTAATTATCCAAGTACAGCAAAATGAGTTGTCATTAGTTTTTCAAATGATATCAGAAAACATATTAACGGAAGAAAAAACATTATTAAAAAATGCACCCACTGCTAAGAATTCAAGACAAAATAGTCGCCAACAATCAATACCAAAGTCATATCCAAATAATACCAACTGTCAAGAGAATCACTTTTGATTAACAATCATACCATACATATAACTCGTTTCAAAAATATTAGAAACAGTAAGCAAGAGATTTAAACCAAGAAATACATTAAAATTAATAACAGCAAAACAAACAAGAAACAAAAAGTGAATACAAAACAATTCAAGCAAGAACCACATTACATCATCCTATACATACCGGGTCTTTCAGTAAAACTAAAATGAGGAGGCAACAGATTTAATATTAAAACTACATTCAAAATTAGAAATACACTAAAATAAATTATATCAAAAACAAAACCAAATTTTACAACAGAAAGCTCAGAAGATATATAATAAATTTTATATTGGAGAAACTTCTATGCCTCTAAATGTAGGAATAAATGAACATAAAAATTAAAAAGGGAAATTGAACAGAAATCACCCAAAAAAGCACAAACGAAAAGGAAAGGCTGCTTTAATTTTATTAGATAATGGCGATGCAGCTACTACTTCCGTGGAATATTTGCAAATTTCTTGTGCTACCTTCTATATGTCATTAGTTAGTGGTAAATTCTTTTAGTACGTCGGTTCATATTGTCAAATATTTTAATTTCAAATTGTACATTTTCATATAAAGCAAGCATTTTAATTTTTTCTTTAACTTAATTGCTATTGAGAAGTGGGTCTGATTTAAATACAGAATATAAATATATTTGTATTCTTATGATGAGCCCTTCATTTGGTATATTACCTGTTGTACTTGAAAAAATATTTTTATATTTCTTTTTAATTTTTAACTTTGCCCCTCCTCCCAAAATTAACATAAATATTAGCTTTTTTTCTGCAAACTTCGAGTGATGTCTAATTGCCCCATTTTTTCAAAATGTAGGGGCAATGAAACCCCAAAAATGAGAACTATTTTGCGCCATACACTCATGTTTACTGATATCAAATTCTACCTCTTTCGGCTCTGTGTTTCGGAGAAAAGAAGCTATAACAGCAATCCTAAAAAAATCGAAGCTTCTCTCCATTTACTTCATTGTAAACTTTAATATGTATTTCATTTTATTAAGTTTACAGGATACAATTTCGTTATAACTTCCATTGATAACGAGGTCAGACTGAGTTCTTGACTTATCCAAATATACATATCCTTAAAAATGAACTGTAAGATGCTACAAATATTCAGCGCAAACATTTTGTAGGAGACTACAAATTTTTCGTACGTCATTTGTAGAGAACTACAACTTATTCAGCAACATGTACTTAAACAATTTAATCTCGAAGGGATAGTTGACCATATTTTTGTATAGTTGTTGTATTTTTGATGTTACCTTAACCTAAAAAATCATTGTGTAGTTAAAGAAAAGGATTACAGATTGCCGACAACTTCAACATAGCTGATTTGTGAAAAAATAATGCATTATGCTTTATTTTTAGAAGACATCCGTTTGCAGTTGAAACATATTAATTTTCGTACACCGCGTTTTTCCGTTATGTTAATGAAACTGCGGGTAACTAACAACTTTCATCATACACATGATTTCATGTTCGTACACGTCCCTCCTGCGGCTATGCAACACTGAAAAAAGCTTTCACTCGACTAAATTAGTTTTCCGAAATTACCGTCTAATCCGTTTTTCATTTCGCATGCAGGCAAATTCAATAATAATTACAGGCTAGGAGGCAGAAATAATATGAATATGGACTAAAAATGCCCATCCTCAGTTCTAGGAACAAGCGTTGTTCGTGTAGATTGCTATAGTATGTTGATACTCGAGTAGGAAATAAATATATGTATTTTTTCACCATTATTTTTTAGGAATATTAAATTGAAGTTGGAATAATTAATTTTATATTCTATTGATTAACTCTTTATCTTGTATTTTTAAAAATTTTGTATTTAAAAAGCCGTCAGATATGTAGCTACTAGATAAATACCCCACCCTACAGAATTGTCTTTTGGGATTTGCTGAGTTGGGAAAGGTGCTGGTGCAAAACTGATCATGGATTCGTTCTCAACGTGAAGAAATAAACCGGAAACTATATATTCCATCACTGGGCCTGATAGATACATTTTTTTGTGTGTATTGGTGTTATCATACCTCTATAGTCTATACATAATCATCATTGGGTGCATTAAATAGTGTCTGCTTTACGGGCAGCGCTGTAGCGCAGTAATGCTTATAAGTTATAATTTTTGTAATGACATCGGTTCATGTTTTTGTAACACCGAGCATTTACTTATGCGGATGACCTAAAAATTTTCAGAACTATCAGGGACACCTCTGATTATGTAAAGTTGCAAAATGACTTAAACAGATTTTCTGATTACTGTACAAGAAACAGCATTTTTGTTAATGGTGATAAATGTCATTCCATCGTGTTCACCAGGAACCTAGTCACTCAAGAACCCCATGTGATCTATATTTAATGGGTGTAAAATAGAAGTATTTAGATTACGTTAGGGATCTGGGGGTTGTATTAGATTCCAAACTGTCTTTTGAAATATACATTGAATTACTTTGTCAAAAGGCTCAAAAAATGTTGGGTTTCTTATTACGAATAACCAAATGATTCAAAAATGTCAGATCCCTCACCACCCTATACTATAGTCTTTTTAGATCGACATTAGAATATTCTTCGACAGTTTGGAATCCCTTCTATCATAAATATATTGTCAGAATAAAAAACATCAAAAAAATATAAATGCTGTAAATTATCGTTTTAACAGGGCAAGACATTTTCATCCATTCACTGAAAATTTAAAATTTTATAACATGGTATCTCTATTCAGGACGAAATGTTGTGACATATTTTTCTTATATAAAGTAATTAATAATCTCCTTGATTCCGAATATTTAAGTAATCATTTTTTAATCGAGGCTAGGCCTTACACCCTCAGAAATAGGGAAATATTTGCAATTGAACGCCAATTATTATTTTAACTCGCCGTACCAGTTATGACATTTTCTCTTTAAGTTACCCGGTTTTCAGGAAACACATAACACAGGCTGTTGACCTAAGTCAAGGATCAGTCTGTTACTTTTGACTTTGTACCTTACATTTTTCTTTTTTTCCCTTTTGTAATTTAATTAAATGTACTTGCTCGATCTCATGTTACAATTGTTGTTAACTTGTCTCACCCTGTAATAGGGCAGCTGCGACTATCTGTAGGGTTGGCCTTACTCTTTAAATAAATAAATAAATAAAATAAATTACTTACTATAATTTTACTTATGTTGCTTACATTCAATTTATTACTGAAAAATGAAAATGTAAAAAGCGTTTTTCCTCAGAACCATAATAGTATTGAACATTTTTGCTATTTTGTCGTTATATTCAATATCATGGTTAGTATATACTTAACCAAACCAGATATTTTAATACTCTCGCATTATTAATACGAAAGTTGATGAGGTCGGTGATAATATTAAAAACGAAAGTAAATATAGATGGTTTAATAATATTTATGTTAACGTATACATGGAAAAAATTACATTTTATTTGTTCGTAAACATTGATAAGAGAGGGCTTATTTACATAGCAAAGATGATTCTCTCGATTTTTATCAAATCATTTTAGGATGTTTTAACACCGAATGCATGATAGCAAATAAAATCGAAATCAGTAAGTGTGATGAGATGGTTATCGGTGGTACTATTTTAATTGTGAATGTATTACTTATCAATACATCACGTTGCGTAAATTTTATAGTTATATTTATATAATATAAATACTGTTTACTCATAGTAGTTTGATCATCCATTTATCAGACCGTGGCACGAATTGTTCCAGATTTGAATGGACAGACTTTAAAATTAAAGCTTTGTCCAAAAAGTCAATAGCAAACCCGCCACGGACGAATAAAAAACTGCATTAATTGACATTTGTATGTTACAAACTAAGAATGGTTTTCTGACTGAGAAATCTATGAGAACTGTGAATAATTTTTTCGAAGACTCTCCAGTTTGCAGATTACTGCATTCAGCAATTACTGGAGGTGTTGAAAATGACCCTAGTACGGAATGAATGTATACCTCCCCTGTTGGCAGAGTTGTAATGTCTATTAAATCTGGCGGCAAGCAATTTTTCATGTGATTTCGAAGTGAGCTAATTATTCATTTCTATACACTAGCATGGAATTAATAAAAACGTATTGGTAAAGGCCACAAATCGTCAAAATATTACATACAGAATTGGATTTGAACAAAATCCATGCTTTCTTGTTTAGCCGGGTTAAGATTATCATGTTTTGATTCTAAAATCGTTACGCTTTAACCTGAAGTAGTCAATAAACGTGTGGATATCCTGTTCGTAATTATGTAAAAATAAAGAACAATCCAAAATGTTATCGAAAGCCTAGAACAATTGAAATCAAAATTATGCACCTTAATGATAAAATTTGTCTTACTGAGTTTTATCATTCTTTATCTGGAACAAAACTTCTTGTAAGCATCTAGCAACAATAAAATACGTCAACGAAAGGCAGTTACTGGGGACAAATTCAGCCACAGTAAACCACCATATCCTTATAAACTATCCTCAGGCCCATCACCAGTTCACATAACATCCGACCGCAAAATTAATTGTACAAATCATCCAAAATTTGGATGGAATTAGAACCTGAATATCACCCAGTGATCGAAAAGCTGTGGAACCTTTGGTGTGTCACAAATGTAAAAACACAGTTTTGTACCCTAACACCAAATCTTTATTTTAAACACTCAACGCACGTTTCAACAACTCTAAGTTGTCATCTTCAAGAAGTAAACCCAAACTAAATCTAATTATAATTAATAAAATTATAATTTTACTTAATAATGTAGCGTAAAAGTAGGTAGGTAATTTAGGATTATCCTAATTTACATATTTGCATTATATAAAATCTGCCTTATCTTTGAAATCTGTTAATTAGAAATCAGGTACTAGGATTTATCCCTTGAACTAATTACTTAAGTAATAGTTTAGTGGTAGGTATAAATTAGAGAAAATTGTAATCTAGATTTAGTTTGGGTTTACTCTTTGAAGATGACAACTTAGAGTTGTTGAAACGTGCGTCGAGTGTTTAAAATAAATGTTTGGTGTTAGGGTGCTTTTACATCACCCAGTGAGTTTTGACGACGTAAACGTTTTCACCAACGTGCCATTTGTAGACGAATCTCGTTATATAGTGAGAATGAAAATCACAGAAGATGAAGGCCTTGTAGAGAGAGACAGACTGCCAATAGATACAGTACTTTATTTATTACATTTCTGCCAAAATTTAGATATAATGGTTCGAAGGACAGGCATTTTTCAACAACAATAAGCAACTGAAGCTTTAACTCAAGTAGGTACGTCAAACAATACAGAGGTTCTTGTACTCCCTGAATCACAGCCGTCTATCAAATATACCATGGGGATAGAGACCCTATCTTCCATGTCCATACTTACCGTTTCTGAATGTGTTGTGCCCGATTACAAAAACTGGAATCTAGTCAACAATTTACAAGAAGCCCAAACAAGGGGTTAAATCTCAACTATAACTCCAACCATCCCACAGTCACCGAAACTTGCATCTTAAAACATTAGTCAACACATCCAGAACATTGACAGCAGACTAGAGGCCTTGAAAAGCTAAACACAGCGAAGACCTAATGAGTTAATGTATATCCTAGAACCCTCATCAACAAGTCATTTGAATAAATCATCAAACTAATAAGACAAAAAGAAGCAAAACTGTCAACATTGTGAGATCAACTGGATTCAAGACAGTGAATGTCCAAAGAAGTCTGAGCAGCAACATAGGTACATTGTCTACTTATGATGACTGATTATGATGAACGGAAATCAGTGCTATGACAGGACATCATGGGCTCTTCTTAGAATTTACATTATAATACTTAACCGAAATTCAAACGAGACCTGTGGGAATTTGGGAATGCATGGTTAATTGAAACCGTGTTCAGAAAATGCAATTTTTATTTTCATCAGAAATATAAATAACCCCATTTATTAACCATAAATATGAATTTAAAAACATTTTTCCTACTGAAATTTACAGAATTTACAAATTTCTGCATCTGAGTCTATTTTCAAATGTAACTTGCAACTAGACTAATTTTATCAATTAGAATTTTGTTTAAGCAAACCTGATTCACCAAATTATTGTTATTATTCCAACTTCTGTTAACATTTTTACAAAATTATTCATGTTTATGGGGTAATACTAGGTTATAAGCATATATATTTTCTAACAAATTTACAACGTAACTTCCATAATGTGACGGCCTTCGCAAAATAATGTATAATTTTGGACGAACGTATATATTAAAAGTTGTTTATTCGATATTGCTTTCTAAAGTTTGCTTCTGGCTGTACATAAATAATATAAACGTGTTACTGCAACCTATACCGTATATCTTTTTAAATATTCTTGATGGCCGTTCGAACACGTATATGTGCAATAGTGAATATTAATATCTAGATGTTATTTATGTAAAAAAGAATTGATGGCGTCTACATGTTGGAAAGGTCTGTTACAATGTATATGAATGTGAAGTATCAAGTTATTGTTTAACGCTTTCAAAAGTATCAGCTATTTTATTGTCGTTGTTTTGTTGACAATTAGTCTCCTTTTGTATTGATGCTAAAATGACGTTTCATTAGAGTAGCAACTCCCTCTTCGTGTCTTTTTGTATTGTCCTTCTATAGAAACTGCTTCGATGTCTCATTTCGAGTTAGTAATTTAGCAATTGGTGCCACATAACAATGGTCCCCGGATTCCGAATCATTTACCTCAAAAATCGTAGATTTATGATGGTTGTTCTGACTTTAGAGGCTTCAACTATTTTTTTTAAATTTTGAACTGACTGTGATCTCGGCTCGATGAAGTCAATTGAAGCTCGGATTCAGCAACCCAAAAATATAGATAATGTCCTAAACGGCTAGGTATTCTCGTCAGCCATTTTGGGTCCTTGTGTCAGTTTTGCCCTACGTTTACAATACAAAAAAAATAAGCATCTAAAAATGAAATAATAACCTTGTATGGTATAGCTGATTGCTACATATCATGGGATCAAGAAAAAAATGTTAACTGCGCTTTGACTTTTGTCTTTTCTAAATCTTTTGTGATCATCAACTTCTGAAAAGAAAATTCTACTAAATCCAGTCGTTTCAGGGTACTTTCCTTGACTGAAGAATTCGAACCGAAGTTGAAACAAGGTTCAAAGTCAACACAACAGGTTTCGAACCGAAAAATACTTTTACTTTTTTGAATTCCAGGACTTTTTCTTCGAACAAAGGGCGAAACGCACAACAAAATTCGTTGAGATTTGCGAGTTCTTTGCTTTTGTCAAAGGAATCCGAAGTGTGTAAACTGGGATTCGGGTTTAGGTGCAATATGGATGCTTTCGACCTTTTCAGGTCTCATCAGTTAGGCGAAGAAGCCTAGGAGCTATTGATGATATTAATTTGAAGTTTTTTGAGAGAGAGAGAGAGAGAGACACTTTCAAAATTCCAAAGACAAAAAAGTTTTTACCAGTGTCACGGTTTCTCGAAGTTTCACACAATCAGGAGTGACTTTTGTCTTTGACTTACGTCTTTGATTTTTGCCTTTTTCAAATCTTTTGTGACAAATATAATTGTTCAGTCATTAAGTAGTTTCGGACTGATTGGGGAAGTAAATAGCTATTTTGATTGTTCTTTGGGTTTCAATCTTCACAATGGTTTCTGAAAAATACAAATAAGTTGATTAATTGAAAATCAAGGTGTAATGGTTAAGTGCAATTGTTGGAATCTGCCCGGAATACTAGTTGTTTTCATGTAGCCTCTCTCTCTTTGATGGATAACTAGTTATCTTGCCTAAATGAGATTAGGTAATCACGTGATAGCTAATTTCCTCCCTATCTTATATTTTGTCCTCAATTTGCATGTCAAGGATCACCCGTAGGAATTAGAGCCGATATATTTTTCTACCCGGTTGAAACAACTATTTCCGCACAACACGGCTTATTGGATTTTTTTTCACAAACTTAGTAAAGCACACAATACGTAAGAAATCCCTTCATAAAAGTATTTCTAACAACTTCTCTGAAGAAAAAACAATTGTTTGTTATTACATTATTAAAACATTAATTTATTCACGATAACTGTAGTGTTTTATTTACATCTTAAATGATAACTTCAACATACTTTTTTATACAGGGTGTGTTTTTTTTGATAATGAGTATGGGGATCTCGGAAACTAGCGGAGATAGAGCAATGGAAAAATTGGGAAAGATTTGCAGTTTTACTGGCCCAATTTAATGACACTTTCGGATTTTTGTAAAAATTCATTGCTTACTAGATATTTTGAAAAAACGAAATTCTGTCGATTTAGTCAAATCCCTCTAGTCCTTTGTTTTTAATTTTATAAAAAAGTGTATCTCAGAATTCAAGGGAATTGTATCCCGAATATGATTGTCATGTCCTCGTTTGCGTGACAGCTCTCGTTTTCGAGATATGACACAAACTTATCTTTTTTTGAGTGATAACCATAGTTTGCTATGACCTCATTTTTAGAGCTTTTCAACGATATAATACTCGATATAGTTATCCATAAAAATAACGGAGTTATGGATGCTTTCTACTCTTATTTTCAGTTTTAACGTAGTTAGCCCTGAAATAGATTAATTTATTAATAACTATTCCAAAAAACCTTGAACGATTTTTTTATTAGGTATATCAGATATAACGAGAAAACTAAATAAGTAGGTACTTACTAAAAACTTAAGAAATTAAAGTACATAATAATGGTTACAATTTATGTTCGAAGAGTTCACCATTGTTATTTAGACAAAAATTGCATCTTTTTGAGATTGACATTACCGCTTTCCTCACAGACCGCCTTCAATTACTTGTAATACCGCCTCCCTTAGGTCACCAACTGTCTCATACTTTCTTTTGTATACTTTGTTTTTTAGCGCACCCCATAAATAGAAGACTATAACTGCCAAATTGGGAGACAGGGGTGGCCATTCGCGTGGGCCATTTCTTCCTATCCAAGAGTTTGGATAGATATTGTCTAAGTGTTGTCTTACTAACAACGAGTTATGAGCAGGTGCTCCATCATGTTGGAACCACTCAATATCTAAACGAGTTCTCAAATTCAAATTATGCAACATGTCTTGAAAAGCGTATTGCAAGAAATCCAAGTAGCGCTCCCCAGTAAGTGATTCGTCATAGATAAAAGGCCCCAGAATAGTAGACCCTATGATACCACACCAAACATTAAAACCAAATTTTATCTGGGGTCGTCTTTGTTCTACATGGAAAGGATTTTCTTTAGCCCATATGTGCTCATTGTGTCTATTGAACATACCGCAGTTAGTAAATCTAGTTTCATCTGACCATAACACCTTTAATGCAAACTGTGGATTGTCAAGGCACATGTCTCTAAACCATGTACAAAACAAAATACGTCGATGTTCGTCACCAGCAGGCAAAGTTTGAGAAACTGAAAGTTTGTACGGGTGGAACTTGTGCGCTTTCAGTACCTTAACTACAGTTCGTTGAGATGTGCCAGCTTCTGCCGCAATCTCACGAGTTGATGTAGATGGATTTTGATTTGCCATTGCCAAAACATTTATTTGTGCTGCTTCGTTAATTTGATTACGTTCCTTTGGTAGTTTAGTAAAAGATCCATATATGCGTAAACTATTGTAAAGCCTCTTAAATGTACATAAAGGAGGTTGACGACGTTTAAAATATCTATGAAATTATTCCTCAGCTGCACGAACTGAATTTTTATGGCATATCATATAACAGTACACCATATTCAGTTTTTCTTCGTTAGAATATTAGATTTTATCACGAAAACTTGTCAATATCGACTGTCAGTTCAGCACTACTAATGGAATTACTCTCAAATGAGGAAACGTCAAAGTGAAAACAATCTTTTTCATGGCTACCTACGTTAAAATAAGAGAAAAGCATCCATAACTCCGTTATTTTTATGAATAACTATATCGAGTATTATTTCGTTGAAAAGCTCTAAAATTGTTCGATTCTTTGAGGTCATAGCCAATTATGGTTTCCATTCAAAACAAGATAAGTTTGTGTTATATCTCGAACACGAGAGCTGTCACGCAAACCAGGACATGACAATCATATTCGGGATACCCGTACAATTCCCTTCAATTTTGATTTTTACACTTTTTTAATAAAATCAAAAACAAAGTAGCTAGAGGGATTTGACCAAATCGACAAAATTTCGTTTTTTCAAAATATCTAGTAAGTCACGACTTTTTACAAAAATCCGAAAGTGTCATTAAATTGGGCCAGAAAAACTGCTAATCTTTCCCAATTTAACCATTGCTCTATCTCAGCTAGTTTCCGAGATCCCCATACTGATCATCAAAAAAACTCACCCTGTATATCGCAGGTTATCTAAGGTAAAATATGCCGTTACCTGTTTTTCCAAACTACGGTCTTGTAGAAAAAACCCCAGGCAGCATTTATTTCAGTATTCTTCACGTTTTTACTGCATAAACTTTATCTTTATTTATTTCAACTGATACCTAAATACATTGTAAACCTGGAGCAAAAGTAACAGTAGACTCATAATGACTGACGGGTATGGTCATTCTTTTAATGCCTTAAGAGAGACGTTAATCTAATTCAGGTGCATCGAGGAAACAATTTACAAGCCTGTGGCCCTTTTCGCTTTTTCAGAAGGTTTCCAGCATTTTCCTGAAAACTGAAGGGCGTTGATTGAACTTTTTATAACCACCGATTCACATTCAGAAAAGGAATAAACATGGGGGAAACTCTTTTGAAAGAAGTTTTAGCCTATTCATAAATCGTTTTTTGAGCAGTTTTCTGAAAACTGGCGAGGATTGAACAATTCTTACGGTAGATTCATTTACAGTAGGTCAATCAAATTTTGTAAACGAGAGAACATATTTTTTATGTCACGGTTATTGATACCCGCTGCTCCATATGCATTCTTTGATTTACTAATAAGTCCAGTTGGACCTTAAAAACAATAAATACATTGTTCAAAAAGTTTATTATAACCTGAAAGAAGTATTTCTTGTTTTGAAGTGAATTAAAAAATATATCTGGTACCATCCCTACATCATGAAAATTAAACTCACTGTTACCTACTTTCGTGCACTGAAGGAAAATTATTGAATATTACAAAGAAGTTGATGATTTTGCCATAAAAATTCACAGATTAATTCCATAAATTAAATTGGAGTTTAAATATTTTTATACATTTATTGTAACAAAAAAATTGGACATAATGTGAAAAAACTGGGAACTCTTTCTTCATATTTCTTATGCCATTCACCTAATAGTCAGTATTTATATCTAGAATATCATGGCAATATGTTTATTCAGTCTTTATTTTAACGCTTAGTCAAACAACATAAGTGGAACACAGATTTTTTCACAGATCACAAGTGTTTTTAAATTACATGCGGAATTTTCAACGCTTTTATTCCATATTTCTACGCTTATAAACGCATTTAAATATTTCCGTTTTTCTGAACTATTTATTTTCATTGAAAATTTAAATATAATATCTGACTTACTAATCAGTTTGTTTACCTTTAATACATTTTTCGACTACTTTTTTGGAATGCTTGAGAATATGTTTGTCCTGAATTTATTTATAGATTAATATGTGACATTCTGACTGGTGCCACTCCTCGTACATGTTATTAGTTGATCGATTTTTATGCCCTTTATTTTAAATGATAACTCTTGTAAATGTCTATTTTATGCAGACATTTGAGATATGAAAAAGACTTATCAGAATAAATTTTACAAGTTAGGTCAGGTATCTTTTTATTCAAAATCGGACTAAACTTTTCTATTCTCAATTATTTAAAAAGAGTGGATATTATTTTTTCTGATAAAATCTGTATATTAAAAATGAATGTTGTTCATTGGTATAAAAGTATAAACGTATAACTTGAATGGCTGAAACAACGTGGCTATTTTTTTTGCTTACATTTTGGTAGTAGTCCGAATAGGACTTTTAGAGAAAGAAATCTTGGAACAATTGGGGAAACTGAAAGTGTTTTTTCTATGTTAGGCTGAAGCTGGTAGACAATGTAACTCGTTCCTTGAATATTCCTTGGACTTCCATCGTCCATCGAGATCAATCATTTCAAGACAATGGAAGTCCAAGGAAACTTCGAGGAATGTTTTTTAATGTTTGTTTGTATGAGCTCTTGTTTCGACAGATGTTTATTTTATTTCTTTAGTTATTATTATTATACCTTTTAATGTTTTTCCTGTTAACTCACACATGTTTCATTATCAACTTGTAACTTTTAGTTTGGTAAGGTGTAGAATTAGTAATTCAACAAAATTATTCTACAAGTTACAACTTGTAAAATCCAAAATATTAGTATTCTAAATTTGAACATCGTGCACATGTCGAATACCAATATTTTGGATTTTACAGGTTGTAACTTGTAGAATATTTATTGAAATACGAATCGAAACTCTACAAGTTACAAACTACAAGCTACAAGGTGATTATGAAACAGGCCCCAAACCGAAAAAATAAAAATATGTTGTATTCAACGTCGTTTCAACGAACAGATTGAAAAAACATTGCGAAACCATGGAAATAGCTATCGGCAGTGCCATTTTTTTAAGCAAAAATTGAAATTTAATTAAAAATATGTAGGAGTAAATATTTGAGCACATGGTTTTATACTGGAGAATGGCAGGTTGCAGTACAGCTTTGTTATAAGGTGTGATTCGTCAAGAAAATTCAATATAAAGATTTCAAAATACTTTTAGTAATCATTATACAGTTCTCATCTACTGTCGGTCTAGTCTTTGCTGAGTTAGTTAACTAGGTAACTTTGTTATTTATTTGTTTGTGGTATCTAATAAATAATTACATATTTAAATTCTTCATGTTAACTTTTCATCGTCACTATTATTAATTCCTATTTCCTACAACATATAAGCTGTGATCCTACTAAATTGTACCATTTTTAACACATTGAATCTTATACGTTTGTATTGAGTTTTGCAGATTTCTCTGGATGAAATCTTCCATAATATATGTTATTTTGAGGAGTATTAGGATATGACTAAGTTCTTGATCATATTGTCAGCAGTGTAACTCAAAAATGCAAATTGGAAAACCCGGCTTTATCCATACATTTTATAAATATACTATTTATTTCTTATTAATTTTCCACGTCTTTAGTAAATATGAGCCCGGTGGTTAAGATTGTTTCATATCTATTTAATTACAAGTTTTGTTGTATCTTTTTCTTTTTTATTTCGTGAATGGTTTTTGGGGTACCTACTTCGGAAAAGGGAGATTTTACTTATCTCTAAAAATACTGAAAGTAAAACTTTTAAATTGAACAAACAATAAATTAGTTTTGAACATGTTTGCAATCAAATTATCAGTCAGTTACATTAGTATTCACACTAATTTATTAAAACTCCTTGACGAAGACATAAGATTATGAGAACTGGAATGATTGCACAGACTAAATGCAAAACAATGCTAAAAAATGTAACGTCGTATAACATAAAATGTAAATTCAGAAACTCAGTGTTAAATTTATGCTAAAAAAAATTGCGAATTATTACCAAACTTGTTAGCAAACCGCTATAACATATTACTAACATATAAACATTAAATCAATCAGTATCACGGAATCAAAACATACCTATCCTAATATGGGGTAATGTTATAGACATCCATTTCCGCAAAACTAGATCCTGAAGTTGAAATAAAGGCCAGAAAACAGTCTCAAAACATACTGTGCAATCAGAATTTGTTAACATACGTGTGGTCCACTGCATAATCAACTGAACAAAGAGAGAGAAATGCTCACCATCCTCCAACTCATAATCAAGGGCAAGATTAGGGAAAACGTTCAATTGGAAGAAAAAGATTGTCGTGTTATAAAATTTTGACTGATAAAACGGCTGAAGATCGAGAAGCCTAATCGCTAACCTCCGATAGGGAGATGGCACCGGAGAAGAAGACATTAGTATTTAATTTATTAGTAAGATTATGAGTGTGATTGGACAAATTGCTAAAAAATTAACGACGTCTTTCTAAAAAAATTGCGAATTACCAAACTTAGCTAAATATATTAAACATATAAACATTAAACATCCATCATCCATTTCCGATAAAACAGTCAAAAGAATTTGTTAACACCGCATAATCAGGTCAGATAACACAATTTTGTTTCAGGTGGTGTAATGAGTCGACATACACGAATTCAGCGAGAAGTCGTTTGTTAAAAAGGTAATTTTTAAGTTAATGTGATTGTGGGTCTGCACAAAGCTTAGGACATATTGGGCACTGTTCAATTCAAAGGGCAGTATCATTATAAATGTCAGCGTTAATCTTTAATGTCTGATACACTTATGTGCCTTGCAGCTTGCAGCATTTACCTGTGTAATTGTATTGCTGTAATTGTGCTTTAGTGTTCGCAGGCGAAAATGTAAATTAATAGTGCTAGAGTCGTGTTTTTTAACAGGTTGACGTTGAAATTGAATTTAGTATGAAATATAACAATTATTTCCTAAAAAGTTTAGTTGTTTGAGGGTGTTATAATGTTATTTAAATTTATTTTCTGAAGTTAAATTCGCATTACTGAATTTGTCAAACTATTGAAACTTGGTGTGGAGCAAGTTTAAAGTGTTCTACTTCAAAAATTATTCATAATTTAGAAAGTGTAACCTTTCTTATATTCGTTTAGTTCCTGTTAGTAAACTTAGTATATATGGCATTATAACAATGAAAATTCTATTTAAATAACGTTTAAATTTTCGCCTTTTGTGTTAATATCAAATTAATTGTACCGAAACAGACCATCACGCGGGAGGATTAACCCCAAATAAAAAAAAACCTGCCAGGTGGATAAGCTTTGAGTAAACTTTAAAAATATAACATTCCAAAAAACGTTCGATGAGTTTTTTTTGTAGGCCATATCAATGAAGTAAGTTATTAACAAAAAACAGGAAATAGTCGGCTTTTCAACCTTTGTGTGTAAATTTTTCACAACATATTTAAAACACACCCGTACTACATTCTGCAGAAAACACTTAAAATGACATAATTTGCCGCACTATAGTTATTATTATATCATTGTATTTCTTAATATTTCAAATTTCTGAGACAACTGCTTATTTAAGATATTTCACAATTATTTCTCATTAAATGCCTGATGCCTTTTATGTTTCAGTACATGTATTCCACATTTTTTTTATAGGATCAACTAATATAAAACTCAATATTTTAATTAAAGTTTCATAACCATGTTGTATATCTACGGCGATTAGTTTCTGAGATAATTTAATTTATATGCAACCCAACTTACAAAAGGTCATAACTTCAAAAAAAACTTAGATTCTTGCAATTTTCATGAGCTGTAGTTGAGACTTAAAGCTTATACTATTTTAAAATTTGCTTGTTAATTTATTCAAGGTGTTCCAGGAAAAAAATGTAAATTTCAAAAACTTCAAATAGGATTCATATTGATTTTCAAATGGCTCCTACTATTAGATGCACCTTTTTATCCTCTTTAGATATGAATATTTTCTATTGATAAATTAAAAATGTAGAGTTATTACTCAAATTTGGGTTCACATGTGTGTCGTATACAGTTATGTTCAAAAAACAACCACGAAGCTATTAATGAATATTTCAATTCCGATGTACCTAATTAATTTATTTTACATGCATGGAGAATTCAATAAAGTTAATGATAGAACATACAGCAGGATGAATTAATCGAGCCTTAGGTGGCTCTAATAATCCCGTGATGTTAAATTTCCATAATAAATAAAATAACTAAATGTATTATCTTTCAATAAAGAAAAAATCGATTCGTCCGATCAAACATATTTATATATATAAAATCTTGTACTTATCTCCTTTATCAAAAATTAACAAGTGCATTTACTCAAAGTGTGTAAGCTTTCACGGCGCTGCTGAAGGTGTCTGCAGCAGGTGCAGATAAGGCGTTCCGAAGATATTCGTATAGACCACCACGAGATAGCCCGAAAAACCATAGATTTACCCAAAAGCATTTTATCTGAATTGCCTACGAAACACATTAATTCCTGACTCACCTTTTTTGTGATACTCAAATACCAAATAATTTAGCTTATTTGCAGGATGCCCAATTTTCTAAATAGAATCTTTCCAGGTCTATGGACAGGGAGAAGGGAAGCAGTTTAATTGTTAGATTCTATTTTTTAGTTTTTTTGTGTGGGATATTTAATATATAAAGTCTACATTAATAGACCAGGGAAGTCCGTGAACCAATGGACCAAATCACATGAGAAATACAGAACATAACACACCAAAAATCCTGCGAATTGTTATAGGCGAATGTAATCACCCATTACATTGTGTAAGTGGTCACTGGAAAACTGTCACATTTATTATGACTTGATTTCATTTTTCATTTTTTATTTAATTTTATTCACTTTATTCCAAAAACCTAAAAAATATTGAAAAAACGTTTTAACCATTGAATTTTGTGTACCAATCGATAATGAATATAGTGAGTTCTGTTGCCAGTTTATTGACATTAAACAGGAACTTGTACTAATACTTTTGTTTAAATGATCAGGTAACTGTTTCTAACAGCTTCTTATCGATTTACGTCCATAAGGTTTTTGTCACAAGAATGTCTCATCATAATACACTTTTCATTTTAACATCAATCTTCAATGCCACATTAGATCAATGAATTCAAATAAACTTCTAACAAATTTTATATCCAGTAATTTTTCTTTGTCCGTATTTCATTAATTAATGTTTCTTTTTTTGCTAATTTGTTAAAATCATTGAAGAAGTAAACAAGAAAATCTTTTATATTTGCTTATTTTTGTATAACTTACGGTTTACTATTTAGTGGCCGACTATGTTTTTGTGTTTGTCGATTTTACAACGAAACAACCTATTAATGCAGAAATTTATTTCACGATAGTTTGACCCCATTACGTCAAAACCATCAATTATGCATACATTTGAGAAATGAAGTTTTTAAGAATCTTTTAACTAATAAAACTATAATGGCAGCCAACATGTTTCTTTAATTTTCGTCGAGTCTTTGATATTCAACTTTGCATCGCAGCTTTTACATTTAGACCTTTTATTCATTGCGACTTCGAAAGCCTTCCAAATTGTCCTCTTTCATAAAATTTAAGTTTGTTGTTAAATTAATGGCCGTTGTGTACGGTACAGAAATTAAAAGCATTTCTTGAACCAGATGTCATTAATGGGTAAAAGGTGGAGTAATACGCCGAAGATATATTTTGACAGACAACCAATTAATGTATGTGAGAAACATAGCTGTCTGCCAAACCAAATAT
Organism: Octodonta nipae; assembly: GCA_034190945.1. Lineage (NCBI taxonomy): Eukaryota > Metazoa > Arthropoda > Insecta > Coleoptera > Chrysomelidae > Octodonta > Octodonta nipae. Next base: position 92,777,716 of record CM067220.1, on the reverse strand, counting down.
AAAGCTAAAAATATAAACTAACACATAACAGAAATGAATATAACTCAAAATGATAATATATTGCTGCAGTATATAGAGAGGAAATAAATATGAAATATTTTGAGGTTAATCCTGGTGTAGGTTGAGTTGGAAAAGTATGAATCACTTAAAAAGATTGATTTATCTTCAGAGAACTTTAATCTGGCACAGTTACGGTTTGAGTTAAGATATGAAATATATAGTGTTTCCAACAACTTCAATAATTTACCTCGTAATTAGTATAAAATCGATTATTTATTGTTTATAACGATCTTTGTAATAATATTTTTGCTTTGAATTGTTATTTTTCAAAACGATTGTAAATACTAAAGTTTGGTTATTGCACCAGTTTATAGAGCAAAATTTAACTCATTTTCGGACATAAAATTCAACAGCAACTCGCTTATACCATCACGTCAGTAACAATTTATAGATAATTATTGATAAGATTTTAACAGCAAAAACTCGTAGAAGTAAACGATTTAAATAATAAAAATACGAATTTCTTTTGGTTTTTGCTTATATGATGAAAAATAATGGAGGAAGCGTAATGCCGTCTACAGGAAAGTTGTAGAGAATACGAAATCATTCTTAATGAGGGTGTATACATACTGATTGGATCATTTTTTACTGAGTAAACTCAGAAAAACTGGTCAAAAGTGTTTTTTTTTAATTTATAACTTTTAACTAATACTGGAATATTAGTCATCGTCAACACGATAGTTTATGGTATGAAGTTTATATGGGCTCCCGATGGATACTATTGAATTAGTGGTTTTTGAACAATTCGAATTTAAATAATTTAGAGATCTATTTTACACATTCTACCATATTAACGAGAATAGTCCGACCGGGATATACTAAAGATATTTTGAGAGTTCATAAATTCCACTTCAATTTGTCTATCTTGGTTTTTCGCTATAATGCCGAGAAGTTAGTTTAACATAATAGTATACATTGCATTAAATGTACGAATATGCGATAGCCAGCCACCGGTGCACTTACAATAGCTGTCAAGGCACATAGACTGGTCTAAGGTTTTCATAAGGTGGGGGCCGATGTGAAAATTATGGTATTTTGTATTATAATATGTTTTTTCTTAGCAGTTTATTACGTTTTTATTTACTTAACTATTGCCTGCTTATATTAGTATTTTTTTCTTGTTTTATTAAGTTAATGGTTGTTACCTGTATACAGTTTACTGATGTTAATTAAATGACTTTTTTCCACTGACTGGATCACTGTCAAAACATCGGAGGGTCCATCGTAAAGCCAAATTTCAAAAACAGTATTAATATATTTTACGGCACTATGACAAAATCCAAGGTATACCAATTGAAGTGCAGTTTATAGACTTTCCAAATATATTTTGCATATTGCTATCGAACCATGGAGGTTAATACGATACGTCCTGCAAAATATTTTTACAAATTATTTAAATTGCAATTCTGTATGAAGATCGATATTGTAGGTACATAAACATTCATTTTAAATGATTAAGTTTTTTATTAACATATTTGAAAAAAAAGATTTTAATTTTCGTTATATTGATAAGATGATGTAGTAACCTGAATTTTAAACAATTAATCTTGTTTTCTTTTTAACGCATATTATATTTATTATTTCGTATGAAAAGTTACAAAGCATAATCCCACATTACAACATCGTTTCTTTAATTAGCTTTTGTTGTTATTGCAAAAATACATTTTGGTCGTATTATTTATAGTCGTTGACTGAAATTAGGGAGTTTCTGGAGCTTCTTTTTCATACAATTTATTTGCACAAACAATTTTCTGTTAATCGATTTAATATGTATTCGTTCACTTTCTTTTATGCTGTATTTGAATGCCTCAGTTTTGTTTAAAAGAAGAATAACTATGTCAAATGAGCGTAGCTATGCATTTTTAAAACCCTTTGTTAGTCGATAAAGTAAAAAGCATAGCTGTATGAATTATTGCTAGCTGACTTTCTGGTATTCATACAAAACACAGTTCAAATATATTCAGTATTAGAATAATCTTCTTGCAAGTTTTTAAATATTTAATTCCTTGACGTTAGGTAACGCCCCTAAGAGGATTATATTTCTAGAATGGTATAGTATGCCTAATGTGAAGACCTAGAGGAGTCCTTGCCTAGCGATTTAATCTGATTTGCACACCTACATGGATTTGCGGTAATAGTTTATATGCATATTAATATAGAATTGGATAACTCCAATACCTTTTATTTTTTTTAATGTGAATGTGATTAGAAATTTTCTTGAATGTATATCTTTAATTGCTCGATCGTTATTATTTCTTTTTGAGTTTATTTATTTATTAATATCATTTCAATTGTTCTGATTCCACCGTTTCATAACAATTCAGTGTCATTATTTTTAATTTCGGTTTATTATTTGCTGAATTTGTTTACATATTTCATTCAGTAAATACTTCCGTATTACTTAAAATGTTGCCTTAATACGCTATGTAATAAATTACAAAGTTATTAAGAAAACAGTCAAATTATAAAAAATCCCAAAAATACTGAAAAGACCAAATATTTTTCACTCAACATTATCACAAGAACTAAAATAGCACCTAATTTAGTTTGGGAGTTGACAAAATTAGAGGTTTTCAGATCTGTACTAGGACACGAAAATCATCTAATTTGGTACCAAACTTACAAACTAACAAAACTGAAAGAGTCTGTGTATTATCATTGTGTCATAAATTGTCTGGGCACCAACATTTTTTCGATATTTTCCCCAAGTTTTATTGTAAATTTAATAGTTGCAACTGAACTATTTGTATCAATATAATACCCAAATCTCAAAATTGTTATATTCATTTATATAAATGCTTCATCGTCACCAGGTTGTAGAATATGTGAAATGTAACGGTTTCTTTGCTGGTTAAAGCACACATTTTGATACAGATAATTTTCTGAAATGGTTATCTACGGCCTAAATAGTAAATAGTCTTGCTTCAATACCAACAGTTGAAATATTTCTCTCAGTGTTCACACATTTTAAAAATTGACACGGACCGGCTACCGTGAAGTGAGTGCTTTCAAGAGCTTAACAAAATTACATTCATGTAAGTTTTCTGAAAAACTTTCACTTATGTAAAGGGTTTTTTAACACCCTACAGAAATGATTTTCAGGTTCACTAACTGACTAGATCAGAATTTCTTCAAGGACATTTATTTATTGGGTATTGTCAAACCACGCTTGACAACATCTCATAGCAGTAGTTGGATTTCTGTTCGTACGGTTAGGGATTTCCCGCTTTCCGTAAACCAATATTTAGACCTCATAGAAATTCTAGCTGACGATACATTCGCAGTAAACGTATTCTATGCATTTTAACATTACTAAACATCGGTTTGGATCTCATCTAACAGTTTGTTTTTTGGTAAATTAAAAAAAATGCCAAAAACGACTATAATATTAATGAAAAATCATTCACCAAATTTTAGTCATTTACTCCTTACTATAGTATCTATGTTTAACCAAACAATATTAAATTTAAACATCTCCTTCTGGGTGTAGTGATTTCTTTGTCAGTGAGTATATAATAATTCAACAAATTATATATTTTTATTAAAAATTAATTTACACGTCATATGTTTCTTTGCAGTTAGTTATATTTAAATTAAGAACTATATTACAAATTAGGATTAATACTTCTATCGTAAGAAAATAGTGGCAATTATTTTAATTCTCCTGAAATTTATATCCATGACTGAGAATGACACAAAGAAAGAGAAACAGAGATAGCGAGAAACGGGAATGATATTTCGTAAGATGCTTCGCTTCGATCGTTCAGTCTCAAATAAACGCGGCTCTTTTATTTTCTGTATTTCTTGAACAAATAATTGTGCATCTCAATGAATATTCAAGAAATCATAATTTATACCTACAATGATTGACATCGACTCCAGCCTTGGCGTTGAAATCTCTACAAATACACGTATTTGTACACAGGAAGACGGATGGATTATTTTGCATAGATTTCATTCTTTCAGTACGTCTGTGAGGTGACTTTCAATAAAGAGTAATCCGGGTAATTTTTCAAAATTTGACAGATTACACTTTACCTCCATTCCAAATTTCAAATACTCATTTGTTACAAAAAGAGGTCACCAGAGAAAATCTCAAAATAATCAGCGACCTCCTCACTAATGAATTCAAAACTACTATAATGTCAAAAAGTTCCATCCTAGTGCTCTAGGTACTGATTGAAAAATTCAAAACTGACAAGCATGTCGTTTAATGTTTTTCAACGGTAAAGGAATCATTTAGTTAATAAAATTTGTATAACGTTCATAAGTTAGATGAAGATTATAATTTATTCACTGATCTCATTTTCCGGAAACTTATTAAGTGAATAGATTCCTGCAAGTCAGCTTTGTAAAGCTCTGATATGGTATCCTTGTTAACTTTCACAGAAAAGTATAGTTGCTTTCTTAGAATTAACAGTTAATTACGGAAAAAATATATCCATCCACCTTAAGAAAATGACTGTGAAGACAATCATTTATTCTGACAATGTAACTCATCATTGTAGTATAAAATCCATCAACGACAAGGCCTTCCTGATGTGCCCATCCTTTGTGTTCGCTAATTAATGTGAATCTATTAAATGGGAGCAGCTGAAAATGTTGTAAACAATTATATCAGACACGCAACTAGAAGTGTAACCATATACCGTACAAACGTACACATCACCACAGAACCAGAAGGAGAAAAGCATCTCTGCATATCATTTACCGTCTCATTTAAGTCGTTGCATATTAACAATTTAATGGCGAAAATAAAACAAAAGCAGGGCGAGCAGGAAGTGTACCACCGGTCGTTAGAGATAAACCGATAGCCGACGAACAGGAGGAGGATCATCATGATCGTCGGTCGGTTGCATTACGTTCTGCATTCGAATTGCATTCGCCGATGCATTTTCATTACCTTCATTCGATGCGGTGCGCATTGCACATTGCAGGTTGTGCCGTTCGAGAGAAGGTATGATAATGTAACGTATAATGAATGCATTCTGGTAGAGAATTCACAGTCATCGTTCAACGCTGACGTAACTTGACCTTGTTTATATGGCTTTTTTCTCTTCTCTTGTTTTCTTGGTCGAGTTGTTTTGTGGCGATCATTAGAGCTTTTTAAGCTGTTTTTTTTTCGATCGTTTACTTCTACAGGTACGTTTTTCAGTTCGATATAATCGAGTGAAGAGTAAACAAATGTTTTTGCTGTAGCGTTCTGTAGTGTTAATGAGTTTTCTTTGAAAGCACATTTATGCAGACTGTCTAGAAATTGCTTCAAATTATAAATTCCAGATTTGTGCTCCAGTGGACTTGAAGATACATTGTAATTGTTGATGGACAGTATTTTTGATTGAGGAGGTACTAGAACAGAATGATGATGAGTCCTGTATTTCTCGAAGAAAAATGCACTTGTAAATGAAAGAATATTTTACCTTTATACGTGGCTTTTTTTTCTTCTCTTGTTTTCTTGGGCGTGTTGATTTGTGGTGATCATTAGAGTTTTTTAAGCAATTTTTTTTCGATGGTATGCTTCTACACGTGCGTTTTTCAGTTCGATATAATCAAGTGAAGAGTAACCAAATGATTTTGCTGTAGCATTCAGTAGCGTTAATGAGTTTTCTTTGAAAGCTCATTTAAGCAGACTGCTTCCAATTATAAATTCCAGATTTGTGCTCTACTGGACTTGAAGGTCACAGTATAATTGTTAATTGGCAATACTTTTTACTTTTGATTGACGAGGTAGTAGATAGACTACAATGATAATGAGTCCTGTAGTTATCGTGAAAAAATATTTTTCCGCGTAACCTTGTATATGGAGTTTTTTTTGAAGCGCAAGCTTCTTAACGGAGGCCCACACTTACACATATGAAAATAGATGAGTAAATTAATGAAATGCATAACTTTAAATTCCTATCCAATTCAGTTCTCTGTTTAAGAAACAGGGACTAGATAATAAGAGTCTCTTCTTTCATAGAAAATCAATAATAAATTGGAAATTAAACCAATATAACATCCAAGTAATATACATGTACAAAATTTGCTTTTCGTTCTTTCATTTCAATTCTCTCTTTGTGATATATTAAATTAGAGCCCTGACATACGTCAAAAATTAAAAAGAATACCACACAAAAAGGCAACTTGGCATTAAATTTATATATCGACGAATATAGACTCGTAGGAGGATGCACATTAAGCAAAACATGTCCTTTAACATGTTTTGTTGTAATAAAGTACTACTTAAAAGAAGGACTCGTCCGAAACTTTTATATCCTCTAAAGAATATAATTCAACAAAAGGCAAGTGGCTCACAGTCTCAAGCGCAAGGCTGCGACTCAAAAGTTCCCGGGTTCGAAACCAAGAACAATTATATATATTTTTTAATATTATATCATTAATTAATTTTATTTCCTATTTACAACTGACATAAATTGAATAAAACTCATTATAGTATTACATAGAATAAGAAAATTTTAAATTGATTGAATATATGTGTATATAAGTTATTGTTTTACATACATGTTATGATATTAGCTAAGAACAAAACGAACTTTTCTTTGACATCTTGTCTTCAAATACTTATTCAGATGAAGAAAACTATTTACAAACACTTACTATTGAGTAACTTATATTTTTTTGCAAATATATTTAAATTTGGAATTAAATTAGGATTAATACTACTAATAACAAAATAGCGACAATTATTTTACTTCACCTGATATTTATATCCACTAAGAGTAACACAAAGAAAGAAAAATAGTGACAGTGAAATAACTAAAGAAGAGAAGAATATTTCATAAGAAGCTTGCGCTTCCCTCGTTCAGTCTCAAATTACTGCCGTTCTTTATGCCATTATTTGTCCACGTATTCTCCTCTGGAATTAATTACTATGAGAGCTTCTCAAGCGTTGTCTTTGGAAAAATGATAACAGTTAAAAGATACCAGATTAGACGTATATGTTAAGGATCGAACTAAAACTTTTTGTGTTTCCAATATGTAAATTTTGTTATTTTGGAACCAATTTCTGTCTACGATGAAACTGGACGTTTTTCCTGTTGCAAACCATCTAAACAGTTCTGTGCTTCGTAGTAAAAAAATACCTTTGAAATTATGCAGCTTGACATTCCTAAATTTTGAATGGCATCCTATTGCAGAACCCTATAAAGTTCATCCAAGATCTTTTTACATTTCATATTCATATTAAGGGCACAATATTTAATACATATATTAAGTATTTATATAAGCAGGAGCATTATGTAGGTCAAATTTCAAAAAGAAGTTTTATAAAGTTGCTAGAAGAAGAGCATATTTTAAAATCAATGTTTACAATACTGTATGGACTAATAACCTCTGGAAAATATTTGATAATAATATAAAGAAAATTAATTTTATAATAATAAAAAAATTCTTACACAGGTTGCATTTTCTGAAATCCAATTGATTGCAAAATATACCTACACAACCTTCGACTAAGATATCGTTGTCCTTTCAAAGTGTGAAAAAATCATTAAAAAAACATGCTAATAAAGTTGTTATAATTGCTACTTGTATTATATGTGTATGTTCTTACGTCATATATTTTACATTTCAATCAAAACCCATTTTCTATGAAGTAATAAGTAATACCAGATGGTCACTTAAGAGCAATTATTCATAACCCAAGGCATAATTATGTTTATGAAGAAGTCTGGAATTGAAAGCACTTTAAGCAAATAATTTTCAAATTAGAAACTGAAATGTCTACAGTATTAAATAGTGCTTCTATTATTTTAAGCATTCTTGTTGACTGTCTCCTATGAAGATACTCTAATAATAACATTAATGCTAGCTTTCGGTTTGAAACTTAGTCGTAGACATATTAGTCTGGTTCACAAGTTCAAAATGTTAATTCTCGGAATGATGTTCAGAAAAATGTGCAAAACCTTTAAATCCGTCAACAAATAATTGCAAAAATTATTATAAAATCGTATTTAAAAAAGTTTAGTGATTTGCAAATAGCTCCAAAATTATTCATATTTAAGAATTTTAAAACATCTTAAAGAAGATTAAACTTCCACGAAAAGTGCTCCAGCTTCCGGCACTTTCTGAGTTTTCAATAATATTAACAAATTATCATATTGTCTAGACACTTAAAGGAACAATTTCTTCTCAAAAATTTAAAAAAATGAGCATATTGTGAAGTAACTATTATTATTTTAGATTTTTGTTATAATTTTAAGACAAATAAATGTTTAACTTATAATTATTTCGATTGATTGGTTCTGTATTACATATTTACTATATGAGACTATGACATTGCAATATTTTTAATTCTTATAAGTGCGTTATTATTAGCCATAGATACTTACAATACCTAAAAAATTAATTACAAGTTGAACATGTTTCTTATTTATATTATTATAAGAAAAAAAACTATTTTTAACTGTTAGTGCTATTTGTGTCATCAAATAGATTGAGTACATGATTTTAATATTGCCATTTTATTTGTTAGAAAATACAATTTAAATACATAAATGAAATATGCCTTACATTTTTAAAATTTTGTAATCGATAAAATTAATCTTTTAATTTTTTGCTTTATAATTAGTTTCTTAATTGAATAATTTGTTATAAATGATGGTCGCAGATGTCTATATTTCTTTCAGATAGAAGGAAAATATGTAAACACATTCGGAGACTGTTCATAATAAATTGTTTATAACATAAACAACTTAATAATAGACAAAATCTTATACAAGCTATTAATTTTGTGAACAAGATTTTAAAAAGTATCAATTTTTTTCCATGGTTTTAATTTTATAGCTTTAATTATTAATAACTAACAGAATATAACAGAACATATATGTATTAATAACTCGACGATCTAGAGACTGCCCTTCTTTATATATACAAGTAAAAATTAGTGATGGGCACAAAAAGAATCGAGTAATCGATTCTTTTAAGAGAAATTAATAAAAATAATCAGGTTAGAATCGATTTCTATTAATAATCGTTCCACCTTTTCAGATAGATTAAAAAAACACAAAACATAAATAATTGTTAAACATCTTCACGATTTTACAACAAAGATATACAGAGCCTTCTTTTACCTTAGAAAATATCAGCCTCTAAAATGACAACTTGATTTAAAATATTTGACCCGTTTAACAGGGTTTGACTGTTTTGTGAGGTTTATACATAATAGAACTAGAAGTTATAATACCTTATAATAGAAATTTTGAAAATTAGACGGATATTATTATTTTAAATTGTCTTACAGATATAATAAAGAGAATGAAGGTGTCATCACACGTTTGGATTTATTCCAACAAATGTTAAATGTAAAAAATGTAAAAAAGTACTTGTATTTTGTGGCAATACAGTTTAAAAGAATGCACGACATACATCACTACCGACATCAACAATCAGGACAGTCCGAAAAAAGCTACCGGTTGAGAAAATTTTCTCCAAAACTGGATATTAAGAAATCGGCTACAGCCAGAAAACCTAAACTACATTATTTTTTTAAATTCATGATAATTGGATTTAAACTACTATTAATTTATGTTTATTCATATAAAAAATAATTTCAATTAGAAAAATATTGTTTTATTGTTGATGATTGTAAGTCATCTCGTTTTTTTTATATCATTCTAGTGAAGTAAATTAATATTTTTGTTTTCTTTTATCTAATTGAATTGAAATATTGAATTTTTTGACAACAATCTTGCATGCTTTAGTGAATTACGTTAGAGCATTTACTTTCTAGAATAGCCTGCAGTGCACAAATGAGGTAAGACTAAGGAGAGAAAGGACAATAGAGAGGGCAAGAGGCTATTTTACTCGGTTGGGAACTGCTTCCAATTAAATGTTGTTTATTGGCTGCTTCCACCCACTAAGTGAGCCTCTTACCGTTATAACCCTATCTTTCTAGCGTTGCCACGATTTTATGCTTGACTGGCTATATCTAGGTGGTAAATGATCTAAGGTTACTAGAGTGGTTCTTTTGTTTGATGAAACTTAAACAAATATTCAACGTGCAGTTGTTAAATTTCTAACCATTCACTCTATGATCGATTAATAATCGATTATTACTCGACGCATCGATCTAAACTTAAAACATAATCGAGTAATCGATTTTAAAAATAATCGGTTTTGCCCATCATAGTAAAAATATTAAAAAAAATTCCAGAAATAAACACGGATTTTTACACCTTACATCTTCAAAAACAGGTTTATACATAATTAATTTTTTTAAATAATTTTCTTACAGATTACAAAAACAGTTTACATCAGACAAAAAAACCCTTCCTGAATTATTATAAATTAATTAATATTAATAAAAATCTCTCGTTTCAGTGTTTTAGTTTTTCCTTATATTAATAACTAATGCATCTATCATAATTACATTAAGTGCAGTTGTTATAAATTTTCTATGAAATTGTTTGTGGTTTTTATTTAAAAATTATTACCTACCTGAATATTATAAATTAACAGGAGCCGCATCTTGTATTAAAAATATTGTTTGGTCGAGGAGCACCGTAACGGCTTAGCTTTAGCGGCATCGAGCTATATTTTCAACTTTAAATTATTTTTAATAGGGACAGGGATATTTGGAAATTTCTTCCTCTTTAAGACTTTTTTTAAATTTCTAAAATGGCAAATGGTTTATAAATCTCAATTTGTTGCTATAATTTGTTTATATATATTTGAATAATTTTTCAAAATTTTTCTTTGACTTACAAAATGCTTTCTTGCTTACATTTTATTTATGGAGACCCACAGATGAGTGATATTCTTACTCTGAATTTTTTATTCTCTTTTTGCTCCTTTTTACAAAAGAACATTCATTTATTGTCTGTTAGAACGTTTTGTAATTGCTTTGTACGGCAATAAATTTCCCATGCATGAATGGCTCCAATTAAGTGATGTCTGCAAGTTCCTGTTGTTCATAAATTATGTTCATGTTCAAAGTTTGTCAGACTTCGTTAACCATTAATTAATACATATTGTAGTCAAAATTCTAAATAATGCGTTTTTCATAACATACTTGAAATTTCGCTCTTTGACGTTTCTCCCTAGTTAATGCAAGTTTTTGCGTGATAGAATGTATTAAGAATTATTCAAAGTAGAATACGAATGCAACTTAAAATAAAGTACAAACCTAAAGTGTTACCTGTCAAGACAGTTCAGCCACGTAAACAATGATCTCATTAACAGGTGTTAAGTTAGAAACGCTACAACTTGGGAATTCATTATTCTCGAAACCATCATTTCCACGTCGGGAAAGCAAGACACCGGTGGATGCTAATACTTTTTGTCCTGGTACGGAAATATAACAAAAAAACAAACATTAGCGGCGATACACAATTTTTTGGGATTTCGGGATTATTTCAATTATTTTTGACGCCAATTAAAATTGTAAATGATTCGCAACAGCAATAATGAAACAAATAAATCAAAACAAACAATATCAGTACTTAAAGAGGTTGTTATTTTTTAAGTTGGCTCGATTATAAAAATGTTGAATCTATTATTGAATTTTTAAGAGCTAGCACGACACTTCCGGAATAGTCTGTATATTTTAAACCGTCTAATAGTTTCAGGGTATAAATCAAGCACCGTTCAAACAGTACTACTTCGTCTCTACAAACCTTATTTCATTACAATATTGGCATTAGTTAATATATATCACAAAACCGCTGGGACCTAGTCAAACACTCCATGCAAAGTTCAATATACACTTTTGCTTTATAACTCGATAATTGTTCACTTTATGACAACGTTATCTTCTGGCCGAATTCATTCTTGACAACCTTATTTATTTTGCATTTAATTGAGTTTAATTTTGGCATTTAATTGATTATTTTGGGAGGTCAGTCGTATTTGTTGTTTAAATAAAATTATCTTCTTACTCTGGAGGAAAGTACTAATTCTACTATGGCAGAAGGAATATGCATCAGCTACGTTTCTTGTTTGTTATAAATTGTTTTTACCAATATTTGATGCCTTCTTTTTCAGGTCAATTTGATAGTATTCACAACAATTGTATGGACTTTCTGCGACCGTTATGCCCAAGGGATATCTTCCGTGTTTTGAGTTTCTAAAGGATATTTGTAATTGACTACGTAAACAAAAATGAAATTTAATGATGATGATGAACCTTTTAATGTTAGAATATAAATTCAAATAAAGATGCTCCTGTATTTACACTATATTTTTCATAGATGATCTCATGACTTATCATCGCATTTGAATAAATCAAATTTTGATAACCAGGAAGGATTCTGAAAAAATAAAGTATATATACTGTACATGATGAAAGATTTTACAGATTTGGATAATTGATACTTTTTTGTTTTCTACACCTAAAAGTCAGGCAAGAATAACTTTTTTGAAACAATCTTCTCCTGGGACACTGAATGGAGAGAACAATGTCCTCCTGAAATTCACTGCCTGTCAATATGAAAGCCCTTTATTCTTTAAATATATTAGATACATGAATCTACTACCACTAGTGGATCTTATCATCTTGTCATCAAATAACATCTTGTGAGTTTGCCAGGCATTTCAAAATACCTCTTTTGGAACAATTTTGCAAACGAGTCATGCTGGTTTGATTAACCATTAAGTATGTTAATTTTATTGTAATGTTTGCAGGCCACATCAACATCTGGAAAATCTGCGATACGTTCTAGAGCTTGCCAACAATCTCAACAATGTAATGTTATTAATTTATTTTGAAATCATGGCACTCTTGATTAAATTAATACTCAAATTTCTTGGCATTGCGTTAGTCATAATAGATTTCCGTAATTTCGAGTTAAATTCTTGGAAACTTGCATTATTATGACATTCACGACCACCTCGACGTCAACTGCACAATTAAAATGAATTTCCCTTATATAAGAATTGCCAACCTTTCATGCTTATTTTCATAAGTGCGAAACTGAAAAAAAAAAGTGTTAAAAAGAAACGTCCCCCCTTAGAAAAAAATTATAATTGTTGAAGAGATATTATTTTCAATTCGTTGGCGACTACTTTTAAACAAATCAGTTTATCTGATGATTTTTCAAAAACATTCATGTTGATTCAGATATAACCTTGACTAAAAATTCGCGATTGCCAAGATAAATTTATCAAATCAAAAATTAATGGAGCGAAATGGTGACACATATCTCCGAAAATTTTGCATTTCTCCGGCATTCATTAAGACTTAGATAATTTTCAAGGTAAAAGATTGTAAAGATATACGAGAGAGATATCTCATTAATATAGATATAAATGAAATACTCCATTTAAAGTTATCGAAACGCTGTTATAGTCCAGACAAGGAAAGCTGTATATTTTATTTTAAAAAATCTTTTTATTACAATGGTATTTATTTTTCTTCATAATCTCGAAGCACAGGGAAGAAGTTTTCTTCTTTCCAAAATAACTACATTTTACCAGTAATCTTTACTCCCTCAGTTGTTCAGCTAGGTATGTTTTTTAGATTTGGAGATAATTACGAAGGTGCCAGTTGGGAAGAAAAAGGTTCGATGACTTACTAATTTAAAATCTAGTTGACATCATGAGGATGATTCTATTATATATATTATATACGTTGCTTTTCGTTTCAATTAACTCCAGTATATTCGTTAAAATGAAGTATGAGCTGTTTAAAATTTTTAAAAATTTCTTGCATCTCTGGAGACAGCTAACAGCTCTGATTGTAATTGTCCACCATGACCAGCGATTTCAACAATCGTTCTCTCTATTTCGTAGTATTTATACACCAAACGCCACTTCACACACTGTTCGTTTAAAACATTTTCAATAGATAATTCTATGATTAATATTGTTGTTACTAAAAAGAAATTTGGATGACCTTGACGAAAACCTTACTTGTCCTTCCAGTTTTTAAAATGAAAGTGTATACTATTGAGTTAAAAATGGACAAGAGACATTTTACCTTCAGATATGATGTTGGATTATCTACTAGAATATGTGAATGCCAAATTCCAGTATCTTAGTAAAATCGTTATAATGCTGAAAACATGAGTCGTGTTAACACATGGTCTGTACAGGGGCTTGCAGGCATAATCTAAAAATTTTCCACAGACTTTCTTCCTAAGGTTCAAGTTTTCAGCATCAGTCTTTCTGGTTTATCGAGCATTTAATTTTGAGATGGTTCTGAGGTTATTATTCAAGGACATATTTCTTGATTTCTAGGCCAAAAAGTATGGATTTTAATTTAAAAAATGTGCTTGACCTTGATCTTACGTTTTTTTCTCAAATTATTATAGTTTTCATTATTTTCACAGTTCAGAGTTTCGAAGTTAAAAGATTTGTCCACTAGTCTAACAAAATCGTGCAATAGGCTGTAATCTATTTAACCCCTATGTTGAAAGTCTCTCTAGGGCAAGAAGATATAATGTAAATCCATATTAATATGTGATTTAATAAGAAAATTTATCGAGATAAACCGCTCCTGTAAGCCTAAATATTATCAAGGTCGCGCTGCCAATAATCGAACGGTATGCTGATTTCTCAACTCAAATTCGAACGGTTGCGCGCATTACGTCACGTTGGAGTCCAAACATTCATTACACGTTAAACTTATATTATTATTAAATATTAGTTTTATTAATATTACTAAGAAAAATGCCGAGTTGTGCCATAGCGACATGTAAAATACAAACCGGAATACTAAAGATACGAATATTAAATATTTTGGATTTCCAAAAAATGAGGATTTAGCCAAACAATGGATGAATGCTTGTTGTCGAAAAGATAAAATCAATTTAAAAAATGGTTAAGTAAAGAGTTCACTGTTACTGTTTTAATACAAATGCTAACCTTATAGTTCTTTATTGTTGCTGTTTTTTTTTTAATTTTAGCCCGTATATGTTCTTTACATTTTGAGGAGAATTGTTTTGAAGTTTCTATGAGGCAAAGACTATTGCAATATCTTCCAAAAAATAGTCGAAATTTAAAATCAGATGCTGTTCCATTATAACTTCCTGATACCTGTCAGAAAAAAGATGATTTACACCGTTCAAAGAGAATTGATAGCAGGAACCAACGAGACACTTAGAGATTTGTTACAAGAATCTGATCTGAATGAGTCTTATGTTGACAATTCTAGTGAAAATTTTATTGGAAATATCAAACCTCAGTTTATTAGTGAACCCTTGATAATTGAGACAGCACCTAGCAAATGTGCAATTAATGTTGAATCTAGGTAAATGAAAGTTATGTAATTTTAATATTGTATTAACAATTATTATTTATCATTATTTTAGTGAAGTCACTGAATTAAAAGAGAAAATGAAAATACTTGAAGAACAGAATAAAAATCTACTGCTGCAAGTTACTAATGCTAACAGTATTAAGATGAAATATGAAGAGGCTTTAGCTAAAGTGTTTACTCCTGGGCAGATAAAAAAATTGATGAACTCTGAAAAAAATGAAAAAAATTCATTGGTCGCATGAAGATATTTCTTCTGCTATTTCTCTTCGTAGTGTCAGTCCTAAGGCTTATACATACTTGAGAGCTAATAATTACCCCCTTCCTGCTTTGTCTACTTTGAGAAGCTATGTTTCAAACTTTGATGTAAGCCCTGGAATTTTGAATAATGTATTATAATTAATGGAAAAAAAAACTTCAGAATTATCTGTAGCAGATCAGCTTTGTGTATTATCATTCGATGAAATGTACTTGTCAAATCGAATGGATATTGATAAAAAGAAACAACAGGTTATAGGACCTCACAAAGCCTGTCAAACTGTTATGGTACGTGGTTTGATTTCTATGGAAACAACCAATTTTCTATCAGTTTGATCAGAGGATGACGAAAGAAGTCTTGGAAGGCATAATTTCAGAATTATTTACAGTAAAATTTGTAGTGGTAGCTATATGCAGTGACATGGGAACTGGAAATGTTGCTTTGTGGAATCTGTTGAATGTTGCACATGATAAAAATTGCTCGTTTAGTCATCCATGTGCCAAAGAAAATTGGAAAAAAAAACTATATAAATTAACAAATAAAAAATAATTCGTATTCGACACTCTCGTTTTATTTATTCTATATGTGATTTAATTCTCCCTGTAGTTGTTGAAATACTAGTTCAACAAAAATCTCATTAACAGAAAATAGAACCACCTGAATACTTTTGTTATTAACTATAATGTTAATGTTTTAAAAAAGAATCAAGTCAAATACAATATAGGGAGAATTTTTATTATTAACAGATGTTTTTAAATTTTTGGTACTTCTTACGTGATAGGTATAAGTATTTTTCAAAGGTAAATGTTGACCAGAAAAAAATTGCCATCATATCTCCTTCAGCAAATGAATAAAAATAAATCGCTTTTATCGAAAACAAAAATGTTCATTTCATTTTATAATAAAATGAGTGGAAAATAACATTTACATTCAATCATTAACTGTTACACATGTTCGATACTATATCCAATTCAGTTGTATTACAAAATAGGTATTTGAAACTAATTAGTGATACGAAAACGCTACTCTCTTATGTGTTTAGCTTTAAGAATTTTAAATTTTGACTCCAACGTGACGTCATACCAGATGCGCATCGGCATACCGTTATAAGTGTATCGTGTCGTATAAGGTTTTAAATTTACAATAAAAAAAATAGCAGCAGTTATTGAAATGGAAGCGACAGCTTTTTACGAAATATGCTTCCCGTCTCTCGTTATCTCGTTTCTTTATTTTTGTGTCTTTCTTAGTAATATACATAAATATTAGGAAAATTAAAATAGCTATCAATAATTGGTTACGAATCAACTATTAATCGTAATGTGTGATCTACTTAATTTTTAATTAAACTATAACATTTGTTGAATTAGAATTTTATATTTAACAATTCAGATCATTCCCTTTTGCACACCTGCGCTATTCTGGTGACTTCGGGAACTTGCTCTTTAATGCTTTCAACTGGACACTTTTTTAGTTTAATCCCCATATAAGTTTGTCATTCATGTCTCTACCATCTATAAACTTCTCCTTTTTTGCGACGTTCTAGTTTATAATCCTTTCCTTGTCGCTACTATCTATAAAATTGACATTTTTGTGGTGTTTTGAAGTCACTGATTTAAAATATCACAAACTGAGAATTTGAATGTTTATTAAAACGAAAAGCCAATTGAGTGCTGGTTTTGTATATTAAATGGATGTCATATTTGTTTTTTAGTACAAAATATTAATTTTCTATAATAGAAGAGACCCTTATTATATTAACAGGTTCCTGATTTTGTACAAAAATATGGCTATTTAAAGATTAAGGTGGTGTGGTGTCAGTCGGAACGATGTGTCGAAACAAATGGAATTTTAGTGTTTGCATTTTCAGTAACATACTCATCTATTTGCATGTGTGTAAGTGTGGGTCTTCGTTAAGAATGGTTCGTTTCAATAAAAAATAAGTAACTTGTAATTTCGCATTTGAGCCAAATGAGATATGGGATAAGTTATTTATATCGTAAAGAAGACAGTTAAAATTAATATCTATCCAGAGATATTGTTCCGTTAATATATTACATAATAAATTTTGTCAGATAATGTAATCGCAAAAAAGTGACACTATATGTTGCACTAATAAATTACATTTTCTTGAGAACGTACGCATCTTCAGCACGATCAGAACAAAAAGTCCTACGAGAGAGTACATGGCTTTTGCCGTCGATGCACATACACCAGCAAGTCGGCAGCGGGCAACGATCTCGAGGGCGTTCACACCAAACACACCAGAGAGAGCACCAGTCCAACCTCCTACACCGAGTTGCTCTTTCGCCGTGGCTCTTCTGGGCACTTCTTGGTGTTTGCGGAGGGTGGTGTGTGTGTGTGTGTGTGTGTGTGTAGGGTACGATCTTCTTTATTCTTATTCTTCTGTTTCTGTAAAGAGATAGTTGACACTGTATCGTATACCAATATTATCATATAGCGAAGAACGTTGAAGTAGACTTCTTGTAGACGAATGAACTTGACGAACGAATGAAGAAGCGGGCTCTTGCAGGTCTGCCGCATACTATCGGCTTATAGTACCGCATCCTCTACAGGTCGTTGAATTTGTAACAGCTTGTTGAGTTTGAAAACATTGTATCGAATTGTGATCGATGGGAGAATGCGACGGGTGAATATCGGTATAATACCCAAAATTTACCTAAACGTTGTCTTGAATTTTAGTTCTACCAAATGCATTGGAAAAAAATTAATAATATTGTTATTTTTATAAATTTGATAAGTTTTGTACTAGTTTCTTTGGAAAATTCATACGACATGTATTTAATTCGACATTGACTCATTATAAAATGATTTGATAGCTTTATGATTTTTTTATATTAAATTGTTATTAAGTAAGTAACACCAAGAAAACTTTTTTATAGCGATAGTAGAGATTGCCTTTACAATTAATCTGTCCTTTAGCTCCGTTTTGTTGAAAAGTTTTTTAATTTTAATGCATTTTTATTAATGAAAAAAAATTTATTTACTTTTTACTCAGAAAAATGTTCAGTTTTTGAAATGGGTAACAAAGGGGTTACTACTGTTTATAAGGAGAGATAGAAAATTGGTGTCCATACTCTTCTTCTTAAGTGACTAGAGAATCGATTTTTCTATTTGCGAAATTTATTTATCCGATGAGTACAGGTGAGGAATTTTTTTTAAAAAAAGTAAAGATTTTTCGGAATGGAAAGAGATAGACATTTCATAAAACCATACCTGTCTTTAAGTAGAGACGTCACTGGTCATTTTGTGACAATTTAATGAATGAAAGGAGCGACGAGACAAATGTGAGTTGACAAGCATGTCGAATAAATGTAAAATCTAAAAATATCAGAACTAAGGTAGGTCACAAAAATCAAAAGTGCGTAAAAAACAGAAATATCAAATGTTACAATTTTAAAAACACAATGTAAAAAGACTAAAAAAATGCTAAAAAGACATAAAATACTGTATTTAGTTATATTCATGATATCCCAGAAATATATAAAAATGGAAAATGTTAAAAATCTGTAAGCGTAAAATTGTCAGAAATGCTGTCGGAAGTGGTTTTGATATGTCAACATGACATAAGTCAGAAATAGATAGACCAAGTTCACACTCTCCGTTTTAAGTCAAAGTTTATATTTTAAATCTAAACAATAATTCTTAAACGTTCCATTTGTCTAAACTTGTTTATAATTATTTGGTGGATATGCGCAGTTTTTGATATACATAAGTCGACCTATGAACGATATTTAAGGTTTTATATTTAAATGTGGAATTTCTGGTAAGTTAATTACCGTTGCTAATCCAATGTTTTGACGAGTTTTTGACAAGTGCGATAAGGGGTTTAAATCTATGTTCACTATCTCTCCTAATGATGAACAGATAATATTGTTATTAGTAGATAAACATTGGACTACCAAGTTCTCGAGATATTTTTATGATAAAGGATAGAATAGCAATTCGCTTATCATTATATATTTTTGGTAATAATTTGCATGTTTACATTTATTGAAATTTTGTAGTTATGTGAAGTTATGATTTCTTGGCAATAACACCACAATTGCTGGAAAGTCTGACAAATTGTGAATTTTAAATTTGGCATTATGAACGGTTTAGTTTTTAATTTCTTTATTCAGTGTGTTAATTTTTCATTGCTATTGATAAAGGTGTCTGATTTAGACCCTGAAAAACGTTTTAGGTATTTGCAATATATCTACTTTACAGCAATTGTGGTGTTATTCCCAAGAAATCATAAAACCAGAGGTGACACAAATCGTTCAGAACCCAACTTTGTATAACAAAGAAATCGCAACACCCAGATGAAGATGTTTCAATTTAACATTGTTTTGTTAAAACATATATGCTATACAAGGAGTAAATGATTAAAATTTGAATAAGAAATACCAAGGAGTTAATTTTTTTATTAAGATTGTTAATAATGTGTTGACCACCTCGGTTATTTATACACTCGTCAGCACGTCTGGCATTGAGTCAATAAGGTGGTCTGTATTTTATGTCTTAGAACGTCCAAGTCCAAACGTGGGGCTGTGGTAAATTTCCGAGCCTTCTACCCATCATATCCCAATCATGTTCTATGGGCGAAAGATCGGGGGATCTTGGCGGGCATGGTAACAGATTCACAATGACATGGGTCTCTTCAAAAGAGTTTAAACTAACTCGAGCAACATGTTGCCGAGCATTATCTTGTTGAAATATGGAATCCATGAGACGATTAAGGTAAGGTTGACGTCTTTCTCCTCGACGTCGTCCAACCCTTCTTCGACCATCATGCCCACCCAAGCAGAATCGAGATTCATCCGAGAAGACGACCTGATGCCATTCCACATTCTAATGTTGGCGTTCTCTGCACCACTGAAGTCGTTGCCGGCGATGCTCAGTGGCAACACAAAATGGGGTCGATAATGCTGAGGTCCAAAAGACCTTATACGGCGACAAACCGTTCGGACACTTGCAAGGTGGCCTTGTTCTTCTATTCACTCATCAAATTTCGAGCTGTTGAAAATGGGTCTCTAAAGGTTATAAGCCTTAGACGTCGATCTTGAAGTTCATTTGTGGCCCCTTCGACATCTCTCCCCTCCGATTTTTGGTATTATCAAATCACGCTTGACAATATCTCATAACAGTAGTTGTCTGTTCGTGCGGTTAGCGATTTCTCGAAATGAAAAACCCGCCTCCCGTAAACCAATAATACAACCTCTTTCAAACTCACTTAGCTGGCGATACATTCGGTATACACGTACTCTAGGCATTTTAACATTACTAAACATCGATTTTGGATCCCATTAAACAGTTTGTTTTTTGGTAAATTAAAAAACATTAGAAAAACGACTACAATATTAATTGATAAAAAGAAAGTTTACAAGAAAAATCATTCACCAAACTTAACCAAATTTTAATCATTTACTCTTTACTATAGCATCTATGTTTTAGTAAAACATTAAATTTAAACATTTGGGTGTAGCGATTTCTTTGTCAGTGAGTATATATAGCTTGGGGATGACTTCTCTGTTGAGCTGTAAAATACGCTGCAAGCAATGCAAATTGCAAGAAATGTCTGTATTTGCTATGTCGATTTTATATGTTATTGTAGATATTGAAGGAAATTGTTTTTTTGAATGGCAATAATTTTACCAAGTTTTGTAGATTTGTAACAAACCTCCCCCGTTAAGGTTTTCATTCTAACTAAAATTCCCTGAACTACTATACAATTCGAACCTCACTATGGCCGCGGTTGCAGCCTTTCACAGTAATTAGTAAAACACAGCGAAGATA
Organism: Octodonta nipae; assembly: GCA_034190945.1. Lineage (NCBI taxonomy): Eukaryota > Metazoa > Arthropoda > Insecta > Coleoptera > Chrysomelidae > Octodonta > Octodonta nipae. Next base: position 92,756,405 of record CM067220.1, on the reverse strand, counting down.
CCCTTTTTGGTCTCTTTCTATATTCAGTCATAAAAATCAATTTTTTCCTTTGTAGACCAAAATATATTTCGAGTATAAGCCATAAAGGGATAATAAATATGTTTTCTTGTAATAATTTTCATACAGCTTGTTACCAGATCTACGATGACGCTTTGCTTAATGTTTATTTTAATTTATTTCCCTCATAAATAATAAGTAAATGTTTTGAGAGCTAAGGAATTCCTAGTGCAGAGGGCCGTGGCTTAAATAATCAGGTCATTTTGATAACTGAAAGTTATTGTGACCTTAGGACTGAGTTTAACTTTATTACCATGAAATGAACTGACATTAAAAATAAGAGTAGCTTATTGGAACTACAGAAAAACAATCAAAATGAATTTTAAATGCAAAAATATACCATTTATAAGGTATTAAAATAAGGGACACAGAAAAGATAATCAATAAACAATTTCGTATTAAAAGATTTTAGGTGAAAATATTACTAACAGTGTGACTATTAATCTTTATTTGTAACCTGTGAGCAAACTTAACCATAATTTAACAAAGTATGCGTTTTTTAAAAATAAGAAATTCGGAATTTTCAAACTATACTGCATACATGTTACTTGATTTCGTTGTTTCTCGTTAGGGAGAACCTTGATACTAACAAACGCTGATAGGTTCTGATTTACTTAAAAATAAATTCCATTTCGAATATATTGAATACAAACCTGTAGTTATGGCAACGGAATATAAAAATTTGTCATAGTAGTCCTTGTTGCTTACAGTGGAGTTGGCGAATATCAGTAATGGTAAATAATTACTTACAACCTCTCCACATGAAAGATGTAGATTCTATTAAGTGGTGTACATATGTTTCGCTTGTATAATGCAAACCATCTTCAGTACCTATACAAAAGGTTCTTATAACTACAAAGAAAATTACAATTCAAACAGATAAAATAATATATAGAATTTAAATAGACTTACCTAAATTAAAAAACAGTCAAGAATTTAAAATTAAAATTAACAATAAACTTAATTGGCACTTCATCCCTTATGAGAGGAAGGTACAAGACAAGGAACTTCAGAGTGTGTAGTGTGCAGAAGCATATTCAGGTGAATATAAAAAGAGAATAATTTCCAGGAAATCAGCCGAAATTAAGGAAATTATAATAAAATGGAAATTTTCTTTTTGAAGTGAAAACTTCTTTAGCGGCGCTGAGCACTTTTTTTTGTATGGGTAAAAATTTCCAAACTCGCGTCAGGGTCACGTGATGCTGATCGAAAAAGCGTAAGATCGAGGGGAAGGGAGAGGAACTAGTATCTCCCACTCTTTCTACCGTGCCTGAGTGTGTTGCTCCGTTTAGGCGGCACAGGGCGCTTGCGCGAATGTCCGTGTGTGTTTATGTACAGCGTGCCACGCGTATCTAAGGATGGTGACAGCTGTCGGCTTGACTGTTGTGTATTCGTATATGTGAATTGTTTAAATTATGGAAATTGAACAAAGTGCATCTATTAATGAAAAAAGTGATGATGAAGTAGTCAAAGAAAATGAGTGAGTACTTACTACTGAAAAATATACTAGATGAAAAACTCTTACTTGGCTTTAGCCCGTAACTGCCGTCAAGAAAACCAGCTATAAGCTGAGCACTATAAAACGTAAAAACACGAATAATAATAATAGTAATAAATACAATTTTAATAATAAGATTAGGTTTCGATCGAGTCTGTATTTACACATAATAGATGTAATATTTGTAATATGTTTATACTTTATAGCATTAACCTACATTTTCATGACACCACAATAAGCCCATTTGCGGTGTAGGTTTACCAAAAAATAATTTCGACTAAAAATAAATGAAATAAGATAATAATAAATAATCGGTGTAGGTTTTTAATAAATATTGTATTCTACCTCATAAATGATAGTACTTTTGTACTTATAATTAAACACAACGTTAATATTGAAGTTTTCACTTCTGCCGGCACTCCCGGAGTGCTTTTTTTAGGTATATCAGTTATTCAAGGTTTAAGAAATACCGAATATCAACAGAGTTGTGCGTGCGTATGGCCCCATTATGTTGGATGTTTTTTTACAACGAATTTCCAGGCACATCTTAAAACACCGATATCTTTCTATGTGTAGAATTCGATTAAAAATAAGGCCCAATGATTTGTTGGTCTAAAATTCTGTACCAGGAAATAACCAACAACCTTGGTATTGAAACTGTTATCTGTCGAAATCCCGACGAGGATAATTACTATACAAAATCACAGGACGGGGTCAACCTAAAATATTGTGTCAGTCAAATTCTTCAAAATAATTAGTGAAACAGTAGCCATGGAATGACCCTATTTTGTTAAGGCTTCTGGTATATTATACGTGAAAACATGAACTTCCAACCATCGGCTACCACATAACATTTGTTTGTTATAATGAATAAAGACAGTTAGAGCAATTCAAACTGCAGTTTGACGATTTCCAACTGTCTAAATTTAGTAAAAAAACGTGAAACATTTGGTTCATGAAGAAACCATCATTGTTTCACTATCATACATTAGTTCAAAAGTTTAACTATATAATGGCCCTAGCATGTAGTCTTCATTTTTGAATTTGCCAAACAAGAAAGACTAAGGCTATTATTATAGGTTTACCAGCAAAACAAATGAAAACAGTTTTTGCCCATAATATTAAACATCACCACATTTTACCCACAAATATGTACTCTTTTGAAATACAAAATAGATTGGGTAAACCGCATTTGACAGGACCGGCAAAGACGAAAAAAAAAGTAGGTATGCTTATTTTTACTCAAATTCCCGTGAACTCAAATTATCTTAATCTAAGAAAGAATTAATTTTGTAGAATAGCTAGTAGATGAAATACAGCCATTCTAAGAACAATTTAAAAATTGACTATAATTTACGATGTTCTTTCACAACGCTATGAGACAGGCCGAAAGATTTTAGAATGTTCTTGTCATGCCCCAAGGCGATAGATGGCTCCACGATAATTTTCAGTGTCGACTGACGAAACGAGGACGTGGAAAAGAACAAATGCAAAATTGCTTATTTATTCGATTTTCGATCATTTTATTATTGTCTCTGGCGCCTAGGTATTTTAATAGGAAATATTTCTGTTAATTTTATTAGTCATTCAGAAACGTCTAATAACGATTCAAAACTGGTTAATTAAAATGCGATAATATTAGATGCTTTAGAAATATGTAAATGTGGTGGTAGTTTTATTTTGAATATTCGTTTAAATTATTATTAGTAAGTTACCACAGAATTTAAATCGTTTAAGCCAGATATCTTTCTTTTTAAAAATTAATTCCACCGTAACTGGTGTTTTGAAAAATTCTTAGTTCGGTTCATTTTCATGGTGTTACCGTACGGTAAAGTTAGGCTTCCGCACTATCATTAAAATCTAGTAAAAATAACAATAATCTTAAAGATAGTTATGACAAATAATTATCAGGGTATTTTATTATTTAATTTGTAGTATGGAGGGTTGAGTAAAGCATACACACTCTGTGTAAGAAAAAGTGTCCACAAAATGCTTTCAATTTGGGGGAGCCTCTGGGATGACCGGGTAATTTGTTCGTATAAATCACTCTTCTACGAACAAAGCTACCTGAATAAAATTAGATTAATGTGAAGAATTCACATCCAACAAATGCAAATTTACCCATCACAGTTAAACAATCAGATTTGCATTTAACATTAATAAAGTGTTAAGTCAATGAAATACATTGTACATAGATAAAAATGACTTACAAGCACAATTTGATTTGCACATTTTTTCAGGAGTCAAGATAAATATCCTACATAAATTAAATATAATTACTAAGCTGATTATGGCATTGTCCACCAACTCGAGAACTTCAACAAACTTCTGAAGATATTTTCCTTGGGACATTCACCAGGCGTACCTTTACAAATATTTAAAATACAACTACAGCAGAAAGATTCCAAAAATAGTCATTTAATTGTAGCTAATGGCGCTTTTTGTCCAACTATACAAAAAAATATATATGAAAAAACAATGTGTAAAAATGTTAGATTCCTTGTAAAAGAAACTATTCTAGAATAAAATGCAAGTGAAATTTATTCCATAGTGCTAACTGAAGAGGTAATTGAATTATAGCAGTTTATTCAGTTATGAAAATAATTGTGAATTACCTTTTATCCAGAGAGAGGTGAACAAAGAAGTTGAAACACCTACTTTGTAAAGGGACACTTTTCAAAATAAATATCTAATACGAACACAATAATGTAAAAATAAATAATTTTCATTTACTACATCTAATTCACCAACATCTATTTGTTAATAAGTATAAAAATATTACAAATATACAATTTTTCCCATTGTTTAACTATTTCAAAAAGTTCTATAGCAAAATAACAACTACAAAATCACTGAGTTTTATTAAAAGTAAAAACTGGGGCACCCTCTTATTAATTTATATCACAATTAACGTACTATAAACTCATATCAGAGATTACAAAAAAAACGGGAGGCAACCGTTTACAAACAGAAATTCACATAACAGATTTTCTAAGTTATATTTACGAATAATTAAATCATTCTCACTTTTTCAGCCACTTCACTTCTATATGTAGGATTTGTGCATTTCAATCCGTTGAAAATTGTTAACTTCATAACATACCCTGCCGTCTCTAGTCAAGAACCTTCATCAGCTGCGCTCCCCTCAACTGATTGAAATCTTCAATAATTATTTATGTATGTAGTACATATAACTGAATTTAATATTTTATGGCTAAATGAATTTAGACATTTATGAGTTTCAGAGAAAAGGACCATGCACACCGTACGACTTGAGATTTGGAGTCTCTGTTAGCTAGTTCTTCGTGCAACTTCTAATGTCGAAAATCATTTCGAGATAAAATATTAAATTCAGTTATATGTATTAAATACATAAATAATTATTCGAGATTGCAATCAGTTGAGTGGAGGGCAACTGATGAAGGTCTCAACTAGAAAGAATATATTATCTTGCGTTCAATGGGTTGAAAAGTCTCGAAAATATAGTGTCATAATTTCTTTGATAGGATTTAGTTAGTACGAATTTTTTCGTGTGATTTCTGTCCTAGGAATCATAGCGAGCTAGTTTTTCCTGAAGCTCCTAAATGTCCAATTCATTTCGTGATAAAATATATTGAATCTACTTTTAAATAAATAGGAAGCCCTATCCCCCTCCCTCTAAAATTTAAATTTCTCATAACGACGATTTTATTAAAGATACCATACTTGTATTACTTTTCGTTCCCAAAATGTGAATGTTCTAAAAACAATTCTCCATCGTCTTCCTATCACATTTTTAACAAATAATTAACCTCGTTATTATTGACATGGGGACAAGAATATATATTATATATACTAATTTTTGAGACATTGAATTTCCCCGAAAATAACAGAAATCTCCATTGCCCCCTACCCAGTAATTAAAAATTTTGAGAAATAAAGTGCTAGTGTACCTTTCTATAAGTGAAATATTTTTTTAAATTTCTTCAATACTTCCAGAGATTGCCCCGTATAAACAGACAAATTTTACTTCTGTATGTATTTAATTTTCCAATTTCTCAATTTAATTTTTAATATTGCAAAAATCATATATAATGACTAAATAATACATTTTTAAGTAAATCGTGATGAATGTCGCGTTTTAAGATTTGTACAGTTTTTAATGTATTTGTTCACTATTTTCTTTTTTCAATGCCTAATCAACGAATGAGTAATATTTAGAACTATTTGTTTATTATTCTGTCTCACTCTGTAGCATTTAAGGTGTAGTGGTAGGCTCGTAGCTTTTCGGCAATTATATGTATTCGTGTGAATAAATTTTGACTCATCTTCATTGTGCAAAGTTTATCGAATTTTCCGCAAAACTAAAATTATACAATTTAAATTACAACGAAATAAATTCTGGACAATTTCCAGTATTTTTTGCATTCTTAGCAGCAGAGCTTGGCTTATACAGCTGGACGGATTAAAAAGTACTACCAGATGTGTCACTATGATATGTGTTCATTCCAAGACCTTCACGAGTCAATCCAATGCCATTTCGTTATTCACGGCATCTCGGAAATCGTTAAAATATTTGAAATTTTGGTAAAATCATTTTTTTCGGTACGTAACATATATGTAATGTCATTCGATGAAATTTTTCACAATATTTTTCGAAGAATCAAGGCGCCGCTGTCCCGGGTTGTTTCTAGAAAGAAAAACGGACGGTTTGTTTTGATTTTCGAAGCCTGACTAATAGCATCATTAAAATATAGATACCTTTTCTTTTTCGAAAAAATCAAATTGGTGTTTTTCCAAATGTTGCACACTTCGCATTTCTGGGACATTTATTGCTATTTACTCATCGCGGTTGGCCAAATATTTCTCTTAGAAATAGCCTTTATTTATAAACATTGGGTAATAAACGTTCATTCGACTAAATTCCAGATCAACCCAAATTTGTGAAGGATTCAATCGTGTTCTGTTGGTTTTACTACATGTTATTAAAAATTAAATGAAGTAAAAAATTAAAAATACCTAACATTCCAAACTTCTGATTAGATTTTGTTTTGTTTAGGTTCGCGTTGCCAAATTGTTTCACTTTCAAAATTTCAGACTTCCATCAAACCATATATATTATTTGTTAAAAAACTCTGAACACCAAAAAGCAGTTTATATATATATATATATATTTGTTTTTAAGTTTTCGCGGGCACTAAATGTTTTAGGCGGTTTCCGGGAATTCATTCGCGTAGTTGATAACTGATCCCTGTCGGGATCGATGGTAAAATGACGACGTTTCGGCAGAGTCACATCTGCCCTCTTCAGGTCGGTTCGCATAATTCTCGTAGCCTTCTGCTTTCGCTTCTAGTTACTCGAATACTAAGATTCTCTGAAGCGAGCGCGCTGTTATATAGTCGCGGCTCGGCGCCTATCGGTTGACACCGTGAACGGCTGCGTGGATTGGCCCTTGGCGCTCAGTGGGCAAGGCTCCATCCTGCTGATTTGTTATTTCCGGTTGAGTTGTTATTGGACGGGTACGGGCCGGTACGGTGTTTAATAGGATTTTCCAACAATTCGATAAGTTCTGAATTTCATTGCGTGCGTTTAGACTGTGAGGTCTCTTCGCTATTTCAATTGCCTCTCTTACGAGTCTTGATTTCGGGTGTTCTATATTTGCCAGCACTCTGGCGTTCTCAAAGTCTATTCGGTGTGACATCGTGGTGGCGTGTTCCGCAATGGATGTTGTTTTTTCCTGCTTTCTTATAGCGTTCTGGTGTTCCTCACGTCTAGCTTGAATTCTTCTATTAGTTTGCCCCACATAGGTTTTATGGCAGTCTGCACATGGAATCTCGTACACTCCCTGTTGTTCTAAAGGGATCCTCGTCTTCGGAGTCCTCAACACCGTGCTTATATTTCTGCCTGTATTGAAAATAGTATCGATATTGTGTCTCCGTAGAATTCTTGCAATACTGTCCGTGGTCCCCTTGACATACGGTAAATAAGCCCTTGGTTATTGGTGTCTCATGCTCCTCGTCTGTTTGTCTCGGTTTTGACTTTAGAGCTCTTTGTATATTTCGGTCTGTAAATCCGTTTTGTCTCAGAGCTGTTTTTCAACTGTCCATTTCCTGTTTGATGTTATCCTGGTCAGCTAGTCTTTGTGATCTGGTTACTAAAGTCTTGACGACGGCTTGTAGTTGGGCTGGGTGGTTATGAGAATTAGCCAACAACTTATCTAGAGAAAACAACCAAGGCATTAATTAATTCATTACGATTAGTTAGACAAGTCAATAATTGTAAGGAATTCCCACAAAGGTCCAATACCAAATAGCCCATTGTATAATGTATTACATAAATATCTGTAGAAATTTGTATCTTAAAAAGTTAAGTATTTAATAACTAAATTACCATATTTTGTTGAAGGATCAGGTACCCACGAATTAGAGAATTGGCGTGTTGGGTTTTCTCCACTAATTTACACATAATTTTAAAGTTTTATATATCCAGACATAATTGTAAATATTTTCAGTTTTCCTTTACTCCATGATGAGGACAACTTGTTGAAACGTGCGTCAAGTGCAAAAATAAGTTTGGTGTTAGGGTACATCTGTGACACAGCAAAGGTTCCACAGTTTTTCTAGTAGATGAATTGTCACTGAGTTGGTATTTCTCGGAGTGACTTATCGCTACATTACTTATGCCATTTAACAACGGCAAATGAACCAAGTCCAAAATTAGCCTATCCTCCCAAATAGCAAACCTGTGCGATGGGCCCTAAAATGAGTTTGATGCCTTATTGTAGATCTAATTAGTTTATGTTTTATTATTCTTTTCAGTTTTGGGAACTTTTGATCTTCACATCATAAACAACATTATACTATAGATTCAGCTAATTTGACTGAAAGCTATTTTCCATAGGGATATGGCGGAGTCCTTTCGTCTTCATGTGACAAGATGGGTTATTGACTATTTGCATGCTGTTGATATTCATTTAATGAAATAGCCCCCTAACAGTTCAGATCGACACCCCGTTGAAACGTTTATTTTGTTAAAAAGAAATCCAAAATCGCTTGTTCTCCAATTATCACGAAATCAAAAGTGTACGCTGGTGTATGCAAGGGCAGTGCGACGAGACCTGAAGAAGGTAGATGCTACTCTGGCGAAACTATATCATTTTATCAACGATTACTGAACAATTAAAAGAATGCAACAAAACACTTTATACTGAATAGTAACGCTGATAATATATTAACAATGAGCTGCCTTTTTATTATGAATCTTTCAAATACTAAAATGTATTCTTTTAGTATTAAATAGAGTTACCGTAGGGTCACACATATGAAAATAACACTTATTAAATTAATCCTAAAATTGTAAATTGTGGATAAATTAACAAAGGTTTCTAAAATTTCATTGTACATGAAATGTAAATAAAAACTACTCAGACCAAGCATGCTTTTGCATAAATTACAATGAACATTTAACTTTTCCCTATAATTATGCTAAGACCCTTAAGTCATAAAAAAGTAATTATGGCTAGTAAATAACGGTTGTGTGACTAAAGTTAGTTAGGAAAATGGTTTTAAGTTTATATAATCAAAAATAGTTTTACAGCAGATTTCATTTGGTATATGGCTTTTGTCACAGGCAAATATATATTTTTAATCGTTATTTTGTATGTGGCAATTCTCAACATTTTCGATGCACATACAGTCTTTGAGGATTCTTTTAATTTGATTTATTTCTTGAAAATATAGTCTCCAGTATAGATCTAATTTTTAATATTATTAAATTAACAATGATTGTATGTGATTGATGGCTGAGGGCCCTAATTATTGAAATCATTGTATGCGACGAAAGTTTTTATATACGAATGTGCAATCGTAGGTTCACAACGTTTGTTCTATAGACGGGCAAATTGATATGTATTCTCTCCTACAGAACACTCTAGTTAACCCAATCGGGACACAGGTGCCATCTTTTCAATTAAGAATTTAATAACATGTTATGACATAGTTTAAATAATATTATGACAGACGGTCGATGTTAATGTAATTCCGGTATGAGGCAATGTTGGTCATAGAGGAGCAGTTGGACAACAAAAACATGTGATCTATATTTTTATACTATTAAATATTAATTTTCCGTCATGGAAACTTATAGCAACTATACCTTATGAGTATATTGATTTTGTTATGTTTTCAGTTGTTATAATCTATGAGTTATTAATTATAGCAAATATAACAATAGAGAAAAATTAAAGCTGTTAGAAAATATTTAAAAAAATGTATAAAAAAACCTTACATTCTCTTTGTGTTATTTACATTTTAGTATTTTTTTATATATTTGTTCACAGTTGATTTGTGTATGTAGTAAACAATTGCCCGTCATCCCGGTTTTTCTCACATTCATCTATACAAATGTTTTTAAATTTTTAATTTTTCAACCTTTATGGGCTAAAAAAATCAACCGTAGCAGCGGTTTTTTAACCGATAAATTAATTGTTGCTCTCGTAGTGCAGCAATTTAGACTGGCTGGATAAACTCATGTAAAAATCATTAATTTTTTTTCAGAACCTGAATATAATTATAGTAAATCTTTTCTATCAGGCTACAATTTTAAAATGTTCATATTTTTCTGTAGAAATCCCATCTTTCAAGAAACAGACTTTTTGAAAATCGCCTAATATTATCCTCTGAGAAAACTTGATTGTAAACAACTTCTGTCTGCAACCTATAGCAAAAAAACTATAGAGTGGGATAAACAGGAAATAGTCGATTTTTCAACCCTTATTTAATTATAAAGAACATCACGTTCTGGTGTGCATCAAATAGTAACTATTTCACTATAGTCACTTATTCTTATCATACATATTGTCTAAAACTCATTCTTGTAAAAAGCTTATCTAGCCCTCAATCAATTAAATTAACCTTATCCGCCCGATGCACACTTACAAACTATTGGGAAAATGCAAAGAAACAAAAACTTTGTTAATAACTACAATAACATTTGCTGCTGATTACTATCAGGAAAATTTTGCATTATCCAATTAGATGCAAAAATATGTTAATAATGACTACTATTCAAATCTCCAAATCATTCTTGGGGAAACTTGAGAATTACGAGTATTTATTTCATGAATTTATATATTTTCTCATATTCTACTGAATAGGACACAAACAAAAGGCGTCAAGGAAGTGGTGTGGAATATCGTTGTATGTAGTGCGTACTACTGAGGATCAAACATGTCTAATTTGACTATATTTTGTAATACAATTATAACTCTCAGTTTTGTGCACCTATTTAAAATTATAATCCATATATTTATAGAGGTTTAACTATAGAGATACTAGCTGACTCCTACCGGCTTCGCACGAGCTAGACAAATGGGCGTTATTTGAAAAAAATTTTATTTGGTAATTTTCTCATCCACTTCATTTTTAGATTTTTTTGAGAAAGCAATTTTAACATCATCATCCATGAACGAAATTTATATGACATCAAAAAATTAATTTTTGATGTTTTTGACATTTTTCGAATATATATTGCTTTGAATATGGCACCCTAATTACCTAGCAATATGAAATGTAATTTACGACCTCTTCTTATCCCTATCAAATATACTGTTATAAAATTTATCTACGTCGTCCCTGACTACAGGAACGTAAAGCATTATTCATTCCGATAAAACATCAAAATTCGACGTAGGGTAATACCTATAACATTATAGATTGCATGATTTAGTTAGTATAGCTTATATAGTGGTTTTGGTATTCCCATGTAAATTGTTTATCGAAGTCAGCTGTTGTAAATATTGAATTTTTATGTGTAAATAAAGTTTCTAGAAAGTGAAAGTGAAGATCAATTTTTAAAATTACATTTGTCTAGCTACAAATGTTTGTAAACTATACTTGTTTTTGGAAGAAAACCTTGAAAAATATCGAATGAAGGGGCAACTTCGGGCAAAAGGAAGCAAAATATTTCGAAAATATACGCTTTGTAGAACAGAGTGTCATTAAATCTTGAAATTACGTGCATTTGTAATTTTTTTTTCATACTGTAATATATGTATCCTTACTTTATAATAATATGAGATTACCTTCGTTAATTTAATATAAAATAATCACTGCATAAATAAGAAACGCGGATAACAATTACACAGTTGGAAAGCGCACATTTTAAACTTCTGAATACATTTAAAACGCCACCATATAGTATCATAATTGATAAATTCTGTAATAGTTTCTAAACAACTGTCCGCAGAAACCTTTTTCTTCATTTGTCACTATGGCTTCAAAAACACTATAAATACGTTTAATGTATTCAATGGATGTTGTATTATAAGTCAGTAGTACGCGATAAGATAATTTGTATTTAATGTGCTCACATTCGATTTTTCTAGTTTTTTTCACCTTAAAGTAAGATCTATCCCACTGTACGTCAGGCCCCCCGAAAAACATAACACAGTATGAGAGAAACAAAAAACTAAGTGGACGTATCTAACTCTGCCTAAGCTCGCTACTGATTGAGCTTGTTTGCTGCTCTACACAGAGATAGAAACGTCTCAGTTTCCTTTCTCTCTCATCCAGCGTTACGATCCACTTGTACAGGTGCCCATACCGCACGCAATATGTTAATAAAACTCATATAACTTACAGTTGTTAATGTAAAAGTATATACGACAGGATTTCTGGAAAACTTACGAAACCTAGCTTTTGCTTTTAAGTTAAACTTTGGATCACTAAACATGTAATTGTTTTAACAATCCTGTTCTCTGAGACATTTTTGAATATTGAACATTTTAACAGTAGAAGATAATTTAACTGTAGACTGTCAAGTCTCAATATTATCAAGTGGTCACATTTGATTAATATAATTTCACTAAATTTTTATTTATTTAATTATTTTTATTGCTCTATAATATTGCCGATTGTGCACATTAATATTTTTCTATTTAATAAGTTTCCAAGAAAATACCGTGACCGGAATGTAAAAATTTACCGAAGCTATAACTGAACTTACAAAATGTCAATAGAGTCAGCCTCTCTTCTTAACACCGTCAATCCCTCAAGTTAGTTTTTTTTCTCCCAACGTATAAATTATTTAATCCGTTACACAATTTGGCAGCCTATATTTCGAGATTGTTTGAGGCGTGTTGTCGTACTTAGCTGTAACAAATTCATAACGACCTTATTAACTTGTTTTAAAACATTCACTCCTTTATCTGTAGAAAGCGGTTGGAAAATCCTTGTACGTGTAGTTTCCCCAAAATACATCCACCAAGCTATTCATACGGATTTCCGTTGGTTCTTTGAGAGCTGAAAGAACTCATTCACTTTTCCATATCTGCATTGAAGTCCTCGAGTATAAATTTTAAATCTGGCTTCTAAAGCGAAAGGGTCTTTCCATTCACGTAAAAGAACCCTAGCAGTTTTCTCCAGGCGTTATTAATTCTTCCTGGAAGATTTGAGCACTAAATTGAAAGTGCGGTTACAGCTCTTTAATTTTTCGAATATGAGGAGGAACTGAATGAGGAAAAGCCTTGGATGGTTTTGAACGTTCGGTCGTTTCATGTGATATATGTGATCTCAAATATTGATTTTCCTTGCCACTGGTATTAAATGTGTACTTTGTGCAAATTGGAACGGACATGAATTCGGAATTAAATTTTATATTAACGTACAGGCAGTTTCGTAGAAAAGCATATTTAGTCTTGGTAGTTCTTTGAGTATACAAACCAGCTTTTAAGCAACTATTTTCAAATAATATTTGTTGTTTTCGTTAGTCCACAGTTTCGCCTTGTTCCCAATGAATGATGATTTTTGTTCTATTCGAAGCAACCTCAGTTCAATAGTGAATTGTAAACTACCTTCCCAGTGACTTTTTTTAAAATCTATCAATCATCCGTATAGTTATCGCAAAAGGCCGATTTGCCCATTTTAAGGGAAAATACCTTTTAATGTGCTCTACCAACTTATCATACATTTCTATTTTATTTATATCCCATAATTATTAAAAATTAAAAACTCTAATGTTACTTTATTTTCGAATGTAAAGCCAAATGGAAAATTCGGTGGATAGAACAACTTTACATATTAACATGTTTTTATTAAATTCGCTTGTAAATAACTGTGTAATCAAATCTTGGAAGTCATTTTTAATTGTTGATCGAATTGACACTTTGCATGGATATCTAGTTTGGGCGATCATACAATAATATATTATAAAGTAAACATTTTACATAAACACTTCTGAATAATATTCGAACTTAAAGTAAATATCATGTTTTTAAATTTCTTAATATCAGACTTTAAAACATATACTTCTGGAGGTAGCGTGCTCTGCACGTATACTTCATATGACTTTAAGAACATAATCAAAAAAATATTTTATTGTCTGGTATTAAGTATTTGAAACCAAACGAACAGTTAGTTTCTTTGCAAGTTTGTTCCTGTTTTGCGTCAATTTTATTATTTACTGCACCATCATAATGCACAGGAACACCATCTTATTAAAATGGTATTTCCAAATTGCCGAATTCATCTGGATTACCTTCCAGAACTTCAAGAATTAATTGCATGTTGTAACACTTCCAGATTTTTATTATTATTACTTATTATAATTCAACAAATTTTATATTTTAATTAAACATTAACTTACAGTCATATGTTCTTTTGTAGTTATATTTAAAGTAAGTACTAAATTACACATTAGGATTAATACTTGAATGATAGCAAATTAGTGACAATTTTTTTTTAAATTTATTTCCCCAAAGAAACAGAAACGGAGACAACGAGATTACCACAGACGGGAAGTATATTTCGTAAGAAGATTTCACTTCCATCGGTCAGTCTCGATGATTTGACATTTATTACATTTTTCTACATTGACAATGCAGATGTGATACTACATAGCGTGGAAAGTCCTTCTAAAATATTTGGCAATATTAGTAAGACACACGCTGTTAGATCAAGCCAATATAGGAAATAGTCGACAGTTCAATGGTTTTTGTACCTCTTGTGAATGTTAAACAGATACCTCTTAAATCGAAATCTCTATAAATAAAGAATATACTACTTAGTCCAAAACATGTCGTATAATGTTCCATGTACTCCACACACACTTTGCAGGCACATGTAACCTAGGAAGTCTAAAAAGTATAGTAGTAATTGTGACTGACCGATGAAAACAAAACATCTTACGAAATGTGCTTACTCCCTATCACTTTTTCTCTCTCTGGGAAAATATTCAGAGAAATAAAATTGTCTCCTCTTTTTTTATAATTTTGTAAAATAATAAATTGGTTGTTTATGCACTTATTGGGTATAACACCACAATACTTGAAATGCTGTATATTTCTAAACGTTTCGAGGACTAGGTCTTTATTGCCATTGACCACAACTATCATTCAGTATCATTCAGGAAACAATAAATTGGTTGCTTCAGTTTTCCCCCTCAAACCCAGTGTTATAAATGATCTTTAATTTCATTTGTCTTTCTTAAATTTCCTAAATCCTTTCTATATGTTAAAGTACTTGCGATTGTGATTCCAACAAAATGGAATGCACATTTGTCCAAATTAATTAATGATTGATACTTGACAATTTTATGAATGTATGTTTAGGTATTTGATTAAGAAGCTTTTGTTATGTTGATGTTGCTGAAATCCCAACAATTGTCACTTTGTTTATAAATAGTCTATCCAAACCCAGTATCACTATTTGAGGATGTCCTTTTTAAACTAACTCTTTTTGAATCTCAGCTGCATCAGCTGCCAACCAACAACCTAAGAGACTTATTGTCTCAAAATTTTTAAACCAGGAGCTATCGTTGTTCTTTTTGACTCACAAAAGTTGTTTTTTATGTTAGTCAATACAATTTTTTAAACGTCTTTTATTTATTTCGTTTAATTTTTTTTGTGCGCCAGACACTAAACTTCTGATTTTATACAATTAAATTGCATATTTCTTTCATCTATCTCATAATATATAAGGATTACGCATGCTAACAAAATCACCATTTGAAATATATATTACTATGTGATTTCATTGTAGACCTCTATTAAATTTTCTATTTGAATAAATAGTGTATACTGCAGAATATTCCAGTGTTGTACCACACCCGTCGTTTTTATTTAAAAACCACATAAATCGCAACTCTTTTGATTGGAAATGACAAAAATTTTTGTTCTTAGAACTTCTTGCATTTGTATCATTTTGATATCATATATTTCTAGATGTTTGTTAATGTATTCCGGGGACTATCTATTTGTTTTTTATTTCAAAGATGTCTCTAAAATGATAGAGAAAAAAACAAATAAGTGACCAAATTCATTCAAATGCACTCAAAAAGAAAGCACTGTCCTTACGTATGCATGTATGGTACTACCACTGTATGCCTCTAGGAAAAAAGACGCATCACCTGCGAACCACTATTTAAAAGATGACTAGGTGACTTACTGTTACACTTCCCAAGTTCGGAGCCTAAAAGCATATTCTGTGGATTTAAACTCATTTTAATATAATAGCATAGAAACCATAGAAAAGCCCTCCCTTCTATTTGACTGAATTTAGAATGAGATCCCCCCCTGACTGTAGTATGTGATTGCACCCGCTGAAAGCCTTTGTGTAGATCCGGCCCTCGCTATTACCTTTTACAAAACTGCTTTTCTCTTAATCCTTTAACCCTAAAATCGACAAAAAGAAAGTAACCATCAGATTCAAATACAACTAAGGGCGTAAAGTTCTGAAAAAAATATATTCTAAATGCCCTATAACTCTATAAGACTAATAATGCCTTTATTTTGTCATAAATCCCATCAACAATACAATACAGAAAATAATTCGAAATTGGTTGGCATTATATACAATTATTCTGACCCATTCGTCATGTTTATACATGTTTACATTTGGATAAATAGAGGACTTACTCCAATATTTGAAAGCGTTTAAAAATTGACAGTTATTGTATTATTCACGCACTATTTACAAACCTATATAAAATTGTTGTGAAGCTACTGAACATATGAAAGTTTATTTTGAAAGAAAAAAGTCTGCATCTGTATAACGTATTTAATCTTAATTTTGAGTCTAGATCAATTTGTCCTTTGTATGTAATTTTGTGCAGTTGTGCCTGACGTTATAAACTTCCAGTTCGACGTATGTCTCAAAGGTCTCAAACTATGCTAACTAACGTTCGTTATTTTTTTGATAGTCATAGTCACCGTTATTTTCTTTAAGAACTTAATTTTCTCAATTTATCTTCTTCCGTGATCATAGCAGATCGATTGATCGACTCCTATAGATAAACTGATCGGTGGAAATTTAATTTGAATTTGTGAATAAATAATTATCTATCTATACATAATATTAACAAATTTTTCATATAATTAGAAGCTACTGTATATAACGTTTATGCATATATGAAGTTATAAAACATGAAACAGTTGCTTTACAACAGGTAATTAATGTTGTAATATGTAATAAAAATAAATTAGTTCCTCGTCATACCAAAATTGTTTGTCGTTATGTGCCAGTGGCAACTGGCAAGTATAATTACGCATTCTACTAGTTTCTATTCTTCCATTATTGAAGAAAAGTAATAAAGTTTGGGCGCTGGTTTTTCATAAATGAAAAAATATTTTCGATATGTTTCTTAACTACAAAAGGCTCAATTATAAGTTAAGAATAACATTTTTTTATGGTAATAACTTAAATTGAAACTTTCACTGTTGCTTGGTATTAACCACTCGCTACACAAAAATCTACTGATTATTTGTTGAGTTTACATTGTCATTAAGCTTTTGCTACTTAATTTTAATAGTAAGTATGATGTCACCTTTTTGGAGATTTTACTATCCATTAGACTTAAGCCCTAGCAAAAAACCTTAAACAGATGGACTTCTCTCAACTGATTGAAATCTCGAATAACTAGTTATGTATTCATATATACATAACATTTTAACGTGAAATTCCTATAGGCGTCTAGCAGTTCCGGGAAATACTAGCCCACAAAGACCCAAAATCGAGTAAAATACACTAAAACTAGTTATATCGAAAATAAAACCAACAAACATGTCAAAAAAGCTGCATGGTTTGTAATACATATTATATTTGAGTAATATCTAGGCCTCTAAATATGCTAATAAAAGACCACAAAAATTACACAAAGAAACGATAATTCGACAAATTCAAAATTTGTGAACATGCTTGGGACCTAGGGCGTAAAATAAAACATGACAATTCAACAATACTACACTAAAAGTGTCGATATTAGGTGTCAAATTAGTAATGGTAATCTCCGTTTGAATAACCCTATATCGGGTTAGTTCATAAGGTTGTCTTTGGTTTCTCGTATGACGTTAATTTGATAACTGAAACAAGAGAATTCTTAGAGCGCAATTTTGGCAAATGCACTTATATTCAGTTGTTCTGTCACATTGGAAACAACGCTTCGCCCGGACCGCGAATTTCGCATTTACGTAAGTCATAGCCTAACGTCTTCATTTTGATGCTCATATACTTAGAAATAAGTTTATTAACACCAAAATTGATTTTTTCTACTCAATGCCGTTCCAACAGCTAAGCTGCCATCTCTATGGAAAAAAAATAATTTTGATTGACTCCATGAATGAATGATACTGCTTAGTTCTTGAAACGACGTTGAGTGTAATAAAATGGTTTGGTGTTAGGGTAAAAAACTTTGTGTTTATACATAAGTAACTATTTATCTAGGAAATTACTTTTTTAGTTGGGACTGGTATTTCTGAGATTAGCTACTTTTTAAACTAATCAGCTGTATTACTGTAACTAGCTGACCCGCTTCGCACGGGCTAGAGAAATTTTAATCATTCATTTATATGGGAACAAGAGCTTCTAAAAATAGATTATTTTGGGATTTAATGAGAAGGGCTAGATATATTTAGCGTGTTTGAGGTTTTTCGACATGTGTTGTCATTGCCATATTTTACTATTTTCAAATTTTTCATTATTTGTCTCTTTGACATATTTTAAATTTTTGCACCTTCAACATTTTTGACTTTTTTCATTTTTATGGTGTCGACATCTTTAGTTATTACTGTTAGTTTTGACATTTTCAAAATTTAAAATGGCAGAGTTGTAGGTAATAAAAAGACCTACAACTTTTGTGTTTACACTTTTTTCACATAATCTCAAAATTTATGTAAAAAATTCAAAAATCCTAGTTTTTCGTTTTTTATTATTATCTTTTAAAAAATTCATGAAATTTGGTGAAAACTTACCTTTTTATGTCTCAAAGACTGTAATTTTTTTCATATAATTTTTTTCGTCTTAATATCGAAAAAGCACCCTAATTTCAACTGAAATTCATGTCAAAATATCTACTTTTTTAAAAACGTTGCCGGGTTTTTTGTTCTTTGAAATCTCTACATTCTGATGGTGTAAAAAATATATACATTACCATGGTAAATGTTCTCTGAAAATACAAAGAAACGAAATAAATTCAATTCCGATTTTTTTAAATCATTATGCACAATTTTGAGCTATTTATTAAAATTTTAATTACTCGAAAAACGTAAGATTCCTGTGTTACCTTGATAATCAAAATAAATACAAGTCGAAATATACTACTATAATTAACAACCAAATAAGATAATAAATTTATATTTAATAAAACCTCTACAATATTTTGAGAAAGTTATAGAATCTTCTTTAAATTGTAGGACTAGATGCCTATTTATTGCTATTGTAAGATTATACTTAAATACCTGAGTGACCAACGGAAAATTTTAGGCTATCAAAAGTTATTTCTTAGAGAAGTGGGGAACGGGCTAGAAGGTTCTGGGCCATATTACTTAATTTTCGAATTCCTTTCCTTTCTTTGCATTTTCAGAGAACATTTACCATAGTAATATATATTTACATCATCAGAAAGTAGAGATTTCAACGAACAAAAGGCTATACTATACTATATACATAACTAATTATTAGAGAATTCAATCAGTTGAGGGGAGCGCAACTGATGAAGGTTCTCGACTAGCAACAATATATTGTCTTGCGTTCAATGGATTGAAAAGTCTTGAAAAGTTAGTATCGTGAGAATTTTCGATTGAATAGTAGTAGTGCTTTTTCGATATATATAGTCAAAATAAGATGAAAGAATAATATTTTAAACCAAAAAATTACAGTGTGTTTGGGACATAAAAAGTTAAGATTTCACCAAATTTCGTGAATTTTTTTGTCAATGTTAATAATAAAAACCGAAAACGTGGTTTTTTGAATTTGTTATATAGATTTTGTGGTTATGTGAAAAAAAGTGTAAACACAAAAGTTTTATATCTTTTTATTAGGTACCTAGAATTATTATGCCGCTTAATTTACAATGGTGACCCGCATTTCCTCCACTCATTGTTTCAATTTTCCCAAAACGGCGATTCGCCTATCACCTCAGTTAAAGAAAGGAATCAATCAGCCTCTCAAATCTCATGTTTTTTTGTTTCAAATATATTAGTAAAAACAATATATGTATATTCCTCTGAACCCCCCCCCTCCGTCGCCTAAACAAACCATTTATTTAATTAAAATATAGCATAAGTTACTTGCGGATAGTGTAGTTTTTTATTAGTGCAATAAATTTTCAAAAACTACTTCCAGAGATTACCCTCTACAAACAAACAAATTTTACCTCTTCATATATTAGTATAGATTATTATTATTATTGTCTCCTTTTAATTTTTTGATCTAATATATGTGAGTTTTCTATTTGTTTTGTTTAATAACAAAAATAGCAGGAAACTTTTCTAAAAAAATAAATGTTGTGATTAAGTTTGCCTGCACTAAGTGGAGTTGTTATTGTGTAAGCTCTCATATCCTCACATACGTCTATAATGTGTGCGGTAAAGTTCTCCGACAATCGACATGATCAGATGCAATTGTCTAATGCACTCTAAATTTTTTCGTATTCACGAACATTACTGTCATTTGATGATTTCATCAGATGCGACAAACACACAACTTGCAGAGACGGACGGAATCACAATAGTATTGTTCGTAGTAATTCTTTTGAAGTGACCGCTAACAACGATCTGTCGTCCTGTTTTGTGAATTTGTCATGCCCATATTGTTTCTATGGGTGTGCTTTCATTGGCGCGGCAAAAAATTTACAAAGGATGACATGAAATTGAAACTTTGTACCTTTTTTTCTTGTTGTACACCGTTAGCGAGCGTTTTGCCTATTATTTTTGTAGTTGGTTAGGTATTTCATTGAATTTTTTATTACGATGGGTCCTCATTATTCTCTTTTGTTTAAGATATGTAATTGGAAGACGACGGTGATCCAAACTTATGGCAAACATAACAAACTGTAACCGATGATATTTGTTAAACAGTTTTAATATTCATCACAATCTTTTATTGTATAAAAATGTTATCAACCAAACTGGCTTACTCCATGAAGATGACAACTCAGAGTTGTTGAAACGGCATTGAGTGTTTTAAATAAAGGTTTGGTGTTAGAGTGCGAAACTGTTTTGTTTACATTTGCGAAACACCAAAGATTCCACAGCATTTCCATTAGATGATGAATCAACAAAATGGTATGTGTACATGAAAAACTGGACATTTTTGCACAGTTGAATCTTCACTTGTTATACCTTTTTGGAGTGTATGAATTGTGATATAATGTTGTTCTGCAATGTGAGGTCTGCACAGTATCTCACTAGAAATTTAAATAGGGTTTGTAGATGATCTGGAAATTCTTAAAATATGTCTTCTGTAAAACGTTGAGCTGTTTTACTTCTCTAAGTAATCACCAAACTATCATGCATATCTAAAATTAAGCCAGAAACATCACTAAATATACTCATTGCCAAAGAAGTCGCAACATCCATAAGGAGATGTTTAAATTTAATATTGTTTTGGTAAAACATAGATGCTTTGGTAAGGAGTAAATGATTAAAATTTGAATAAAAAATACCAAGGAGTTTCATTTTTTTTAAATTAAGTTTGGTAATAATGTGTTTATCCACCACTCTTATTTATACACTCCCAACAGGTCTTGGCATTGATTCAATAAGGTGCTATATTTCTTCTTGTATACTGTCCCAGGCTACCTGTATTTCATGTCCGAGCCTTCTACATGTTCTATGGGTGAAAGATCGGAGGATCGGCGCGGCCAAGGCAAAGATTCACATGGGTCTCATCAAAAAAGTTTGAAGTAACTTAAGCAACATGAGGCTGAGCATTATCTTTTTGAAATATGGGATCTGTGAGCCGATTAAAGTAAGGGAATACATACGGCTCGACTAGACCCTGAAAATAACGTTGCTGTGTCATGTTGCCTCGAACAACGAAATCTACTTCCATGTGCAATAGCGCCTACTGTTCGGTGTACATGTTGCTCAACATCAAATTGAGGTTGATGTCTTTCTCCTCGACGTCGTCTACCCTTCTTCTGCCTTCATGTCTACTCAAGCAGAATCGAAATTCATCAGAGAAGACGACCTGATGCCCTTCCACATTCCAATGCTCTCCTCTGCACCACTGTTGTCGTTGCCGTCGATGCTCAGCGTTCAGAAGTAGCATAAGACTTACAAGATGGCCTCGTTCTCCTAACCATTCGTCAGCCAAATTTCAAGCTGTCGAAAATCGGTCTCTAAAGGTAATAAGTCTTAGACTTAAATTTCATTTGTACCCTTTCAACGTCCGATACCTACTCTTCTCTCCGATTTTGGATATTATCAACCCACACTTGACAATATCTCAGTAGTAGTATTTCTGGACGCGCGGTTAGCGATTTTGCGAAATGAAACACCCGCCTCCCTTAAAACAATAATTCGACGACCGTATATACGTTTCTGTGTATTGGTCACCCAATATAAATTATTTGTCTATCATTTTCTGAATCACCCTATACAACTATAATTCAATTCTACACGATGTTTTAACCGCCCTATATAAGTATTAATCCTCTCCAACCTTTGGCCTCTTATTATTTTTTTATTGTTTAAATAACACTGTATAACTATCATTCCACTCCACCTTATATTTCTAACATTTTTTGAACCCTCCACCCTATAACTCGAATATCCTTACTGCATATGCTTATTCACTTATTCAACCATTTTAACCATCCAATATCACATTTATTTGTAAGAGAGATTTGTAAGAACCCACCTGTCTAACTGTAATTTTACTTCGCCATATATTTCAACTGCGCACATTGCCTGCTGCTTGAATTTCGATGCACGCACGCACACACACCTACCTCGATATATCGTACAGAAAAAATGCTCACCTAGCAAATCTTTCTTTTCGATACACTAACGGAATATTTTGTACCATTTCATTCGACTGCAAGCCTTCTAAAATGAAAACTATTGCAAACACTCTGTACGATATTTATGACGAAAATTTGACATTTACATTGATGTTTACCGTTTTTTGCACATATTTTTTACCATTTTCAGAAAAACGGTACGTTTCACGATATAGAAAATTATACGGAATCAACCTGGAACATCTCTTTGTGGAATACAATTTAAAATATTCAAATTGGTTGAGCTGTTTTAGAGAAAACAATGTAGATTTATTGAAATTTACATAATTACTGTTTTTTCTGATTTTCTGGAAACTCGTAAATCTCACGGTATAGAAAATTATATGGTACCTTTCATCAAACTGTACCTAATTTTAATCCTTTACTCCTTACTAACTATGTTTTACCAAAACATTGTCGAATTTAAACATCTTCTAGGTGTTGCTGTTTCTGTCGGTTTCTGGAAAGCGGGTCTAAGGCATAAACTGTATTAGTATTAGGGAGGTGTCATGTACATTAAATAATTTCTAATCATATAACCGGTCGACAATTTAAAGGAATGGAAGATTAAGAAAAAAATAACAGTTTATGCCACAGCTATTGAACTAGAAAATCGGGCAATATTGCTTAAACAAGCAGTAGTGCAAGCGAGCTACCTTTCTAGGTAACCATAGTTCAAGAACTCATTTGTTTATCAATTTTGAATGCTGTTTTGTCTCTAGCGAAATTATGATTTTACGATAATATAAGATACCTTAAACAAGTTACTGTGAGTAATTTTTGAATTTTGAAATGATTATGGTCTTGTTCTGCATTTAAGAAGTATTCACAAATCAGGAATGAAAGTATATTAATTATACTTTTATAAATTCAAGTACTGTCTAGCTCAATATCTGGTAATAAAAACAACTCCAATCTCTGTAAATATTTTGTTTTGGAAATGTGTGTTACTTGTACACTTCCTAGGCGTACCCAGGGTCAGTTTTTCTGGTGGGGGTTGGGAGTCATACCTAGGTTATTTTTTCTTACACGATAGTTCTAAATGCGTAGGGATTTGAATTACTTCTTTCGTTTTATTTTAGGGGGTTTTAAGTCCCCAAATCCCACCTGGGTACGCCTAGAGTCTACTTGTCAAATCTAGCGCCCTCAAAAGCATATGTTGCAATCATGCCAAATTTGTTTAAATTACCATATGAGAAATATACATTTTAATAAGGAAATTGAATTCATACTGATCCACCTATTAAAATATAAAGCAAAATATCTGAAGTTAAAATTAAAAAAATCAGACAAGAACGTAAAATTATAAATTAGTTAATGGATGGAAATAGCAATCATACCCTGAAGAAAGTACTTTCACATGAGTTTTATATAAATCAACATGAATATATATAAAAAGGGAGAGGTCGATAGAACAAGGTACGAAACAGGACCGGCAAGATCAACGTCTTCGTGATGCGGGCTTGGCTGTATGAAGTGTACCAATGTACAGGTGGAGTAAGGAATTATGAGGACATTCATGCCACACGATAGACGATATTCATTTTTTATGTAAACACTTTAAACACAATTATGAGTAATAATTGTCACGTATTATATTCTTACGCTGAGAGTCTAAAAACTCTCTCATACATAATAGCCGTTACAAACATTTGAAAGATAAAATACTTAAAAAAAATAGATTGAAAATTATGCATTGATAAAGTCAAAATATAATATTTGATCCTAATTCTCTTAGAAACGTTGTATTTTGTAAAAACATGTTGCATAAGTTAGACAGAAACCTTAATTTCTCTAATCTTGAGTTATTGACTGATAAAGACACTTTACAAAAAGTTATAATGTAAATACTCATCACATGCATATATGGAATGAAGAGAAATTTCAAGAAATGTGTGAGTTTCACCAGTAGGGCACATCGAATATGAAAATATTTAATTTTTTTTATAGAACACTTTAAACTTGATGAAGTTACAATGAGAGTAAGGTACTATGGTAGCCTAGCATTATACGCCAGTAATTGTACCGAAATTTTCCCAGAAGATCTTGACCAACATTCACCAATTAAATTGGCACCGCCACCTCTCGAATTTAGTCTTGTGAGTTTTTTACCTGTAGCGTAACCTTAAAGGTCTGATATATATTCTATTCCACTGAATAATAAGCTTTATGGTTCTTGTACTGAATCTGTAAATTAGAATTTCATAATTGAGTGAATTATTTCACAATTTTGGCGAAAAATGAGCTCTTATCTTGAAGCAGAAAGCAGAACTTGTGAAAATAGTATTTTTGCCGATTTAGAAAATTTAATTAATTTAAACCATATTCTATTGACGTACTCCCTCATAATTTTTTAAAACGTTTTCCAGAAAATAGGAAAAAGCAGTTATTAAGTCAGCCATTCAGTGAATCTCTGGTGATTTCTCTGTAACGGTTTAATCGACCTGGGTAGTTTAAACTCTATTCTATTAAAGGAGATATGGAGATGATGCCATATGACTAGTCATAACGTAAAACACAATTGTTTATTTACAAATATTTTAAATGTCAATAGGTTTATATCAGAAAATGGGCACGTCACATCTACCGACAGCTTTTTGGCTAGTAAATATACTCAAACCACATATTTTTACCATACAACTTTGGTTACATATTTTATATTCACCCTTTATATAATTAGAGTCTGCTTGATTTATATTATTTATCATAAATAAGTTTTTGTTTGTAATACACACCCCAATTCTAGTCAATTTCAAGATCCTACTCATCCATTCATCGTTCTATGACGATGTAAGAATTACTATTAAAAAAAGGTAAAGTGAAATGACAAATTGTCCATTTTTCAGTAAAAATACTTCTTTTGGCGTATTTTTTTCTACCTGTTCCACTCAGTTTTGTTTGAAATACACCAGCATTTTGTCTTTTATCAAGAAACCCACTTTTCCATCCAATTAAATTTTATTCTACTCAGGAGACAATATACCTCGGACCGAAAAACTCCTAGTAATTACGTTACAAACAACCGAAGTATTCCTACATAGTTGAGTTCCTCAATTAGAGGAAGCATGTACGTAGACTCATGTAAACCAGAAGAACATCATAATGACCACCATCAGGCTTGAGGCAAAATGGCGAGGTTGATAATGGAAATATATAGAGATGTGCCATTAGCACTTAGCGTATGGGAACAACGTTCTCATACAAGAGCGAGACTGCACGGCAACCACCGTATAATAATAATCATTCAGCCAATTTACCACATCATTTAACAAGTTGGTTATGGCAGGAGCGACATTAAAAGACAGACCTAAAGGAGACTACTGAATTTATGGAGAGCCGTTAAGGTGAAAAGAAAATTGAGCTGACATTTATTAATATCACAGAAATGCCTGCGAAATTGTTAGATATTAAATGTGATGTTTTGTTATGCAAAGTTAACGTTGATTACGATTGTCGGTCAATTTTCTTACTCCAAACGAGATATCCGAAAATTCCAATATATTATCCGAAAAGTATGTATTTGATTCAAAAACTAGTGCCGAAAATGAAATATAAAATTGTGATATTCTTTTGAATTTTATTTAATTCGCCTGGAGATAAACTTCAAGTAAGTAAATAACAGTTCAGGATTTCTTTCTTCTCTTTATATATGTACCTCAAATCGGAAACCTATCAAGCTTTTAACTGTAGCAAAATGTTCCATTTCTAGAACTGATGATAACTTGTGATGAAATGTCGATGTCAGTAAAAATTGTTATTGGAAATACTTGATTGACCCATGTAATGTATACTAGCTGACCTGCGCCTTTGCACGGGGACGACAAATCGGCTTATTTATGATTTATTATTAACATTTGTGATCATTTGGAAATCGACTGTATCTTTATCACACTTATTGAAGCGAACGCTTCTTAAAGGAGGCCCACATTTACACATATGAAAATAGATGAGCAAGGGAATGAATTGGATAACTTGAGATTTCATTTGTTTCGACACTTTGCCTCGATCTTGAAATACCCATCCCATTTAGTTCACTGTGTAAGAAACAGGGACCAGGTAATATATTAAGAGTCTCTTCTTTCATAGTAAATCAATAATATATAGAAAATAAACTAATATACAATATCTGCACGAAATTTGCTGTTGGTTCTAATAAAAACTCCAATTCTCTCTTTGCGATACATTAAATTAGAGACTTACATCAGACATAAGAATGTATGTATATATGTATTGACTAGCTTCATGTTATCAAGTAAACATTTTACATTAAGACTTCTAAATAATAATTTTATAGAAAATCAATAATAAATATGAAAGCAACCAATATAACATCCAAGTAATAGTAATAATAGAATACCCGCACAAAATTTGCTTTTCGTTCTAACAAACACTCCAATTCTCTCTTTGTGCTCTCATATGTCAGAAATTAAAAATAATACCACACAAAAAGACAACTTGTCATTAAACTTTCATATTATCAACGAATTTAGACTCATAGAAGGATATACATTAAGCAAAAAATGTCCTTTTTTCACATCGTTTTGTTATCGTAATAAACAAAGTACTCAATAGAGGACCTGATGGATTATATACATCCGGAGTTTTTAAATTCATCAACGACAAGTGGCCAAGTGTCTAAAGCGCACGGCTACGAAGCAAAGTTATTGGGTTCAAAACCGAGAACAAATATACTTTTTTTAATATGTCATTATAGTTTATTGTTTTGTATAAATGTTATGTGTTTATAATGATTTTAGCTAAGAACAAAAAGAACGTTTCTTTGACATCTTGTCTTCTAATACTTATTCAGATGAACAAAACTATTTACAAACACTTACTCAATACACAAACTTATATTTCTTTGCCGATATATTTAATTTAAGAATTAATACTTATTTTAATTCACCTGATATTTATATCCATTACTAAGAGTGACACAAATAAAGAAAAATAGAGACAATGAGATAACGAGACAGGGGAGGTTTATTTCGTAAGAAACTTTCGCTTCCAGCGTTCAGTCTCAAATATCTGCCGCTCTTTTTTTTTACATTTGGCATTTTTCAAATTTTTGTCATAGTAGACATTTTTTCTATTTAACCAAAATACATATAAGCAATAAATAATTTTGCCTCTTTATGTTTTAGAATAGATAGTTGTAAATAAATATGTTGATATTATGAATGAATTTTATCAAGATACCTGATAGCGGTTTGAATTTTTTCATCTAGAGTTTGATTCCTTCACATCCTGTTTCACCTTTTTGTGGTTGAATTAACAAAATACTTAAACATATTTATTCCAAATACTCAAGCCATATCCCAACCAAATTTTGTCAAGATCTGTTCAATAGTTTGAGTTCTTCAGTACAAACTGTGACATCCCTTTTCACCACCTTTTTTATTAAGGGTTGAATAAAAAAGTAGCCTGCATCCGTTCCTGAAACTCCAGCTATCCCAATACCAACGTCTTTATTTTATTCGCTCTCGCTGTAAAAAGTATGTTATATGTTAACAAAGGTACTGAAGTAACTAAAGTACCTTCACATGAAATTTTATCGCGAAATTAGTATTTGGAGTAGTGCAATTTCAGATTATCACCACCCCGCTAAATTTATATTATTTTAGGGTTTCACCTCGCTAAATTGGTATTAACACTTTTTTCGATACCAGTACCGATACTTTGGTGGCATTAGCCCCCCGCTAAATTAGTAAGTAGTAAGTAATTATCTGCTGACAACATCGCTTTATTTTTGGTTGAGTACTATTGGGGAGCCGTTACAAAAATACAAAATCTCTAAGTTCGCCGGCAACAGCAAAAAAAAGTTTGGGAATCCCTGGTATACAGACACGGTTTTATTAGTTTTATGATATACCTATAGACTATAGACAAATAGGGTTGATTTGTAAAGCAGAATTCAATAAAGTTATTGATTATTCTGAGCAATCTGAGCCTCTATAAGAAAGTGGGTTTTAAAGTAAACAGTACAGTTTAAAGTACTCAGCACCAGAAGCGCCGCCAGCCATTGGTTTAGGGGCAATATGGGGGTTTTGGCTTTATTAGGGGGAGGGGTTGGGGCAGGTCGGCAGGTTTTTAATTTAAAGGGAGGGGGGCAAGTCAGAAATTTTGTATTAAAATTGAAACGTTTATTTCATTATGTACCTACTAACTAAAAAAATTAATAAGGATATATTTTCATTTCCGAATCACTTTGGAGGTTTTTACTTGCTTTATCGATATGCCTAATCCTTGGTATCCAGAATGATAAAAGATTGTTTATTTAAAAGAAATAATCTATTTTAAAAAACACTTGATGATTAGAATCTATTTAAGTGTTGTTTGGTTTTGTTGAGTTGTTTGTGTCTCGCCGTTGTCTCTATCATTAATTATGTGCATGTGTGTAGATAAAATATCGAATGAGTTAATGTCGACGCCTACGTTAGTAGTATTCTTTATTTATATTATTGGCGTCTGCATTTGAACATGAATACCCTTAGTATATCTTAATACCTCACTGAAATCCTCAACCAAATTGGTTGTTCGGGAATTAGCGTACACAAATTCACATAAACACATACAAAAAACTTGTTAACGACTTTATTATGTATACCTATGTAATTCATTTGGTGCTAGTGCTAAAACTGTTGTTACTAGATTCATTAAGTCACGTTTTATTGTCCAATCCTGCTGTTCGTTAGCGATTTTTCTTCAAAGTTGGGAGCAGACGTTTTAGATGGCAATGATTTAGCAAAGCATAACTATCTATAATTATCTTGTGGATGTTCTAATATTGAAACAACAATGAACAATTTTCTTACAATTTTTTTCAGCTAAATGTGTACACCTTAATGATTTTCATAAATTTATGATGCAATACCTAAAACGTTACTACCAGATAAAGATGATTTTCTACAGGTCGTCTTCAAGATAAAGGAAAGTAAATACAATTACCAGCTCTGTGGATTACATACCAGGCAATGTTTGTGGGGTCAAGTGAAAACCATTTATTTTAGTTACTGTTTACCACTAAGTCCTAAACCATCAACATATTCTGCAGTTGAAGATGAAGCCTGCTCTCACCGATAATAAAAACCAGATGGATATCATGGGAAAAGGTTTTAATAAATGAGCTGAAACCTATGCTGGTGTTATACGAACTGTGTAAAGGTACATATAATTAAAACAATACGAACCTCTGAGAATTTGTGCTAAACAATGCATTCAGTAAACAAACAAGGTAGAATGGATGTTCATAACGCTATGCTGCTGGGTATTTCAAAAGTTCAGAAAATGCACTTGATGCATAGAAGACGTTTAGTAAATTTCATAAAAATTTCTATAAAATATTAGTGGTATAGGTGTAAACAAAATTTGCAGTATCTCAAAAGTTAAAACATTTTGAACAAATGTTCATATGAAGTTTTTTCATAAAAATAACCTGAAAATCTTCCCCTTAAATATTTTGTTTTACCTTTCAAACACCGTGTATATGACAATGCACAAAAATGACACTCGAAAAGAATTGAACAACGCTGAGGAAATCGCAGGTGAATTGACTAATAACAAGTTTGAACTTTAACAAAAAATACTTGGTTTAGAGAACAATCTAAAATTAAAAAATGAATTGACAAATTTGTTCAAAATGATGTCTGCTTTTATGAAAACAAATGATTTACTAAGGGGGTTCGTCATGTTGAGGAGTTAGCATACATTTAAGTGAAATTATTTCATATTTAATACAACATTAGTAATCGGTAATATGATTGATTCAGTCATATATTCTGCAAATTAGTCTAACATATTCTTTATTATATTTTACGTTTTACATTTATGAAGGAAGATCACAATTAGTGCTAGCGTGCAAAAATAAATGGTGTTTCCTTTAACAAACGCCCCTCGGAGAGCCTTAAGGTTAGTGAGTTTGACACTAAATTGAGAAAAATCTTACATCCAAGAACTTGAAGTAGTTTTTGTGCCATAAGCCATAAAGAACTGCATCCTTAATTAGATTAACTTCGTACGAGATCCCCCCCCTCGAAGTTGGTCTCTGAGTCCACCCCTGATTGAGACTAGACGACGAATTTATGATTGTTCGCACTTTCTGTCTGCTGAATTTTTTTAAAACTTTGATAATAGCATTATCGATTGATATTGGTATTGCTGTTTAAACAACTAAAATATTTATATCATCAAATGATTCTTTGCAAGTTTATTTCCAATATAATTAATTTCATTGGTTTGCTCTTATTCAACGAAATTAGAGTTTTTCTTGGGTAAATGAAACTTCTGGTGTTTCTTTAAATTTCATTTCAAATCAGGTGGAACTAACCGTAGTTCATATGCACTACTTACTAGTTCTTATATTTCTGCTAATCTCAGAATTCAGAATAACGATGAAAAGCAATAGTATTTACTTCGCCTTGATAATAATTCGGACAGGTATATTCTTAACACCTAAACGAAGATGTTAAGAAAAAAATTCCTTAATTAACCGAAAATTACTTGACCAAAAGTGGGTTTATAGGGTATCATTGAAAATCATTTTTTTGAGATCTTTACGATGAGATATCACAAACAGGATGTTGCCATTTAAAATTGAGTTGGGTAGGTGGGGGTGAAGGGGTAAATCAGGACGGATTAGTTAATACATCATTCAAATTGGCAACCTGTATGTTTAGTATGTTAACTTAAATTATATTTTATATTTTAGACATTGTTATGAAAGTATAATGTTTATAAATTTTTTAAATTTCACGCCAAAATTTAGTTTTCTCTATATACAGATATATATCCACACATTTAGAACTATATCATTCAACGTATGACAGCCGTTTCGAACCAGGAGTTCTCGTCAGATACGCTTCCTTGAATGACAAGTTCTAAAGTGAAATACTTGGATGTTATACAACAGTCAGTTCGAAACGGCTGTCATACGTTGAATGATATAGTTCTAAATATGTGGATATATATCTGTATATATATTTACTTATGTGTTTTTATATAAAACACTCGAACCATCTGTCAAGAGTATGGTATATGTTATAGCATAGTATGCCTTCATATACTTAAATTACTCAGTAGACGGTAGATGTCACCGACATCTATTAGGTTCAATACACTGACTTTAGTTTTCTCGTTTTATAATATTACCATTATCATTGTGCGTAGTTTCTTATGTTTATTTTTTCAAATTATTTATAAGATTTCTGTTTTGCTATTGATATTTCCCAATGTAGTTTTTTTTATATATTTTTAATATTTCTTCATTAGTGTCATTACATCTATTTCTGCTACAGTTATGATAACTAGAATATTTTTTATTTTAGTAGCAGTTTTGATCTTCGTACTTTTCAATAACATTTTTGTGCTTACATCAGCAGAAATTTTGAAACCGTACCGATTTTAAACACATCTTTCTAATGACTGTTAATTTCTAAATACTTTTATTTTTAGAGGGTTTATGTTAATACCAACATTCTGTTTTCTCTAACAGTCTTATTTTGAAAATATAAACAGAAATAACTTCATGTCCTTAGGTTACAAACATTTTTGTTTTTCAATTTTTTATATCTCGTTTTGTTGTTACAGTAAAAAAATAGTTTTATTGATTGTATTGGTGTTATTATCTGACGAAACAGTGAACATGTAAGAAATTTAATAATACAAAATACAGGGTGTAAATAGTTTGAGTGCATATATTTAAGGTGGAGTTAGTATACACCATATCAAACAAAAAACTTCTTAATAACCAAGCTAATCCAAAATATATTTTAAGTAGATTATTCTCAATGCGGCAACATCGCGTCCTGACAATAGATAAATACCTAAAGAAATAACCTGGAGTAAGAAAAAATGAACACATAATCTGTGATAAACACTCATAATTTTTATTCAGTAATTTAGTAATTAGAATTGTTTTAATCGAGAATGTGATTTGTTTCGGTAAATAAAACATTTGTGACATAGATATTTCTAAAATAGAATTTGTATTAGCTATTAATTTTTGGAGGAAATATCTATGAAATTATGTCATGGGAAGGAAGGATAAAAAAATTGTTACATATTATTTAGAAAGAACTCGATACAATGTAATGCTAAAGGATCTATTTTACGCAGAATTGCTCAGAAAAACATTAGTTATCTTCATATCTTTTAGCTAGACAAACCAAAAACCTACCTAATAAATTTTCAATAGAAAAATTACCCCAAAACTGCACGACTTAATCTACTTACAAAAATCTAGCCCTTTTAACCTAGAAATAAACGTTTCACGAAAACTACACTTATAAACTGTGCTGCAGAATATAGACAAGACAACACAACAGAAACTACTAATAGCCACCCACATTATATTCGTTAGAATGAACAGCGAGTTATCGCGATGTTGCCATATCAGTCAATCAGGTGTCAATTTCAATTAATTTGTAATTATCAAAAATAGGTTCGGCAATGTTTAGTAGCTACATTTGAAGTTTCAGAAGCGCTTTCAATGTAAACTTCTATGTTTGTGACTGTAAAAATGAGTCGCACCATTTCTTCTTAATTCACCAACTATAGCTCGTTTTAAAAAAGGTTTTAAAGTGTATTGATTTATTTTCACCTGAACTATGGAGGGTTGAATAAAGGAGGACAAACTTATATGGGAATGAAACTTAAATAGTGTTCAGCGGACGCTTTCAAATAAGAAGTTCAAGAAATGGCCAGAATGGCGCAAGTGTGACGACAGGGTATGTTAGGAAGTTAGCAATTGTCACAAAATGCACAAATCCTACATTTAGAAGTAAAGTGGCTGAAAAAGTGAGAATGATGTAATTATTCGTAAAAATCGTAAATATAACGTAGAAAATCTGTTATGTGAACTTCTCTTTGTAAATGGTTGTTTCCTTTTTTTGTAATCTCTACAAGTGATATGAGTTCATAGCGTGTTAATTGTCATATAAATTAATAAGGGTGCGCCCCAGTTTTGACTTTTTATAAAACTCAGTGATTTTATAGTTGTTATTTTGTTATAAAACTTTTTGAAATAGTTAAACAATTGGAAAATTTTGTATATGTGTAATATTTTTATACTTATTAACAAATAGATGTTGGTTAATTAAATGTAAATAAAAAATTTTTATTTTTACATTCTGGTGTTCATATTACACATTTATTGTTCACATCTCTCTGGATAAAAGGTAATTAACAATTCTTTTCATCACTGAAAAAACTGCTATAATTAAATTATTCTTCTGTTATCATTATGGAACAAATTTCACTTGCATTTTATTCTAGAATAGTTTCTTTTTCAAAGATTCTAACATTTTCACACACTGCTTTTACATATATTTTTTCTTGTATACTTGGATAAAAAGCCCCATTAGCTACAATTAAATGACTATTTTTGGTATCTTTCTGCTATAGTTGTATTTTAAATCTTTCCACAGGTACGCCTAGTCAATGCGCCTGGGAAAATATCTTCAGAAGTTCGTGGAAGTTCTCGAGTTGGTGGACAATGCCATAATCAGCTTAGTAATTATATAATAAGGGGTTCTTCAGAGTTTAATTTGTGTAGGATATTTATCTTAACTCCTAAAAAATGTGCAAATAAAATTTTGCTTGTTAAGTCATTTTTATTTATGTTCAAGGTATTTCATTGGTTTAACACTTTATTAATGTTAAATACAACTCTGGTTATTTAACTGTTATGGTTAAATTTGCATTTTTTGGATGTGAATTCTTCACATTAACCTAATTTTATTCAGGTAGGTTCCCAGTGGCTCCCCCAAATTGAAACAACCTTGTGAACACTTTTGCTTACACAGAGTGTGTCCTTCTGTATTCAACCCTCGATAACCTGAAGTAACAGAAAATAAATCTTTGTATTCATACCGTTTACACCCTGTAGAATTTTTAGAAACGCCTGAATTCATAGCAGTGTTTTCAATTACTAAGTTTAGACTGAAGTTACTCACAATGACACAAGCAATGACTTTTGTGAATTATGCTCATGTAACATGAAACAATGGAATGCAAACAAGGAATTGTAACAATAATTTTAATGGGGTTCGGAAGCAGCGAGAAATATTCTCGCCCACTTTGTTTAATGCTTATTCGTCGTAAGTAATAAATAGTTAACTTCTATACAGTTCACAAGATTTATTTTTACGTAGTGTTTTCCAACAACAGTTAGAAAAAGGTGTACCTTTATAGCTGTTGTTATTAAACGTATCAAAACAGGAATCTCAATGTTTTTATTCCGTTTGCTAAACAATCGAATAATAAGATTAAGCGTGATTAATAAAACGTTTTCGTTTACGATCTGTGGCCGTTCTTAGCGCTGAGAAACGTTTGCCTCTGCCAAAATTAGAATCTCGAAATTTTAGTCGCTTTAAATTGCCCATAAAATATATTTTTATTTCCTGTTATATGTCCAGATAATTTATTTGAATGTTTTACTAGTTAATATTATACTTTAACACTTTGTGAATGCATTTCACAGTTTTGGTTTACATTTTATTACGGCGGAATGCTAAATGCCCACGAATCTTAAGAATCTTAACGTGGAACTAACTGCTCGATGCGGAGTTTTTTTTAATTTTAGCATATTGTAAATAATATTCGGGTAAAAAATTTTACGACCCAGAATAAAAGTAACAAAAGCTTTATGGAAACGGCTTCGTCGTTAAAGCGGCCACGCCAATGATTATTTCATGGAAACATTAAATGTGCGAAATTGGCCAGTTGATATTTGAGTAATATAGATAAAGATGGCGTCATAGTCATTTATATTAAAAAATGATATAAAATTTCATAAATGAAAATTCATAAAAATAGCGGTTTCAAACTGGTAGGATTAAATATCTATGGCCGAATTTAATGGGCGTGAGCGTAAATTTGTCAACTAAAAATAAAATAACTGATATCCTACTTTGAAAGTTTGCAAAAACATCTTTTGAGATAAAATTACTCTGGAGAATAAGCCTTTATAGTGTTACACTTAATTTTTGAAAGCAGTCATATAACATACTTAATGTTATAACTAAATTCAACTAATACATGAAATTCGGGCGCTCCACCGTTCTGCTTAGCAGAGTATGTGATAAAGAGATCACGAATAACCCGATTCATCCTTCATAATATTTGTTTTTACGTATTGTTTTTCAACAGTAGTTAGAAACAGGTGTATTTTTATAGATTTTATTAAGCATATCAAATAGATATTGCCATAGTAAATAAAAAGAATAAGACCATATAAAAAATGTTTTAAAATCTAAAAAAATTACAATTTAAATAGCTATTTTAGTTTGCAGTTTAAGAATACAAAGCTTTTGTGTCACATTTAGTGAATTTTAAAATTACGTTCATAAATAAGTACCAGTTATAAGGGATTCTTTTTCTCATCATAAAATCAATAAACGTGACAAAAATAAATGAAGTGCCGGTAGACAAATTCGAAAATTCAACAAAATATCCTAAATTCTTTAAGACCGTACTATTGATCTAAAGAATGCCCACATTATCTAAGAAAACCACTATGGAGGTAGCAGCCATTAATCAGATGACATTTTCCGACGTCTTAATAATAAAAGAGAACTTGTAGTTCTCACAGCGACTAACTGACTAGGATAACAATACGCCAGAGGTGGAAATTCTTACAAGAAGTTCTTCAAAATAAAACGATTTTAAGAGAGAAATATAAAAAGCCTTTAAGCCAAAACAAAGAACAAAAGACGAGGTACTACGTAAGTACAATATGACAACTATATTCAAGAGGAACTGAAAAACCAGTACGATGTTGAGAGAGCTTAGGACGTAGGTACATCCCTTAAGAGCAACAAGCACACAACTTATGAAGGGCAAACTAACAGACGGGTTAAAGATAGAGAGAGAACGCTAACAATTGTACATCTCATCTCGATATCACACCAAATAGAAACAACAACAGTTCTGGGAAATATAGATCACCTTAATGTATAAACTTCGTGCTTACAAGATATTTACGTAGAGATGAAATTGTCAAATATCAATCATTAGTAGCTCGTTGTTTGTTCTACTCCTTTATTGTCATGATCTAAGAACATGATATCCATTCTCCCTGTATCAGGCCTCAAAGAGTTATATGAGCCACATTCAATCTATGTCCAATTCTTCGATAACGTTAACCTCCTTCAAAGATATCAGGGTTTGAGCACATTCTTGGCAAATGAGATTTCGCAGTCTGCATTCTACATGCGACCTTACCTCACCACAATAACGTTTTGACATAGATGGAGTAATTTACGTTTGTAGTGCTTTCCTTAGCATGCTACTTAAATTTCTGTTAAGTGTTCAATAAGATTGTATTTTTGCGTATTCATGGAGACAATATGTTTGAAATTAATATGTTAATAAAAAAATAACAACAACACATACCAATTATTTCGAGTCTGTATTAATAAAAAAATTCTAATAAATAGCAATATCATACTTTTTCCGAAAACATAAAAAATCAGTGATATCGGATTCAATGGTCTAGAAGTCTAGACAAAAATTAGCATTGAACAACTGTATAAATATGTGATTTCGACAGATGAATTTAAAACAAACAAAAACTGTATACATTGTGCTTAATCATTAATGAATAATATAAGTAGAATAGTGATTAATCATCTGCGTTTATTCCATTTATAACAGCATTGCTAAATCTCTTGCAGTTTCTTTACGGTTATTGCTTTTTCATAAAAATAAATTTCTTCTGCACGAACATATTGGAGAATGCAATTTTATGTTAATTGTACATCCACACTATTTCTCTTTACATGAAAGATAATGAACACATCCGGAAAAAAACATGTCTTTCGACAATGACACAGTTTTTCATCATCTTATCGTTTCAAATTTCCTTCTGAATATCTGACATCCGGCCTGTGTGTGTATGTATCTCTTTCAATAAATTAATCTAGTCGCGTTCCATTTTATAGAACTTTAGTTCGTCTTCACCAAAAAATATCATCTAGGTGTCATTCGATTACGAATTGCATTTCTACAGTTTTTGAAACAATTCAAATCCCCAACAACTAATTATAAAAAATTTAGAAAAAATGATATGTGATTATTTTGTAGGTAAGAAACAACTCTGAATGTGCGATTATTTCTTGTAGTTATTGTGTACATAGGTGTTTATACCTACTTATAGTGCTTATTGGGTAGTATTTTGTTTTATTTTCAGCTTTCTAGTTCAATTTTGTAATTATTATGGAATGATATAAGCACTTAGTGAAACGACTCTGACGTTGTGAAATAGAACTCAGATGTGCTCTATTCATGAATTTAGTAGAGTCCAACCGAAGGTCAGATTTTGGCCAAAGCCGAAGCCGATTGTTCAGCCGTAGCTTATACTTCGGTCGTAGCTTATACTTCGGTGGTAGTCTTAACCTTCGGTCAAAGCTGAAGGTTTTGCCATAGTAAGAGAATAAATAATACTGACTAAAAAACAACAATATTATTGCAAATTGGATAGGAAGTATTTAGTATTATGCATGACACATATTGTTGTTAACAAATTTATTTCTTAATAGATTATAGGAAGTGTGTAAAGTTGGAAAAATCCTAATTTTGATAGTTTGGTAATTTTTCAGCAACACAAATAAAATACTATCAAATGTAAGTTTGTTTTATACGAATTTTTGGCCAATTCGATTGGTTGATTACTGGGCTTTCTTTTAGTTAAAAACTAAAAAAATGTAAATATATAGCTGTTGCATGTTGTGTTTCAAAACTTGTCAAGATTTTTCATTTTTAAAGCACATATAACAGATTCAAATCTCAACTACATGACTTTGATGGTTTGCTTACTATTGTGTATTTTTTTCGTGATCAATTTATTACATGTCCACAATGTTCCCATTTTCAAACAAATTACTTTTTAAACAATTTGAAAATAACATAGTACTTAATTATTAAATCTTTCAACACAACAAGTGATAGTTTGAAAATCCATTCGAGTGTACTTTATGTCACAAAAAAACAAACTTTTTGCTATGGTTCAAATCTATAACACCTTTTACACAACAGCTACAAACGAGTGAAATATTAAAAAAAAAGTCTGTTAACAAACTTAATGTATGTACACAAACTATAAAATTAACAATGTTTGAACTTTAAACACTCTTTAATTAACGAATGAAAATTTGTTAAGAACGCTTATGTGTTATGCAATGTTCCTTCTTCAAGAAAAACAGCAATTACCTGAGAATTTGAAAAATGCTAAGTTCCCTACTGTAGTAAGTTATATAATATTGCCACATCGTTATCACCGTCTTCGGCACGCAACTCGCGTTGATTCGTTCAATTTCGTCCATTTTCGGGGTCTGATAGAAACTTCGGCTTCGGCTAAGCTTCGGCTGATTTTTAGCCGAAGCCGAAGTTAAAACCGAAGCCGAATGTTCGGTTCTTAGAACATATACTTCTTGAGGTAGCCTGCAATGCACGATTGTCGCGCCAAGACTAAAAAGAGTGGACAATAGAGGGAGTAACCCGCTATTTCCCTTGGCAGCCAATTAACTACATGTACGTATTTCATTGGAAGCAGTTGCCAATTGACTGAAATAGCCTCTTGCTCTCTGTATTTCTCTCTCTTTTAATCTTGTCACGATATTTGTGCATTCCAGGCTACCCCAAGATGAATAAGCTCTAAATTTCAGTCGAACCTTAGATTTCAGATTTTTTGTTCTCTTTTCCTGAAAACGAACTCAATTGTTCCCCAGCACTCATGAAACATTAACTAGTGAGCCAAATTCACATGAGAAACAGCCCATATTATATATAAAAAATTCGACCGTATTTTATTTTAGGTAGCTAGTAGTATGTACTGCAGGGAATATTGCTGGGGGAGGGAGAGATTCAGCTATAAAGGTCAACACTGTAACCATCTATTTTTGATGAGGTCTTCTAACGTAGGGTTAGGAACTCCAAATACTTTGTTGGT
Source organism: Octodonta nipae (assembly GCA_034190945.1). NCBI lineage: Eukaryota > Metazoa > Arthropoda > Insecta > Coleoptera > Chrysomelidae > Octodonta > Octodonta nipae. Next base: position 92,716,650 of record CM067220.1, on the reverse strand, counting down.
CGTAAGGAATCCCATTTCTATATTACGTACCGCTTATACTTTTATATTAACTTCTTCTTTCTTGGCTTTATGATTTCAAAAAATACATTACAAGCTGATAATATATTAAAACAAATAACTATTTTCATTAATAAACAATTCTTTAATTGCCGACCCGAAATTAGGCACTATCTGGGATTAGGGTATTTGATAAATTGCTTTGAATACTGCAAACTAACCTCAACTCACGTCAAATCTACTTTACTTTTAACTTGCACTATATCAGCTTTATACTATTCTCTAAAACTACCACTTAGCCTGCAGATGCGTTCTATGATGTCACTGTAAAAAATTGTGAATAATGTCACATTTTTTGTAAATGTTGTTTTGCACTCGAACTTTTAGGGCGTTTGGATCAACCCTAATTCACTATGGAAACGTCCATTCTTCTAGACTATTGTTGGGAGCGCCACCTGGTATATAGGTTATGAATAATGACATCCGAAATTAAGGCACAGCTTCTTAGAATGTATAGTAACTGGTGATTACTTATGTAAGCTTATGACAGCTCGGAGAAATTTTACCGCTATTAATGAAATATATAAACTGTGGTTCATCTGCAACTGCACCATTCTCCGTTCGGTATTTCTCTGATCTAATTGGTTGCAGCTGTTCGTTTGATGTCATCACTCCACCTGGTGTAAGGTGTACCGATACCGATTTGCGTCCTAGTCTTTGTCTCCATTCAAGATACGCTTAGTCCATCTGTCATCAGGTCTTCGGGCTGTGTGCTTGCTGCCCATTCCTATTTTAGTTTTGCTGCTCGGGCCACCACGTCCTCTAGTGTGGTTTGCTTTCTGTCCACGAATTTATTTTTCTGTCGCTCAACTTAATGGCAAGCATTACTCTTTTATGAGGTCTCTATATTGTTGACATTTTATGTGTAATTTTTTTTGTATGACACCGTGTTTCAGCACCATAAGTTAGAACATGTAGGATTAGCTCAGGTCATTTACGGCGAAAATGACCTTTTGGTGACAAAATTAATAGTAGAACAAAACCGACATCAACGTGTTCTAATGATAAAACTTGACTAATCGACATAAAATTCAACAATTTTTATAGCTGTATTTTTGTTTTTTTAACAAAAAAAAACAGCGAAAAATCGGCACCTATTTAGTTTTTTACCTTTTACACAAAATCCACCGATAAAACCGTGTTTGCTACTATGGGCAGTGTTGAAGAGAACTGAAAAACCTACAAAATGAGCTACGATACGCTCAACTTTGTTTATTGGTTTCTTAGATAAGGGAACATATACCCAAATTTCCAAAAAAAAATTAATAATCGTTTATATATTTTTTTATTTTATAGCTAAAACATTCTTTTTATCTTAGCGATAGATCTTCTTATACACAATTTATGTTCTGAAAAAAAAAATACTGTAGCCGTGGTAGTTTTTGCAAAATTTCAGACAATCCTGGAATCTATGGAAGACATATGTTTTTAATGGCCATATTACTTCACCGGATGACCCTATCATTATTAGTAAATCACCGTTGGAAACTAGAAGAGTTGATCTAGAGATCCCTCATCTCACTTTTCCAAAATTTAAAGTATAAATACTTATAAGCATTGAAAATAGTTGGCTATGCCGGGAAAAATTATTAGGACGAGTCCATTCGAAAAATTGCTAAGGGGTGGTACTATATCCTTATAACTAATAATCTTAATGCAAATTTAAATTTTAAGGAGACACATATTTATATTTCTTGCATAATATGGATTTATGTAAGAAATTTAGCAAAATGAAATACCTAAACTCCATTTACACAGAGATAATGATAGATAATGATAGATCAATCATTTTTAATATGCAAAAAAATATGCCTCTCTATTCACTGATTTTTTTAAACATAAGTAAATAATAGTAGGTTCCTTTGTTTACACTTTCAGTACATTTCATATTTTATTATTAAGTAGGTATATAAGACTGAAACGCTGATACAAATTGAAAATTTTCATAATAGAAGACTAAAGATGTTATTCTTCATATAGTTCGGTAACAATGCAATTTTTATGTTGTTCAATTCAGATTCCTGTTATTTTTTTGTTAATAAATACTAATTAATGACAAGCCAAATTCCTCGAAAATCCTAGATCTTACATCTCGCGTCTGCAAGCCAAATTTCTTTAGATATCTAGGTATGTGTTGAGCTTTTATTGAAACATTTACAAGTGGAAAAATCGCTTGCAATAGCCTTCGCATTTAGCAAAATATGATTGCTCCGTCATTATCATCTGTGGCTAAATGGAGTGTGGGTATTCCATTTTGGTAAATTATTAAAATTAAAATTTGCATTAAGATTAAGATTATTTATTCTAAATAGTAGTACCACCCTTTAGCAATTTTTTGAATGGACTCGTCCAAATATTGTTTTACGGAATGGTCAAATATTTTCAATACTTATATGTATTTATACTTAAAATTTTGGAAAAGTGAGACGAGGGATCACTAGATTAACTTTTCTACTTTCCAACGGTAGTTTATTCATAATATTGCCTTTCAAAAAATATATCTTCCATAGGATTGACTGAAATTTTGCAAAAACTGCCGGGGCTACAGTATATATTTTTAGAACATAAATTGGGTATGAGATCTATCTATATTTCAGTTATGTTTTAGCTATAAAATAAAATATATATATAAACGATTTTTTATTTTTTTGAAATTTTGGATAAAGATTCCATTATCTAAGAAACCAATTAACGAAGTTAAGATTATAGTAGCTCATTTTGTAGGTTTTTCATTTCTCTTTAACATTACCCATAGTAGCAAACACGGGTTTTAGGTGGATTTTGTATAAAAGGTAAAAAACTAAATTGTTACCGATTTTTTGAGTTTTTTTTTTGTAAAAAATACAAAAATGCATCTATAAAAAATGTTGAATTTTATGTCAATTAGTCAAGTTTTATCATTAGAACACGTTGATGTCGGTTTTGTTCTACTATTAATTTTGTCACGTAATTTCCTAAATGACCTGAGCTAGATATACTGATTGTATAGTTTACTTTTCTGGGAATTTGGTATTTCGGATTTTAATATAGAAGTAAGTTGCCAAAACTTATTCTTAGGGCGATGTCATCTGTCATATTGGCTTCCTTCGTGGATATTTTCGTCCTAGATATGTATTATATATATATTCGTCTACTGTGTGTAAAGGTTGGTCTTTTAATTTTTTGTGTTTGACATTATTTTTGTTTTCTTAGTGTTTATTTCCTTACTGCCTTTGCAAACTGGTGGTTTAACCCCGGTGTTTAACCCTCTCCGTTTGCAGCATGGCGTCTCCAAATGGGCCAAAGACAATCGAGGGGGCCAGGTCTGCCAATCTCGCCAATGGCTTTTTTCCTAGGAAAATTTGGAGCCTTTTTGCAAATTAATATAACATTTTACCGAATTGCTAATGTTATGTAATATCCTATTTTATGTGTTATTATATCACAATAATGATTTTATTGCCATAAAAAAGCGACTCATTTGTATCGTTTTCATTATTAACATTAAAAACTTTGTTGCAGTGTTTAATATCGATTTACTCGATTACTCGGAATGTTTTTTTAATTATTACGGCGAGCCAATATAGCACATGCGTACATAGTTGGTCTATGATTAAAGATTGTGGGAAATATATACCACAATATAATGCGACGTGAACGTAGTATTGCAGCGCTATTAAATGACGAATAGCTCTGCATAGTTATCGTGCGTTACGAGACCGCTGAAATTCACCTTTGTGCTTTGTGTGTAGCAGAGTGGAGGAAAGAGATTATCTATCCAAGGTCGGCCGAAGAGGCGATAGTGGAATCCTTTGAGGCCTAATTGATTAACTATCGGGATTAATCTTTTATGATCGTTATTTATGAGGTTTCCCGAACGTTAGTGGATATCTGATATTAAAATCGACCAGATATCCTTAATTGGATATAATGTACTGGATTTTTTTCCTTCAAAGGAAAATCTTGAATTAGGCAGTTGTCATCAAATAAAATTGATACATTAGATATATTTAGTTCGTATTTAAGGGTTTTAAAACTAATAATGCAGTTTAAAGCTGTTGTAAATGTTCCATTTAAATTATTTTGGTTGTCTCGTAGGTATGTGATAAATTACAAAACAAAGTCTGTCTGTCTGTTCGCGATACACTTAAAAACTACTGGAGGGATATTCAAGGGTTATTCGAAAATAGATAGAATGATTCATGCAGGTTAGGGTATTCAGTTTTGTGTAAATTAGTTGAAGTAAAACGATAATTGTTCGAATTGTTTGAAAAAGTCCTGATGCTTGAGAGCTTTCATTTAAAACGCTGCCTAATCTCTGAGATATAACAAATCAACGCATTGTGGGATAATTCCTCTTTTATATAGTTTTATATAGTTTGGGATATCATGTATCTATCTTTTGAGGATAGCTTAGTATACTCATACTATCTTCTAAAAATTATTAAGTATTTCATTCACATTATTGTCATATTTTACACTAACTTTACATAGTATATAACAAGGTCACTTCCCGCCGTTAGTCTCTCGTTTAGATATTTTAAACTACGCCGTTTTCATCAGTATATAGAGTGTTTAATGAGGAAGGTTTATACGTTTATATTATTTTGTGTTAATTTGTTCAAATATAATTGTTCAATCAACGAGTCGCTGCCTCAGTTGGCTAGAGAGCGTATTGCTGGTAATGTCCTGGGATGGGGTTGTATGAAAATTTTCTTGAACGGTTGTGGGATCTTGATAAAACTTTTTGTGTGTATTTTAGTGGGTTAGATTACCAATTTGACCCGGTAGGGGCCACTGCAAACGGGTTGTAGGAAATTTTTAAACTCCTACTAAACAGTTTTCCTGATTTTGATGAAACTCTAAATTTGAACGGGTACCTGGGAGGCTTAGATTCACCACTGTACCCAGTAGGGTTGTTGCGATCGAGTTTCAGTTTTTTTTTCAATATTTGCATTCAAATGAAACACCATTTTTTCTATTCCTTGTTAAGTAAGCATATTGAATACTAATAAACTACATCTTAGCTGCCATTTCCAGTTGCTTTCCTTCAAGTTGATATAGAAGACCTCATTGCAGGCCAAAAAAACCCTTCGATATTTTTGGACGGAATTCTCGGGAGAGTGCCTTTTAGACTTCGCAACCAGAAGTTCCGGAACGATGTCGGATTCAAAATGGCTCATCCAAACTTAAGAACGGCTAATGAACTGAATTACAGAAACCTTCAGAAAATAAAGTGTTATATTAAAACAGCGATTATGTCTGTTGTATGTTTACCATATATCTTATGTTTAGAAGGGATTCTTTAGGGATTATAAATATCATACAAAGTGGGTGGGTGATGAATTGTGTGCCCTTAAAATGATATTATATATTTCTGGATTATTCTTATAAATGAAGTCTTAAAATGTTTAATTTCAATTTTTTTTATTGCAGGTAATATTCTGTGAAAAGGAGGAGTATTCGTAAGTACAATTTACTTTTATGGAATATTATGTATATATAAATTAAAAAATAATTGCATCCACAAGACAATATCATAACAAAAGATATGCTTTAAATAACAGATATGAAAGGCAGTTATTTGTATAGTATATATGGATGTTAAGTTTTGTTCTCTTGAAATTGTTGGTAAAAGTTACGACGTTCTAGTAGAGTCGGTACCGTCTTCAGATCTTGTCCCATTGTCATCTTAGTATCCGCCATCACGTAAGTATCATCATCCATAATAAATATATTCCGTTTGTTAGGATATCCTAATTGTCTTGCAAGTTCATTGTTTGAAAGCAAGTTTAAATCATTCGTATACAATTTAGACGAGAGAGTGTGTTCTTGTTTCATAGCTCGTTTGATACTAATCGGTTTGATGTTTTCTTGTAAATATGCAATGTATGTAGGGTTGTTTCAGATGTTTTCAAGGAATATTATGATCTGTCTGAGCTATTGTGGCGATTTTCAGGAATTCGATAATTGCCTACAGTCATACGTTGTGAAAAGTTATTAAACACTCTAAATCGGCTGGTTTTTCGTCACGGGAAACGGCATGACGCTCTGATGACATCGCTCACGACTCTTTTGTATGTGTATGGCCGCGTATACTACACACATTTTTAGTTATTTTGGTTAAGGACCATTTCGCTAGCTCGTTGTCTAGCTTCTTCAGCCTATCTACAAGTTCTCAAATAAAGAATATACATTAGAAACAGTTACAATCCAAAAAAGTCAAACAACACAGAAATATCAGTCAAAAAAAGTAAAAAACACACTTGACATAATATTAACAGAAACAAACCAACAAAATTGTATATAGATATTTACCAAAAATTATAATTATGATTGTTTTCACCTTGCACTGCATACAAGATGTTACGGTTATTGTAATCATAATTTTTGGTAAATACCTATATATAATTTTGTTGGTTTGTTTTTTCTGTTAATATTGTGTCAAGTGTGTTTCACCTTTTTTGACTGAAAATTCTGTGTTGTTTGACTTTTTTGGATTGTAACTGTTTCTAATGTATGTTCTTTATTTGATAACTTGTACATGTACTGAAGAACCTAGAAAACGAGCTAGCGAAACGTTCCTTAACCTATCTATCCATTTTGACCGAAAATAGTTTTTTTTTATTTCTTTGATTCTGTTGTTCAGTTTTTGTGCCCTTGGGTGTACCTGTCAAAAACATATAACCCTAGTTCTGTAAAAAATCAATGAGCTACCGGTGAGATGTTTAAGAGATCTTTTATCCACATAACTTTTATCATAAATTGCAGGTGGATTGTTTAGGTAATTTAAATACACATTTATAGACTATTATGCTGATGAGCTTAAGGTTTATCATAAAAAAATAAATATAGAACATTATATCTTGCAAGTTGATTCATTTAGACTTGAGCATTATACTGCCTGTAATAAATCAGTATTAAATCTCGAAAAATGTAAACAAATCACGTTTTCAAGATTAAGACGTAATATTACTTTTGATTACGCACTAGTATTTTATACAACATCAAAGACCTTGGTATCATATTGGATTCCAAACTTTTATGTGATTTTCATGTTGAGAATATTGTTAATCTAGGCCTTTCGCAGCCTAGGATTTATTTTGAAAATAAGCAAGGATTTCTCGTCTGAAGAAAACCTTATTTTCTTTATAACTCTTTCATTAGAAGCACATTTCAATACGCTTCTTTGGTCTGGAATCCCCAATATGTAAAACATGTGGAGATGATAGAATACGAATTGAGTTCATTAATTATTTAAATTATCTGTTCCACCGGGAATATGCGTATAACATATATGAATGTAATTTGGCAAAATACAAATTGTCTAAACTTTCCACGCATCGTTATTTATGCTATGTTATATTTTTAGATAAAGTATATCAAAATATCTGTAGACATTATTGTTAAGTTAAATTTTAACTTTGACATCAGCCAAATCATAAAAACTAGAAAACTAAAAATTTATTTTATAGTCCAAGATTTTATACTAATTTTCCTACAACTATTTCTTGTACAGAATGCTGAGAACTTATAACATACATTTCTGGTACATTAACATATTCAACATTTCTTCTTATGCATTAAAAAAGGGTACTTACTCTTCAAAGTGTAAGCATATATGTAAGTAGTTTAGTGCATCTAATTTTTATATCTTTTATTGTTCTGTTTCTTTTTTTTTGGTATTTTGTGTTAAACATTTGTGTGATGACTGTTCTTGTAATATGTGGGTTCCAATGCTGCATTGTATTTTTTGAAACGAGGCCTCCGTGTTCCTGCAAATAAAAATAATTTCGAAATTAACTAATTATTATTGCATAAAACAAAATCTTTTTCTCTGCCAATATATTTTGTAATACTATTGATTATTTTTTATATATTCATTTCTCAAACTCGAAAAAAAAAATACAAATTGGACATTCCTAACAATATAGTCAACAGTTCTTTGTGACACTTTATTTCTGGGAAACCACATTTTCATTAATCACACTTGATTCCTTTGTACCAGTATGTATTTTGACCAACGGTAGCATCATTTTCTCAGGGATAAGGGCTAGACAGGGACCCATAGACGTGTCACTCAATTACCCTCTGTTTAAATATGAATGACATTACCAGACATACGAGTTTTTATTGGATAATTAAACATATTCGTGGAATACTTGGGGTGATGTTTATTACCGTGACTAATTTTCTTCTGCGTGGTTACATGTAAACAAAGAACAGACATCCCTGACAAATTGAACCAGTGTGTCAGAAGTAGACAATTGTAAAGGGTTTTATTTGTCGGTTTTTATTTTTCCTTACTTTTCTAATGCAGATTGAAATGTTTTTCTATCTGTTATGAATACCGGATTTTATAATTTCTTTTGTTCGGGCTATAACAAAAATAGTCAAGAGCAGAGAAGATGGACAATAAGTATTGTATAATATAAACTAAACATTTTTTATGAATAAAAAACATATTAACCCTTTACTGTAAACAAGAGGTACGTTCTAAACTGGTAAATTTTCGTTGTTTAGGTTAAATTTTCATTTTTATTTAAAAAACTAACTCTGCGATCTTGGCATTTTACTTTCGAATATGAATACTTTATTATTGTTTTTTAATGTGTATATTTTAAATTGTTTGTTTATAGTGTTTATTTATGCTTAGATAAAACAAAATTACAAAAACAACAGTATATGTAAAAACAGATGTCTAAAAATGTCTAAAATCTATTACCTTTTATAGCAAAAATATAAGATTTCAAGTTAATATTAAATAACAAAACATATCTTTTTTAATTTAATTTGTGAATACATTTTCTAATTGTTGACAATTTGAACCTATAGTACAATTATCTAGACGTCATTCGGACTGATAAAATCAACAATGCCTAGAATGTCAAAAATGTCGAGAATCTGAAGAATGTCAAACGTCAAGAATTTCTTTTTATGGTTTATTGTGTAAATAACATCACACTTGAGAAAAACGGTTGTAAGTTTCAAAAAATCCAAAATAGTTTAATGTCATTGACAAAATAACTCTCAAGTATGTATAAAATGTTTAAATAAAAAATCGAGAATGTCAAAAATGCTAGTTTTAATTTATTTCATTGTGCTTGTTCTTGTACTTTTTTGCATTCCGTTTGCTTTGGAGTGATATTCCTATTTATTGTTTCCTATTCTTGGGATGCGTAGATCCAACCCTCGTACTTCTTTGGTGGCTACCCTCATAATCTCTCGTTTCCTTCGTCATTCTCTCCATGGACCCTCAAATTCTTCTTCCTTTTTTTATAAATTTCACAACTACCTGCACCTTAAACTGTTCTCTTATGCCTTTCTTTCTTCTTTTATCATGTATATGTCTGTAGTAATTGCCGCAGTGTCTTCATCTCGGCCGTTTTTAGGAGCCATAGGGTTGATAGATTTTGGCAGGTGTTTCTCTTGCATATGTCTTTATGTTTTACATGTGTTATTTATCATAGTTTTTGCTTTTGTTGCCATGCGTTTATTGCTCCAAATTAAATATCTAAAAAAACAGATAGTCAAAATTTTCGGTTTGAGAATGATTGTTTTAAGGGTAAAGAACAAAATTTATCATTATAATCATGTATTATGAATATATAAAAATATATTTTTCTGGAAAAAAATGTTAATCCATTATAATAGAATCCTACCCCTCCTGGCTACGACTGGGTGTAGTTATATGGTCTGTTTGCATCGTCTTAGAGATAGTGAGTGTTTTTCTAGTGCAATGGACATGTTGAGCTGGCGGGCCGTTAATAAAATTTGAAGAGCATTCATTGTAAGTCGTCTTCATTGTCTTAAACTATTTTTAACCGACTTCAAAAAGAAGGAGGTTCTCAATTCGTCTGTATCTATGTTTTTTTTATGTTTGTTCACGGGTCAAGGAATTTTGACCGTTTATAGTGGATCCTGTTCCGGAGAATTGCGAAGTGGTCCCATTTTTTTTTAACATAGCTTGTACCGTTTCTTAGAAAAAGGGGGAAAACTTTTTTTTTTCGCATTTTCTTATACACTATGCTTTGGTGGAGTCGCCGGTATTATAAAAATATGAAAACATTTTATTCGGAACATGGGATAAATTGAAAAGAAATTGGATTAGTTCCGGGATATTCCGAATTGGTCACATATTTTTTTCAATTATATAGCTTGCACCGTTTCGTAGGAAATCGGGAAAAAAATTGTAAAGACTTTCCTATACAATAAAATTTCCTGGAGTCGCTGGTATTAAAATTTAACAGTTCGGAACTTTTGGTAAATTGTAAATAAATTGAAGTAATAAAAATAAATGTCAGACAATATTTATATACAGTGTGTATTCATAAATCAAACAATTTTTATGTTATTAATTTTAATAGAAAAAGTTAAAATTGTTATTTTTTATAATATCTCAAATTAAAACTATATAACGATTTATTGTAAGATTCCGATATTAAATGAATGTCAGTATAATTAACAGACCTAAAGAATGATGATACTCAGGTCGTTTGCAATCTAGTGGATCCACCTTAGAATCATATACAAAATTTTCTTAATACATATACATATCTAGAAAACAAGTTATTCTATTCAGTAACAGTAAACGAGGTTGGCCAAGCTAACAAATGAAAGTAAAATACCTTATTGTAGGCAATATGGAAAAAGTTAATTCGATTTGAAAACTGTATCCAATTAAATTTACAACAACAATTAAATACTTTGTCTTGTTGCGGTGCCAAGTTGAACAGTGAAATTGCGAAATGCAACTTATAAATGTACTTCCCAAAATAGTTTCACTTTAGCTTGGCATCGACTTCATAAAAAGTATTTAATTGTTGTAGCAAAAAATTATTTCATGCTTTTTAGTTGTCGGTTTATGTTTTTTTTTAATGTATTTATCAAACGCATCATGTAATATATCAAATGAAATGTTTAAAAGATTTAATAATCTATTATTTCAAATTTCCCCATTCTCCCCCTTTATCTTCGAAACTTCTGACCTAAAATTCAGATAAATCATTATATAGGGCTGCACTGAAATCTAATGGTAAAATAAACGAAAATCCTAATTTTAATCTTGGGGGGCCAAATTAGCAAAAGGCTCGTTATGAGAATTGAAAGTATATATTTTTACACGTTTAAAGCCCTTATTTTAAAATTTATTAAGGAAAGTATTAGAAAATCTACTCATTCCCTGCTTATCCAAACCTTAAATATTAGAATAATATTATATACTTTGATTTACCTACGTTATATCAAATCTCAAAGATGATACAGATACCATCTCAAAGATGGTACGGACCTCTAGTATGCGAGTCCATCTCGCACTTGACTAAATTATTTTAATTCATTTTATTCAAATTGAACAACTCTTACTGGGTATTCCGCTTATTTTAAGTCAGTATGTTTATTTAATCGTTTATGTCATCTATTAAACATTCAATCTACGATTCGTTGAATGCATTTAAATACACACATTAAATTTTGGAGTGTCTCTTTGTTGATGCTCTATATATGATAAAGAGATTAAATAGATAAGCGACTGATTTGTTTGCTGTTCGCACATTTAAATCGTGCTTTAGCGGCTTCGATGTGTGTTAATGTATTTTTTAATTAGTCCAAAGCACAATAACTGACAAACCCGTGTGGAATTCTTTTAAGTTCACACCTGCATTTCGCATGAATTCTCACTAGTGAATACCCTCATACCTAACTACTCTGATTTAAAATACCTGTGAATAGAGAAAGAACACTCGTTTCCATAATGGCTACCGATGGTTTTTTGTTTTAGTGCATCCGGCATTCAGGCGTTCAGTTTAGGCCTTGATATCAATTTTATGAGCCTTTGTCAGCTTGAGAGCAGCGTACAGCTCTCTACTTCACGAAATAAATAGAACAAAAGGCTTTTTATAACCTATTATTTTTACTTCTTTCGTAGCAGAGGATATCGACGATTGCGACGTATGAGAAAAGGAAAAACGAATAATAGAACCCCGGGTCTCGTGTTCCATTTCTCCCTTGACGCTAGAGAAGAAAAAAAATTCGTGCGTCTTCGGTCCTTCAATTCTCCTGATGAATTAGATATGTCATGAAAGGAAGGCGTAGTAGAATTGTGAAAGATTTCCGAACTTCAACTGCAAATAAATTGTGTCGCAGTCACATTTGGAGAATGAGAAGAAAGTGATAATGTCGTGTGAATCAGAAGCAGGAGTATCAAGATCGGGTGTGATTATTCTTCTGTCGGGCTGTCAAGATGATAAATTTTAGGACCTAACCAAAAATAGTTTTTCACAATTCTTGGAGGACGAAGTGAAAGCAGAGTTCATCTATTACAAAAAAGCAAGCCGTAATCTTTTCTTTAATAGGAAAACTTCGTGACAGCTACACCATTATTTCTTTTTTCATTTTACGCTTGACATTTTGAAAGTTAAATTTGTTGATTGATACAAATGCGATGGCGAAAGTGTTGTAGCCTATGAGTTTATTTGTTGAATCAATCCAACAATTTTTTCATTCATTATCTACATGTACTAAAGCTGTATGTTTATTCAAAAATATGCTTACGTTGAACCAATTTGTAAGAATTATAAGTATATTGAGTGTAAATAAATCTCAACTTGAACATATGATTTTATGCCTTATGGCAAGCAAAAGAAACATTTCTTTACAACTTTTATAAATAATTTCGCGTTGAGTGTTGAACAAGCTGTTGTTGTTCTGTTTGTTTATTTCGATTTTCTGTATTTGAAATTTGTAGTCAAGACTGAGTGTAGCAGACAATTTTTTTAATGTTTGTCAGTTAAATTTGTCAGTGACAGTTTGTCTTGGTTTGCTATCACTTTGTACTTAGGGTTCTACTTTTGTACCAAATTCTGTCTCCGATTTTATTATTATTAATCATTATGCAACTAGGTTTTTTAAGTTCACTATTTTAAGTTTTGTCTTCATATGTCTTAGGAAAATGTTGATCGGTATTTCTTTTTCCTTATTTCTAAGGTCTCGACTCGAATTCTCACTGTTATAGTTATCACTACAAATACTAGCAGGGGCGGATCCAGGATTGTTATTGGGGGGGGGCTGATGTCGTTTGGGTGGCTTGACGTCACTGAAGGTGGATTTTAGCACAATACACACTAAAAAAGCATATCACTCAGATGATTGAGATTGGGGGTTCAGCCCCTTATAGACCCCCTGGATCCGCCAGTGAATACTAGGTTTACAATACAAATGATTCGTTTCTTGGTCAATCTGGCAACAAAATGATGGGTACATTTTCAGTAGAATTATTTGAATAGACACTAGTTTCATAATATAGTGTATTAAATTTTACCGGACTTTAGAAAATCAAATATTTTAGTCTCTTCTTTTAGATTTAATCATTTGTTTCTGTCTTAAATGCAAAAAATTATCACATTATATCTCGGAATGAAGACATGCTTTTCGTTGAAAAACTAATATTTGTTATTTTGAAATGTGCAATAATACATGTGCGCTATGTGTTTAAATCATAGCTTTAGTCATTTTCTCAAAATCATGTATTTACTTGTAATTTTTTTAGATTATTGAACAGAATTTGAGGCAGTTATTAAAAAACGCAGTACAAAAGTAAAAAGAATGGATTTTCTTCCCCATCAAACCACATGTTTCTTTATTTTCTGTAATTTTACTCTGTTTTTATAGATACCCCCACTCCTTTACCAGGGGACGCATTTTTACCTCTATTTGTCATGGGTGTCGAGAGCATATTGTAACATAATTAGCATAGGTACCCTGAAGGCTAGAGTGAAAAAGATGATGATTTCTAATTATGTACTGAAAACACCTGTCTGCTAATTTTCCTGAGGACGTATTGACAGTTGTTGACATTATAGAATTATTTTAATACACAAAAGTTGATTTTAACTTCCTGTATGTTCTTTGATTTATGTTCTTTGGATTTGTTTGTGCTAGCATGTATAACCAACATAGATGTTTTAAGTTGTAACAGGCATGCTCACTACTATTAATTGAAAGGTACCCTGATTAAGATATCTGCAAAAATCGGCTGTATTATTGACACTACATAGTTTCATCAAAATTTCTGGAATTTTTTGCACTAGAAAATAAATTCATTACAGTTGGAATCAAAAAGTTCATAAAAAAATTGTAGAATGTTGTTGGTCAAACTTAAATTTTCTGTGGATATTACGTGTGTTGCCCTTTCATCCATTTATGAATTTATTTTGTCTATTATCTACCGTTTTGCTTATTGAGTTCACCACTTAATGTAATGTGTATTTGTCTGAATTTTTTTTTCACAAAATAGATCATTATTACGCTTATTCATCAAAATATTTCTCTGAATTCCATTCTGCGATCTCCGTCGTTATTTGATAGTTTTTGTACAATCTTAAAGGGGTCTAACTTTTCATGCTTCATTACTTTGTGAACATTATAAACAGCACTAATTTGAAAGCTGTTGGGTGGATGTTCTTCAACAGACACAGACAATTGGATATCATCAGAAAGTTCGCTTTGAAATGTACAATCTAACAATATATACAGGTTAATCCATTAAAAATATATTGGTGACGTCGGTTCTCACAGATGGTTTACCCTATATATTTCACTATTATGTAAAAACACATTAAACTAAAATCACAATTTAAGTTTACTCATTTATTTTCACACACAAATAAGCAAATATAAAACAGTGACACTTATTTTGAGGTTTGGAGGGAAGTCTGAAGTAATTATTTTTTATATCCGCAAATAATAAATAATCTGTACAATATTTCGAGGAACGTTTGAAATGATTTATTCCTTAAATAATTATTGAACTGTCTGTCGTTTATATTATATAATTTCGACAAACCCATTATTAATCCTCAGGGTTCCATAAATTAACATAAATAAAACAAATTTCCTTAGTTCGTTGAAATTTCCATATTTCAATAAATTCATAAAATCTAAATTTTCAAACTTTGTGCGACTGTTAATGTGCGAATATCCTAACTTTATGTGACTTGGACACTGTTTTCACGAACGGTGTGATTCATCTATTTGTCCACGTTCCAAATATACTTCGGTGTAAAATTAACATAATTAGTTTAACTGGTTTTAATTGCGAATCTAACTGTTCCGTACTATTTGACAAAATTCCAAATAGTAAGACGTTAGTGATGTTGAGAAGCTACTTGCTACTAATTTCAAATACACATTTGTTTGCCAACAACTTATTAAGCTCGAGCGCGAGACGTGCGGTATTAATTATCAAAAACGTTCTTTATACAGTGCATTGCAAAGTGTAAAGCACATCTATAGTTTTTTATGTTTTCTATTAGATGCTAAAACATTTTATTCAGGCAATTTATTTGTACTTGAGTTATAGTACGATTTATGAGACTTTAGAGAACCAGGCAACATTTTTATACAATGTTTCCACAGAAAATCATTTCAAAATGTGCTGAGAATTCACTTGGATATCGCTGAAGCGCCTTGATAAAGGCTCGAATACAATGATTAGCAACTAGTCGGTGAATTCACTAGAATCTAGCAATAGATCCACTGCAATCGTGTTCACTAGGTAACTCACAGATTGTAAGGAAGATGAAGAATAAAAGAACTCGTTGGCGTTTCAGCTTGTTGGCTAACCTTGGGTCATGATCGTTGCTAGCGAACTACCTATCAATACCATGGCCGTTCCTAGTTTCAGGGTCTACAAAATATCAACAAAATTTGTTGACATCGCATTCGTTATCTTAGCTCATAAATAAGACATAAGGACAATATTTTTTAAGAGCAAACTTGGAGAGGTAAACTATTTAAATAAAAAGAGCATTTGAGACTGAACGGTGGAAGCGAAAGCTTCTTACGAAATATACTTCCCTTTTCTGTTTATCTCACTGTCTCTTTTTTGCTTTATTTGTGCCACTCTTAATTATTAATCCTAATTTAATTCTTAAATTAAATATATCTGCAAAGAAATATAAGTTTATATATTGAGTAAGTATCTGTAAACTGTTTTGTTCATCTGAATAAGTATTTGAAGACCAGATGTCGAAGAAACCTTCGTTTTGTTCTTAGCTAAAATCATTACAAATACATAACATTTATACAAAACAATAAATTATATACCTATATATTCAACGGTAGCAGCATTTTTTTTTAAGTTCACATTCCATGTAATATTAAAATGAGTTTTGATTCATTTTATGTCAAATGAAAATAGTACATATAAAACATTAAAAAAATAATATATAACCGACTTCTACCTATAACTAAAAAGCTAAAAATAATTGTAACAAAATACAACTCTAGCAAATAAATAACACATTCAATGTTGTACCCCGGAAGTAAAAATGTAAACATTAAAAGGTGCTCATTCTGTACAAATTAATTACCTAACAATCTAGTATATTTTTGAAGTCGGTGCCAAGCAAATCTAAAATGCTTCATTGCGTACTTATCTACTAATTCATCAAACTTGATTGTTGCTTGGCACCGACTTCAAAAATATACTAGGATATATACTCTATTAAACAAGACCATATTCATTCAAAACGGTGCACCACAGGAGAAAAAATCAGGTAACATATATACAAAAAAAAGCGAAAAAATACGCGACGAATTGATAACCTCCTCCTTTTTGGAAGTTAAAAGTTAATTAATCGTGATATAATATTTAAAAAAAGTATATTTGTTCACGGTTTTAAACCCGAGAACTTTGATTCGCAACCGTGCGCTTTAGACACTGGGCCATTTGCCTTTGGTGAACATAAACGCTCCGGATGTATATAATCCATTATTCCCTCAATTGTTTATTATTACGGTAACAAAACGATGTAAACAAAGGACATGTTTTGCTTAATGTGTATCCTTCTATGAGTCTATATTCGTTGATAATATGAAAGTTTAATATCAAGTTGCCTTTTTGTGTGCTATTATTTTTAATTTCTGACGTGTAAGACTAAGAGAGAATTGGAGTATTTATTAGAACAGAAAGCAAATTTTGTGCAGATATTCTATATTACTTGGATGTTATATTGCTTTATTTCCTATTTATTATTGATTTTCTATAAAATTATTATTCAGAAGTAAGTAAATAATGTAAAATTTTACTTGATAATATGAAGCTAGTTAATACATACGTTTAATGGTGTTCTTTCTGATGTCTGACGTATGTCAAGTCTCTATTTTAAAGTATCGCAAAGAGAGAATTGGAGTTTTTATTAGAATGAACAGCAAATTTTGTGCAGGTATTGTATATTAGTTTATTTTCTACATATTATTGAAGAATCTCTTAATATATTACCTGGTCCCTGTTTCTTACACAGAGAACTAAATTGAATGGGCATTTGAAGATCGAGGCAATATGTATATGTAGTGTCGGTGTCGAAACAAATGAAATCTCAAGTTATCCAATTCATTCCCTTGCTCATTGTATTTTCATATGCGTAAATGTGGGCCCCCGATAAGAAGCTTTCGCTTCAATAAACTGTGGGTAAATAGAAAGACATAAGAAATTTTATGCATCTTCATTTTATAGGTACTATAAGCCTATAACTGGTCATCTACAAATTACCTCAAACAAATATCACGATTTTTAAGCTCCCCTCCGTCCCTGTCCTGGTTGCCACATTTTTGAAACGTCCTCCCTCTTAGTGTGACGTCACATATTTTTCAATTTTATAACTAGAAATAATTAAAATAAAACAGCAATTTCATTTTTTTATTTCTTGATTTCTTGTTAAAATTTTCGTTGATTTTGTTTGCAAATCTCTGATTTTAAATGCCACTTCTTGTTCAATATTATCAACTATTTTTTAAACTTTTCCGTAAGGTGTTAACTACTTGTACCGTTTTTTTATCAGCATGCGCCGCTATGTATGCGTCAAATACTTTCCGGTACTAAATACCTAAATCAATCTTTTTATTCATATTAAAACTATTTCATAATTTAAAAATGCCAAATTAGTTGAACTGAGGAGTTTGTATCCATTATTCGGCGGAAGTATATTGTTAAATAGACAATAGAAACGTATTGAAGTCAATATGAATATTTTCAAGTTTTTGTTCAGAAATAAAATTCGCTTTCTAATATTTTCAATTGTAACATGTAATGTCGTAAGCTTTTGACCCCCTGGCTCTTGTCACATGGTGTTACAACACGTTGAGTCCCTCCTTCCACGTTAATATGCGACGAATTTATAGATGGCCTCTAATTCGATCGCATTTTCAATTGATTTAAACATGTTGAATAAAAAATTGTAAGGCAGTTTTAATAATCGGTGCTGATAAGTGGCATTTTAGGATGTTCTTATAACTCCAAACTTAATGAAATAAATTGAAAATTCCAATAGTGAATGCGAAATTCCAAAAATAAGACATTCTGCAAGTGACACATAATTTCCGAAATGAACATCTTAGTATCATTATCGAAAACAAGCAAAAACGTCAAGATACTTGGTTCCCGGGTTCTATGAACTATCTACATACCAAATTAAGTCCCTAAAGATCTAATCACATTTGTCCAACTTTTTAACAATAAAATGCTTAATAGATGAAAAGAGAAAATTTATATTTGCTAGCCTTTTGGATACTAAAAAGGAATGAATGTGGTAAAGGTCAGAATTTTGCCGAAGGTTTTATAGCATAATCAATAAGAGCGAATTTGCTTAGGCCAGCCGTGTGTAAATGTACCAAAATAAATATATTTGATTATATTATATTGCAGTACCCTCTTAAAACACCCTGTGTATGTCGATTTAGAAATATCAGTTATTCTCTGAGGTCTGAATTTGTCTAATTACGAGAAAATATTATGTTAACACTTGGCTGAGGTTTATGATTTATAGATTTTTCGGCAATTTTCTAAAATTTTTGTATGATATACGTCACAGCAAATTATAAGTGCTCCTTCAGCAGCTTACATAATAGAATATATATTAAGTGGCGTTCAAGAAATTAGTGAGCATTAATAAAATATGTTAATGACATGATTCATTGAGATATGTGAGAGCAGCTTGGGATTTTTCTTAATGAAATGAAAATGAAACTCTCCAAATTAGTTAAGCCCTTTTCTAGAAATCTTACTTTAACAAAAAATAAAAATTTACATAAGCGGGGATAGTAGTACGTGTTTCGTTTCATATACATAAAACTATTGTTAACTTACTAACATCCAGGATTACTTTCATTACCCAAATAATAAAAATAAATTAAGCTATGTTTCTACCTTTATAACATTTGGTTTCATCTATTTTCAACTACATCTTCTTTGTTGCATCTCTCGTCATAATTTGCTTACAGTTTGAACTTTGTGGAAATATTTTTAACACATTTGTTAGTAACAGAATTTTTCAGTTAATTTTCAATGATATCAAATTCACATTCTATTTTTAGAGTAGGTACCTAGCACTTATTGAACCACAATGAATACTAATAATAATATTGTCCTTCTATTGTCAGATAATACCGTTTTGATTTATTTGAACTTTATGATGTAATAAAAGTCGATATTTATTTAGTTAATAAATTTGTATGTATATAGTTTTTCTGTAAATCAGTGTGTCTTAAAAAGAAATTATGGTGTGAAAGGTATAGGGAAAGTAGATAAAATTGTATAAATAAAACTTTTAAATTAATACGAAATAAAGACATGTAAGCTGAATATTGATAATATATCTTTCTACAGAAAACCTGAAGATATATTAGCTACTATGTAATTCAGAATTTGTTGCACAAAAAAAACAGAAATACTTCTGTTACTGAAAGCATTTATTTCAACTGACACTCTACTTTTAAGACCAACAAATCTTCAATAAAACCATTTTTAGGAAAATATTGCAAGGGGCCAATAACACACGATTCTTAAAAATTACCTATGTCAAAATGAATATATTGTTAAACTTTACATAAAATAGGATAAAAAAAACAGCGTCATTGAAACTACTGATGCAGAAGGACAATTTAGCAAATTAGTCGGTTCTTTAAGTCCATTTAACTAATGCAGTGAAAAAATTATTTTTAAAATCACCTGTTGGTATTAATACAAAAAATAACTACAACTGTAACTAATAAAATTTGTTATGCACAATTTCGAAAAAATCCAAATGCGATTAAATAATTTATATTTAAAAAAGGACCGACTTCAACTGGCTTAAAATAAAAACCGTTTAGAAACCGTATTAAATCAATAACTATTTTCTGACCTTTTTTTTTATCTGACTTGAGGTACAATTCTATTGGCGTATTCTTATCTCTCCCTCTTTCTCTAATTTGTATTTTTTTATATTATCTACATATTTTTTAACTTTTTTATTTGTTTTACTATTTGGTCCGTTTTCTATAAGTGTAACTCTAATTCACCATAAATTGCAACCACCCTTTATATGTTTCTGTGTATTGGTCAACCAATATGATTTATTTGTCTATCATTTTCTGAATCACCCTGTACAACTATAATTCAAGTCTTCATGATGTTGCCACCGCCCTGTTGACTTTTTCTATTTTTCTATTGTTTTAATCACCCTGTATTCCTATAATTTTACTTCGCCCAATATGCCAACTATAAGCATCTATTTATGTTCCACACTATATAACATTTTTCTAACCACCCAGTATAACTATAATTCCACTTCACCTTATATTTCAATCATCATGTATATGCAACTGCTTCTAACATTTTTTGAACAGTCCGCCCTATAACTCGGATATCCTTACTGCATATGCTTATTTAACTATAGTTTTACTTGACTCTTATTTCAACCACCTTGTATACAAAACTACTTAGGTGCCACCCAATACAACATTTTTCGAACCACCCTATATAAATTTAATTCTATTTCACCTTATATTTCAACCATCCTATATACGGAACTGCTTATGTACTACCCAATATCACATTTATTTGTAAGTTTTTTTGAACTCGCGTGTCTAACTAATTTTTCTTCGCCCAATATTTCAACAGGGCACATTGCTTGCTGCTTGAATTTCGATGCACGCACACACCTACCACCGTATACCATATAGAAAACAACTCTCACCTAAAATATTTTCTTTTCGATACACTAATGCCATTTCACTCGACTACAATAAAATCCGTTACAAACACCCTGTACGATATACTTTCATGGCATATCTTGACATTTAAGCTAGATATTTACGATGAAAATTTGACATTTACATTGATGTTTACCGTGTTTTTGCAAATATTTCCACGATTTTCGGAAAAACGGTAAGTTTTACGTTACAGATAATTATACGGAATGAAGCTGGAACATTTCTTTGTATAATACAATTTAAATTTAAAATATTCAAATTTGTTGAGCCGTGTTAAAGAAAACAGTGTAGATTTATTGAAATTTACTGAAATGTAAATTAATTTTTAATTACTTTTTTTTCTAATTTTCTGAAAAACCGTAAATCTCATATTATAGAAAATTCTGTTTCTGATTTTGAAGAATATCTCATTCGGAATTAAAATTACGTTGTACTAATGATATATGAAACTGTATATAAAACAACCTTCAAGAGAAAATATTTCACCAGTAAAGTGAGAGAAGAATTGGTATACAGAGTCTAAACAAAATACTCAAAACTTGAGATACGTGGCTAATTAGAGATTTGTGAACCCCTGAAGATTATGTAAAACCTCCAATTCGTCTTGTCATAAATGAATATTAATGCACGTTATTATAGCAATAATTTGTAAATAAAATTATCGTAACAAAAAAATGATTAGTCAATTTTAAAATCTCATTGTTGCATTGTTTTTTTTTCATTTAACAAAATTCTAATTAAATACTTTCAGTTAATATTTTTTACTTAGATAATGTATATGTTAATAATAGTTCAATTTTAGCTGAGTTTGAATCGTTGAAGACATTCAGAATATATTCCAGAACATAAACAAAGATTAGATAACCTCCTTGTAATGTTTTTTGAATGAAATAACGTAATGGAGTGTATTAACTTATACGTAGCAATTGAAGAAAATGTAATTTGAATTATCTTGTTTACTGTAGTTGCCGAAAGTAGTATTTTCAATAAAACTTGTATACGTATATGATGATTTTGCTATTTGTTCGTAACCCATAAATGTTTAAAAAGTGTTGAATTTCATAGCTGTTCATAAACAATTGTTGAAATGATACATATTTCAATTAATGGGCTAGTATTATCAGCTGGAAAATTGTAAAGCGATGGTAAATTTAAACATAAATTCTTAAATATGAAGAAATTCTTAATATCAAAATTCCAACTTCTGGAACATTTTCCGAATGATTCCCAGCTAACTATTACTTGGGGTTAACTAACTGTCTTGGGCTTCTGCTTCACATAACTCAAGCTTATCTAATGTCGAATATTCCTTAATCATGTTTCCTCACTATTTCTTTTTACTACCAATTGTCGCGGATAATATTTTTCATTACTAGTTAAGTCTTTTTTCTCCTTCTTGAATATTTGTAAGACTCTCCTAGTCGTTACACACTTGGTCCAAGGGATTATTAGCTCTAGATTTCAAATGTATCCAGTCTATTCAAACGTATGTAAACAATTAAATTTAAAGTTCCTTTCAATTATTTATATCGATTAGGCATTTTAAAAAGTTTTTTTAATGTTTGGTTTGTTAATCTTTTAATGTTTCTAGTTTTCTGCAATATGCATTTCCTGAGTTTGTATTTCATTAATATTATTTAGTCGACTCTTCTATATATAAGTTTTGTATTTATAGTATTTTAATGTCATCGTTGTTTATATAGGTACGTTTGAAAATTACGCTGATATTACGTTATTCTGTATAAATTTTAGTGTCATTAGATCATCGTAACTATTTTACAAAGTACCGGCTTCCTCTATGGATTTTTTTTTTCAGAAAACGGGTTAATTATTTAGAAATAACTTCAGCAGAGAAAAACAATCTATCGATGTTTCACTAAGTTATGTAATTCTTAGACAGACCACCAGAATCTTCAAAATTAATAACAATAAGGTTACGAGAGGAATCCCCATTTTACTAAGTTTGGTGACAATCACCAATGATTACTCCTATTATAAAATGTTTTTACAAGATACATGTTTCGCTGAATATTCTTTAAAGAATTAGTTTCCTCAGCCTAACAGTTTTCGAAATGCGGGTAATTTAAAACTGACTTATCTCCTACTAGTGTTTCCCTACTTTATTTTGAAAAAAGTATTAATGTAGGACTCAGTAATCACTTAACGTACTTTTAGATAACATAAAATTTGTTGTTTATTTAAAGTTTGGTTACAAATAGTCAATATCATTAATACCAAGATTTTGTGCCTCTACAAACGCTCTGGGAGGAGATGGATGAAGTAGGAATTGACACTCAATATATAGCTGCAATACAAATCTTATATAGTCTCAAATGCAGTCCAATATTAATCTGGGTAAATGACAAACCCATTTATTTATATATTAGTATATGTTCTTCGGCCAAATATTATTACCAGAATATAAACAAAACATGAGATATATGATAAATAAGCTAATAGGAGTATGATAAATAAGGGCTGCAGGATAACATGGTGAAGCAAATTACATGGTTATTGGAAGAACAGGAAATGACTGATATAGTCAGTGGAGGAATGTGAAATTGAATACGTAAGGGAATACAAATATCTAGGGGTCAAAATGACAGATGGCGGGAAAGATGAGAAAGATATACTGGAAAAATAACCGTAGGAAAAATATGGAAAAAGCTCTACATTGTGTCCTGTGGGTGAGTGGTAAACGAAGATATGTTACAGGCCCTATTGGTGGTAGAGATGACATACTCGTATTTGAGAAGAAGAAGAAGCGTTTCTCTGTTTGATCACATAAGGAATGATAAAATAAGTTTCAGAATGAAGGCGAATTATTCAATCTTGACGTACTACCAACTAAAATGGTTTTGTCATTTTAATTGAATGGTTCCCACTCAGAGTATTTAATTTGGTGACAAAAGAGAGAGAAACAAGATATCGAGAAAGAAATAAACGAAAGAACATTACAAGATAATGACTGACTAAATAAGAAACGATAGCGTTTAGGATGCCATATGCGATAACGATAAAACTTCAAATACTCCAGGAATAAAAATAAAATGTAGTTTTTTAACAGTTTATTAGGTTCCTATATCCATTGGTTCTTATTGACCTTTTTTCGCACATTTTATTAGGTTATTAGTTACCTGTTTATTTTTATTAAATTATCGTTTACTTAATTCACAACCTTCCTAAAATTCTGGATTTGTATTATATAAAAAAAATGTTAATTAATTATGTTTCAAGCATACATATGTTACAGTATGAGAAAAGTTACTAGTTTTTAACTGTCTGAAATATATTACATTATATGCAAAAGTTTATTTAATTATGTCAACATTTATATTCAAGATTTATACAACCATACTTATTATGACCAAGCATGAATTGTCGTAATGTATACATAAACTACTTTGGTTCATTATACGTTGTTGCAGTGGTTAATTTTTTGTTTAGCCGTTCTTGTATTCTTGTCAGTGTGCATTGGTGTTATTTTTGTCTGTAAGTCATAGCTGTCATATGTAAGCAATATATTGATAAAATGTTGTTACAGTATTAGCTATCATAGAATTTATTTTCTACGTATTTCACATTTAATTAACACTTAATCAGCTAACTCAATTTTATGCAATGAATATACAGAGTGTCTCGCTTATAAACGGATAACATGGCAATCTAAGAAACGGTAAGAGATTCAAACACCATTAAATGAAAAAAAAGTAGAGAATTTTTGAGCCCCTGTGATTACGTAAACCAAAAATGCCGTCTTACCGTTCCCAAGTTAAGCGAGGAAAACCAAAAATGTCATTTTTTGTTTTTCGTCACATACTTTTAAACAATAGGGCGTCATCAAATCTTTATTGCTACGTTTCGTTTCTTCTGGACCTCCATCATGTATTTTTTTTGTACGGACCTGCAACTTTTTGTTAGAATATCGATAAAGCATTGAAATACCAATAAAGTTTTTTTAGAAGACGGTCATAGTAAAAAATTTATTACGGTCCTGCTTATAGCCTAAATAGTCCAATTATTTTTGTTGCATGACAAGAAAGCGATGTTTTTCAAAAAACCTAAAATATCAAAAAAAAATCAGCTTTTGTCTTTTTGTAAATTAAGTAAAAATTAAATTAATAAATTAATTAAATTATATATTATAATTAAAACATATGCTTATGAAAGTTTTAGGTATGTCAAAGTTCTAGAATATTCTTTTGTTGCTGTGTAAGTTGCAAAAAACATTGACCATTGAAACCCGGTGACCGGCGTGACCGCTTTTGTGTTGCGAAATTATTCAAGCTTGGGTTTTTTAAATTTTAAAAATTACTTTTTTGGACGCCAGTTTGTAGGCCTGTGTGATAGTAAATTTAATGATCCAGAAATACAAATCATAGATGAACTATTCACAAACACGCAGTCACCAGACTCTTGCCCGCTGTAAAATCAATTATGCAACATTATAGATACTTATTTTTGTTTAAATTGAATTGTTGCTAAAATACCGAATATTCTATCACGGCATTGTTCACGTTAATTTAACAAGTAAACACCTATTTATTTAATTTCTTAGTTGTATGTCTGGGAAATCATGATCTCATCAAATCAGGTACATCTATTTATTTCAGTTTTCCATGTTCTTCGGTCCATTAATGGTCCATAGAAGTAATTGATTATTGCATAAGTTATACTTTTTGATATTGGGAAAGCAACAAAAAATTTGTCGATTGTTTTTATATACCTTGCTATTACCTAGACATTGCTTTACCACGCAAGAAGAACAAGTAAAAAAATATAGGTTGTCTTGTAAAAAATATTTTGTTGGAATATTTAGGCTATAGGCAGGACCGTACTAAAGTTGTTTACCCTGGTGATTACTTTTTCTCCTTAAACCTAGTATAAAACTTAAAATATGATATACCAATGTATTGGATTTTCAAAATTGATTATGGCCCAGAAGAAATAAAACGCAGCAGTGGAGATTTGACGACTCCCTGTTGTATAAAAGTATGTGTCAAAAAATTTCTCCCTTTACCATTTTTCATTATTCTTTCTAATAAAAGTAGTAGAGGCAAAAAACAAAAAATAACATTTTGAGAACGGTAAGAAATAGCATATTTTCCCTTTAAGTAGTGGAATGAGCTCTAACATACGCAATCGTGTTTGTATCTCTTATCGTTCCTTAGATAACAACGTTATCGCTTCATATCTGAGACACGCTGTATATAAGGGGTTCCAAAAATTTGTTGCCAAACTTATGGAGGATATAAAGGACAATGCCTTAAAAATTTGTCAAATTGAAACCCCTAGTTGGTAATGAGCTATTTTACCATATTTTTTTCCCTGAAAACTTAATGTTAACACGTTCCTAGTAATAGACTTGGATATCCTTTTTCTTAGAAGATAATGCAAATAATAAAATTATAATAATTCTTCAAATTTATTGAATTTGAGTGTTCTGCCATATATTGTATGGCCAAGTTGGGGGATTGTTCAAATTAAAGATTTAGTAACATACATTTGCCCTAGAATCATGCAATTTCGCACTTGTGGAATCAAGTGCGGATCTTGGTGCATGAAAAGTCTGCCACCACTCTCCATAACAGTTCCTCTTTCATGGCAACAATAATTTCATAATTCAGCACTTAATCTTAATTTTCCAGAGGAATGCAGGAGTTCGCGGGAACCACCTGATCCCCCCGCACTTTTGCGCCAGAAATTGTCGATTAAGATGATTCTGCACAGTGTAGTCAAATTGTGCAGGTCCACCTTCATGTAGGAAACACAATTTGTTTCATATAATTTTTCCATTGTTCAATAGCTCATCTTGCAAGATATTTCGGTAAAAGTTCCCTTGAGGTGAGAACATATTGCGGGTATGACATTCAATTTTGTGTTCATTCGATATATACAAATATGTTCGAATGAATTTTTCAAATATAATCTTTTTTCTGTGGTGTCATTTCCCAAGAAAACAAAAAATATAAATTAGAAGATGTCACAAATAAGCTTCAGATAACAACTATATGTTAGTACTCTCCTCAAATACACTCTTATACTATCTGTATCTATTAATTTTTGTAATAAGTTTTCATGCTCCTAAATATTGACTTGGTACGAGGGCTGCCTTTTATATTTAGGGATTAGAAAACAAAAACAAATATTAATCATCGAAAATCGCTTTATTGTTTTTCAAAATATTCCCCATGAAGATCTATACACTTTTGCATGCATTTGAACCAATTGTCGAAGCACTTTTTCCACTCTGATTGAGGTATCTCCAAAACATGCATTCTGAACGCAGCAACCGCTTCTTCAGGTGTCGAAAAACGTTGACCTCTCAGTTTGTTGTTTACGTACGGGAATAACAAGAAGTCATTTGGTGACAAGTCAGGGCTATGTTTTGAGTGGTCAAAAATGCAGTTGTTTGAGCCGATGTGTGAGAGCTCGCATTGTCGTGGTGAAGAATGATCCGTGTTCGGCGGTTGGTTTTCCTCATTTCTTGGAAGACAACTGGCAAGCAAATGGTTGTTTACCACTCAGAATTGACTGTTCTGCATTGTTCTAGTGGTACAGTTGCGACATGTCCAGTTTTTCCGAAAAAACAGGCGATCATTTGCTTGGAAGTGCTTCGTGCGCGAACAACTTTTGTTGGATTCGGCTCATCTTGAAACACCCATACAGTCGTCTGCTGTTTACTTTCGGGCTCATACGCGTAAATCCACGATTCATCACCTGTCACTATGTCATAAACGTGTTTTGAAGCACCGCGATCGTATTTTTTGAGCTTTTCTTTCGACCAATCGACACGAGCCTTTTTTTGAACGATTTACAAATTGTGTGAGATCCAACGCGAACAAATTTTTTTGACATTGAAATGTTTATGCAATATTGAATGTATGCTGGTCCCACTAATCTGTAAGGTTGACTCAATCTCACGATAGGTCACATGACAATCTTGCAATATCAGTTCGCGCACAGCATCAATGGTTTCCGGAACAACAACTGTTTTTGGACGACCTTCACGAAATTCATCTTGGAGTGAACTACAACCTCGATTGAATTCACCATACCATCGATAAAGAGTGGTCCTTGATGGAGTTTCATCGCCAAAGATTAAATTAAGTTCATCCATGCACTCTTGCTGACTTAATCCACGTCGAAAGTTGTAAAAAATAATCGCACGGAAATGTTCACGAGTTAATGCCATTTTTTGGCCGAGATGAATCCTTTAAGTTACTGTAAACAACACATAGCGCTCGTATATCAAAACGTTCTGAGTACGTATAATCTCAAAAATGTCAAACTTTACGACAGAGCTGTCAGTTGTCAGATTGCAACACTAGGGTTGTCCAATCCCGAAATATAAAATGCAGCCCTCGTATAGTAGCAATAGTCCCTACAAATATAATATACAAAACACAAATCAATTATAGTAAAAGGTGTTGTTAGAAAAGAAATATGAGTACTATAAACTAAATTATTTAAATACCTTTAATTTTATACCGAATATATCATTAATTTGATTGGCTACTAATTAAATAATTTTTATCTAAAATATAAAAGGAAATGCAACTGCAGGATCACAAGAAATGTTGGTATATGCTGTTATGTAAAAAGTTATCTTTTTTTGATCACTTTTAATTTTTAAAAACATGAATTACTTTTCGGTTCATCAATTGTTATGCATCGTCCAATATTTTCGTATCCATTATCAAAGAGGTCAGTAAACTAATTGTGATAATACTTCCAATGAAGCTAATTTTTATTAGCGAACAATTTATTTTCGCTTCAAAATCATTGAACTCGAATAATTTTAATTATTTTATACCTTTCGACTATATCGTTTTTCTTGTAATTGCTATGCGCTATTTGAGATACCCGGATAGAATTCAACTCTTGATGTATCCTATAACGGATATAGAGTTTCAGAAATCAAATGAACGATAAGCATTTCCTGAAGCTTTTTCAATGCATCAGAATGTGCAACGCGAGGAAAAATATTGCACTGTCTTCAACTTGTTTATTTAACACGTAAAAATTACTTTGGAGATAAAACAAAAAAAAAGTTTTTAAAACCTACTGATTTAATTGGTTGTAAAATAGAATAAACACTTTTACCCCTCTTCATCAGTTAATAAATTGTATCATTATTTTTGAGTACTGTTTACAATGTTGTGATGTGAAACTTTTTTTTAACTCTGATGTTATTTACAACAAATAATAATTGAAAATATATAATTCACGTATAATTTTAAAGACTTGTTGCTCTTACAACAAGGAAAATGAAACTGACAATTTATTTTGTCATTTGATTATAACAGATGTTCGATATGTTCTCCATTGAATAACCTCTTTGACGAAGAGTAGCATTTCGACGACTAATTTTTGAGGTGCACCACTGTGTATCACTTCCCAATTTTTTATACAATACTTGCTTCACGGACGAAGAATTCTTTTATTTAAATGGTGAGGTAAATCGTAATAAATGCCAATACTGGATTAACATTAATCCACAGTTATTTAGAGACTCACACTCAGCGACCTCTAAAGCTAAATGTGTTCGCAGGAATACTAGGTTACTAGGTTTTTCATATATGGCACTGTAAATGAAGATAAGTTACTTGCAAGCGTAAATCCAAGAATAAGTGAAGCAGCAGACGAACATTTTCAGCACGACGGTGCCCCACCACATTAGATCATGCCTGTAATGATAGATGGATTGGAAGGCGAATGTCTAGCAGGTTCGCCAGATATGATCCCCTGGATTTTTTTCACTGGGGACATTTAAAGACCCGCGTGTATGCTACTCTTCCAGAATTAATGGATGATCTGAGACATCGTATCCAAGAAGAATGTGACGGACTTAGTCAAGATGTTTTCCAATATGCGCAATGAATTTGAGGCACTTGTTCAACCCCCACTCCCCATAATGAAGAGAAGTAATCCTAATCCCTATGCATTTAGAACAAGAGAATATTAATAAAAATTAATCACTAAGTAAAATATTTTTTTTCTTTCAAGCGTTTTTTTTTAACATGCACCGACTTTAACTGTTTTAGTGATTTAATTAAGTATCATGTCATTTGTTAATAGTGCGTATACAGGGTCCTCCATTTGAAATTAGAAATATAGTTTATTTTCGAATGGTGAAATGCCTATCATGGTGTGTATTTTGTCAAAGAAAATTTTTATGGTGCAAACTTTGTCGATAGCCTTTTGAAAACTTACCAAACTGAAGGCAACCTAACCCCAAATTATTTAATAATATGGTTAACAAGTTTGGTTAAACTGGATAATTTCTCGCTATACGAAATGTCGTCCCCATCCAAAACTATTACCGTTGATTATAAAGATGGGATTCTGTTGTGTTACCGAAATTCGAGAAATAGGTCAAATAAGTACAAGAAAATTATTTACTACGATTGGATTAAGTATGATTTCAAATCTTAAATTGTCAAGAAAAATTACATCTTTTAAGTTTTACCCCATTTCAAATTCTGTTGCTAGTTAACTGCCCGGGTTGATTAGAACTTGATGTTTTTCATCGGAAGTTCTGAAGATATTATTTTGTTTTATTACGAACCTTCTTGGCTTTCCTCACTAAAACTTTTCGTTTTTTTGTTTTCATTAAACCAATGTTATCAGCAAATGCTAAATGATTTATCATTTCTCAATACACCTATTTTTTTTTGTGCAGCAGCAGTTTCTTGCCCTTGATCCTTAAGTAGGTATAGACTTAATGTGCATAATTGTTGGTATATTAGGTTTCTATTAATAAAAATTCTTAACTAGCCAGAGTGGCAGCTTATTGGGACTGAGCGATAGTGTCCACTAGAGTGATTTGGTCCACAAAATCTTTATTTTGTGGACCAAATTATCCATCACTGTCACTATAACTACTGGACTAGACCATGATTAATGTATAGGTAGTTTCTCTCTAACGCGTAAATTAATTTTTAATTAAAATGTAAAATTTGTTCAATTCTTATATTCCAAATATTTCCAATTTTTTTTATACCAGTGTTACATTTCATTTTCAAAAGTCACAACATTTAGAGTAGAATAATTATTACATAATATAATCAAAATGACAACAAAAACAACATAATGAGCCAACTATCATTCGTTGTTTGCATTCACATATAAGTACGATAGAACTCGTTATGTTTAACCTAAAACATTCTCATCTTCTTTTAAAATCCGCATATTTGTGTTCACTCGTAACTGCAACTAGATTAACAAACATTATCATTTCGATGATTTAGAAGCATATGACTTATAGGTAATCATAGAGGTTCTACATCGAGTTTAATTCACAAAAATTCGTCACGGGTTATTTCGCTTCAGTATAATAGTAAAAAAGTTGAAAAACACATGTTCGAAAAAAAATATTTTTGCGATCTTTCATGCCGACTCTCTAGTTTTAGCAGTTTTCTACAATTCATGCTCATTACTGTCACCCGATAGCAGTTTCTTGAAATCTTTTCATAACTGAACAAAACACAGACAGTCTTCATTGCAAGAAGAAAAAAACGTGGAGAATTAAACGGACATTATTGCATGTGTTCTCTACCAATAACAAATTAACGTTTCTAACGTGCACACATGCTGTGTGTTCCAAATGCTTGCCAGCCTTCTTGATTTTAATCATGGGACGTATTCAATGCAATATGTTTCCTCGTTAGACAAGGAGTGAAAGGACAGCCATAAATTAATGGCTCAGCCGACCAACAACTTCAGTTTATATTATGTTCTAAAAATATATAGGATGATTCAAATTAGATGTTGATACGCATCATTTTAGTAAGACTAGAGGTGTTAATTTATGAAGTTGACGTAATTTCGTACGTGAAGTGTACATTATTAATACAATCATAATTTTTCACATAATTCGTAAATTAGCCCAGTCTCAGCTCGTTTGTTTATAATAAATTTTCATTGTGGTAATGAACTTATGCCTAAAAAAATTTTTCTTAAAAATTTGAATTTTATTTAGCTTTTAATCGATTAAATCTTATTATCGTCAATATATTTGTAAATTTATCAATAATGTCGACCTTAAGAGTTATTGTTTTTGTACCATTCTATTCGAATCGTTACTTTTGAGTACTCGTAAGTATTCGTTACTTTTCAGTTAAGTACTCGTTACTAAATAGTCGTTACTCGAGTACTCGTTGTGTATATGCTTCGGGCACAGAGGTTGATTATACTGTCATTCATTATGAATTTGATTATTAATAGAAATATATAACATTTTTATTTATTTTAAATAAGAATTCTGTAATTAGGTACTTCAAAAAAGCTTCCTCAAAATATTGATGCTGGCTAAAAATTAACTCAGCCCATGTCGACTATGTTTACATTACCATTCATCAAGTATTCGATACTTACAGAAACATTCGAGTATTCGAATAACTATGTCGCTGGTGAATTTTGTATTTGTTACTTCGGATCCGGGCAAGTAACGAGTACTCGAGTAACGAATAGTTACTTTTCTTTCACCTCTACTTCGCAATGGACATGTGTTTCAGAGCATATCTGGGTTGTGATTGTAGAGTGTCAAGGTAAAATTGTGCTCAACATTCATAAATCCGACTATTTTCTTTTTTTAGAGAGCTTCAAAACGTAAAACGATTAATTTGTTGACATGCTCTGAGAGCATGTGAAAAAAGCAATAGTATATTTTTCAAAGTGAGGACGTCATCCAATTGCTATTCACACATTAACCTAATTACCTTTAAGCCATTAGATAGAGGAGGAGAAATCCATTGGGCTCAAATTTGGGGATCTTTGTTGTCACTCTGTTCATGCATGTCTACCCATACAGCATAGCCGAATAGAAGACACGTTTATCAATAACTTAAGTGTTGTCACAACGTCAGTATATTATTTATTTTACCATGGTAAACAGATTTTTGAAATTTTTGACTTAATCACTTAAAGAGCAGAGTAATCTTCTTCAAACTCAATTTACTTATTAATATTTTATACGTAAAATTGTTAAGATTTCATAAATCTGTACAGAAAAATAAAAAAAAGTTAAATAAATAAACATGCGAGCCGAAAACCTCTTTCACCAACCTAAATAAGGACGCTTATGATTTTCATGCCGAAAAACGGAGTAGCACATGTTGTTTAACGTAAAAAGTTATGTTAGACCCATACATTTTTCCATTTATTTTCAACCTTTTTGTCAAAAACAGATAAAACAGTTTTGTTTGTGCCCTTTTAAGGGCATATAACTTCCTAAGGGTGCGTTTTAGGCCACATGTTAATAAGGACTTTTTGGCTTATTTTAATAAGATTTATACACACCAGAAGTTTGGAACCCTCTTTTAGAAACACCCTATATAAGGAGATAAAAGTGTAACTATAGAAAAGCAAGATGAATACGCGAAGGGTTGTTGTAGTGCCAAAGGAATATAGGTAAAGTTGCAGAGTTTGCTGATAGGTAAAAGAAAGTAATTGTATCTGTCAGTTAGTTAGAATGAACAATTATGTAAAAAATACCCAGTCATACGAATTCATTTTTAAAGAACTGCCGGAGAAACAAAATTACCCAAATTAGTCTTATAATTAGTCACGTACATGTAGCATTATGTTATCGTAACACGAAAGACTTCAAAGGTGTACATTAGGGGTGCTATGAAAAATTTAAGAATTTAATAGTGGAGCTGTTTTTTTATCCCTATAGTAATAATTCGTTAATATTTGTATTTATTCTAATGATGAGCAAAGCACGACTAAGACTACAACTTCGGCAATCTTGAGATTCGTTCCAACAGAACGAATTACCGATACACAACCGATAATCAAATGTATACGTAGTAGCCCTCGTTCGTATTGAAAATTTCGTCGATTACGAAGTTTACTATATTGAAAAGTTCATAGAATTTATATGTTCGCTATGCCTTTTCCAGTTGGTTTAGACTGCTGAGATCCTAAACTTTCATTTTTGGAGTTTCTTATTAGACTTACAACTTTATCATTTTCATTCTCATTACTTTTCACTGCAAATGAACAGTCAATTTCCAGATACTTCCTAAAATCTTAAGTAATGAATAGTGAACAATAATTAATTTTTACAATTATCAGTAAAAATAAGATATTAGAATACTACTCTTACTTAAAATCATATAACAGACTATTACGTATTTAATAGATTTTTAATAAGAGATTACTATTATACCTTTTACTGTCAACCAATTAATTTTCGACATCAAATTTTATTATACTAATTATTTTTTATCAAGACTTTTTGTGATTAGCATACATAATTGAAAAGATATGAAAATTCCAAAATACAGATTTATTTGAGACTTAAGTCTTACTTACCATTTCCAAAACCAACTGCTCTTTTAATGTTAAAAGGGATTCGAAATTCGAAGGTTCAAAGGTAAAGGTTTATAATAAAAATC
Organism: Octodonta nipae; assembly: GCA_034190945.1. Classification (NCBI taxonomy): domain Eukaryota; kingdom Metazoa; phylum Arthropoda; class Insecta; order Coleoptera; family Chrysomelidae; genus Octodonta; species Octodonta nipae. The sequence goes on along the minus strand of CM067220.1, from coordinate 92,682,178 downwards.
ACCTATCGGCCTGGCGTTAAAAATAGGAATACTTTACAATTTCTCTTGGGTTATTTTCTTTATAACCAGTAAAATGTTGAAGTTATTGTTCAATGTAACGTAACAAACTATATTTTAAACAGAAGAATTGTTTGCTTCAGAAGGACGTGTATAAGGAATTCCAATTTTCAGCATATTCTTAATATAATAATATATGCGTATCATTTATAAATGTAATGATGTTTGAGATTTCAAAAAATAAATTTGACAAATCCGAGATGAAATAAAATTTATCTTTGAACATAATATATAGGTATTTTTTAAATTAATGGAAGGCATATAATAATAAGTTTTATTTGATCTTTGGTTAGAGTCATGCTTATTTGGTCTGAATCTGGCATTCTCGGTCTTCGGGTCTTGGTCTTGATCTTGTTCCGTCAGGCTCGGTCTTAGTCTTGCAACTGAAAGTATGAGATTGCAAAAAAAAGCCAAGATCAAGTCTGATTTTGTTCTTCTATTTCTCGTTTTCTACAGATAGTTGTTAAATTATTTGTAAAAAACACATAAACGTTAGCCTGATATTCGCTTCCATTAAACCCGTGAATGCAAATGAGGTAACAATTATGAGCATTTTGGATTTTAATTTAATGTCGATTTTACGCATATTAGGTTCATGAAAATTTTTTTTCATAAATGTTTTCATTCAATACAAGGAAATGTAAAAGTACAATTATCTACAAAATTTATAGGAACTTAATTACCAGCTGTCCGACAAAAATATAAGGGGGACTAACTAAAAAACTCAAAAAATGTCTGACTAAATTTTCGTGCTATTTTATTTCTAACTTACTCTCATTTAAACATAAAATGTTCGTCATTACTAAACATGTATCATGAAAATGACATGTTTTCCGATTTATCACACGAAAACTACCCGCGTTCAAATTGTACCAAAAACGAAAAACTATCGGACCCGGATATCATATGCCAGTCACGAATATGCAGCTTGCTGGTAATCATTTTCTTTTTTATAGCAGTGACCGTAGACTATAGTATCAGTAACTACTACATCGTAACTAACATTTTACATTAATTACTAGACTGTCACAATTTTTTTTATGTGAAATGTAAAAGGTATTAAATAAGTGTTGAGCTAAGGAAATCACCCTTTTCAATCATGCATTATTTATTTAAACGGAAAGTTCTAATCGGTAAGCTATCGGTATCTTTAAGTTAGAAGCACAGGAAGTCATTGTTGAAAATTCAATTTAATTTATGATCTTTTTGAAACCTAAACTTTGTTGTCAAGAAAGACGTGGCACTATCATATTTAGGTCATCGATGTTCGTGAGTACTGTATGCTAATAGGCAATATCCATTGAACAATCATCTGCTACGAAGTCGTAGTGTAATTTACAGAAGGGTAAGTATTTCGGCATACTTCCTCTAACTAATCTTTAGGCTATCACGTATTGTATTCAAACAGTTTTAATATATTTCCCATTTGTACAAAATGCGACTTTAACAATGGTCAAAATAAGAGAAATTATTAAACATGTGTGCAAAGAAGGAGAGACAGATATAAATAGTATAAATGATGTGACTTAACTAATAATATTTTTGTCTATGGTGATATAAAACAACCTAAATATTGAAAGGTTTCGAGCTCCAAAGTTGAGTTGATGAATGTCAAAAATAAAAGGATATTACAAAATATAGTAGTTGTAAATGAAAACAAATACAATACAGCAAAGCACAGCATAGTACTGAGCAGACATTAATGGAGGTTGGAGGGTGGGCGAAATGAGAATTTAGTTTTTTCTATGAAATAATATGCTAACAAGTATAATAAAAACAAACAAAAATAAAAATAGTTTCAATATTTGAAATAGAATAAACAAAAAATGCTTGTGATCTCAACTAAGAAACTAGTTTCAATTGTTGCTATTTCACAAAGTTGCTCAATAAATCCAGGCTATATGTCATTTATGTCCATTAAATCTTCACTTACATAGATTTTAAAATCAAATTTTCAAGAAAACACCACACATGCGTATGGTTGCTGGTACAAAATGACTACGTTTCGACAGACCCACTGCTGCTCTCTCCAGATTTCTTTGCAGTGTGTTGTAACAAGAAACATGGGCAGACTGATTCTAAGCCAGTGTGACCACACGTGAAGAAGGTACATACAACTCCATGTTTTTTCGTGAATACTTTTTCAGTTGCTAGTTGCTACCCTTTTTCATAAACTAGAGTATCCGTTTCTAACCTCCAAAGTAAAGAGCAGACAAAGACTGCATATCCGAATTTGATAAATTATAGACATAAAAACAGCAAAATTTGAGTGAAGCTAAAATATTCATTTAACAAAAAATTTCTGAAATGTTTCAACATTAACAGAAACTCTGCAAATACACGGAGTTTCAATGTGGGAAATTTACTTTTGTTTTCTGCTTTGAGCAGCTCCTCTCAAACCATGCAGTATCAATTAGACCGAATTTAGCTCTGTAGTCCAACTGATGAAACCCCCAAAAACGGAAGGGTCTGAAGTGGTAAAATAAGAACTAACATAAACTTCATAGATGTGCTTTTTACGTTTGGGATTCAGCAGAAGATTCGACAATCGCCGCAAATAATTTCCAAATTTAGCTCTTTCATATTTACAAGTATTAAATTGTTTGTACCACCATTAAGGTCTCTTGTATATTTATGTTACGTAAACACAAACATAGTGAGAAAACATATAACAGTTCATATTCTTTTTTTTAATATTTAAATTTGTTTCAGGTAAACAGCTTACCTTAAGATTTTTACTCAAGAAGGGGTAAGTTCAACATAAAAGAATATATTTCAATAAGCTACTGATAGGTTTGTCAAAAAAATCAAATAATTGTCTGAAGTCGTTTTTATTTATTAACCAAGAGTACTTTCTATACTTCTCCCTTCTGACTTTTTTTTTGTTTTTTTTTTAAATTGTTGTTCCTAATAACATAATACCGTGCATATATTTTGGTAGATGATATAACCGATCAGTATTAATAAAAATGTCTTATATAACTTTTGGGAACAAGTTTACGGTTTTCGAGAAAAAAATGTTCGAAGTTGCCAACCAAAGTAAGCACTTACGTGTGTATTTAACCATTTGTTTGCAAATCTGCTACAAATTTGCCAACAGAAAATTACAATAAACAAAATCCTCTCCCATTCTTGTCCACAGAAGGCATACTAAGGGCAAAAACAATTTATACATTGGATTAAATTTACTTAGTTCATTAAGCGTAGACCGTAATTAAGGATTATGGCTGAAGGTTCTGGTTCGGTATTGCAAAAAAAAGTAATGTGATATTTATTGTTTTGAATGTAACATTTTGACGTGCTTGGTTTAGCTAAGAGAGTTAGTTTTATTACAATATTAAATTGAACAATTTTCTCTGGATGTCTTTCCGTTTGTACAATCTTAGGCACGTACGGCCAAGTTGCCAAATGTATAGAAATTTCGAAAAATAGGTCATTAACTACACAAGATACATATATCCTTGTTAAGAGTTTTTAGTTCACAATTACCAGTACTATCACCTGCGAAAATATCTGCACTGCATTATGTTACACCCTGTACACAGGACATCATTTCATGAAAGGAAGGATAATTTTTGGAGATGCAAATGGTTTTGTTATTTTTGTATTTATGTTTGTATCATTCCAAGCAAAGAAACCAGTGCCCCTAAACGAAAACATCTGATACAATAGTAGAAAGAGACTTCAATGCGTAGCACAATTATACCAACTCCATATGACGTAACATTCGAAATGGGAATATGAAATAACATACTAACAAACTTTTTAGAACACATTAAGAAAAAAGAGAACATAATACATAAATACAAAACGTAAGTATTTTGAATTTTTTCACAACAAAGATTTAGCCACAAAGAAGAAGAACCTATGTTTTGTTCGTGAAGTAACTGACATTCCCAGATGATCAGTCGGATGAAACACTTAAGTAAATTTTGATTATACAAATAAATTAAGACAATGTGGAACTAGCCAGAATGAAAATCCGATGTGACTTACAAATCAAATATCTACTGGATTTCAGTAAGGGTGTAAGTTGCATAAAGAATGGAGGGCAAGGCTCACTCTATCTCATTCCCATAAAATAGGGCCTATGAAGTTATAAAGGGGACCAATGGCATACTATTTTGTAACACACTGCCTAAAGACAAGTATGAAGGTTGACCACCTGGATCCTCTGATATAAATTAAGAGCAATTATTACATTCTTATTTAATTTGGGTGGTATACTATATATTTAGGAGCATTTAGAGTCTAAATGCTCGTAAGTATAGATACCGTATAGCACTCAAATTAAACTTCTTGAAAATAATTTTTAATTAATTATATATGGACATACTAGAGTTTTGGTCGAATATTCTAGAATGACGTTACTCTATTTAAATGGATGTTTGACACACAAGAGTGAGACATAAAAATCCATAAATCAAATTTTCATTTTGCAATCTACATCAATAAATATAAAGCCATTGACAACGAAGTCAGAATAGACTTTGAAACGTTTGGTATTCCTGCAATATACGTAGTATTATTTCTATTGTGGTGTTATTCCCCAAAGAAACATAAAAATAATAAAAATCCATGTTCGGATCCTGAAACAAAAGTTTGATTTTAAGTTTTTATTTGTGAATTTTTAAACATAGATAATAAAACTTATTAACTGGTTGAAGGCAAGGACTGTAACAATATTTTGCGATATTTTCTAACGGTAGTATAAATTAAGAAAATTGGTATTAAATTAAATGTATCTACTTGGCTAGTATGTCAAAGCAAAATGACTGTACTTTCTAAATTACCTTCTAAAGTTATAAATCATTGTGGGCATCATACTGCTTTAGTTCAAGAAAATTTCCTGGACAGCATAACGCTAGATGGTGATTTACTCATAAAGTTCTTAGCAAAAGCGATGGTATATTAAGAAAGCTTCGAAACTCATTGCAGTTAACGGTTGCAACAAAGAATAAAATTGTAAACATATTTAAATCACAACAGGAGGTCACTTTGGATATCTCCGTTAATAATGGACTCCTAAAACGTAACTAAATAATAGAACGTTACATTGAAATTTAATTACGTTCTATGAAAGACGTATTAGGTATGTGGACTATCGTAGTCTAATCGTCCTGTATAACAGCGTACAATTTCTCGAAGAGAACGTAAGATACGACACACAATGAACAAAGAGACTTATTTATAAACACAAGAGATGCATGTAACATGTGCTCTTAAACTCGAAGCATTGCAAAACAAACACCGAAGCCACCATGGCATCGTTAGCAGGAGCGTAGCCGAGACCGCTCGCATCACTCTAGTTATTTTCAGTGTGAGAGTACCTATGAAACATACAAATAAAACGCATACACACACATTTATTTCGAATGTTATTGAGGCAGGCCATCCGAGAAGGTTTATGCGTGATAAATGTGTGTTCAGCTAACCGCAGAATTCAAAAATAATACCAACTGCGAGCGCCCGAGATGCGTTGGCTTTACGAAAGTTTAACGCCCTTTAAGCTACTGTTTAGCGATTATTATCTTTCAAGAAAATAAGTCTCAAGTCAGTCCATTGCAGCTAACCAACTGGAAGTTCTATTTCTGTTGACAAAAACAACTTTTTTTCTATTCGTTTGTTATTAAATCAAAACAACAATAGCGAGCGTATTAATCCAAAGTCGGAAGCATTTCTATATGGTTTGAATTTATTAATCGTACATAAAAACAGCATCAAGGAATGATAAACAATAAAAGTATTAACTGTATGCACCATATGCAAACTACACATCACTGGAGTGAAATGTCTATGCAAATGACATTCAGAACAGGAAAGTGATTTAAAATAGTTTACATAAATATATTGTACTTTTTCATTATTACTGGAGTGATTTTGAAATAAACGAGCCTTTTACGACTCAGGAGCGTGATAGAGGTAGACGGGTGGGAGGATCTCTCCTGGAGGACTGAAGGTCAAGTCGGCCATACGAATGTTTGTCCGCGCAAGGATCGAAAGAGTTTTTTGGTTGAGCTACTTCTTACTCGTTTTGAAATTGAAGAGAAAGGTTTTTCACTTTGCATTGGGATGTGCGATGAAAGCTGGGTTTCCTCCTATACTCCGCAACCAAAAAGGGCTAGTTTGGATTGGAGAATAAAGGGAGAGCCAGAACCATCAAAAGCTAAAACTCGTTTGTCAGCCTAGAAGGTGATGTCAACGTTATTTTGGGACTCTCAAAGAGTTTTTCTCGTTTATTTTCTTAATGATTATCATACAATAAATGTTGGCTACTGGCTATACTACTAGCATCTTCTTGACCAAGTCTGCCTATCCGAGAAGTTCTGCCCTGCACGCTTCCCCCAACTGCCCAAAAATTGGCACAAATGCATTGTTCTAACCTTATACTATGCGATTTTCATATGTTCTGAGACTCTTAAAGTAGCACTTGGAGGCTGGGTACCTGTTCGATGAGGGACATACATTATTAAAGGAACTATCTAGAAAAATAACTGTAAAATGTGTTTTTGACTTGAATGTAAACTATTCTTTTCTTTTCTTCATCACATTCATATTCTACGCCAAACATTTTTAGCGTATTTACTGCTATCATGTGATTCCCGAGAAGGGGATAGACTTGCCGACCCTTGACCTTTTGCATGTCTTTGCCTTGCCCCACTCGAAGACAAAAGCTGAGTAGATCTATGATTGCAGTTTTGGATACTGAAATACTTTTACAATAATAAACGCGCAATGATTTTTGGTGTATCTATAGGTAGTGTTTGACAAAATTAGACTATAAGAAAATTTTCTAGCTCACTAGCTGTACAGGGTGCTTCTTAATATATGCGCCAAAGATTGGATGAAAATGCGTTACAACGATTAGTTGAAAATGCGTTATCGAAAAAAAGCAAAAAGTTCATCTAAACGTAAGCCGAGAAACGATTAATTTTCAAAATACAGGGTGTTTAACAATAATGTAGGTACGCCACGGGCGTTATCATGTTGATCATTTTTAGTTGTTAGTATACGAAATTTGTCAAAAAATAAATGTTAATGAAATATATTATTATTAAAAATGTTTCACATCCTGTATCTTGAAAATCAAACATTTTCATACTTACGATTAGATGAAATATTTTTCTTATTTTTGGATGAAGAATCTCCAGCTGAGCGTTACTTCATATATTTTTTAAAACATCCATAATTTTTTTGTTTTTTTAGGGGGTTTGGATGGCTACTGATCGTCCAGGGAACATTCGTATATTTGAGAATTTGAATTTTTAGGAAATCCAATGACGTTCTCAATAACACAGCTGATTTATTTGTAGGTTTTACTTGCCTCAGCATAGGCAAGTCAAAATGACAATAAAAATAATTTGGTCAAGTGCGAGTTGGACTCTCATACTTAGGGTTCCGTACCACCTTCAAGATTCGAATATTCCAGTTTCAGACAAGCAGGGAATGAGAGCATTTTCTTATACTTACCCTTATATCTTTTAAAGGAAGCGTTTTAAATTTATAAAAAATATACACTTTGATTTTCCAAAAATAGACTTTTTATTTTATCTGCTTTAGGATTCGCTTGATTTTTATCACAATACATATGTATTAAATTTTCTAATTTGGCCCCCAAAAAGTAACATTAGAGTTTTATTTTACTAATAAACTTTCAGAAATGCCTTTTATAATCTACTGTCTGAGTTTTGAGGCTCTGTAGATTGGAAGAAAAACGGCAAAATAGGTAAAAGTTTAAATTATAAATTATTAAATCTGTTATTCAAATTATTTAAAAATATAAATAAACTATATTTTTCAAATTTTAAATAGTGTAGTTTCTAAAGTGGGAATTAAGTCGATGTTATATTTTTAATATCTTTTATACAAATGATTTAAAAATATGTTATATTTGTAATTCACATAATGAGCCTTTTATCTGATATATTACATGATGCGTTTGAAAATACTGAATCTTTATTTTCCATTTAGTTGTATAATTTGTCCCTAAAATTACTATGGGGGTTTTCTAGTAATTTATTTTCCGTTTAATTAGAATTAGGGGATTTTTTTCATATTTTTCCTATAAACAAAAAAAATGAGGTCTTAGAGTTTGGTGAATAACGGGGAGAGAGGGTAATTCTTTTAAAATATTTTTTTAATATATTTTAAAATATTCATTTAAAAAATATATATTTGTACCTATTCGTCATAATGAGCCCTGGGATTTAATATATTACATGACACGTTAGAAACAATTATAATTTTTTATTTTCCATTTAATTCTATAATTTACCCCCCAAATTGAATATTAGGGGTTTCTTCTTATTTTTCCAGTAAAGTTCAGGTGAGGGGCTATACTTCCAGTTTTTCAAAATTTTTCAGCTTATGGTTTCGGAGATAAGGGGGGGAGTGGGTAAATTTTTTTATATTTTTGTTAATATCTTTTAATTAATTTATTTTATAAATATGGAAAACATATATTTGTTTTCTTCATCATGAGCCCTTTTATTTGATATATAACATGCTGGGTTAGAAACAATTTTAATTTTATATTTTCCATTTAATTCTATAATTTGCCCCCCAAAAAAATATTAGGGGTTTTCCTTATTTTTCCAGTAAAGTTCAGGTGACGGGCTATACCTCCATTGTTTTTTCAAAATTTTCCAGCTTATGGTTTCGGAGATAAGGGGGGGGGAATGGGTAAATTTTTTTATATTTTTGTTAATATCTTTTAATTAATTTATTTTAAACATATGAAAAAAATATATTTGTTTTCGTCATAATGAGCCCTTTCATTTGATATATAACATGATGGGTTAGAAACAATTTTAATTTTCCATTTAATTCTATAATTTGCCCCCCCAAAATAAATATTAGGGGTTTCTCCTTAATTTTCCAGTAAAGTTCGGGTGAGGGGCTATACCTCCATTTTTTTTTTCAAAATTTTCCAGCTTATGGTTTCGGAGATAAAGGGGGGAATGGGTAAAAATTTTTACATTTTTGTTAATATCTTTTAATTAATTTATTTTAAAAATATGAAAAAAATATATTTGTTTTCGTCATAATGAGCCCTTTCATTTGATATATAGCATGATGGGTTATAAACAATTTTAATTTTCCATTTAATTCTATAATTTGCCCTCCCCCAAATAAATATTAGGGGTTTCTCCTTAATTGTCCAGTAAAGTTCAGGTGAGGGGCTATACCTCCATTTTTTTTCAAAATTTTCCAGCTTATGGTTTCGGAGATAAGGGGGGGAATGGGTAATTTTTTTTATATTTATGTTAATATCTTTTAATTTATTTATTTTAAAATTTAAAAAATATATATATTTGTTTTCGTCGTAATGAGCCCTCTCATTTGATATATAATATGATGGGTAAGAAACAATTTTAATTTTATATTTTCCGTTTAATTCTGTAATTGGCCCCCCAAAATTAAAAGTAGAAGTTTCTCCTTATTTTTCCAGTAAACTTCAGGTCAGAACCTATAAATCTATTTTTTTTTCAAAACTTTACGTTTTATAGTTTCGGTGATGGGGGGGGGGAATGGGTAAATTTTGGTATATTTTCGTTAATATCTTTTTAAATAATTTTTTTTAATATGAAAAAAATATATTTGTGTTCCTCAGAATCAGACCTTTCATCTGATATATTACATGATGCGTTTGAAAAAATTTTTAATTTTCAATTTTTATTTAATTTTATAATTTGCCCCCCAAAATTAATATTAATTGTTTCTCTTTAATTTTCCTGTAAAGTTCGGGCAACGCTCTATATTTCCTATTTTTTTCAAAATTTTAGGCTCAGTAGTTTCTGAGGTCAGGGAGGGGAGGAACGGTCGATTTTTTTAGTTTTTCCCCCCAGAAGTATATTGTATATACGGAACCCTAAAAATGACAATTCTACAATTAAAATTAAAATGTTTGACAATAGTATGTGTCGCATGACATAACTAAGATAATTTAATTTGATAGTTTACAGGGAAGCACAGAAATTGTAATGATCATATAATAATAACCCAAATTTGAAAAGGTTATATTCAGAATTTTATGTGGCGCATTCGCCAATATATCTCTATTACAACATAAAACGTGAGTTAGCCAAGCGAAATTCGGTAACCCGGTACCTAATATATAATAAATAGGTGAAAGTTTGTTTGATTATATATATATATATAATTCTACAAATTCTTTTCATAATAAAAAGCTACACTATCGTTGAGTATTAAAAAAAAAACTAAATGCTTGGATAAAATAGATCTAAAATACTCACCGACCGTTGTTATATATATTAAAATAAATTGAAGATTATAAGGTGATCATTAAATGCACTTATTAATTCAAAAAGACAACTGAAAAGTTTTTGGAAAAATTGACTGTTTTAAATCGTAAGTGAAATACGACAAACATCCTTTGCTCAGAAAATCCAGCAAATGTCGAAAATATCAAAAATGTCAAATGTCAAAAGTTCATAAACATAAAAATGTGCAAAATAGAGGAAATATTAATTACATCTAAATTGCAAAAGTTCGAGTATTTAAATAATAATAACCATATTTGATGTTTTTAGAATAATAAATTTAAAAATTATTTAAAAAAGTTTTGCAAACGCAATACATATATGGACATTTTTTACAATGGGTCAATGGAACAAAAAATAGGAACTCTACCAATTAAAATGATTCTTCAGAGAAGAAAAGTCGTCTTATCACCGTAACAACACTGCCTTAAGCGACTACCTACGTAAACAGTCTTGCGAATAATACAATGAATAGTCAATTTCAGAGAATGACAATAATGCAGTTTAACAAAACATTTATTGTCAAGTTCATTTCTGAAAAATGTCGCAAGTTATATCTCAAACAGTACATGCGATGGAAAAATCAATAGTCGTACAAGAACTTTTATAGCCAATTTTGTCTCGTACCAGTTCCATTCCAATATATCAATTAAATGCTCTGTTACGTTATGTAATAATTGAGTCTGTGAGTTGTAGAAATAATCAAAATTCTCCACGGTCGATTGAATACAATTACTGAGAAATTTTATAAATATTAAAACAATAAATTAATTACATAGATCTATTTATGTGATTACTGGTATGTGAGATAATAAATATTTGAAATATGTTCGTTCAATAGGTGGTTCTTTCTCTGTCGATAATAAAGACGAATCGTTTTAAAGAAATATTGTCAATCACAGACTGTTTATGAACACACTTACCAAACTAATTGTTTGAAATACGAGGTTATTAGAATTAAATTAAATGTCGAAATAGCAATTAATGAGCTATACGTATCGTGCCTTGCCTCTTCAACTCTGGATTACAGCTTGTACATCGCGTTCGTAGATTAATTTCACTTTAGTGAATTTAAAATTTAACCGAGCAATTCTCTTCCCTTCGATATCAGGTGATGCAGCAAATGCAGGTGCTCTGACTTAATTTCACTGTTTTATAAGTAACTAAAGCTCCTTAGTACATTCCTTTTGCTCTTATCGACGGCTTGTATCATGGGTTGTTTCTTTGCTACTAAACTTTATTAAACTTTGCAATATCTTTATTTGATAGGTGTAGCTCGATTTCTGTAGCCAAACCGATAACGGTTGATTTCTGTAGCCGATGATGTCATATGCCCAAATTAGACAGTGTTGAATAAACGTCCTGGACTAAAAAAGGCCCAAGATCGTAACTATTGGGCGAATTAAGAACTTTATGCTAAGAAAAATATTCTACACATTTCTTATATACTGGAAATACATGAATAGAAAACTAAATTTTGTGGTCCAAATCATTTCATCAATTTTGAAACAAAAAGTAAGCTTCGGCAAGGTTCTGAAAAGGTCTAAACAGAGTGTCGCATCAAACCGTAAATTCAATGTGGGTTGCTTTTCTTCATTCATTGGTAAAAACTATTTTAATGCCTTAGGTATTGAATATAAAATTTACAATAAATGAATTCTAAAAACTTAATATATTTTATGTACAATTATTAACATGTTGAATCATTTTCATATACCTAGCAATTAAATTTGATAATAGATTTATAAATTAAGTTAGATAGGATATTAGTATGAGAATTGTGTTAAATATACTCACTGATAAAGAAATCGCAACAACTAGAAGAAGATGTTTAACTTTAATATTGTGTTGCTAAAATATGGATGTTATAGTAAGGAGTAAATTTAAGTAAAAAATAAGGAGTTTTTTTATTAAGTTTGTTAATAATGTGTTTGTTCACCGCGGTTATCTATACACTCCTTAACACGTCCTGGCATTAATTCAATATGGTGATCTATTTCTACTTTAGGAATACTATCCCAAGCTACCTTAGAAGCTCCAAAGTCGGTGGGGTAAATTTCCGAGCCGTCTACCCATCCAATTCCAAATATGTTTTATAGGCGAATGATCGGGGGTTCTGGGCGATCATGGCAACAGATTCATATGGGTCGCTTCAGAAAATTTTAAACTATCTCGGGCAACATGAGTCCGAGCATTATCTTGCTGAAATATGCGATACATGAGCCGATTAAGTAAGGAATTACATACGACTCCACTATTTCCGGAAGATAACTTTGCGCTCTCATGTTGCCTCGAACAAAGACTAAATCTACTTCCATATGCAATAGCATCCCATACCATAACGCCTACTGTTCGGTGTACATGTCGCTCAACATCAAATTGAGGTTGACATCTTTGTCCTCGACGTCGACCAATCCAAAAAATTAAGATATTAATATTAATTGCAGTAGCTGATAAAACAAGAACTCATTCTGAGGTATGCAGAATATTTAATGAGAAGTATCCTGACCGTCACATTTCCCAGTCTTCGGTGTGTATTAGAATAGAACAAAAATTCCGTCAATTTAGAACTGTCAAATATCTTCCCAAACCTGGGAAATAAAAATTCAATGACAGAATAAATTGGATATATTGTTAAATGTTAAGAAAAAAGACACAGAAACTTACAAGAGAATTAGCTGGTGACAATGCTGTAAGCAAAACATCTGTAAGAGAACATTGCAAAAAATATAAATACTATCTAGATTAAATTGAACTGGTTCAAGAACTAAATGACAATGATCTTGATCGTAGATTAGAATTTTGTGATATGGTTACGAATAGATGCCAAGAGAATCCGACGTTCTTCAAATATATGCAAAATCCTCAAGGGACGAGGAAAGGTCATACTAAGTAGGTATTCTATGAAATTAAACGTTGGGGCTCGCATAATAAATAACAGAATAATTGGACCCAAATGGCGTACCCAGCTTTTGGTTTAGGGAGGGGTGTAAATTAGGATAAAAATTGCCTTAGAGGCGGACAAATCGAAAAAAAAATTGTCTTAGAAAGAAGGACAATTCAGAAAAATGTTTGGTCGGGGGGGGGGAGGCAGCAAATTTATGTGAAGGTTTAATAGCTCATGGCAGGCTTTTCAGGTCCGGGGAGAAGCAGCTGCCCACTGCGCCCCTGCTCCCCCCTCGGTACGACTATGACTGGACCATATTTTTTGAGGGGGCATTAACTGGGCGAGTTACTTGGATTTTTTGCGAAATGTTTTAATACTTTTTCCTGATACTGTTAACGCTTCAGACATTAATAAAAAGATATGGTTTCAACAAGATGGAGCTGCACCACATTTTTCAGTGCGATCTTATCTCAATTAAGTATTTCTTTCTATGACATCAAATTATTTTACTAATTAAACAATTGAGAATTGATTTTTCTTATTATCCTTTAATTTTTTAGGGGTGGTTAATAACCCCAGGGGGTTAGAGGGCAGGTGAATAATTAAAATGTGATTTCCTATATAAAAATTGAGCTGCTTCAGGATTTTTCATTACATTCAAAATCACGAAGAAAATGAATATATCCGTTACTTTGGAACGTCACAGAATACGAGTGCTTGCAGACTTTTATTTAGAAACAAACCATGCATTTTAGTTCCATGATAGCTTATTAGTTTAGCAAAAATTAACAGAACATTAAAATAAATTTAAAAAATCTTTGCTTCAGTTGCCTCAAAACAGGAATACTTTTTAAAAGTTTTCGGCCACCGATTTGAAAAAAAATATGTAAAGGCATGTTTGAATTATGTCAAATTTTAATTTTTTAATTTACATATTACACTGATTGGTAGCGTACCTGAAGGGAAGGAAAGGATCATTGCACATTGAGTGTGCTTTTTCACACAATCCAATCAATTTCCAAACTGTGGAATATGTTAGATCTCTTTGATATTTAGTTGATTCATTCACTGACTATGTTATTATATTAAATTTTTAATATCAATATCTGACTCACACTGTCTACGGAAATATATTTTTAAAGTATAGTGAAGAAAAGTCTTTGTATTTTTGTTTTCCACTTCATATTAATATTAATCTTACCAACTAAAAATGTATTCAGGTTAGCAGGATGATCTTTTTTTCGTTCCAGCCATCGGTGACCTTTAGTAATAAGCATACCGCATATGACACGACGAAGTTTCACAATATGGAATTTATTATATACTTCGTTATAGATATCTACTCGGCTAAGACTGTAAAAATCTCGAAATAATGAAATTATTATTGGCCAGCAAGGACTTCTTAAAGACCTAATGTACGCATTCCTTTCGCGGACAGGAGTGGTTCTTTGCTTACATCGCTCGGAATGTTTTCGTGTAGGCGAAAAAGTCTGCTCGAAACTGTTGAAGCTAAAAGATGAAATTGAAGTAAAGTTTCACCATCGACCAAATAAGGAAATGTTAAACAAACGTGTCACTACAATTCTTCATGTGTAATTATGTAGTTTGAAAAGCATTTCTTTCACAAAAATCTACTTGTGGAATTTGTCACGAATTCTCTTGACAATAATAATGATATATTAAGTTGATATATTTTTTTTTAAATAACTTTTGATCTTGATGTCATTTCGATGGACTTTTGGAGCTGATTTTTCAACAGTTCTTTTGAGTATTAAAATATGCGAAAATTCATTTTTCAAAATATCCTCAATCTATGGGTCTAGAAATGATCTTGCCTTGTTTAAAAGTCTACTTCTACGCCGGGTGTCATATTAATTTCTTGTTTAGTTTAGTAGCTGAAAATTCAACTAATGGATCAATTCTTATTCTTTGCTTTAGTTACTGGGCGTGTTGTTATCTCTTATGGTACTAATACCAGCCTTGCTCTGTCCATAATTCTTCTGCCTTTACAATAGACATAATGAATAATTTTGAAAAATTGAAAATATTTATAAAAATATAAAAAATACTTATTTCTGCAACAAGGTTTGGTAGGAATAAAAGACCATTTTTTATTCTAAATTTCACGCCCAAACACTCATCAAAATTATGGGATGTGTACCTGACATCTCTGTCAGTTTGTCACTAGTAAACACTATGTGATACTACAGTAATTTCTTTATTTATGTCTTAAATATGAATTCTAAAGTTTATCTATAAGTGTCTCAGTTCTCCAATTTATTTTTGTGAACATAACTTAGAAGTAAGTTTTACTTTAATCCGTAGATTCTAAGATATTGTGCGTTTAACTTATAGGATATTGTTATGCCAAATCTCTTGGTTATCTATTCTACCAAGATTATAGGTTCCTGTAAGTAATCTTCTTTCGAGATCAACGGAAGGTTGTCTACAGAGAAAAGTTAGATAAGTAAAGTGTTTGTGTTAATCAGTATTCCATTTTTATATCCTGTCTTTCGTACCTTCAAAATTTTAACAAGTTCTATGTTAATGTTGGGGAACTCAGCAATATTGTCTTCTCTGTTTATAATATATTCTGTAATTTGAATATTCTGGCAATGTCAATATTCTTTTCCTAAATATCATTTGCTATTCACTTAACTTACGCTCAGTTATCAGTTTGAGTTAATTATTGTGTATATTTTTTATGTTGTATTTCATAAGTTTATTTTCCTGTAGTTACTACGCTAATTTTTTTGTTTCCTTTTTTTAATTGCTAGTATTAGCAAAGTCTTTTTGGGCCCTCCGTGTTTCCACAATTCTGCTTTTATGTGATGTTTTTTGTAGTGTTTTCACCAATTTGTCAAAATACATTTCATCTAAACCTTCACTGAGTGTTAATAGTTGTTTTTTATTATCACACCCACATCCTCAATTAGGACGAACTGTTTTGATGAACCAAAAGCATTTGGACGGCTGTGAAGTTGAGTAGTAAATGGTTTCACACTGGGGTCTTAGTTTCTTCTTCCCATTTATTTTCAAGTAATTGTGCACTTTAATATAGGTACATAGCAGTTTGGAATAGCACTTTTTAGATCAAACACGATACTTCGAATTCCAACATAGATAAATTTAACGTTGTTTTCACAGCTTTCCTTTTTAAGTCCGCCTTACTTGAGAAATGCATAGATATTTTCATTTTTTCTGCTTATATGCAAGTTTTTTTTAAATCCAAATTGGGGAAATCCAAGTAGTCGGCTAAATTTGGTTGTTCTTTTAGCACTTCATACAAATTTGTTCTCGTCGTCAAGTTAATTTCATTGAGTGTGGTAACAGAGCTTGCCCCAGATTATATCTTATTACTTTTATTGAAATCTTTTTAGGTGCATTTGAGAACAACGACCTCCCTCATTTTTTGACATGCGTCTCTATGGTGTACCTCAAATCATTCCGTCCGATCTTTTTATATGGTCCATCAATCGCATTGCAGACGATCACTGCATCTCCTCTCAAAATAAGGATTCTAGTTCAGGATGGTTTTGGCCCACTTTTCACCTTTGCCTCTTATATAAACTCAAATGTCACATTTTTCCGTTATATTTTTTACTTTCTTGCAAGTCTCTCCCTTCCGATTTAGCCTGATAATGTAAAAGTTGTAAGAAGACATTTTATTTATTTGTCTTCCTCCATTCATTTTTCTGTTTCGGAGTAGTTTCTTACATATTTCTAATTCTAAGTATCTTTTGTTTACATTTCCTATATGTAATTTTCTTAAATAACTATCTTTGCCTTATTTGTTTTTAGTTCTTGTAGTTTATCATTTTAGAAAAAATTTATAATTAATTTTACCTACGATACTTGATTTTATCCTCTCTTCAATTATTTATTTAGCTGTTTTCCATATTCCAATGCATCTCGTTTCAGTCCTTTTACCTAACCCTACTTATTTCTTTTATCAAGGAAATTTTTTTCTTTTGTGTCTATTGAATTTTACAGCCCTAATTAATTTGTGGTGGCTATTTATGCTGAATGAATTTCCGGTTGTTACATTTTTTGTCTTTGAATCTGATCCATATTTTCTGTTTTTTGAAGAATTGTTGTTCTCGTTCAAATATTTATACAGAAAAGAAATGAGGAGAGGAAACTCCAATGAGCAGGCAGAATAATCAAGTCCCTTCTGTGTCTGTAAAGTAGGTGGAAACGTCAGAAAATTCCAATTTAATATATTTTTTCCTAAGAATTACTGCCAGAAGTTACGTTGTTTTCAGTAGTTTTCCCTGTATATGATGTCACAACAAATTCAGGGCATCAGACCTCCGTAAGAGCTGATCAATACACAGTATAAGCATTTGCGTTCTCTTATTAAATGATTGTCACATTATATTGTAAAATAGGGAATTGATTGGAATATCTGGAAAAGAATATTTAGTCATTCATTTTAGCAGCCTTGAAAAAACATTATAAAATGTATCCTATTGTTATATTACAGACATATGTGACCTTCAGTTACCTTTAGCAGCTTCAGTAGTCAATTGAGTAGGCGAGAAGCCCCGGGCAAACGCCTGAAACACACCCAGACATCCATCCCTCGCATCACAACCGAAACTCTTCTGAGGCGGCATCAGTAAGGCAATAGATTTTATAGAGGCAGTCGAAGCGGTAGGGCATTTAGGCCCTTAGCGCTTTTTACGTTGAATCCGACAAAGCGGTTGCAGATTGCGGAGGTCATTCCAGTTCGATGGAAGCCATTTAATGAAAAACGACAAAAGAATCCTAACAACAGAGCCAACCAAACCAATCTCTTCCTCCTGCTTCATCCTATTTCCATCTCTTTTAGTGCTGACATTTTTATAAGTCTTCCTCGTTCGCAACTGGATGAAAGAGACTGGATTTAGTTGTAAGCGAGAGGTATTTTATTTCCACTCTTCCAGAAATATGACGATGCGCGCAAAATGTCATCGAACCGAAGCCGTCAGTTTTGTAGAGGCGGTTTGAGTAAAGCTCTAGAGAAAGATGCTTTTTAATTAAAATTGATAGTGTTTCAAAACATTTTATGAAAAAATGTTGGCAGATGAGAAACAAGTCACACTGCATATACTTTGGTAACTTCAATGTTTCGTAAAGATGACATATAAAAGTGAGGTTGATAAGTAATGGAAAGTTAAACCAACTGATGAAGGTATAAAGTTGTATTCTTTGAGCTTCATTTCTACACATTGTAGTTGTAAAGTTTTAATTTAACTTAACAGACACCAACAAAAAATGCAGAAAGTATAGAAAAAAGTATGGTATCTATTGGAAAACGGTGTACTCTATAAAATCTCTATTTATTGTTGAAGATTTGAAAATAGGCGTATTCGGAATTAATCAGTTTAGGTCTTCTTCTTCAGTCCTAATATGTGACTGTGTATACGTTTATGGTTATAAAAACATTATCTATACAAAAGTTATACAATTCAATTTAAATTTCTAATCAAGCATGCAAGCAGAGCAGACATTTTGGATAAACTTGCGGAGAAATATTTGATTTTTGTAAAAATCAGTAATGCAAAATAATTTAATTGTAGTAACTTAGCCTCCCAATACTGTAGTATTTGCAGATTTAAGTTTGGGAGTGCATTTGCCAATGAGCTCTTTGAGGTTGAATAAAAACATATATGCGCCGGTTCTCTTTGTGTAATGACTAACACACACACACATGAACTCCTTTAACATTGCATGATATGCAGGTGAAAAAAGATTATATTTTTGCTTGCAGCTTTGGTAAAGTTTACATCAGTGGTTCTACAATGTGCTATCAATGCCACTTAATTTCTGGAGGATGATGTTTATCAGCGCAGCTAATCAATAGTCTTAGTATGGTTACTCATTATGTTCAGAATTTGAATCTTTACAATATTTTTGTGAATAATGTTTTGGGTAGCGTCAATTGCTTTGAGATATTATGTCAATTAAAAAGTACGCATACATTTTCCTATATAATCCCTTGGTAACGGCTAAAGTTCTACTGGCAGTAGGGGGAACTTAGTACGTTCAATCCAATGCTAAACTGAATGGATTAAAATTCGGCTTTTTTTTGCTTTCGAATTACTGGGTTAAGTAGGATGCATTTGCTTCCTACTTTAGGGTGTTTTTTAGGATATTCAAACGAACAGTATACAACAAATCAAACAAAATACCCTCACAACACTTTGGTCTATAGGCCTTAATAACCAAGAAAATCCTAAATACATTTGTAAGTAAATTATTGTCAATGCGTCAACATCGCGTCCTGATGTAGTTATTACATATAATTTTACGCTGCCAAAAAAAATCGTCGAGGAATTAATCATTCTAAATAAAAACCAAACGATAAAAACCATTCAAATAAACAATGCCGGCAAGAAGAGGACTCCCTTAAAACGATTGATTAAAGGCTTTCGAGCCCACTCCGGAATTAGAAATCATATACTCTAGCGTACCAGAATACAGAGAGAATCATCTTCATAACGATAAAGGTAAAAGATGGCGGTGGATGAGCAGCAAGTTTTGAGTTGAACAGATTGCATCGTAATGATCATCTGTTCGGTATTACTCAAAGTTGTTAATGTAAATAAGTCGAATAAGTCTTGGTCGAGTCTTTATATTGAGCTTAAAAATGTGTAATTGAACCCAAAGAAAAATGTATCACCATATAAATTCCTAATGAAATAAAGTCGATTTCAAACATTTTAATTCAGCAATTGAGTAGAGAATTACATTTGTTTCGGTAGATAAAACCTTTGACATATTTCTGAAATAGACTTGGCCCTACATATTAATTTTTTGAAGAAAAATTTGCGGAACTATTTTAAAATACAGAAGGATGAAAAGCTCTATTTTAACCGCTTATTTATTCAGGAACACATCAGTTAATTTCAATTTGTTCACTGAGACAAATGTACGTACTTATCTAATAAATAAACTACAAAGTTATTATTTTCAACAGAAACGCTGCACCAAACTGGACGATCTACTTCACTTCTAGTAAACATCTAAAAAAAATTTCACTATACACAAAACAAACAAAAACTACGACCACATAAGTGGTTTGTCAATATTAAAGTAATTATTAAAGTCAAATGATTATTTTAGTAGCTAAATTTGAAGTTTTAGGAGCGTTTTCAGTGCAAAATTTTCTGTTTGATACTGAAAAAATAGGTGTTTTTAACAAAACTACAGTTCTTTTCAGAAAACGTTTTTGTTTTATTTTCACCAGAATTGTTATTTTTCAAAATATTTGCACTTGTATCTACCGTTTACACCCTGTTGGTTAACTTGGGTACAATCTACATTTGTGCAGATATTCCTGCTTATATTAGTTGAAATGACGTGAAAAATGCAATAGAGATGATATAAACTACTAATTAGTAATATATTTTATAAACATGCCCGACTGTCGCAAATGACTTCAACGAAGTAATTTGTATTCTTTTGCTGATGATTATTTCAAAACGTTTATTTTCAGCCATTAATATGTTATTGTCCTAATTAAGTAAATGTATTGTTTTCAACAAAATCCTAGGATGCTTTAACAATTGTTTTCTAATATCAGTGTAAAAATGTACGTGGTTTGCATTACAAAACACTTAATTTTATTATTATGCTGTAAACGTTAAGGTATGCCCGTTCGATAACAACTACAAACTCTTCTTAATATTAACAATTTTAAAAGATTTCTCAACACCGCTTTCTTTTGGATGGTAAACAAGCACAAGACAAGGCTTAAAAATAAATGTAAGACATAACGGCAAAATTGTTTTCTCTCGAATGTTGAAACTGTCATCTCTGGAGACGAAACACAATAAAGTAGAGGAAATGGAAATGCAATATTCGTTCCCGTACACTTTATAGCAAACGAGATCTCAAGGGTGTCACACCAACCGAGATTTTAAACCCACTTAACTGAGAGATACGTTAGCTGAAATGAAGCTAAAGCCTATCACAATGGTCGAGGAATTGTAATTTTGATGGCATAGGAAATAAATGTCTTCCCGGTATTTCTCGGGTAGGCTGATTTTCCCATTTTGATAAAGAACAATTCAATTGTTCTCGTAGTCGATTTCTTACATCTCTCGTAATTAAGATTGAAATGAACAGGGAGGATTCTTCGCAAATGTGAGAATAGAATCCTATGTTGAGTTTAGTTGTTTTCCAAAATATGGTCAGTTTTCTGCTTCTACAAAAAAGTCTTTCAAGAGACAGAGTGTTCTGAAACAATAGGTTTATATCAACTTGATGCAAAACCGTACATGAACGATTCAGCGCATCCCAATTATCTCAAAAGCGTACCAACAAGAGCTTGCACGGTACACAAAATGATTCAGTTTTTTGTACCAACCAAAATATGTACTGTATATGAACGGTTCTCGTACGGTTTTCTCAATTCACGATTTTTAAAGGAACTGATAGTTCATTCACTTATGACTTGCGCAGTTCCATCCTCGAGTTACATGTAAACGGCAACATTCTATGCCATTAAGAGGTAAGTAGTGGAAATAAGAAAAATTTTATTAGAAAAACCATTGAACCAAATTAAATATTAGTAAAACAAAGAAAATTATTGATGTACCTACGTATATCTATAACGTACAATTGGGAGTAAAATTATGTTTTGTTTAATATTTTTAGAGGAATTTAGTCCGAAATCAAAAAGTAATGTTGGTAATTTGTTATTTTTCTCCGCTACTGTCACTAGCATTGTGAAGAAATTAATTACTTATTAATATGATTTCTGACCTGTCTGATAATTGCAGACAGTATTTTTGGTATTATCTCAATTTCGAAACCGTACCAACTTAACTCTAAAACTGGAATCGTACAAATCTCAGGCATGCGCTTTGAGTAGTTCCTGAACGATGTACCGTATGATTCGGTAACGTTATACTGCATCAGGTTGGGTCAAACCTAACATTTGAGTGCGGTTTTAACGAAAAAAATGTCAATACACCAATTGCACGTTTACACTCATTTAATTAATACCAGAAGCATATATTTTCCCAGTTACTAAGATGGTTAAAGTTTCATATTTGCTTAGAACGTATTTTCACTATATAACTTGATTTAAAAACTTCAATTGCTGGGAATTCTTTATTTCACGTTTGTCTTTGTCGTAATATTCACGGAGAAGAGTGTGATTTATTAACCCTATTAATTTACCCCTTCCTAGGTTTTACACATTTCTTTGGAAACTGCTGATTAAAAATCTTCTATATTCATTCACAGTCTTCATGCGTATTTATCTTGCAGTTTTTATTAAGTTTCAATATTCTTGTTATGATTTCTTGTGACTTAATATCGCTTAACATCCCCTCCGGTGTACTTCAATATGTTGTTGCTAGTTTGTACTCATTTGTGCTCTGCTCATGAATTATTGCTTCTGTTTTGGCGATCGCCAACTTTACTACCGTCGCATGAACTAAGCATCTTGTCTTTTTTGTCTTAAGTAGTTTCTGACAAATGTATATTTTTCGATGAAGAGTTCGATTACTTAGAAATTGAATCCATATCACCACTAGAGATCTGGTAAATCAGGAAAGCGATCTAAGATATGAAAAAACATATTTTATTGTCTGTTTCTTTTTTTCCATGGTATGGTTGGTGGAATGGAGTTAAGGTTTTATATTGTTCCTTTGCCAAAATAAAATTGTGCTAACATCCTCAAGGAGCGTTTTCTCGCTTTTTACCAAAAATGCTAACAAGCCAATATCAAGAATAATATAGAAAATTCGACCAAACCTGGATGAGTAAATGGTCATCAACTAATTCGGTTTCCACTCGATCCAACTCTCTATTTCTTAATTGAACTTGGCAATATTGACAATAATGCAAACAGACGTAGTCACTCAGTCGGGAATATTACTTGCCAGACGTTGCCATTAAAATGAAATCTCCAGGTACTCTAAAGTAAAGATCAAATGATCACACACTTTCTCCGCCTGAGGCTAACTTAGGTCCTCACGCTAATACAGTTGTTCTTCTGCATAATCGCTGTCTTCTTTTGAGATAGCTTGGCTTTGGTTCGGTTCGTTGCTTTACCCTAGTGGTAGCACAGCAACTGTCTTTTGTGTTTCGTGACTCATTCTTTGCTATGATATATAGCATTTTTTACCCTTCTGCAGGTGTGCATATTGTCGTTCTTTTGATCAAGTAATAGACAGATATAGTAGATGTGCGGTATGGTAAATGAGAGAGCACTCTGCAGGCTAACTCCATATCTAATTTACTTGCAAAAAGGAGTTCGCGTGGCGCCATCTTGCTTTGTTTTAATCCTTCATTTTATATCCTTGTTCATCAATTCATTTGTTTTCTTAATTCTAATAGTATACTGCACGGAATAGACCGTTTGAATTATTATTCAATTCACTTCTCGTGCATGTATTAAGAGTCTTTAAATTATTATACTGAGGAACAAAGCGTTAAAAATTTTCGTCTTCGGATAACGGAACATTAGTACCTCCTTGCTTTTAAAACTCTCTGGAGAAACGCATAATTTATGTAAATTTTCAAGCTACATATAAAGTTCCTCTAGATTATTTCGGATGTTATCTGTTCGTTCAGTCGAAATTTTATTCAATAATGCGAACTTCCAACATCTGAGCGTTCGTTCTCCTAAACTCCCCAAAATGAATTTCCTTTCTCGATAAATTACTGAATCAAATGTAACCCTATCTTACGTTCGCCCCATCGACCTTACAGAATATTATAGAAGGAAACGAACCGAAGAAACACCAGAGAATTCCAAGGATAGTAATGCTCAGCAGTCAGTGCGTTCAATTTTTCAGCGCCGAGCTGGGGGATGATTGTTCTGGTTCGGAATCGACCAGCGACAGTCGACACCGGCCTTGTAGCTTGCCCTGCATAATTTCAGCAAGGAAGGGCCGTTAGATACGCGTAGCACGCTTGATGGCGGCTTGAAGCTATTAGGGGGCGAAAACGGGAGCCGAGGGAGTTGAATGGGGTGGCCCAGCCGTCGGCGTCGGTGACTGAGGAATCCCCGTACCAATGCCGTCTAGATTTAGGCTAGCCAAGCGGAGTGTACACTGTAATGCGTAATAGGTAATACGCATGCGTGTACGCACCTTACGACTAACGTATCCCGTTTTCCGTTCCTTTTGGATTATTACCTTTATCCCCGGGTTACAGAAAGAGTGTCGTTAAAGTGAAGGTGCTTGAATTCACTTATTTTGAGACTCCTAGGCTCTGAATCGTGATGTTCGCTGTATAGTACTCGGTAATGATTAAGCTTAAAATTTAGAAAAATATATATATAAACTGTAAAATAATTTACAATGGTAAATTGGTTAAAATTTTATTTTGAATGACAACTAATAACTCTTAAGAGTCTTACAGCGATTACAATTATTAATTACCATTACAAAAAACTTGCTATCAAATGATTAATGCATGCTCCTAACTTTGTCAAGCTTTCTCTCTACAACGGTTTTCGAAAATGGTGTTTTTTCGAGTGCGCAAATCCGAAATATATGGAATTCATGACTTTTTGGTTTGGGATAACTCATACTAGATGTCGGTCTTACATCTCGCGTCTTCAAATTCATACTACATTTTGGTTCAATTCCAAAAACACTGCCCGACAAAAATACTGCTGCAAGGAGTCTGTCCGACACCCCGAGCAGGCCGAATTGATGAGGTTTTGTTTTTCAATACATATACTCTCCATTTTTACATAATTTTTTAGTAATTATTTACGTAACCATGCAGTTATGGTGTCTGACAAATAAGTTGCTGCGTTTTTGCAAGCCTACATATTTATTTTAGACGAAGTTACGTTTTGCGATTAATACGCCAGTCCGATAAAAGAAACGTAGACATAAGTTAATCATAGGATATAATCCAATTATTTTTAACTATATGCTAAGATATGAATTTTTAAAAACGATGTAAAATGTGCTAATGATGCAAAAATTCTTAATGGATTTTGTCTTGAGATCATCACAATGGGATGTTCTCCCTGAAATTTGTAAACTGATAAAAACATCGAAAAAATGTCAGGAAAAGTATTCAAAAAATTGATTTTTTTTAATTTTATTTTTGATATGAATTTTTCGAAAGAATACAGTAAATTTAGAATTACATAATCCCAATTTGACATTTACGAATGTGAGATAGATATGAGTAGTGGCTTTTATATACAGGGTGTTTTTTAGAAGGTTCGCCAAACTTGGCGGGCAGATAGGTGGGCTCATGTGCTACATTATGTAGCCCATATAACATCTAGATATCTTACGGTTTTTGTTTTTTTTTTTAATTTAATTTTATTTTCTTATTTCTCAGATTTTTACATTTGAACTGTTCTACCTTTTTTATTTTTCACTGCATCTTCACCAAATAAACTTAAATCTAATCTATGATATTTGTTTGCTCATCTGCATTTGATATTTGACAAATAATTGGTTGAAAAAATTATATGAGCCCACAAATGGCGAGGTTCCTTAAAAAAGTGATTAAGTTAAACACTTTATTACATTACAAAAAAAAATTATAAGCACATCGAGAACATCGAATGCTTACAAAAACTTCTCTACTTCAACCCCTTTCCAACGATATTTCACACGTATTGAAAAGCAATCAGTATCATAATAAAATTTGAGATTGTAACTTACAAGGTTAGAACTACAAAAAATAAAACATACATCAAATTGCAATAATTTGTTATAAATTTCATTCAAACCTACTTCTACCGCTACGACTGCAATCGCGACACTTTTTCTGACTCCTACAGTGGTAGTCTCTAGTCGCATCCATCCCATATTATTTCAAAAGCAACATTTATTCTTTCTCTTAACTGCTCTTTGGTTTCTATTTCTCTCTCATAAACGAGTTGCTTGGCCCGTCCACATACAAAAAAAATCAAAGGGAGTCAGGTCTGGCGACCTTGGAGGCCATAGTATAGGGCCAGTTCTCTCAATTCACGCGTTTGGAAATGAAATCTCCAGGAGCTCTCTGACGGTTCGTCTATAACGTGCTGGGAGCCATCTTTTTTTAATTTTTTGACCAAAATTTTATTGGTCTGTCTTCCAATGGGATTTCATCTAATAAGATCGATCATCCCGCATTGTTTGGAACGCAACATTGATTATTTGCCTTAGCTGCTACTTGGTGTCTATTTCTATCTCGTAAATAACGAATTTTTAATGAAGGATTTATTGATCTTATTAGATGAAATCTCATTGGAAGACAGACCAATAATATTCAAAAAAGTTGGCTGTCCAGCACATTATAGGCGAACTGTCAAAGTGCTCCTGATTCCCTTTAATTTTTTTGTATGTGGACGGGCCAAACAACTCGTTTATGATAGAGATATAGAAGCCATAGAGCAGTTAAGAGAAAGAATAAATGTTGCTATTGAAATAATATGGGATGAGATGCGACTAGAGACTACTTTTGTAGGAGTCAGAAAAAGGTATCGCGATTGCATGCGTAGCGGTAGAAGCCGGTTTGAACAAAATTTATAACAAACTATTGCAACTTGATGTATGTTTTATTTTTTGTGGTTCTAACCTTGTAAGTTACAATCTCAAATTTTATTATGATACTGATTACTTTCCAATATGTGTGATATATCGTTGGAAAGAGGTCAAAGTAGAGAAGTTTCTCGATGTGCTTCTATTTTTTTTTTTTTTTGTAATGTGATAAAGTGTTTAACTTAATCACTTTTTTATGGAAGCTCACCATTTGTGAACTTATTTAATTTAAATTATTATAATTTATTCAACCATTTTTTTGTGTCAAATATAAAATGCAGATGAGCAAAGAAACATCATAGATTAGATTTAACTTTATTTGGTGAAGATGCAGTGAAAAATAAAAAAGTTACAACAGTTCAAATATACAAATCTGAAAATCAAGAAAAAAATTAAATTAAATTAAATTTAAAAAAAACCGTAAGATGTTATATGAACTACATAATATAGCACATGAGCCGACCTATCTGCCCTCCAAGTTTGGCGAATCTTCTACAAAACACCCTGTATATATGGAAAAGTTCTGGCATACAAAATAGATTTAATAATTGTGTTTATTATATACTTTTTGTTGGTTGTATGTACAAATTGTAAGGAATGAGGGCTGGGTCAACTAATATAAAAATTAACCGACCGTTCTGAAAACAGTTTGCATCGTCATATTTTTGAGACGTTATCCTTTTTGTAGGACAGTCCCATTATCTTTCTGTGCGTTGTTCAGTAGCTGTATTTCACCATCAACCCATCTTTATTATTTAATGGATTCAATCGCTGCACAATAAGAACTAATTTAGGTAGGGTACCTAATTCCAAAGAACTACTAGAAACAATCGTACATTTCCAGTTGTTTGGTTATGTTAGTTAATTGTACCCAAAGTAATTAATATAAACAATAACAGGTATATGTTATGTATCAATTGATTACCTACCTGTCTAGTATAGTTTTGTCTATCAATCAATCAATCTGATAACCTGTTTAAAAATCTGTTTCAACTTTGATCATTGATAACATACTTAGACGAGTAGTAGCCTTTATGTCGGAATCATTAATTTAGAAGGTTTTCGTGGTTTCTCTATTGGCGGCGTAAAAATAAATTTTATGACAATATTAATTTATTATTTAATACAGTATTAAGATTTATATAGGAATATGAAATTTTTTATGTTGAAAATTAACACTACATATTCAAATAGGTACATTTAAAAAAATAAATAATTTACTTTACATTATAAACCCTGGCTTTTATTACAATGTGACTGACATTTACCTAAAATAAACATGTCATGTTTTTAGGATCTCTGATCACGAATCCAAGGTCAGATTTGCAAACTTCAAAATGGCGGATCCCAGATGGCGAATGGATATTTAAAAAATCAGCCGTTTTGCACCATACTTCTTTTAAGGGAGTTTTTTGGATCGCTTATCAGGAATCTAATAGACAAAATTCAAGATAGAGGATCCAATATGGACGATGAAAATAACCTGCGAGACGAAAATTTCGTCCGCCATCTTCAATTTTGTAAATTCCGAACTCATGATCAGATACCCCAAAAACCCCTATATACCAATTTTGGCATATTTCGGTTGATTTTTAAAAAATCATCCGCCATCTTGGATCCGCCATTTTGAATTAGGCAAATCTGACCTCGGATTCGTGATCAGAGACTCTAAAAACCACATTAAACCAATTTTGGTGTAATTGGCAATTATTTTCAAAAATTTAATTTTTTACGGTTTCTAGGTCATTACTCTAAAAAATAATCTGATTTTAAAAAATTATGTGTCAAAAGATTGACAGAAAAGAGACCTTTAAAAAGAGGGATTACATGATACTCTTTGTTTTAAACTTTAGAAGCGATATTTCACCCCTGCTTAGGGGTTGAAACTGCAGGGTGCCCGAAACGTGTAAAATGTTATTTTGACTTTTTGTTTTAAAGATAATTTAAAAGTTATTTTGGGTGGCTAGTTTTGAAATTAAAGCCCTGTATATTAGTTTGTGTGTAGGTATTGAAAAGTTTTGAATGTGCGTATTTCTTATACTTTTATGCTTTTATTGACTATATTTTTTATTGACTATAACAGCCAAAACTTTATCTAATGATAATAATTTTTATATATTTTTTTTGTTTCATTACGTGGAGATTAGATTAAATTACCGTTTGATAGTCTGAATCTGAATATGATCAGTATTTTCAAGTAGGACCAATAATTACACCTCGATAACAATGGGGAACTCGATAAATGCATTCATCAGTACTTCTGACACTTGGGCTGAATAGATATAATAAAAAATGTGGCAATTTCTTTATCCTGTTGCGTGTTTATTTACCAACTAATATAGTTAGTGGATATAAAAGCTTGATCTAATATTAACGTTTTTTTTTTTAATTTTGTTAAGAACCATGAGAAATTTTATATCTATCCACAAGTTCAGTTGCTATTTCGTATATATTAGTATAAGTAAACTATGACCCCTTCTATTCCAAAGCAATAAACACTCTTGAACTTGTGTGAACTTCTTTCAGATCAACCGTGAATAATAACGGATTATAATCGGATTATAAATATGAATAAGGGTGGGATTTCTACATATTGAAGTGTTCTACTTTATGTTGCTCTTCGTTCTCCTTATTACCAGTGTGATATGTATTTCAGGTCGCATGTACGCATATGCTGCTGTTTTATATATAGTATACGGTATAGGGCTCTACGATACGATAGATACTGAGTATAGGTACATATATTTTGACGTTCTGATTGTGAATATTTTGGTATAAAGAGGCTTAGTTCTTAAATTACGATTATTTCCACATTTCTTCCGAAACAAATAAACACTTTGTTTATCATTGTGATTTGTTAGGTAATGACTAACTTAACTACTGTGATAAAATTAATAAAATGGTGAACGTTGAATTCTTCGAAATTTTAAGGTTTGTTCTTAGAATTTGTGTCTTACGTAGGATATTCCCTATCTTTGTTCCCTATGTTCCACGTATCAGAGTCCGTTTTCGTCGCCTTAGTCTTTTTTCGTTAAAACCGTCCTTATTACGAGACTTAATTATAGCATTTTTAGCATATTTGTATTTTTTTCGAAAATGACCATTACTCTATCAATCCTCTGACTAGGTGAACCAGGGTTTTCTCCCTAAGTCTTTTTTGATCCGGAAGTAGTTTCTTATTTCCTATCTACCTGATGAATTCAGATCGGTTAGGAAATCTCCGTATAATCAAAGAGTGTAAAAAGGGGAGAATAAAATAATTAAGTTACTAATTCTTTATTTTAGGTTCTTTTTACTATTCTTAGATTTTTTTCAGTTTCACAAATGAATGATTAAATAAACTTATTAATTGTTAATAAATAAATAAAAACTTGAATTTTTGTTGATATCATGGATTATACTGATATTAGAAATATATATTACCTTAAAATTATATTTCCAAAAATTTTAATCTCAAATTAACCCGATTCATTAGAAAGTCTTAAAGTAACTAAATGATTTTGTTCAAATGTAAAAACACAGTTTTGCACCCTAACACCAAACATTTATTTAAACACTAAACGCCGTTTCAATAACTCTGAGTTGTCATCATCAAGTAGTGAGTTTGGTTTACTCCTTGATGATACCTAAAGAAATTATGACACTATACTATCGTTTCGAGATTTTTCAATCCGTGAAACGCAAGACAATATGCTGTTTCTAGTTGAGAACTTTCATCAGTTAGGACTTCCGATTTGGAGTCTTTGTGAGCTAGTTTTTTCCTGAAAAAGAAAAATGTCTGAAATTCATTTCGAAACAAAAATTTTGCAACTATGATTTTCAATGACTACAGTCAACTGTGGTTTGTATTTAGAAAGGACACTTTTCATAGTCATTTTTAAAATATACTTTGTATCGCTTAGTTTTTGAGATTCCTCTATTAAGCCTCAAAAAACGCATTTGTGTATTCACTTAAATATCAAAGATATCTTAAATTTTAACACTACTAAAAATATAGCGAAAACTTTCCTTCCTAAAATAATTTTTAAAGAAACAGAATGCTGTTGAAAGTGAAAATGGTAGGACGAATTCACGCAGCACGCACAAAACCAATACCAAACCACCTACGTGTTTATGAAAACGAGTGAGAGAAACGATTCCCTCAAAGACGTTTCGCCTACACTAAGAAAAAGGTATATTGCGTAAGGTTATACTTAATCTCTTACTTCAAAATATCTGCATGAGTTTGCATTTTTGTCATAAACTGAACACGCAAGAACTTTAGACTATGTTAGATGAATAATAAAATTGTGTGGGTCGTCTCTGCCTAAAGCTGAAGTAAAACCCCATGACGTCTGCCTACTTTAAAAAATCCTATATTTTAAAATATCAAATATTTTTTTCTTAAGGTAGTTCTGTATTATATATAAATTCTGTACAGTATTACAGCATTGAAATTGATAATTTGATGTTTTATTTTTTTTCCAGGAGTCCAATTTGCCGTCAAAACTGAATTTAGGTATTTGGTGTTTTACCTGTTTCATCTAAAACTTTACATTTCCTTTGAATTTTTAAGAAAGAAGATATTTTATCACAGTAAGAAACATGATGATGTAAACGTTGTCGGCTTACCTTTAAATACCTATCAAAATCTATCAAATGACAAATTTTAAAATTCGGTAGAAAGCTGTGTCAAACATTACAATAATAAAGAGTACCAATTCTCATTACTTATGCCATTCTTGTAATCGTGGTCACCTCACGTTCACAATTTTGTTAAGGGTAAACACGTTTTGATTGTTTTAAGTAATTATGTAATTAATAAGCGGATATGTGTGGCAATCAAATCATAAAAAGTCTTTTATTGGTACAAAAATCCGGTCCCAAATTTCGTTTTCTGAAATACATCTTATGTTCGTAATCCTGCATATTCAATGTTTAGTTAAATAAGTTTGGGAGTAGTTATGCTATTTAACTGTTTCATTAATTGTCGAATAAGAAGGGACATCTTATAAAAAAACACATGAACTTGAAAACTAAACTACGTGACTAGGGTAACGAAGTGCTAAATCTACTAATGATTTAATTGATTTTTATTAAAACCAGAGTAAGGCAGTTTAGTTTAATTTTATAAAGATAGTGAATTACATAATTAAAACGAACTTATGGTTTACTATATATATATATATATATATATATATATATATATATATACGAATTTGAATAGCTATTACTAAAATCACTTGTCGATACGTTTTATTAACTTTTTGGCATATATAAAGTTTTGTGTTTTCTTCGTGTATATATTAGGTTGTGGACCAAGTGACTAATTGGAAATTATACATAATGCCCGGATATTCTGAAAAATGATCAATACGAGTTGACAAGAAAATAATAACTATTCAAATAATTAAATTGCCCGGACATTATACATAATGTCTGTCACGTGTTAAGTAAAGTAGATAGTTTCTTTAAACAATTTGAATAACCAGACTCATAATTTTTACTTATTAGGAAGGTGTCCTACGTTTAGAATAACCAGTTCTTAGCAGTTAAAACTTAATAAAATGATAAAATTAAATTGAAAATATAAAACAAATAACACAAAATGATTAGTCAGCACATATTACACGTGTTCCCCTCTATACACTTCCACAATATATTAATGTTATCAGATTGCCCGACGATCACATATCAATATTCACAATGAGTAGACAGAGTGATAAATAATGAAGTTTAGATAATAATTAATTACTTGGACCCATGTAATTTGTTATTATTCAGAATGCCCGGGCATTATAAATATTGCCATCAATTATCACTTGGTCCATAACATATATAACAATTGAGTGATATTGTTTCTTGTTGATAGGTCGTGTTTGAATAATTGTTTTGCTGATTATACGGTTTCGGATAGCTTTGGCCCTTTTCTAATCAATTCTAAAACTTGTTACTCATAGTCTTTACTTTTACAGTTAACTACTATTGAAATATTTATAACACTTTCTATTCAGTAAAATGAATATGATTATCAATCACATTATTATTATTTTAAACTTATATTGAAATAGTGGATTTTCTACCGCTGTTGACCAAATCTTATTAGTTAAAAATTATTTTTACTTTTTCATTTAGTTTATGTATTAAAGCTCGTTTTTTAGTTTTTCCTTTTGTTAACCTTGATGACAGGTTACAGCATAGTCTACAGTATTTTCAAAACAAATGACAAACATGCTTGATTTATTACTTACTGTTTCAATAAAATTAGATACGAACTTGTCAAAATTAAAAACCTATATAAATCTGCAGTTCAACAAATAGTAAATAACTAGAAAGGTTTTGAGCAGAATAATCTAAAACACATTTACAGTGATGCTAAGAATTTCCATCTAAACGGCCTTCTACTATGTCTTCGTTTCTCAGGGTATATTTCCACAATCCCTGGATAGCAGACGATGACGACAACAATACCAGCCAGCGTATTTCGCGTCTGCAAAGGACAAAAATCAATCGCGGTGGAAAAAAGAATGGAATCTTACAAGGGCGAGGAAAGGGAATCAATTGGGGCACAGGTGTGCGCGCGTATACGTTCAATCCACGTCGAGGGTGGCTCAGATTGCGTAATCGTGAAGTAAAAAGTCATTTCCGGACAGGATGGGAATAACTTAACACTGTTTCTAATTTAATATGTAGGTCATGAAGTGCAGTAAACGATTTGTTGCCATTAGGTTGATGTTGAAACACCTTTTATTCTATTTTGAAAAAGAAGGTGTGCTTATAGAAAAGATGGAAGAACTTTTGTTGATAATTTATCCATCGCTTTATGGTCGAAGATATTTACATATACTAGCGGTCGCCCAATGGTCGAAATTCGACCAAAATCATTATTAAAAATTTTAAGATAATATACCTATATGAATTTGCATATTTTCAACATTTTTTCTACTATTATACACTTTTTTGTGGACTTATACAAAATAGTTCACCAACATTATTATTAAACAAAAAATATTTCGCAAAGGATAATGATTTCAGTTTTGTTGTCTTACGGTTCTAGTTAATGTTCATAATATACGACGCTAAGGCATATTTAATAAGCAAAACAAATAACATTCTGTTCCTGAATAAAAAAGAATATACAAATGTTCATGCCATCATACTATTATTGAATAAATTAAAAATACAAATACGCTTTGAGAGTGCAAAACGTCATTTAATTATTAGAAAATATATGAAATAATTTTGTCCTCTAGCGGTTGAAACTTTTATTGCCCTCTTTCCGCTATGATGGAATAGATGGGGCAATCACTGTTATTAACGTAAAATTTTGGCCGTTTGATTCAATTTTTTTATTAATAACACTAAAGGCTGTCAATTATCAATTAAAAAACTCAAGAAAATCGGTTCACAACTCATTTGCATTTGCGTATTTACATATAGATTTTTAATAAAATAGGTACATAAATTTGAAATGTCAATATGTTCATTTTAGGTAAAAGTTAGTCACCCTGTATTAAGAGGCAGGATTTTGCAGAAATGGTATATCATTAATAAATTAATATTAAATATAATATTTTTAATCAGTCCATTTTCCAAAATGCTTTACGGTTATTCAGATATTTCACAACTACGATTTCAATTTCTAAGAAGAAAATGCAGGAAACCAACTCATAAGTACCTATGAAGATGCAGTATAAATAACTACGATACATAAGTACTTACATATTAGTACACATACACCTTAAACTGCAATGAATGTATAATCTCCATAATTTCAATTTAACACACAAAGTTAGCGATGACTATATCTGTATTATATCAAAAATGTAAAGAAATACAATGCACTTGCTGTTAATTTTTTGTAAGTGTAATGAAATTGAAAATTTTCGAATAATACATTGATAATTTTTAAATTGAATTCAAAAGGTACATTAACCAAACGGCTAACCATGTTATTATATGTCAAACTGAAATCAAAATAATCAAATTCGCTAAAACGACAATGTGAACTTTAGAATTATTGCCATGTCAGTTCTAACTATTTACCTTAAATATCACATATAAAAAGTAAAGCGTTAAATTATTCATATCATGGGCTTTGTAATCTTACTTAAACTGTATGAAACTATTAGCGTTTAACATAGAAACAATATAAATTAAAAGCATAATATTAAAATAATAAAATATTATCGGAAACATATTGATCAGTTGCAACACAATACACAATTCTAATTTTTGTTGACAAATCATATTTAGAAAGAAATGATAGTTTCTAACTTGCGAGTACCAAATATATGGTTATTATCATACAATATAAATTTTTATGGGTGAGATCTGCATAGCGTGATAATGTGGAATAACTTTCGGAACCGATCATAATTTGTTTAATTTAGTTTGTTTTTCGACTCAATCCATCTTACGATTTTCTCTCCAAGCAATCTGGCGGTACTGTTTGGCATTGACAGTGTGGAAGTAAATTATCAAATTTCTATTTTATTTAATGAATAAAACAATATTATAAAAACAATAAGCATTCTGCACTGAAGTTCGTCAATAGCTACTAAACAAAACAAATAAAAAAAAACGGTTGAGGGACAGAGGAGAAAATGGTACCGAACCGTTTTGTCTTTGTCTATTTATATATAGATTTGCCAATCGATCAGCTACCAACCACTCAAAATAATAATTTATCTAAATACTTAGAAAAACTGAAACGAAACCTTTAAACTTTTATATACAACTAAATAACCGGTCTAATGCCTGTTAATCTGCAGTAAATGTTTTATTCAGAATTATATATTTGCCATTAATTTCAAAAAGATTGTTGAGGAGGTCTTGTATTACTTTACCTGCTGGTTAGGGGTTTTCTCTCCTCATCCTTAAAAATAGGCCGCAACTATTTTTAATTTTAAATACATGTAATATTATTATGATCTTGGTAGCAATTCATATTATTTATCTATCATGTTCTTGTAATCTTTATTCCAATATTTTTCTATTTAAACTTCATATTTTCAAAACGATACTTTATAATTTTAGAAATATGTAATACATTTATCAAGGAGTCGATAATGCCCAGCAGCATTCGCTGTTTGTCTTTCAATCACTTAAGCCAAAAAACCTTTGTAGGAATAAGATTCAAATCCAAGAAATCTGGCAGGAACCTTCCTGGGCAGATAATCTTGATATCACACCTTAAAAATATGGCAAGAGGTCGTGACCAAATCAATTTCTAATATTGCAAGGTGTCAATAGAAAATATAAGCCCATTGTGCTAAATAGCTCAACAACTTATTTACAAACTTTTATTTAACTTGCTTCGTCTATTTGTTTTTCCGTTCCAAAAGTTTGTAATCCAAGTACTTCTTGCATACGCTTCAACTGAAATGTTTCTTTCTTCATTGGTCCATTTGTGTACATAGGCATTTGGTATTTGTTAGTTGCCACATGGTGCACAGCACTTTTTAAGTTCTCCATTTATCATCATTATCAATTTTAATCAATTCTTCATGGTGTAGATTGAAATATTGAAGACGAAGATGAAGAGCTGAGGAACTGAAGAACTTAAGTTCTTGAGAAGAATAATGGTCGGTTGATTAGGAGGGCATGTCACGTGATGAGGAGACTGTGTGGTGATTGGTGTTGGTAGGTGTGTCTGATTTCTTTAGTCTGGCTATTATGGAGCTCCATGTGCCCTGTTTGGATAGTGATGGGCGAGAGCTGAAGTCGAATCTTTGTTGCGAACTGACCGGTTGGTACGACCGAAGTAAATTTCTGGGTAATCGCGACATTAAATTTCGTAAACTCCTCGATCTTTGTGAGATACTTAAATTTCTCCATATGTCATTCGTTAAGTTTTATACGACGATAAAAATAGTTAACAGTGTAAGAAATAATTTATCACCATCGGATTTCTAGACTTAAAAATACTTAAGCTAATAAATAATTTACAAACAAGGTTTAATTTACCATCATCTCACCTGGTGTATATTAACAAATCTCACAAGTTATATTTAACCCACGTCCCGGTGTTCAATTCAGTTGGTCTAATGATGAAGCAGGGAGATGGCGTTCGAAAATATTAAAACAATACAAACTCATCATGTTTAAGCATAATTTTTAAGATTTGGTCATATTTGGGAAAATAATTATGAAGCCAACAGTAGTCTTATAAGTATGCTATTTTGATTTTTCAAAACTTGATATTAGATACTACACTGCATATGGTCTTCTTAACTCCTTTAAATATAAGATCAAGTACATAATGCACTTTTAGATATATCTAAATGTCCAAATAAAAGTTTTTAACCAGATAAGTTCAAATTCTTCATCAGGAATAGATAAATCCAAGATGTCTAAGGAAGCCCCTTTATCACTGACAAACACCTGATTGCATTCCTTGCTTTTCTTTACCAATAGAAGTTTTCAACACTTCGTGAAAAACAGGTCACAATGGAGACATGCTTTCTGTGTTTTCGGAAATTGTCACCATCCATCATGCGCGATACCACAAATGTTCAGATATCTAGGGCGACTTGATATATTGCATTCGAAAAATGAAATTATCTACTGAAGATCAATATGTTATTAGTTGGGGTATCTACAGGTTCAAAAATGGAGCAGTGATACCTTTTAAAAGAATAAAACGTCTAAATTGTAAAAACGTATAAATTTGAGAAAGGCATATTTGCTTTGGAAATTTTTAAGCATCTGCTAAAACAAATTTATCCGCTTTCTAAAGAGTTGACAAATTCAATTGAATGAAAAAGTAAGAACAGATGACATTATATATATATATATATATATATATATATATATATATATATATATATATATATATTCTCTAACATGAATAAAATAAAATTAAAAAATACGTAATAAGTGTATGTAAAAATTTGTAGTGAATTTCTCTTTTGACAAGTTTCTTCTTTGGTTCATCTTATTTCGATGGATCAATTTCACTTTTATCTTTTTTTTCCCTTGTTATTTTCTGATAACTTTTATAGAAATAATCAACAATTTTGAAGTTTGAAGATCACCAATTCCCTGATGGTGTTTAATACATCATATGAGTTCCATAGCATAATCGAAAATTACTAATAAACAGCAACTTTTGCGTCATTCTAGTAGTAAATAGCATATTAAATGTAAGTGTATATGTGTGTGTGTATGTATATGGATGTATGGTTATGGAAACGAATTGCGTATATATGTATATATGAGTGATTGTGTGTTTATATATATATATATATATATATATATATACTATTTTTTTTTTTTTTCGTTATATATTTTAACTTCAACTATAAAGTTATTTACCTATGTATACGTGTATACTTTGAAGCTCATACACAAGTTTTTAAATACACTTTTTTGGGCTTCTTTTTCTAGTTAAGTGGCATCCCAAAAAATAAACTGTAATTAGGTTAGAAATTTTACCTTTATCTAAATATGTATTTGAATTTGAATAAATATTATTATTATTATTATATAGAATACTTTTATATATTAGGGAGTTCTTCAAGACACATTTTGCTAAAAGTGATTTATAACGCTTGTCTTGTTGTGAAAGATTATGAAACAAATGTTTTATCACATACGATATAAACGCGAATTGTTTATCGGCTCTAATAAGTGAATAATAAAACTCATTGGCTGATTTTATTACTGTTAAACTTCAAAATGTTTGTTCCAACTGTGTATAAAGATGATGTACGTGGTTTGTTGCTTTGAACTTACCGTTATAGACTTTACGCTGCCAATGGGCCAATGATTTTCATTACGGTTTTTTTAACGTGACTTTCTGGAACAAATATGTTTGTAACAAATACCCCAAATTTCTAAAACATTTTCAAAGCTTGTTCTATATAAGTGCCATTTTACAAGGTAATTCTGTACCTCTAGAAATTGTTGAATGCATTAATCTGCCAGCTGGAGAACCTTCCAAGCAATTATACATAGTTCTCAAAACTTTATACATCTCCTAGTGATTCCACCATGGTATGTAATTCACAAATTCCGAGGTCTATTATTCTAACCTTCCATAGGTACCTATTTCATTCTTTAGCTTTTGGACCAAGCTATGACTGACTTTGGATCCGTCCGTTGAAACTTACAACAACGGTCTAGATTCGCCAAACCCTTTAAAAATTCACCAAATAGATTATTAGCAGCTGAATGTCTTAGAAAATTGCTTATCTGATATTTCGTATCAACTCCGTCTATTTAACATTTTAGTGACACTTTAATTGTAAAAACTGCAATCTTCAAACTCTTTTTATAAAAATCATCGTACATTTGATGTTTTTTCCGGGAAATTTTTTTTGCCAGGAACAATTCCTTTAAACGCATCAGTAGGCCTATAAACGAAATTGATAGATTTAAAAAAACGATCTCGGCCGATGAAACATTATTATTTTCTTTGTATGAATAATGTTGCATAACTTCATTAGGGCAATTTCAGTTACCTTTACCTTAATTTTTAATCTATTAAATTGTCCTCGGAGATTGTGGGTTTTCTTTTCATTATATATTTTTTAATGTTTTGGTTTTCGCACTCATTTACAATACGTCAATACATATTAATATGTATTGACGTCAGTTAGTAGTCATTAACATAAAACTAATTTGACTTAAACTTATGCCACAATGTATATACTCCAATTATGAGAAAAAAAATGCGTCAATAATATGTATAAGGGGTCGCACTGAAAAAATGTGTTCGCCATTTTATAATCAAATCTGTTTTACTGTTTACCAGTACCCAACTCTAAACTGGTTAAGTAGATAACTAAATACATTATTCGGTAAATTATTATATCAATTAAATATTTTTATATTTTTAATAAGCTGCAAATCTTTGAAAGTATCGAAAGAGGTTTTGTAATTTGTCAACAATCACAATAATATGTAACAAAGAAATTGCTGTAACTGATCATTCACAATTGTAACTTATTTTAATTTATAAATGAAATTATTAATTAAAATAACTTTTTAAAACAAGCTTTTGTTCAATATTTCAGTTGTACTAAAACGTACACTTGGACGTCCTCCAGATTGAATTTATAGTGACGTCATTTTATTTTTGTATTCTTCTCAGCAAGGCCTGTCATTTAATACTCATCATCTTTGGGTGTCCACCATATTGGATTTAGAATAATGTCACTTAGATAATCATGCATTGTTTTCCAAATTTTAGTTCAGTCGGTTGGATATAACTGTTCAAAATTTACCAGCAAGACTATACCCCGCATATAATGCAAGTTAAATAAAAGATTGTAAAAAGTCTATCGAAACTATTTAACAGCTTGGATAAAAAATAAACGGTTTAAGATTTAACAAAAGGGATCCTGCCAGTAAATTATCTCATTTCATAGTATTCCGAGAAATGGTTAATTTACAAATGAAGCGATCCAAACAACTTGAATGTGAAAACAAATCGTTTTAAGCTTTAATACCGGGGATCTTTTCAGTAAATCAACACATAACATACTGTTCCGACAAGTGGTTAAAGTGGATAAATGTGAATGCCTTATGAAAACCTACTTCAATAATTGCATTTGAACAGATTCAAGTTCACCCGTACGTAATTAGCAAAGTAAATTTACATAACGACGATATCGGAGTGCTCCAATTAACCCTTTTTAAAAAAGTAAAAAAGCATGGTGATTTAAAGAGTCATTGAAAACCTACATAATGGTACAGCGTATTGAATGGTCTTACTTGTAATAATAATTAGCGTGTGATATCTGAAACGTGGAAATTAGCAAGGGCTAGTAATATTTTATTCTACTCATAAAAAACAACAACAATCCAATATTAATATTTACAATCTGCACAATAACTAGGGACGAGGACAATTGAATAGCTGTGTGGAATTAAGAACAATGTTTCTACGAGATTCACTTATGATTCGTTATGAAGCCTTTTAAGTTTTGGGTTGTCGTCTGTCCGAGAAGAGTGAACAGAAATAGATTAACAAAAACACGACTAATTCAACTGCGTAACATTATTTTATAATTTTTACTTATTGTCATGGCCGTGTATACCTATGTTTGTAAACTGTACGGAAATAATTATAGTTTAAAAAACTAAAAAGCAGAAAATAATTTTTAATTGAACAGTTTATATTACAGTAGTAGAAAGTCGAACAACCAATCATTATTAATTTCCTCAAAATAAAAATATAATAAAATTGAAGTTATTAACAGAATAATTTGATTCAGAGTAAAAAGCGTGGGGTGCATTTCACTATATTTGAATAACTCTCCTCTTATAAATAGTTGCCAATAGAATAATAGACTAAAAAGCGTGGGGTGCTTGAAATATTAAATTTTACAATTATTCTATTGGCAACTATTTATCGGAGGTAAGTTATGCAAATATAGTGAAGTGCACCCCACGCTTTTTACTCTGAATCAAATTATTCTGTTAATAACTTAAATTTTATTATATTTTTATTTTGAGGTAATTAATCATGATTAGTTGTTCATCTTTCTACTACTGTAATATAAACCTTTCATAATTAAAAATTATTTTCTTCTTTTTAGATAGGATTGCTATTGTAGCGTATTTTTTAGTTTTGTTAAACTATAATTATTAAGTTTTTAGTCTCATATGGGTCTTAAGTATTTATAATTAAGAAGTTTACTTCAAGTTTTCATTTCATCACAGCTAGTTCTACTACTGCCAACTAGATGACAGTAGTTAATAGACAAATTTGTATTTATGCAAGAACAGTGACAAAAAGACAACAAACGAGAAAATTCAACTTAAAGAATTGTATTGCCATCGGCCCTTGACACGTGTGCCAATTTTCAACTTAATTGAACTTCTCTAAGTTGGTGAAAATTACGTTGAAAGTTTCCGTTACATAGATAGATACATACATACGTACACATCGACCTAATAAAAGCGTATTAAAAAGATCCGTATCTATTCTAAAGGCGGCACTTCAGTTGGTGTAGCGTATTCGTATATTTGCTATATTTGTCCAAAAATGACAATGTGTGGAGAGGCTATTCGCTATTTGTGCTTTATTTGAACAAATAAGACGAATACCGCTAAGAGCAAATATGCCTTACCGTCCACTTGTCAGTTTTCAATAGACATCAAAGGAGTCAAATAAGCCAAATATTTGCTTTAACTGTCCACACTTGGTTCACATAGTTGCACTCCGCGCTTCGATGGTGATCAACTAGTGCTGTTTATCATGACAAGTGATGTTTGTGGCAAAATGGACTGGTCGAACCAAAACTTTAAGAAGTTCATGGTGTTGTACTAAATGCATCCTTGCATTTAGGACCCCAGACATAGCAGACATAAAAATAAAAACAAAATAAACGATGCATGGATAGATATAAAA
The DNA here is from genome assembly GCA_034190945.1 of Octodonta nipae. NCBI lineage: Eukaryota > Metazoa > Arthropoda > Insecta > Coleoptera > Chrysomelidae > Octodonta > Octodonta nipae. The sequence continues at coordinate 92,640,106 of CM067220.1, read as the reverse complement.
ATAATATGGAACAACCGTGCACATTGCGGAAAAAGAGGGAATCTTCGCCATGGTTTTTTAATAACTTCTTAGTTATCTAGATATATCATGTAATGATAACAAGAAGCATGATAAAAATAGCTGCTGTTGCTGTCAACGTATCCATGACTGTAGTGTTCACTGGTATTCAAACATATTTGGCATGTTTGCGTGTTTTGCGATATGTGTGGATGGCACTTTTGGAATATTTGCGAATACATCAAATATTTGGACGAAGATAGCAATACAAAACAAAAATACGCTAACGCCAATTGAAGTGCCGCCTTAAAAGTAGTTTGCAGGTATATCTACAATTTTAAGATATCCACTGGATATTTTGGTAAAAACACTTACATAACATGTTTGACATCTGGTTAGGTATTCAGTAAATAAAATAATGACGGTTTATTGGTGCGTATTTTAGCCATGTTTTTCCTCTCGGAGTTTATAGAAATTTAACCCTTCGATAATGTGTCAACTTTTACATACAAAGCTCAAACAAAAAAATTGAAAAGTAATGTATTTCAATTAAACAGTAAATTTTGTCATAATTTCTTTAAGCATGCTTACCGATTTCTCATAAACGACTTAATCGTTTTGTATAATTTAATCTGTATTCCTATTAGGAACCTGAGACTGACCGATTTAAAAAAAATCCGAAAAAATATGTTAAGATTGTCATTATACTCGTATAACTCTCCACTGAATTCTCTGAAACGGCTTAATTGATTTGAATAGTTTAAGCTGTTAAGCTAGATACTGAGATGATTCCATATATTTTTCAATGAAGTAAAGCATACCCTTCCGCGAATTGCAAAAATAAATGCAATAATGCCTATACGTCAACGAAATGACACATAAACTTTGTTCACAAATCTGATAATTGTTATTGATTGCATAGGATGTTCATAACTGTTTTCATATTTATTTAATTAAATTAAATTAATAATCACATAGTCAGTCAGTCGAAAGTGTAGTAGTGTAGTATAAACAATGAGCATTTACCTTTAATTCATTTGGCCATTAACCATTAACCGATCCCACAAAAACTGATTTTAATTGTTTTATACTCGCCCTCGTCAAAACTAGATTATTTCATATTTTTCTGCAGTGTTAGCGTATTTTTATTTATTTTTCCATTTTTCTTTCATCCACTAGTTTCTTTAACATTTAGCTCAGCTCTTCCTCATCCTGTGCTATTACCACTTGATCATCTGCAAACCTTAACATATATACGTATTTATTTCTAATTAGTATCCCATACCTTCGCATTGTTTCTTAAACCAGTGGCAGTTGCTTGCTTTTTGGAGATTCACAAACACCACACATACTGCTTGTTTTTTTCCATCATTTTTCTATAAGCTTTCCTTTTATTAATTTGCTTGTGTTTTCAATTATGTAAACTTATTAGAGAGTTATTTAATTGTGTTAATCATTTTATAGGGATAATATTAAATAATATAGCTTTTAAAATCTATGTAATGGTTAATTGTATGACTTTCGAAATAAAAAATAATTTATTCAGAAAATTTGATTTAAGTCTTTTGGGAATTTCAAAATCCAGTACTCCTGGTAATAGATTTTACATAGTATTATAACAACTGCTCTTTTCAGTTTGGTAGACACTTCTCGTAGAACATGAAAAGAATCTCAAAGAATAGATGAAGTGTGAAACTGTTATGTAAAGCACTCCCAGGTCTCGTTTTCAAATATTTAATCCGATTGTAAAGCCATATTTCATATATATACTGATCAGTCCGAGGATCAGCATATATATGAAAGAGGTAGTCTTTGTTCTATACTGCCCTCGGGCTACTTTGTCCTTTTCATCTGAATAACAAGTGATTTAGGACGGACTCGACTTCCCTAGTTATGTTGTCTTGATCGAATTCGAAAGAAAGAAAACGAAGCCCGGGGCGTATCAGTGAAATAAGATATGCATGAGATTCCATCGTGAAGGACATTGGGTGTTAGATAATCGGGTCCGTTTGAATACAAAGCCGAGAGACTGCAGTTGTAGCCTTGCCGAAACGTATGCAAGAAAAAAGCCAATCCCTATTCGGAATATAGAGAGCGGCAATCTCCCTCTTTTTATTTTTTTGCGAATCAAATCTGGTATTATAGAGGTTATTATTTAATAAATTCAGTTTATATCTGAGAGCTGAGATGTGTAGTTGCAACTAGGGTGCATTTTTATGTCATATGCTGACCAGAAAAACCTGTATGATCAACATATTGGAATATTAATATTTATGAAAGTATCTCGTGATAAGTGTATTTCTATTATGAAGAAATCGAAATAGTTAATCTCTTAATAGATACCTTTGAATTTAAGGAACAAAAGAAAAAAGGAAGGGTGTTGAGTAGAAACACAAAATCAAGTATTTCATATTATCTGGTATTCCTATTGTAACGCTGTAATTTTCTATTGTTTCTATTTTTTTTAATAATTAATTTTTTGTAAAACCGATTTACAATTGAGTTCAGGGATTTCATTAGTTTAGTCATCCCGGAATGAAAGATAAGCTATAAATTTGTATAAACCTTTGTCTGGCAGTTTATAAGTTGCCTCAAAAGTCTCATAAGATCTCGTGTTCACGTCAAAGCATAAAATTTTGTAAAAAAGTTATCTCATGCATTTTTTATACTTTTACCGGCGTTTGAGAAAGAACACGTAGATTGCAGAGTAACTTCCAACATATAGTACGTTTGTAGAAGTATTGGTTCACTAAAATAATTGTAATTATGAATAAACATTAATTGTAAACTATTTGAAACATTATATTTAAGTAAGGCAATTTTGAAAAATGAGTTATTTAAAAAACCGGACAACTTTTATCAGAATATAGAGGAAACTTCCCGATTTGGTTCAGTTGGTGCCAGTATTTCAGCAAAACTGTGTACAAAAAAGCTTGAAAACGTCATTCGCATCTTCCCAGCAACACATAATGCTCCTAAGTATGTCATCAAACCCATGTAGTTATCTAGTCTTCCACCAACAAGTGCACTAGCCTATTAACAAATCAATCGTGCCTACTACCAGGTTCAAACTTGCTTAGGGAACGGTTTAAAACGAGATGGGATTGGGTACTGCAAAATGAAATTGAGGAGTCGACAACGACGTTATTAACACCAGTACCGGATCAAATGTTCAACAATTTTTTTGCAACTGGAAGAGTGATTGTGGTTTGCGTTGTGGATGCAACAAAACAAGGTTACAATCTTCTTCAGCATCTGGCCAGCGTAACTTCTGTAATGGACAAGCAGAAAATGCATAAAACCTTAAAATCCTTAAAGATTTAGAAACGAGCATAATTGATACGAAAGATTATAATAATGAATTGGATATTCTTTAGCACCGAAAGAAGTAGACGATGATGAAGAAGTAGAAAATTAACACATATATGTTACTAATAAATAATAAAAAAATTCCATTATGACTGAGCGCTTTTCATTATTTTCTCAAAAATGGTTAAATGTATCACTTTTATAATACATAGAAACATAAATTAAAGCTTAACTGATTTTTTCGAAAGTTGACCATCAATGTCTTAAAACGTCGATACGAGATATTATGAGATTAATAAAATGGCAAAAAGGCTTATACCAAATTTAAAGCTCTGTCTATATTAAAACGATTTAGCCTAGTTTCAAGGGGTGGTCTTCATAGCCATTATAGGAACATGGATTCATCCAAGTATTTTCGATGAGTTTTGTCCTGGTGATCAGGAATATCGTGTGTGATTAGTCAACAAATGGTAAGGAAATTTGATATAAACTTTTTAATTATTTAAATGCCTATGAAAATTGCTTATTGAAAAATTTTAATGTGATCGCAACCGGATATATTGGGAAATTAGTGCCACAAATATTGCAAAACGACATCTTTCATCTAACGGATCGTGATAGCAAAGGTGTTTGTTTATGAGAAGATTCTATTAGGGCTTCAAGTGTTTGCCTTGAATCTAAGAATATCATCTATGACTTTTGAAAATGAAATTTGTTATAACTTTGTTATAAACAATTTAAAAAGTATTCTACACGATTGATTTGGAAGGTGTGCCTTTCAAACCTTTGTCAATTTTGAGATGTAAAAAACTGTTTTTGATTTTTTTAGGAGAATTTTTTTATTATTTTTTTGTAACCAATGAAATAGTCCTCGTAAATATTTTCTAACTGGAACTCGAATACAGATATTATAAACGACTGTCATGAGGCCTACTGGCGTTCATGCTAGGTAATGAATCCCAAGTGCCCCGTAGAATAGAATAACCATAAAAAGGTGCTTGGAGATCGGGTATGAATATGCGACAAATTCTTGAGGGTACTGGCTTATCATATCATTCTACAAGTTGGGTATTAAGAAATCAGAATCAGAAATGACAACGAATAGGCATTTATGGGCGATAAAAATGTTTCAAAGTATCTAAAATACATTTCATGGCGTGTTTTTTCCTACTCATGACTGGTGGGGTCATTTCGATTCTGGAACCAAACGTACAAACTAAACAGTGGAAATATATGGTTTCCCACTCTTAGTTTTTTGGGAAGTTGAAATATTTCTCTTAGTTTTTCAGATTTTTTTTTTGAAAATTGCACTTGAGATCAAGAACTATATATTTAAAAATCCGAACGGTTAAAGGTCTGAACTCGTTTTCAATGGAAATTATAACTAAGGACTACCGGCACTCTCTTATTTTCAACTAATAATCATAAATATATTATTATAGGGTCTATTAAACAAATAAATTAATATACCTAGAGGACATTACAAATAAGATAGCAACGTTGCAATCCACTTGTGATATAACCGGTAGCAGTATTTCATTCAAATTACCTTGTTAAAATGCACCATAATTTTAATAACTATCGTGAGTTGTTTCTGATATATAGACAGTTTAAGCTCGGCGTGATACATTTTGCATTTGTTGCTGCAAACGGTTTATTTATTCAATCTTCAGATACCCCAATTTTAACATTTTCAATGATATATTAATTCAGATGATATTAACAAGCCCTGAATACTTTAGTTCTTCAGTAATAGAGACAAATGTGTTATTGAGGTATTGAATTTTGAAGTCATTGTGTTGATATTAACATTGGTATTTTTGATTTATAATGAAATTCTTAAATGTGATTTTTTAGAAAATTGAAGTTGTAACATTCTGAAAAGAAATTACTCATATTTAACGATTAAGTCAATTTATACATTTTACTCATTACATTAAATACCTTCTCTTTTATTTTCAGGTAAGATGGAATGGACACACAAAATACTAAGGTTACTTATAGAGTAAGAGAACTTCACTTAATTACTAAGACTAGTTCCCACAGAGCAAAATATGTTGGAGAAATATCACGTGTATATGACAATATCTCTGCAATATATTGCGATACTGGCGGTAAACTGATGATAATGAACAAATATTTCATGGTCATATATATATATATATATATATCATCATCATCATCATCATCATATGCAGCTATATTCAACCAATTTTTCATGGTGTAGCCTCCCTGAAGAATTGAAAGATTTTGCAGAGGAACTTGAAGAGCTGTGGAAATGGAGAACTTAAGGTCTTGAGAAGAGACGAAGAAGAAGAAGAGCTTAAGATCTGTGAGAAGGACTGAAGGACTGTATTGAAGAGAATTGAAGATAGGTGGGCAAATGGTCGGTTTTGCTAAGTGAAATGAAGAAGAAGAAGTGTAGGACTGAAGAATTGAAGAACTGGCTCGAAGGATTGAGAAGACGAACATAATTTTGGCAGTTTTTATCGGAAACTCAAGGCTAGAGGTTGAGGAATTGGCCTTTTTGTATAACTAGACTCGTAACGGAATGTATTAATGAAGCGAAAGCTGAAGAGCTAATCGGAGACACTTAAGGTCTTGAGGAAACTGATAAAGAGCTTAAGGTCTTTTTGTAGGAAGAATTGTCTCGAAGGATTGAGAAGACGAAGAATGTTCTTAGAATTTTTACAGGGGATATGAGGCATACCTTACCACGCTGCCTCAGTGCGGGTTGGTAAGGGGCAAATGTCTATTTCCCTGATTTTTGCCATTTACGTCAGAGACGACTGTCCCCCCGGGAATTGTGTCACAATTTTTTTATTAATGAAAAAAACCTTGACTTGGCTGGGATTTGAACCCGGGTCCGGTCCGCTATATCAAGCTCCAATTTAGTACAATTGTATGAGCTGACGGACTTTCCCACTAGGCCATATATATATATATATATATATATATATATATATATATATATATACATATATATATAAGTAATATTTATTGATATCGTAGAAGTATTAAATGGTAATATAGTAAATAAGTAATATTTTTAATTATTATTAATTATTTAATATTACGAAATATTTCTTTAATATCGCAGCAATGTGGTATCAATACTGCTACAATATTATTGGCAATATAACTGTGATAAAATACTAGCGGACATTTAATAGTTCTGTAATCTGACAGTGATATTCATGACATTTTTGTGAGATTCTGGTGATATTGTTGCAATATTTAGTTCCATGTGGGATTGTACCTTGCGCGCAAATTCTTCAATTACATTCCGAATAACCGTTTTATGTGTGTTTCCAACCCGGGCCAAACCCGTTATCGTAAACGAACTCGTCACCGCGCACGTCAACAACAAAACGTGTTTTCATTCTCAACATTAAAATTATGAGATGTATAAGTATGTCTCTGCGAATCAATTTCCATTTTTGATAACTCTTTTATTCTTCTTACATAACCAGTTTGCCAAAATTTTCGACAATTGCATTTCGTTTGCATTTCAAAGAGCCCACTAGTTGCAGTGCAAGAAGTCCATTTTCGCATCCCAAATAAAAAACTATAAACGACCCTTTTACTCACACGTGTTAACCGGGAACAATAACCGAACGTTCCTATGGTCTATTTCTGGAGGGCATCCCGGCTCTTTTGTTGTTGCTTAAATGTGTTTGGCCGTTAATAATTAAGGTTTTGTAAACATTTTAAATGTTTCATGTAATATAACTAGGGGGAAAATTAAACAATGGAATACCTAAACTATCTATCCTCTGGTTGCTAGGAGAAATTAAGATATTCAAGATGTAAAAGTGATTTATGTTTACTGGTTGCTTTTTGAGAAGTTAATTTGCAGTAAGGGATATTTTGGTCTTCATAACAAATTCTACTACTACTAATACTAGAGAGAAATAAACTAAATTTAAAATATGTGTAGATGAAGATGGTAAGATGTGGTGAAACCTTATTTGTGAAAACCTCTTTATGATAGTTCCAAATCACGAGAAATATTCAAATCTTTTATGCATCAATTGGAGAAATAGTAGTAATGTACTAAAATGTCAGATTCTGAATTTAAGAGTGATATTTCAGTTGAAAGTATTGATTCGTGATTGTCCAGTCAAGATTCGTAAAATATTTAATCGATGTTTTTACCAAGTATTTAACTTTCATCACATTTTTTTTATTAGAAATTCTTCTTCATCATCGCTTCAGGTATTGAGAAAACTCCTAGAAACATTCCGTCAACATTAGGTATACTCCCCGTTACGGTACCCATCTTTCCCTCGGCCCACTTTTTCCTCCTTTACATTTATAATTACATATTTTAACATAACGAAAACTAGTGAACTCCATGTAACATTCACAGATTAACAAATGCATTTGATTCTGTACCTTTTCAAAAACTGTGGGCCGTAACCAGAAAATTTTTATGGGTGTTTGGATAATTTTCTTGTTTCGTGATAGGGCTGATCAGGACTGCAAAATTTATATTTTTGTTTATGTATTTCCAAGACATATAAAATGTATTCTTATGAAAAAAATGATAATTGGTTAAATTTGAATCTTGAAACCTAAAATTCCAAAATTGCGGTGGTTACAGGTATTTTATATTAAAGCCTCCTTTAAAATGTTCATCTCGACCTTGCTGTTTTCATTGTCTGTTAAAGTTTCAGATCTGTGTGTTAGGATTTTAACTACTGAAGATAACTGAGCGAGATGATGGTGCGAATTTGCGTTGAGGTAACTATTTGTGTGCGTGGTTTTTATACTGTGTGTGTATATATGGGGGGTTCGCGGATGGAATGCACAAGAGGAAAAAATCTTTTTTTATCATTTTACAACTAAAAGTCATTCTTTATAAAAAATTCTGCTGGTCGAGAAAATCAATTTATAATATATAAAATTGCTATCAGATGTATAGCGTGTTAAGAAATTAGGAAAAGTAGAAAAGGCATCAAGAGAGAAGTACTGTTAGTTATTACTTTTATTAAAAATGTTATGAAACAAAGTTATTTTTAAACAAACATAATGTCTATTTAATCTAAATTAAAATACACATCAAATATGCATCTTATTATACCAGAATTCTGATTTCGAAAAAAAAGTCAAAAATGTTAATGAGAGAATATGGTATTTATTTAATACAGTTTTATAGTATTGGAAAGGACCAGGCACCTTTCTTATGGAAAAATGGAATTCCGTCAAATTGTTTGAAATTTTGTTATGTAGTAGAAGTCGATGTGCTGACTAAAAGAGTGCATGGGCTCAAACAGATTCTATGACTAGTTTTCGGGGTACCGAAAATGTCGCATTTTTTATATCAGATTTCCAATAATAGACGTGCTTTATTTCCGGTTATTGGAGAAATTGTGATTTGTACATTATTGGACATACATATTTCACAAAACAATTGCCATAAGTTTTGGTGGATTACATGGTATTTAAAAAATAAATAAGATGTGATTTTGGAAAAAATCTTTTTTTTATTACAACGTTGAAAACATAAGAAGATGTTATTGCTCAATTAATATCTCGTTAAAGTAATAATTTCCTGGATGTGCTTCATATAACATACAGTGTGAGCCATAAATATAGCTAAAGAAGGCATTTATTATTTTTTCCTATTAATGAGTCAGCCTGTACGAACCATTCGTGCTGCAATTTTAATAAGACATTAAACAGATATATTATCCTCCTCTTTATACTCAACGGGATATTAAACTGATTGCAAAAACAATACATATTGAAAAAATGTATTATTTTATTTTACCCCGTAGTTTTAAATTCTCTCCGTCAACTTTCAATGTTATTACATTTTTACGTTAACATACCTTTAAGTTTTTTACTGAGCAGAAATATTATTAAAATTGTATGACTAGTTTTCGAGATATAGAGTGTTAAACTTCGGAAATGTCACCTTTTTCGTAACAGATTTCTCATAATAGATGTGTTTTATTTACGTTTATTGCAGAAAACGTGGTTTGCACATTGTTTGACATAAATATTGCACAAAAAATTACTATTAATTATTTTTTATTACAGGGTTATTCCCATATATGTTACATGTTTTTTTAGAAAACTCATTTTTTATTATAAACGTTGAAACATAAGAAGATCTAATTGCACAGTTAATATAATGTTAAAGAAATTAATTTTTAGATATGTTCATACATTATACAGTGTGAGCTGTAAATATTGCTAAAGTGGGCATCTATTATTTTTTCCATTAATAAGTAACCCTGTATAAACCATGTGTCCTGGAATTTTTATATTAAATTATACAAATCTACGACTCATCACACTAAATTCTACAGCTTTGCAAAAATTGTACAAATTAGAGTATTGTAGTTTATACAGGGTTACTGATTAATGGTATAGATGTATTTACGACTTACACTGTATAATATATGGACACGCCTAAGAACTCATTTCTTATTAATTGTGTGAATACATTTTATGTATTCATCATTGTAATAAAAAAATGAGTTTTCTGAAAAAGCATGTTACATATATTGGAAACACACTGTAATCAAAGATAATTAATGGTAATTGTTTTATTCAATATTTTTGTTAAATAATTATATGCGAAAATTGTCTTTTCTGCAATATACGGAAATAATACACGTCTTTATGAGAAATCTGATAAGAAAAATGAGACATTTCCGATGTTTAACACCCAATATCTCGAAAACTAGTCATACCATTATAACAATATTCTGCTCAGTTATACACCGGACATTAACGTAAGAGTGTTATAACATACAAAGTTGACGGAGAGAATTTAAAACTACAGGGTAGTATAAAAAACTACATTTTTTCAATATGTATAGTTTTTGCAATGGGTTTAACATCCTGTTGAGTATCAACAGACGGATCATATATCTGTTTATTGTCTTATTAAAATTGCAGTACGAATGGTTCGTACAGGGTGACTTATTAATGGGAAAATGCCTAGTGATGTGGCGTTATTACCATAGCTGCTATTAAACAACTATTATTTACTCGATAACAATAGCAACTGTTATTGCCGACTAAAAATAACAGATAACAGATATAAGTTTATTACAGCTTAGCGCTAATCAAACAATAACGTAAACAGTTCTAACCTCAACTGCCTTCGACCGAAAACTAAACGACTGAAAAAACAGTTGTTCTGTTTCGACCGATAACGCACACAGCAGTTTTCATACACAACGTTTCTGTTCGCAGTTGAAAATAAAACGTAGGCTGAATACCAAAAGCTGTTAACTGATTCGTACTGAACGCGCTGAACGGCCAAGCAGAAAAACATTATTGAAAAATTTAACAGGAGTTTGTCTGATCTTGCAAACGTAATAATAGCGTTCAGATATACTTTCGTTCATCGTTGTCATTGCTGAAATCTTGACAATGTAATTATAAAAATATATTATATGTATTAGAAATTATATTAAGGGTTTATATTTTATTATTATTATAATGGTTTATGTTCTTGAAAAAAATATATTTAAATTGTTTCTAGAATATTAACATATAGTGAATTAGTTCTTTACATTAATTAACGAATATTAACATAAGCCACAAATAAGACTATTCTTTATATTGACCACGGTATGAAAATGATGTACCAATCTTTATTTAAAAAATAGTGCTAAGTAAGAAGTAAGTAGGTAATTACAAATGTTTTAAAATCATCATTTCTTTGTTGATTGTTTCAGTCTCCACTTGATGAAATTTCATTGTTAAAATTACATAAAAACAACAAACCCCTGGTTAAATTTTCACTTTTTTATTTATTTTTAATTTGATATGTTTTGCTTCATTAGAAATTGGAAATACCAGGAATGCCAAATTTATAATTCTTAGAAAGAAAGTACGGATAGGGTAATAAAATAATTAAAGGTATCGTCTTAATTCTGGGGATTTCTGAGGAAGTGGGTGTGGTGTAGCTCAGGTAAATTATACATTTATAAAACATTGTTGACAACTGATGTGGATAATATAATATTATTTAAAACTGGTTGTTCAGATGTATGATCTGTGGTTCAGATTAAGTAAGGGAGATGAATTGGTATCAGTTTGAACATTCAAGGATTCGGAGAGTTTTCTAGTTTTTGAGAAAAGCCTATTGCAATACAATGACTTAGCAACAGTGCCAAACAATCTCTTCCTATAATCCCTTCAATTTGGATAGTTAGATATATTCATTAATATAATTGAGAATTACGCCAGCATTAAATATATAATATTTCCATAACAGCACTACCAAGCATAAAAATAAAACGTCAGAAGATTGTTTGGTGTATTTTAATTTTTGGTTCTGAATTTGCAGTTTAATATTATTCTTAAACATACAAAATTGCAGGAATAATAAGTCTTACAAATATATTCTATATCGTACTAAATGCGAAGATCTCTATCATATTAGTAGCCAACCGAGATGAATTTTGCATATTTTAGTTTCTTACCAAGAGATGGCGACAGCAATTTTCAGCGTAAACAATATAACTGTTATCTGTTATTTTCAGTTGTTATTTGCAAATAGCAATAACAATAGCAACTGTTATTTAAATTTATCAGTTTTGCCCATCTCTAAAAATGCCTTCTCTAGCTATAGTTATGGATAAATATAAAGCATATCCAAGAAATTATTACTTTAATGAGATATTAATTGTGCAAAAACATTCTATGTTTTCAAAGTTGCAATAAAAAATTTATTTTTTCCAAAAGCACATGTTACGTATTTTTGAAATGCCCTGTAATCCAGCAAAATTTATGGCAATTGTTTTGTGAAATATTTATGTCCAATAATGTACAAATCACAATTTCTCCACTAACTGGAAATAAAACACATCTATTATGCGAAATCTGATATTAAAAATTTGGCATTTTCGATTTTTAACATCCTGTATCTCGAAAACTAGCCATAGAATCTGTTTGAGACTCTTTTTGTCAGAACATCATCAATTTCTACAACATACCAAAATTTCAAATAATTTGACGGAAGTCCATTTTTCCATAAGAAAGGTGCCTGGTCCTTGTCATATCAATACACCATAGTTGCCTTTCATGAACAATTTCCTAATACACTTGCGTCGAAGGAAGCTTTGCGAAAATTATTTATAAAATTCAATGAAACTGGTTTGGTGACGATTGTGAAGAAATCCAAGGAAACATACGATGAAAATGACGCAGTTACATTATTAACAACAGGGTTGAATTAGATAACGAAAATTTATCTTTAAGAAAACGTGCAAAATTACTGGATATAAGCAAAAGTGAGTTGCAAATAATTTTTAAGGAACACAAAATAAAACCTTTCAAGCCAACGCTGCACCATACACTTGAACCCAGAGATGAAGAGAAACGTTTAGAATTTTGTTCGAGTATAGGAGAAAACTACCTTGAAAACCAAAGTTTTCATAGATTCACCGACCTATTTGCATGGAATTTTATAAATAGTTTTCTCAAAGCTCCCTTCAACACAAGCTAATTAGACATTTTCAGGGATGAGATCTATAGCGTATTCATATGACACATTGCCAATACTATAATACTATAATGTATTAAATAAATACCATCTTCTCTCATTAACATTTATGATTTTTTTATTTGAAATCAGAATTCAGGCATAATAAGATGTTTACATGATGTTTATGGACAGGTGGTGACTATTTAAGGTGTACATTAGTAGGTTAGCGGAAAAGTGTGTGGAGGTCGGAGAGCTATGTAGAATTGTTTTCAATATTCGAATTTTTATTTCAAAATTTGTATTTTTAGACATTATGTTGATTTATAAACTACTTTGTTTTATGACATTTTTGCCTCTCTTGAGGCATTTTCAATTTTTCCTAATTTATTAACACCCTGTTCATCTGATTGCAAATTTTTATATTGCAAATTGATTTTATCAACAAACAGAACTTTTGATAAATAATGACTTTTTGCCGTAAACTGAAAAATAAAAGTTTTTTTTCCTCTTCTGAACTCCATCGCGAACACACTGTGTATACGTAATTAAAGGGGCTCGGGATTCTGGTGTGTATGATTTATTTGTCTTATAGAAGATAGTTTTTTGACGTTTCGACGAGATCTCACTTATCTTTTTCGAAATAATCGATGTTATCACTGACTAAGCGTAGTATAAACTGTTTGTAAAGTTACAGTTGCTATTTTCTTAAAAAAATAACGCTGATTTTTATGCTATGAAACTTTAAAATGTTAAAAGAGCAGAGTAAGTCTCTCAGAAATGGCTTCTATGCAAGCAATATAAAAAAAAATAAGTCATGAAGAAAAAAAGCAAAGCTTCATCCGTCATTTTCAACCAATCATGGAGGGTATTAGCACAACTTCAGATTTGCTATCTATTCTATAGTAGCTCGTTTTCCTGAAACTCCTAGAAGTATTTTATTTGAATGTAAATATTTAACACGCTACTGAAAGGATAATTTGAAAAAGTTGGTAAATTATTTTTTTTTAATAAGAAGTTCCTACATAATTAAAGCAATTATTTTTGTTAGTGATAAATCACGTATTCATATAAGAAACAACTTATCTTTTTCTTTTTCTTAGTTTGGCTGTAATACTACTTGTGGTTTCTCTGAGACAAAAACTGTTTCAAAGGTAGCCTCAAGAAAAGAATATTCTCACGTGATATAACGGCTCAATTATAAATTGGTTGATAAAATTATATGGCAGGCGCGCACAGACCAATGTCACGAAAACTTGATTAGGAAATAAAAACGTTAATTTGTACGAAATCATATTGAATGTTCGAACAAAACCGCACAAATACAGTTGGACCAAGATAATAAATATACAGTCCAATTTATTGACGGATTTTCGGAATGTAGCAACGAAAATCGTTAATTGTATTGAAATATTTTGTAAGCGTGATTGTTAAATAAATGCAGTGTGAATGAAGTTTTTATTTAAATTAATGTAGTTGTTGATTGTTTCGGTCATTCCTTGGTGAAAATTCATATTTTAATTATATTAAAACACTAACCACTGTGGTAATTTTCACAAATTTATTATTTTCTTATACTACTTACTTACTTATTAAGTAAAGGAGACATATTTGTATCAATTTGGTCATTTAAAAAATGTGGTGAATTTTTATTTTTATTGATCTCAAGTGATTCTAACAGAGGTAATTTTTTACTTTTTTGTTCTAGATGTAAAATTTCGAAAGTAGTTTGTGGAATATGATTTTCATTTAATAAATGGTCGGCAAATGTAGATATGTTATATTTCTGATTTTCATAGGCTTTTAAATGTTCAGACCATCTTGTTTTAAATGACCTCCCTGTGTGACCGATGTAAAATTTTGGGCAACTACCACATGTTATATAAGTCCAGAGTTTTCATACTTATTAATTTTATCTTTATTATTTTTTATGTGTTTGGCTAAATTATTGTTGGTTTTAAAGGCTGTTTGAATATTTCTGTTTAGTAGAAATTGAGAAATATTCAATTTAGACTAGAAACAGAAAGAAACAACACAATAGATTTTCTCGATTTAACTATAAAAGTATCTGATAATAAACACAATTTTTCGATATATCACAAAAAGTCCCATACAGACCTCACTATTCACAATACTTCATGTCATCCAATCCAACACAAACTTGCAGCATATCACTCCATGGTACACAGATTAGTAACCGTCCCGTTATCTAAACCTAACTTTGACAATGAACTCAATAGGATAAAACTCATTGCTATCAATAATGGTTACAACCCCCAAATCATTCATAACATATTATCCAGAAAATTAAATAAAAAAGCTATAGAACAAGTATACCCTTCCTCTCCCAACTCTAACTCAAATTTTCATCGGTCACACAAGATGGGCATTTAAAACAAGATGGTCTGAACATTTAAAAGCCTATGAAAGTGAGAAATACAACATATCTACATTTGCCGACCATTTATTAAATGAAAATCATATTCCACAAACTACTTTCGAAATTTTACATCTAGAACAAAAAAGTAAAAAATTACCTCTGTTAGAATCACTTGAGATCAATAAAAATAAAAATTCACCACATTTTTTAAATGACCAAACTGATACAAATATGTCTCCTTTACTTAATCTTAATATACTTACATAATACAAAATTCCAAATTATATTAATAATATTTACCTTCACTAATATTTTACAGTAAACATATTGTGCTTTCTACCTATATACTCATTATTATCTTACAACACTATGTAATATAGTCAGATGTTTAGTATTTAGTTTAATATTTAATTCTGACGAAGCCTGTCATCAGAGCGAAACAATTATCAAGAAAATAATAAATTTGTGAAAATTACCACAGTGGTTAGTGTTTTAATATAATTAATTAATGTAGTTGTACCAAATTTTGTGACAAAATGTTAAATAATAACCGAGTTCCAAAGCAATTTGTCTTTTTAAAATTGCGTCAATATTTAAAGAAAAATTTATTGATGTAGCTTTTAAATAAGAGTCTTTTTCTTGAAGATTCTGATAATAGGTGTGTATCATTATGGTAGAGCGTTGATTATCTGAAAGTCGGTTATTCTTAATATTTAATTATTGGAACTGGCCATATGGAAAAAGTAGAAAAATCTAAATTTTTCAAATATTCTCCAAATTAATTCTAAAAACTTTACTAAGAACTAACGTATGACTACTACAAATTTTATTCTGTGGATTTTTTCACTGAATCTTTTTCCATTCAGATGGCACTGGTCGCACCTCAAATATTCATTGTGAGGGGTACATTGAATTTGTTAGTATTCGCATAATTTAAGTAAAAGTTAAAATGGCTCTACGAAGTTGAAGAAAGGCATTACCTATCAAACACGATTTAGGTAAAACAACTCGTAAAGTTAATAAGAAATAATTCTGATTCAGTCTCTGGATATGCACTCCATTTTGACGCTGAGGACAGACCATCTTGTAAAACTAGGAAAAAACGAAATTCTATTTATTGGAAGATGATGTATTGACTGGTTTTCGAATAAAATGTGGTTCAGTCTAACAATATACGCATTATGAGTGAAAAAGTAGAGGAATTAAATATGAACTTATTGCAAGTTCTGAGCAGCTTAGAAGTTTCAAATACGACATAGTATTCGACAATTTGAGATTAATCTTTAATTAAGTGGTTCAGCAAATTCAGTGGTTCTTAATCCATGAACATAACTCAAGAAATGAATATGATATGGATATTGTCTACAATGAAAACGAGCTCTACTGGACAGCTTTATCCTCTAATTCTTCAACATCATATTGATGTTTGAGAGATTTAAACGAGACACCTTGCGTTATTTTATCTAACATTTTGATTTTAAAAATGGCTAGAAATTCCCTTGTGTTAAGAGAACAATATTTTATTAATTTGAGAAAATACCTTTAATTGCCCTTCAAATGTTTAAATCATTTTCATTGTCAGGGTGAATATTTTATCTTTTGTTGGTGTTGCATATCCGCAATTAAAAAGGATTTAGGTTGACTGAAGAACGAATAATGTATTTCCATGATCATCTGGATTAAGAAAAAATATTCTAAATGCTCCATAAAAAGTAAAATATGCTCATTTTCAATATGAAAGGACCAATGCATTACAGTTAACTGCACGATCAAATTATTATACAATTTTGCCCAATTATTGGGTTCGTTATAGTTTATAATTAGAAAATAGCATGTCCATAATTCTAATTTGTTTTAGTGAAAAATACCACTGTTATCGTTGCATAAAACGTTCAAGCAAAGTATTTCTTAAAAGGTACAGTCTATGAAAGTGTTTTCAAACTAACCGACACTGTCATATTAAAGTGGTTGAAAAAATTCAACACGACTCACAAACCCTTTGCCAGATTTTTTTTCGGGTGAAGGAGGGAGGCGGTTGATTGGTCTAACATATGTTTTTGTAGGGATAAGGATTGATTCGGATTTTTATTCACTTATTTCCAATATCTAAAACTGTGTAAAATATAAACTTGATATTTATAAAAAAAATAATTCGATAAAATGTATTCTCTAAAGCCAAAATTATCTACAAATCGAATGAAAAAACTAAATATAAAAATTTTTAAAAGTAAAAGTATAGAAAAGTGAACACTATATCAAGAAACTTAAAAGGCTTAATAATTAGATGATAAAAAACAAATCTTTAATAGTTCTTATGAATAATTAACCTAGTTCTAATTTATGGTTTAATATACTTTTAACTACGGTTTTTACATACATACTCGCATTGATTTATTCTAATATACTTCTCCAAATGTTTTACATACTCTTTTGAACAGTGACAATAGATTTAGTCTTTGCGTACATTTTATTAACAAACTCAATAGTTTTTATTTCATCTTTTAAATTATATAAGTCATTGAGAGGCGAATTAAACTTTATTTCAAGCTGTACCAAGCATCTCTTGACACAACCTTTGCACTGAACGTGTAACAAAGAATTTGAGTGCTTTTAAAAGATCAGAGACTGAATAAGAGGTTTAAAAGGCTTGCCTTTGGAAATTGTCAATCACTGAGTAGCTAAATACATATCTACTCTTTTGTGAACACTGCTATCGAAAAAAAGTTACTTTGATCTCAATTATTAGTAATTATGACATTGAGTATACTTCAACAAATTTCGCAATGTGGAAACTTTAATATTTTAACCTTACACCACTATTTTAATTATCTTCGTATAGGTGTAGGACTATAATACTATATTTTCATCATTTATATTTTAGTTGTCACTAGTTTAGTTTAACATCTTATAAATGATGGAATAATTAGGCCACAAATATTCAAACTGAAATGGGGAAGTCCTTGATTATTTTGTCTGCTTCTTCTGATTTGCTCTCCTCAATGTAGATAAAGTGCAGTAGGACAATTTCAAAAAATTTCCCAGATTTCTGGTTGTCCTTTACATAAAGTCTTCCTCACACATGTTCTGAGAGTAAGATATCTCTACAATAAGATTAGCCAGTGTTCCTGTGCACTCTCCACAAACAGATCTATTGTATATTGTTCTGGTGACGTTCAACTCCAGATCTATAGTTGTTGTCACGTATGAATCAATGTTAACAGTTATTAGATCAATACTATTAGTATAAGACACAAGGATCACCAAACAATAGACTTCATCCTACTCTAATATTAGGTTTTACATGCTTAGCTGCTGTGCCGGCCTAGTGGATTTCACTTTTAAGATCTCTCCTGTTGTCCGCCTCCACTTCCCCCAGCGGTTTATCCTGGATCATCCTATTCTTCTTTTCACTCCCTTTTTTCCCAACAACCTAGATATTTGCATTTCCATCTTCTGAACAATACATTCTCCTCAATTTCCTTATTTGTTCTGTTTCTATTCTCGTTTTAACATTAATTTCTCCAAAATTCATCATAAATATTTTAAGTTCCCAAACCATATGTAATTTACTCCCATCTATGTCATTTTACATGTCTAGCACCCATGTCTTATTATTATTTGGTACACTCTTGGTTTTTGTTCCTCTTGATTTTTCTCTCACCAGTAACAGTGTTGTAGGTTTCCCACAAGCATGTGGCGGCGTATTGAAAGGCCAAACAAGTGCTATATTTGGAAATAGCTACTGTTGTTTAAGGTAATCTATAATTGCTTGTTCTGGTTCATTTGGGCTAAGTTCTTACTGATTTCTCAGAATGCTGTATAAATATTGTTGTATTTGTTCAGCATTTTTGCAAATATGACACTAAAACCATTCTTACAAAAATAATTGTACTATAAAAACAGCTTGCTACTAAGTGCCATCTGATTGTACCTGGCTGTTCTTCATAAGCATATTTTACTGGTAATTCTGACATTTTCAAAACTTAAATTAATCGTTGTTGGTGATATTCATTCCCAAATCAAAACCGGTTTCTTTGTTTTTAATACCAAGTAATGGTTTGGGAATCTCTTCATATCTTAACTGGACAATAAATGGATAGATACCATGACATTCACCTATGGTGTACAACTGATCGACTGTTAAAGTAGCTACTTTTAAAACCTTAGTTTCATTTGGGTAACCGTTTTTCTTTCTTTATCCTCTTTTCAATGAATAATATTCTATACAATTGACATGCAATTTCAGAACAGTTCAATATCCAGATCAAACTATAACTTTTTTACATCTAAGAGTTGTTCGTTGATTTAATACAGGTTACTTTAACCTAACCTAACAAGAAGAGCTGCAAACTGAAGAACATAAATAATGTTCTGAATATTTGAGACCCGCGAATAATAAAAACTGGTAATAGTTGATAATAAAATTAATAATATAGATGTTATTGTAGTATGAAAGAGCCAAATCATTCGGTATCTGAAGACTTGATTATGGTCCTAAAATTAATTAAACTGGCATCTCCTCAATCTAGATCAATTCGTATACTTTTTTATTACGTGATAAATTCAGGCAAAAAATAAAATGGCCCGTATCCAATAAAATAAAAAGCCTATATTTAGCGTCATTGGCAGGCCAATATAGAGCCATATTAAAAAGGAGCTCGTAACCATTAGGGAAACCGTTGATAGTCCTTTGTCTCTTCCTTCGTCTCCGTTTATATAGAAAGTCATAATCGTAAATTAGAAATTTTGTTGACGACGATATAAGCTAAGTCTCAGCTCCTCGCCTAGGCCGTCTTGAGAAACGAGGAAGATGTCGCTTCGTTGAATAATAGCGCTTTAAGTATCTATAAAACGCTCCCGTTTCGTTCGAGATGTTTTTGATTATGTCTCAGGGCTGGGTTAAGACATATTTGAGCTTTCTGCAAAAAATCCTTATACGAGAGCTAATGTTTTTTGCAATTTATTAAGTGGTTATTTTTCTAGAAAACTACAGCAATGAATTTCTATATTCGGGAGTTCTTTTTTACTCCTGGATTAAAATAATGTAAATTTTGTTATTATTCTGCCTGTTCATTGGGATTTCCTCTCCTTGTCCTTTACAGAAAGTCTTATTCATAAATTGAATCAACCAATCTTTCCTTGTACAAATAAATGTATATTGTCTACATTTATTTGTAGTGGAGCTATTTCAACTTCAAGTCTTGAGTCGTTATCAATCACTGTATGTATCAGTTCAAAATTTTATTATTGTCCCCCATGCTACATTGTACCTACAAGCGCTAATACGAGGTTGACTTACATTTGATTTGTCCATGTGAAAAGCTTGTATTGGTATTCTTTTTTCCTTACTTCTAGAGATATCGTCTCACCCTTACATTTACAGATGTACACTGTACACGCAATTCTTGGATTTTTGGGATGCGTTAATAGGTTTTGAACCTGTGAGAATATTTTATTTGTTTTAAAAACATTTACAAGTTCGTATTTATGTCGTAAGCGTTTAATTTTTCTATTAAATCCCCAATTTACACTCATAATCTGGTTGGCGTTTGTGTTTGGTTGCAACGATATCAATTCTGTTTTGGTTATAGTTTTATTTTTAAATAATGACTTTGTATTAGATGCTCTGTAATAGGCTCGTTAAATATTTCAATGGGTGGCGATATGTTTTCTGCTCATACCTATAATCACGTTAGAACAGCTTTCTTTACGTTCAAAGGTTGGTGAGAATTAAATTTTAATTAATTGTTAGTGTTCTTAGCTTGTGATATATACTAGTATTTATAATGCTATTTGTGCTATCTATAAGTACATCCAGTAATGCGAAAAAAAACTTTAAAACAAGGGGTTTTAGAAACCATCGTTTTCATAATCCCCCAATGTTTCAAGAGTTTTCTTAAGTGGAGATGTTTTAGGGCAGTTTTTAGAGCTATGAAGGGACAAACCAGATTAAATTGTCAACTGACTTGTCACTAAAAACGAAACGTTAATGAATAAGATTCTGATAATATACCGAAAAGAACGTGTTAAGTTATTATTTCTAAGTAGTTTCAGAATTTGGCTGATTCACTCACAATTTTCAACTTATCTGAAATAAATGTTATTAGTAGAAACCTTACCGATTGACAGTTAAGTAACGTCACTCAGTACACGAGTTCTTTAGGTTAAGTTAGGGTACATCTGCTGAAAATGAGTGAGGTTATGTCCCAATGCACATTTGGTATCGTACATTTCTAGTTAGATGAAACTTTTCAAATATTCATCGCCGTTACAGTGAACCTTGCAGCTTTCGTAAATATACCTCGGAGATTCTCCACAGCATATAAGCTTTTCTTAATGGAACTTTCAAAATTTGGACAGAACATCCGATAATAACAGAAATCGGCCTCGGAAATAATTATATCGGCTAACTCATTAACAGTTGATTACTATAATAGTTGAAAGATAGGTCGGAGTAGAACATTTCTTATAAAGGGTAGTGTAAAAATGTTAAAAGAATATGTTACATTTGTAGGGTAGTTCTTTAGCAGTTACAATTACATGTTACATTGGGTGGCTATTGGCAGATGCATATACGACGTAATTTATATAAATGCTGGAGTAGAATTATAGTTATATAGGGTGATTTTAAAAATGTAAAAAGTTATTAAGGAAATTGTAAGAAAGTCGACAATATCTCTGCTTATGTTTGAAATTATTTAGACAACATTTTTGAAACAGAATGCAATTCACCTAGATTATAACAAATTTGGTACGGAAGGAACCCTTAGATAGCGAACTATCACTTGACCAAAGTATTTGATGTGATTCTTTTCGTAGACCTTTTTCAAATTCGTACACAAACATATCCTTTTATAATGCTATATTAGGAATTGTATCACAATTCCTGATTGCAGACCTGTTTTGTCATCGAATACTGGAAATCTTCACAGTTGAAGACAGCAACGGACGTAATAAAATAGATGCTGTTTCAGGGTTCTCGCATTATATATATTTTTTCTAAGAAAATGTATCTTTTACCTCTGCTAGCTCGTAAGAGCTTTTTCGTTTCAAGGTGACTGAAACAAAACAACATTAATCGTTTGGACCCTTTTTCCGAATTCCACTTGATATCCTTATGATTCTCCGATTATAATATTCTTGCACGAAGAAGAAATAAACATATGTTGCAAAGCTTGCTTTAATTTTCTGCAATTACAATGCCGGCTTTAATGCCGATATTTTTACGTCTAGATTATAAGATACAGTAATGATAAATGGGACGAGATATTTGACCTTTTAAAAAATTATGTGGGACGTTTATCTTAATAGTAATCACGGCACAATTTGATCTTAGTCAAGATATACGCTAAAAAAATCGATTATCGAACATTACTTCTTATAGATTGTTCAATTTAGTTCCAACATTTATAGATTAGTTGATAGAAATTTAAGCATTTTCTTCATCATAAATTGTTTCTAAACATCACGTTTTAGTGTTTCTGGGAGTTTGGTCATTATATACTTGCACATTAACCAGCACTAGCAGAATGATGAAACGATAAACATATTGACATCAGAAATAAAATTTGGCACACTATAATATATAGATATGTATGTATAAATTGTTTGTCTATAAAAAATGTATAACGTTCAAAATAATAGACATTAGGCTGCAGTATTCATTGCATAGGATAGTCTAATTAATTTATTAAAAAAGTTTATTGCTCCTACCACTTATGTGAAACAGTGTTCACTGTAGAGATCAGTAGCGCCTCGTAATTGTAATATTTAATTATTTATTGTTTATCGTACTCACTTGTTTTCTGTAATAGAAGTATTTAGAATTTGTAATAGTAACAAAGTTAGAACAATTTCGAATTGCCTAAATTATTGGTTGTCCATTTCAGAAAGTCTAACTCACAGAGGTTCTCAGAGAAAGAAATCTGTCAATATGATCGCCGAAATTTTGTTTGTCACATAAATTTAATAGTTTGTTTGGCTTTACGAAATAATCAAGAATCTACTCAACATCATTTCCAAATTTCATACAAATTAAACCTAGCAAACCAACTGTTAGCTGGGCTTCGGTAGATGGTACTATTTTAATCGAAAACGACAGCTGAATGGATTTTGATGAAATTAGAAATGGAGCTTGAACTTTAAGAAATACATAGACTAATTTGTTTTTAACCGACTTTCAAAAAGGAGGATGTTATAAATTTGTCGGAACGTTTTTTTTATGTATGCTCAGTGATTATACAAAAACGGCTTGGGCTTATTTGATGATTTAAACAGCATTATATTAAGGAATATTCAGAAAGGGAACGTGATAATTTTCCAGAAAATCAGAAAAAAACAGTAATTAAGGGACTACATTTCAGTGAATTTCAATAATTCTGCACTGTGTTCTCTAAAACGGCTCAACCAATTTGAATATTTTAAATTGTATTCTACAAAGAGATGTTCCAGCTTGATTCCGTGTAATTATCTATAACGTAAAACAACATACCATTTTTCTGAAAATCTTAACAATATATGCAAAAACACGGTAAACATCAATGTAAATGTCAAATTTTCGTCATAAATATCTAGCTTAAATGTCAAGATATGCCATGAAAGTATATCGTACAGGATGTTTGTAACGGTTTTCATGGATTGCAGTCGAGTGAAATGGCCCAAAATATCCCATTAGTGTATCGAAAAGAAAAATTTTTAAGTGAGCAATATTTTCTATTTGGTATACGGTGGTAGGTGTGTGCGTGCATGTGCGTTGAAGTCGGTTCTTGTTTAAATATAAATTATTTTAAATTTAATACCTAAGGGAATGAAAAGGGATCCTAAAGTTTATACGAAAGAACTCAAACGCTGAAGCGATCTGGAATAAATATTTTTTAAACATTTTTTGTAAATTTGGCTCCTAAAGGAATGCTGAGGGTCAAAGTATGTATGGAATAACTGAAAGGACTGAAGCGATTTTGTTAAAATATAGCTCATAAAGGTAACCTGACTTAGAGATAGGTTTTTTTTCTAATTCTCCCTGTTATTTTACTGGGATGCTGAGGAATAATTTAGACTACAGATTTTTCAATTAATGTGACTTTTTCCCATTATCTCACCAATTGAATGCTATGCTGGAACAACATTGTAACCGCCAATATGAGCAAATTCGAGTTTTCCACGAAACAACTTTTTAGTCATAGAAATAGTTGAGCTGCATTCACCGTGGAACAACCTTGCATATGACGAACTTAGGTACTTTTTCGCGCCAAATATCTTTCATGTGGTTTTCAAATAAAAGTACTTTCCTGGGCGGTTAATTACTCAGAAGCCAAATGGGTTTCAATTTATCCGAATCAGCTGTAGTGCAGCTGAACGGAGGCAAATGACGAAAACTAAATATTGATAAATGGAAGCAAAATGTAAGAAAACGTTGCAGAGATGATTTAATCATAAAACAAAGTTATAACCGCCTTATTTCCACAGATCAACGTTGTAACCGACGTGGATGTACCATGTTGTTTTATTATTATATAACATAACTTCATATTTGCAGTATATTTTTCAATTTTTAAATACTTTTTGGGAAATAATACCACAAGTCACGAAAATTGCTGAATATTCAAAACATTTCGGGGTCTAGGTCAGACCCCGTTGTTAATAGTTAAGAAACTATGAAAAAAGGCACAATTCTAAAATGTAAAATTAAAATGTTTGACAATATCTATTCTACGGCAGAAGTCAAATAATAGATATTGTCAAACATTTTAATTTTAGAATTGTGCCTTTTTTTATTCATAGTTTCATAACCATTGACAACGGGGTCTGACATAGACCCCGAAACGTTTGGAATCTACAGCAATTTACATGACTTGTGGTGTTATTTCCCAAAAAATATTTAAACATTAAAGCAGTAATATCCAAATTAATATTACTCGCTGCAAAATCAATCAAATAAGGTAAACACTATCTACCAATCATCATCAATAATAAAACTTTTTTTTGATTTCCCCAAAAAAAAAATGACTCTAAAACTTTGTTCTAGCATAGTATTCAATTGCTTACGCAACTGCTTCAACTGTCTTGTAAACATAGACCAGATAGAATTACAATCAAAATGAGTAGTTACAGAACAGGATTTTTAAAACTTTTTCTTACTACCTCCTCTGATTATATCTTTTCGGGCATTTTTGATTTCCTCTGGGACTTGACTGTTTCCTACAGTTAGTTTGTCTTCGATCTAGCTGACTTTGGTTCTTTTTATAAATTTTAAGTGTTTCGTTCCCATCTACTTACCTAGTGAGTAGAGCTTTTTGAATAACAAAATTCAACAGTAAACCCCTTATTTAAATAATAGCTCACAAGCAATGACTACTAATATTAGTGGTAGTCATGGCTCATTGCCCCATCTCCATTGACTTCCGTATAACTGATATATTTTCTGAAATTGTTGTTGGAATTTTTCAAAATATTTTGTTTACCTTAAATAGTTTGTGTTCATCTTGTCGTTTTCCGTCTATAATTTGAATTAAATTTTGTTTCATAAAGTTTCTGCTCGGCTTATCGTTTTTCCTCTCGCATTGAAAGCAACTTTTTTCTTTTTTCCTTTGATGTACATTTACACATTTACTCTATTAACGATACATTTACTTAATAATTCGTTACTACAACCTCAATCTTTAATCGATTAACTAACTTTTTCATTCAATATTCGACTTTATTTATGCAAGCAATAAGCGTATCTAGAGTATTCTCGATGTTCTATCGACGTCTCCATTCCATGCTAGTCAGTGGCGTCTCCACGCATGACCAACTGCATACTCTTATGACAATTAGTCGTATATTTTGTTAATAATATGAAACTATAGATAAGGCGTAAATCTGGGTTGTTCATGGAACTCTTCTTAGAACCAACACATTGCTTGACTTCAATAGAAATAAGTGTTGCTTATTAAATTACAATTAAACATAATATTAATACTCCAGCCAATGACCATTTTCCCGGCTAATTTGTCCAAGTATCACCGATTCTCTTCAAAATTTGGATTTGAGTGCTACTTACCCTCTGCTTCAAAGTTGACCCTGTGCCGGTGGTGAAAAATATATGAAAAAAAGTCCGGGGATGAATAAATTAACTAATTTTAAGCAAATTTTTTTCCATAAAGTTTTTTTTTTCTGAAAGCAAGTGAAATTATCGATTTTTCAACGAATAAAAATCATGTTTTCATACGGTTTTTCGTAAATAACTTTTTAAAATATGCATTTTAAGAAAAAAATCGTTTCGGTCAAAAATGTAGCTTATAAAAAAACAAAAGAAAAATATAGCTTGTTGAAATTTTCTTTTTATTTTTCAAAACAAGGTTTATCGTGAAATAACGAAAAACAATGCCTTTTTCTGGAAAAGTTTATAAATACTTTGGTTTTTTAGCATGAAAATTAAGTGAGTTATGACATAAATAAGGTTGTTTTTTTTTTGTTTACAAATTACCCCCTAAATACCACCCCAGTTAAAATTAATTGCTACTTCACAAATCACTTGGCTTACTTATTTCAAATAGGCTTAGAAAGTTTAAAGTAAGTAGTTTTGAAAAAAGTCGAGCCGGAATAGAATATTGTATTTTTGTAATTTTGCAAAATTTTTTTTTTCTTTTTCAAAATAACTTAAAAACTATGAGAGATAGGCACAATTTTTTAGAGTACAAAATTGTAGGTTTTGTTTTGTTTGTAATTTTATGTTTTTTTGTACGATAAAAATTAATTTAGAAATGACCGTTTAAAGTTTGTACATATTCGTAAATAGTACTATTAGACCACCTTTTCAGCTCAAGCCCATTCAAAAATAAGTTAAATACATTTTCAATTTACATGAGCTTTTAGCTTATAAAAAAACCTACAAATTGGTGATTTGTGAAGTGGTAGCAATTAATTTCCACTGGGTGGTGTTTAGGGGGTCATTTGTTTATTTTTTTGTCAAAAAACAAATTAAAACAAACTTATTTATGTCATAATACGCTTAATTTTCATGCTACACACTTTTATAAAAAACAAATTAAAGGATTTATAAACTTTTCCCGAAAAATGTATTGTTTTTCAGTTATTTCACGATAAACCTTTCAATTTTTGTTATGACAAATAAAAACAAAATTTCAACAAGCTATAACTCTGTTTCTATTGGTTTTGCAGAAACCATAAACGCAACATTTTTTTTGTTTTTTTTTTATAAGCTTCATTTTTGATTCAAATGATTTTTTTCTTGAAGAGCAGATTTTTAAAGTTATATATGAAAAACCGTAGCAATGAAAAGATATTTTTTGGTTGAAAAATCGATACTTTCACTTGTGATTAACTCGAAAAGAATTGACCTAAAAAAAACTTAATGGAACAGAAGTTGCTTAAAATTAGTTACTTTATTCATTCCCGGACTTTTTTTAAATAATATTGTACACCCCCAAGAAGGGGTAGCATACCCTCCCCCCCCCCTCTCGGGAAAAAATCAACCCCCGGTACAGGGTCAACTTTGAAGTAGATTGTAAGTAGAAATTTTTAGGATAATCGGTGCTGCTTGGATAAATTACCCAGTACTACCGTTTTTTTTCTTCATTTACTGAACTATAAAAACTACCGTGTTATGCGTTGTCTATACAAATATTGTAAATATCGAGCGTTTTCCATTCTAATGCCTAAACAACGACCGTAAGTCCTACAACATTTGTAGGTAAGACTAATCGTTCTCTAATACACACATCTGTTTGAAAGAGTACAAGTCAATAAAACATACATACTACGCACCCCTGTTCTTTGGATTGACTATTATTTCTGCAATCTTACACAATGTCATTATTTTTAGAACAGAGACTGATTCTGGTGGTCACTTTGAAACTTTGAACTGTATTGGTTCTTCATCTTCAGAAATCTTTACTCAATGACTAATCTTTGTAACCTAATGGAGAATTCATAGATATTCATCAGAATCACATCTAATATATATATATAGGTGTAGGTCTTATATTGAAATCACATTCTAGTACGGACTTTTTCTACAAGTGACAGAATACATTTAAAATACAAAAGAAAGAGTGGCGGTCATCTGAGACAAAGATGGAAGCGAAAGCTACTTACGAAATATACTTACCGTTTCTGTTTCTCTTTCTTTGTGTAATTCTCGGTAATGGGTATAAATTTGAGGAGAATATAAATAATTGTCACCATTTTGTTATGAATCAAGTTTAATCCTAATGTGTAGTTTAGTATTTAATTTAAATGTAACTGCAACGGAATTTATGACGTGTAAGTTAATTTTTAATTAAAATATATAATAATTTGGTTTATAATAATTCCAACTCACTTCACCTTTTTAATATTCTGGCAATACATAACATCACTTTAATTATAACAGATTAAATTCTGGTAACATTATTCAAGAAAATATTTTTTATTTTTTAAATATCAAAGCATCTCTATACTATTCTTCAAAATAATCGTTGTAATATGGTTTAATCTAATTCATATTGCAAAAAGTGTTCGTCAAAATGCATTAAATTAGGGGCGCGCTGATGTAGCAAGAAGGTGGATTTTAAACAGCACGCCAAATATTTCATATATATTTAGGACAAATAAGACAAAATCGGTGGTTTAATATTAATGCCATTTTATATTTAGCAATTCACATCATACCCTGTTTCTACAGCAGCGCCATCCTGGTCAATTCTTGAACGTGTTATTAGTACTTTCAACTGCACACCATCCTTAAATTTGGTAAACTTGCCCTATTTTGAGGTGTTCTGACCTAAGTCAAGTCTCTAATTTAAAATATCGCACACAGAAAATTGGAATGTTTATTAGAACGAAAAGTAATTTATTTGCTGGTAATGTATATTAATTGGATGTTATATTTGTTTATTTACTGTAATTTATTAATTTTATATAAATGAAATGACTCTTAATATATAACATGGGTACTGTTTCTTACACAGAGAACTGCGTTTTATGGATATTTTAAGGTCAAAGAAGTGTTCGTCAGAAGTGTCGTGTCGGTCGGAAACCTATAAACAAATACAATTCTTCTATTTTACTACCATACTCATCTATTTTCGAATATGTTATTGTGGACCTTAATTAAGAAGCTTTCGCTTAAATGCCTATTTTTAAATATACTCGTATAAATATTTCATCTACGTTGGCATTGCAATTTAATAGTTATAATCACTACTTCATCGGATATGATGACTCTTTCAATTCGGTTTGTATTATTACCAATGAAAATTGAAAAAGGTCGTCGAGCTAAATCAATCAAATCCTTAATAAAACAACCATTGGAATCTCTTTGAAACAGCCTGCAATTGTCACAAAAAGCGAAACAACACGCCTACAAATAAATAACGCATTGAACGATAACGGTATAATAATATCATACAATGTACCCTCATAATGAATTATAAATAAGCATATGTTTAACACATCAAAAGAAACCCAATTAATATGTACAGCAGCATATCTGACCAGCCACTGAATAATATTTCATTCAGTTATTTTGATCATAGTTAAACGCACTCGGTTTGTTGTTACTATGAGGACACTAACAATCAATGAAGGCTGCATTGTAATTTTGTCGATGGAACGTACAAAATGGATACGATATGTTTATTTGATCCTTCGGAATAATTTAGATAAAGAATAAATCACGTTTTTATATATGTAAATAGTTTTCTAATGTGAATGAGAATAATTTGTTATGTTTATTATTTTGTGTGCTGTCACGATTCTGGCTTGTTATGTTAAGAAGATTAAAGCTTGTTCTAAACTATTTGGACGTTATAGCATATCACAGACAGAGATATCATAATTAAAACTGGGGTATGGAATTCGTGATTTATGATTGCAGTTAAAAGCAATTGAAAGACAACTTTATTCGTTTTAACTAACATTGTGCCGGTATTTAATTTTACAATCATTCTTCGATAAAATTATGTTTAAGTGCCGAGAGTCTGTAAGTGCAACAAATGCATCACATCCTAGTTCAGAAATTCAAATTGGAATTAATTCTTGTAAACTGCTGGCAAAAATCTGAGTTAGAGCTCATTTGCATACAAAGATGTACAAAACTTTCAAATCCATAAATAAGCAATTGTAAAGTTATTAATTAATAACTAGTTATATTTATATATTGGGCAAAAAAACGAAAACTTTTTTTTCAACGGTACTGTAGGCAATTAAATACCCCATAAAAAGCTCTCTTAGTAAATTTTTGTAGGACGAGCCCTTTCTCTGTAATCAAGATTCAAATATTAGTTTACTTTTCTAATTTTTTACTTTTTTCAAAACGACCTTAAATATCAATATTTTTATAATATCAATGATAATTCTTAAACGAAATATTATGCTCTACAAAAAGGCGTCTTAGCATTTTTCGTTAAACTCACTCCTTTCAAAGTTATTCGATGATTAAGTTAAATTCAAAATTATTTTACCGTTTATTTCGGTGTCACATATATCACACAAATTATCTGGAACGACAAATTTCTATATATGTTTTTGGCACTTCATCAGTAACTAATTGGAACTTACTTTCTCGAATTCTATTTGTGCTTTTTATGCACGAACCCCATTAAAGACCTAACCTTATTGAACTTCGTTAGTAGAATAAACTACTTTAGAGTTTGTCAGTCTTTTTATACCTTCATTGATAGCTGCACGTGTATGTTGCACCTGTCTCGAACGTCACCATTCATTATATTTTCAGGATATATTTCAAACAATGCTTCTGTTTACCGTGGTATCTATTTTTTAAGTCTTCATCACTGTTGCTTCTTTCTAACGGTTAAAAATACATTAGGACTCTATTATTCAATGTTTGAACAGCTGAGCTTTTTCAATATTTGACCAACTGAGCTATATCTCTATTAGGTTAGAGCCAGTAACGTATAAAAATTAACAGTAATTTAAAAAATTTACAGGTAAAATAATGCAGTTACCTTCTTGAGAAATGCTCAAACAGCTCCAAACTTTGTAGCAAGAACGTAATAAGCCGCAAAATTCAACATGGCGAATGTTAATAAATCAGCAGCTAAGTTAGAAACTACGTCTGAAACTTTTTTTAATAAAAAAATTTCACACATAATTTCTTTGTTTCCTAACAACCCAACCATTATTATTAAATTTTGCAAAAAACATAACAAGTCACATTTTTGGGTAAGTTTCATTTCTTAAAGAAACCAACGACTGCGCCAATGTAATGTAATGAAATGTTTTTTATGTAAACTTGATTTCAGTATTGAAACAAGAGTTTCATGCACGATTTGCTCAAAAGTAACTTGATGTGGCATGTTACCCCCAAGCGTTTCAATTGTTAAATAAAGACCGCAAAAATTACTTCTCTTGGAGGAGACTTTATGACAACTATGTTTTTAGCACTCACTCTTCTTCAAAGTAACATATTAACTACAAGCGAATATCAAAAACAATTTATTACTGAGCTTACATCGAAATTAAAAAAAAACTGGACGCAAGAAACAGTACAGTACTCAATAGTTATAATACACAAACAATTGACCATGCAATAAAATATGTTTTTCGTAATAACAATTATTTTTTACTGTATAAATTTAAATATTGTACGTTAAGGCTAATATACGAATAAAAACTAATTTATGGTTAATGTTACCTACTAAATAGATAGCTGTAAAGCGCAAAGAAATGAAGAATACATGCAATTATGCAATGTATCCCAGATAAAAGCAACAACAAGGGGATTTCCGAAACGGCAAGAGATACAGGGTGGCTTAAATGAGAAAAAAGTTTTGCTATTTCAAGCCCAATCAGGTGCTATATCGAAATTAAAAATATCTACAGGGATTTTCAAAATTACGAGAAAAAACAAAAAAAATGCAATATATTCGCCATCTTGTAAACAAATTTAGTAAAATTTGGTAGTTTTGTGTTGGTGATTACGGCCAATCGATTGACGTGAATGAGTTTTTTAGGCCTTCTACATTATTTAAAAAAACAGTTTTTCCCTTAGTTAGCTGTGAAACAAAGTGCCGTGTTGGTTGTCATAGCTATGTCTCTCTCTTTCAAAACTTTATTATTTATTTAGTTCTATCTGTTAAGAGTTTAATATTTTTCAAAATAATTGTGATATTTTTAAGTAGATAACATAATAATTAGAGCATTTTTTAAATGAAATGTGGAAAGTAATTCAAATTGGGAAACAGTGAATATGTATGATTTTTATTTTGTGCAGCAGGAATGCTGAACGGCTCAGTATATTTACTTACGGTGATATCCCGAAAGACTGTAATGAGGTTTGTCGATCTTCAGAATGCACACAAATAATTTACTTGCCTATGGTTCCTTTAAAAAACCTAATCGAGATAGAGTATGTAATGAAAATCTTGCTGTACAAAGTGTTATCGACAATCCACGTACCTTGAGATGGAAAATATTATTGAAGTACCTAAATCGACTGCTTAGAGAATTCTTAAAAAGTACAAGTATCGTCCATATGTAGAACATATTAATCAAGGACTTGTTGGTGTTGGTAATTTAGGAGAATATTTCAAGCGCACAAAAAATCTTCAATTTACGCATAAGGTTATGTTGTCTGATGAATGCAAATTAAAAATTGCGGGGTATTTTACAGACACAACAACGTGTATAGGACCGATCAAAAACAGTTCTTAAATCCTGAGGTGTGCTATCAAGTGATGAGGAGTTTTAATGAATCATAAAAGTACACGCTCTATTTAACATTTTTTATGACAATTTGCTCCTCGATATCTTGAGATATTACAAAATTACGTCGACCAAAAAAATTTGAATCTTCAAGATGTAGCTAACATGTGGTTCTTACAAGACGGAGCACCTCCACATAATGGACAAAAATATTACTGACTTTTTGAATAGGCAAGTCGCCAGCCCTTACTGCTCCTGATTTTTGCATTTTAGAATACTTAAAGAATTAAGTTTATTGTATTACATATCGTAGACAGGGTCTTACAGAGTTTTTGGTTTAGAGAGGAGCAAATCAGAAAACAAATTGTCCTAGAAAGGGGCAAACAGGAAAAAAATTGTCCTAGAAAGAGATGGAAATCAGAAAATTGTTTCGTCAAGTCAACAAATTTATGAGAAGTTTTGTAGGCTCACGGCAGATTTTTGAGGTCCAGGGGAGGGTGCATGTATATGTCTAATTCATCGATGCAAGACGTGGATTAATAATAATGTTGGAATTTTCCAACATTTAATTTTATTTTATTTAATTCAAGGCTGTGTCATCGGTTTTTAATTTTTTTGTTTTGAGTTTAATCATAAATTTGTAATGTTTTAGTTATTT
The DNA here is from genome assembly GCA_034190945.1 of Octodonta nipae. Taxonomy (NCBI): domain Eukaryota; kingdom Metazoa; phylum Arthropoda; class Insecta; order Coleoptera; family Chrysomelidae; genus Octodonta; species Octodonta nipae. The sequence goes on along the minus strand of CM067220.1, from coordinate 92,606,659 downwards.
ACTTTAGTATCATAAATAAAAGAGTACATTTATTTATCATTTTTTAGGTAAATTTAAAAAAACTGTTTTTAATACTTTGTTTTCTTCATGCAAAGATATGCCTATCTACATGGTTGAGAAGCTTTTTTTATGTGCTATTCAATGACGTATAAATCTAATGTAGCGGCCATAAGAAATAACAAAACTGACTATGGTAGTAAAAGATCTAGTAGGCTTAGAAAAAATTCGTTAACGTCAATCGATTGGCCGTAGTCGTAAAGAAAAAACTTCCAAATTTTACCAATTGTGTTTTACAAGATGGCGAATATATAGCAATTTTTCGAGAACCACAATTTTTTGTTTTTCCTCTATATTTTGAAAACTCGTGTAGATATTTTTAATTTTGATAGAGCACGTAATTGGGCTACTTTTTTCTCATTTAAGCCATCCTTTATTGTTTGCCGTTTCGGAAATCCCCATATAGTTGTTATGATCTGGGACATTGTTATATTTTCAATGTTCATCTGGGATTTTCTCTCCTCGCAATGGTTTCTGAAAAATACAGATAAGTTAAGTACTTGAATATCAAGGTGTAGTATCTAAGGGCAGTTTGTGTAAACTGCCCGGAACACTAGTTGCCCTCTTATAGAAAAAAATCTCCCGCAGGATTAACTGTGAGAAAGTAGGTCTACAGAGGGTGTCCCTCTGTAGAGAAACCGGTTGCATGGCAACAACTTCTGACGAATGAACATCAAAAAGGAAACTTCAAAGTCAATTAATCAGTCAATTGACATTACCAAAAAAGTCGAGCGAATATAGTGCAAAACATTCAAGCAAACATTGTCCTTATCAGGATCGAAACGTCACAAAAAAACAGATATGTACAACACAAAATACACAACATATTATACTGGAATACAAGTTGACAAATCTGTAGACCTACTTTCTCACAGTTAATCCTGCGGGAGAGTTTTTTTTATAAGAGGGCAACTAGTGTTCCTGCCCTTAGATTCTACACCTTGATATTCAAGTACTTAACTTATCTGTATTTTTCAGAAACCATTGCGAGGAGAGAAAATCCCAGATGAACATTCAAAATAATCATTTACCTCCTCAATCATTTAGAAACTACATGTGTTATAGGGACGTACTTTCCTAAAGGCGTAGGCGGCGATTGCCCAGGACGACCTGTTCTAGAGGGCCAGCCAATTAACCCTATAATTTTGCTGACAATCTCGTTTGCATTTAATTTTTATCTATACCAAAATTTAATTATTATATTAAACAACTAATTTTAGATATAGCTGTGGTTTCGGAATTTGAAAACTCAAAATAATAGATGAGTTTATCCTATACAGATAGTAAATATTATTTTAAATAGTTTTCTAAAGTTGCCATCTGTAATTATAAGAATAATGAATAAGTATAGAGAAAATGCATTTACTAACAGGTGTTGTGGCCAATCATATTCGCTCAGCTTAGGAATTCTCTAACTCGTTATGGTCAAAATGGAAGGGAACGTTATCTCAGTATAATCCTAAATGCCATGCAAAAAGTGATTCGAACTCAGAAAATATTTAATAACTTTGTGTTCTATCGTAACGACATAATATAACGAGTTACAGAATACGCATATTTTCGAAATACGTTCAAGTCTGTTTGTTACGTATTGAGGAATTTACCATAGTACCTAATAGAATGTTCTACGTATTTTAAAAAGTTGTCAATGGTTCTATTTTACCACCAATAATATAAACACTACATGTAGAGGAAGTTTAAGTAAAATTTATCAAGAAATAAAGATTGAGCAATTTTTTTGCCGAAATTATTATTCGTTGTTTCAGTGGTGTATAATTAATGAACAGTTATATTTATGAAAAGAAAATTATATATACTGATCAAAAAATTAGGATATCTAACATGCAAAGGTGTAGGACTCGGGTCGTTTGAAGGCATTCATGAAAGTTACGTGCCCAGCGGAAATTTTCACTCGTTCGTTAACCAGTAATTTAGACTGTCAGATGGAATCCAACGACAAAACAATAGGGTTCACGCAAAGTCACTATGAATAGATGATTAGTATTTAAGAAGGTGTCAAAAGAAACAGGGAATCACGCGAACTTATATATTGTTATAGTTTAGAATTTTATATGTAGGAATAAACGCCATCGAATCTCGAAATTCTAAGATCACTTAAATATGTAAAAATATTTATGAAATGAAACAAGTTTTTAAGCAAAAATATTTTCAGGGTGTGCTCTTTCCGTAAAACTGACTGGACTTGACTATAGTACCGGAGCGGACTCAACTTATGTGTTTACATTAGAGCGGCAACACTGGGACTAGAACGGACTCAGGTTCCCCCTCTCCACTCATTTGCGACTTTCCGTTTCCATTTCGGGTATTTTACAGCAGTGGCAATTGTAAATACATCGTAAATAAGTAAAAATCGAATAAAAATATTTGAAGTGTTATTAATAAAGTAGGTGTTCTTTACCTATCTCCAGCCTACGTTCAATTTTCCAGTGTACCAATGGTCCTACAGAAGTTGGTGTCACTATATTTTCTCAAGTAATATCATGTATACAAAACAATGAATATCTCTCATCATTCTAAAATAGCTCAGAAATTACCTATCAGTTAATTTCATAAAAAAATTTGTGAAATACGTCGTACTCAATACGTTTCTTCAGCTAGGATGACAATCACCTTTTTGATAGAAATTGAAGTCTTCTAAGTCCATAAACTATGTGCCGACAAGGGCAATTCTCTCCAGAAATTGGCTCGGTATTCTGGTCCGATCTAGTGCCGATGTGCGTTACCACTCAATTCCAAGCCAAGTTTCTGTGTGCGTTTCTCTTTATGGTAAGCTGTCTCAATCGATAGCTTATTTGAAATATTTTTGCAAATGTTTTTGCACTGTTGTTTTAAAAATGGGGCCGTTCGTTTTTGAGGGAAAAAAAGTTTTGTATGAAAGTAATCTCTAACTTCTAAATTCTTAATTCACTTCGAAGAAACAATACTCCAACAAACATTTTTGCCTTCATTGAAGTGCTATACTTTATTGTATAACTTTTTTTTTTTTTCGATCTGAAAAGGTCATTGCCTGTCCAGAACGTAAGTCATAATATATGGTATTTGGTAGTCCACTTGAAACCCTATAACTTTTAATTAATTTGCAACAGATTCAGTCAGAAATTTGACCTTAAGCTCCAGGGTAAACTTATGAAAGATCCGTCTTCTCGTAAACTAGTGGCAGTAAGTCCAGCACATTGCTTGTCAACACTGTACATTACGACAATTTTTATCTTTTCGCCTGAAATGTCAATAATTTTAACTTCTTGTTAAATAGATGTTCAGCTGATATTCTGATAAGTATACTTTTGATCTTGTTGCCAAATTTACTGACTCAATCTGTTGCAAACGTAAAAAAGTTTCAAATAGAAGTTCTAGGGTTTCAAGTAAGCCATCAACTGACCTATATTACGACTTCCGGTTTCCACAGGCAATCAGCTTTTTCGACCAAAAATGTTTTTAATTGAAATACCCAATTTTTACCATGGATTTCGAAAGATAGATGGAAAAATTCAAAATCACTTCGAAATCCCTCGTAAAAAGACTTCCATCCATGTAAAATATTATTTTGTTCCATGAGGCCAACTTTTACCATACAAGGAACGGTCAACAATCAAAACTGACGGTATTGGAATACCCAACCAAAACACTCACTGGATGAGGGAAGATCACACTCAGTATCTACTAAAGTGAAAGTTTAGGCTGGCATAGTAAATAACTTGGATTTTTTACAAAATAGTTTAATACCTGAATTAATAAAACATTTTCCTGATACTGTCGCAGACATTAATAGAAATATATGGTTTCAAGATAGAGCTACACCTCATTATGCAGCAACAGTACTCTGTCAAGTTTTGCTGCATCGACGGAATGGTAGACGAGGCGAAATTGAATGAATGGCTTTGCGATCTGACTCCACTGAATTATTTTTTGTGTGCGACTATTGAAAATCTATAATCATAAATAAACAACTAATACAGATGATTTAAATAACCGAATAAGGCAAGATCTTAATCAAATAAGTGCAGAATTGTTGCAAAACGTTGTCATTTTTTTTGTCAAGAAATGAACGGTGTCTGAGCTGACTTAGATTATAATTATTGTAAATATTGTTAATTACTTCAAATTTTATTTCTTTCTATAGTATCAACAAGTCCTATAGTGCTGAATAGACAATTGAAACCCTTTTTAAACGTGGTATCACACGCTACCCGTTTTCATTAATACACCAAGGGGTTGAAGGGGCAGGTGAATAAATTTATTCAAAAATTGTAGTTTAGTATATAAAAATTGACCTGTTTCAGGATTGATGATTTACATTTATAATTACATAGAATATGAATTTATTCCATACTTTAGGACCTCAGTGTATAATTTTGACAGCACAGAAGTTCACGGCTAAAACCACTATCAGACTTACATTTTTTAATTTAATATTGCATTTTCATAGGCAGAATCTCAGTAACTTAAGAGCATATACAGGGTGTTCCTAAATTGGAGGTACAAATGAAAAGGGGAAATTCCTTGGATAGTTTTGGGACGAAAAAGTCCCATAAACATGGGTCCGCAAACGTTTCGTTTTCAAGATACACAGTGTTAAAGTTTCAATTTTTTTCAAGTTTTTTTCTTATAGTATCTGCACTTCACAAGATATTCAAATGAAATTTGGCATAGATATTACAATTAAGAGTTTACACCTTGTGACATGCCAATTTCGATAGCAAATCTACAGGGTGATATTTTTTCGGGAATGAGAAGAAGAACAGAAGCTTGTATAAGGGTTGGGGGAGGGCATTTTCAACAATTGCTGTAGTTTAGTTCCTTTGTTGTTATTTAGTTTTTTTTATTATGATTAATTTTTGAGTTGTACGTTTCTTGCAGTAATACATTTTTTTTGATGGTTATACCAGTTTATCGAATCTTTAAGAATCATTGCTAGTTTAATAATTCAAAATTTTTTTCTCGAAATCGGTAGTAGATACGACAAAACTACAAGAGAACATAAAGTTTGCTATAACAACAAAGCTTTTATTTACAATTTTTGAAAGTACCAGTGGCTCACAAAAACAAAGTTCTGAAGAACAACAGTGGACAGTGGGGGGGAATGGGTAAAAAATTTTACATTTTTGTTAATATCTTTTAATTTATTTATTTTAAAAATATGAAATAAATATATTTGTTTTCGCCATAATGAGCCCTTTCATTTGATATATAACATGATGCGTTAGAAACATTTTTAATTTTATATTTTCCATTTAATTCTGTAATTTGCCCCCCAAAATTAAAAGTAGAGGTTTCTCCTTATTTTTCCAGTAAACTTCAGGTTGGACCCTAGACCTCTAATTTTTTGCAAAACTTTACGATTTATAGTTCAGAGATAAGAGGGGGGGAGGAATGGGCAAATTTTGGTATAAATTCGTTAATATCTTTTTAACTAATTTTTTTTAATATGAATAAAATATATTTGTGTTCCTCAGAATGGGACCTCTTTCATTTGATGTATTACATGATGCGTTTGAAAATTTTTTTATTTTTAAATTTTCATTTAATTTAATTTGCCACCCAAAATTAATATTAATGGTTTTCCTTATTTTCCTGTAAAGTTCGGGCAACGTTCTATATTTTCTATTTTTTTTTTCAAAATTTTAGGCTCAATAGTTTCGGAGATCAGGGGGGAACGGTCGATTTTTAGTTTTCTCTCCCAAAAGTACCCCTTTAATCAAATTTTTTTTCTTTTAGGATATGTACTTCTGATCGGGTCACCAAACTATACATTGATACCAAATTTCAACCTCTTCCATCTAGTAGTTTAGGAGAAAATTGCTGTGATGTGACAGAGGCAGAAATCCGGAGATATTATAGGATATCCGTATATTGTATATACTGAACCCTACTGTTATTAGGGTTCCGTATATAAAATATACGGAACCCTAAAAACAGTACTCTTATAAGCTATATACCATTGAAAATGGGGTTTGATTTAGACCTTGAAACGTTTGGACTTTTAAAATATTCAAACTTTCAAGTTTATGTGGTGTTATTCCCAAAAAATGAGTATACAGGGTGTTCCTAAATTGGAGGTACAAATGAAAGGGGACATTCCTTGGATAGTTTTGGGACGAAAAAGTCCCATAAACATGGGTCCGCAAACGTTTCGTTTTCAAGATACAGAGTGTTAAAGTTTAAATTTTTTTTCTTATAGTATCTGCACTTCACAAGATATTCAAATGAAATTTGGCATAGATATTACAATTAAGAGTTTACACCTTGTGATATGCCAATTTCGATAGCAAATCTACAGGGTGATATTTTTTCGGGAACACTGTCCACTGTTGTTCTTCAGAACTTTTTTTGGTGAGCCACTGGTACTTTCAAAAATTGTAAAGAAAAGCTTTGTTGTTATAGCAAACTTTATGTTCTCTTTTAGTTTTGTCGTATCTACTACCGATTTCGAGAAAAAAAATTTGAATTATTAAACTAGCAATAATTCTTAAAGATTCGATAAACTGGTATAATCATCAAATAAAATGTATTACTGCAAGAAACGTACAACTCAAAAATTAATCATAATAAAAAAAACTAAATAACAACAAAGGAACTAAACTACAGCAATTATTGAAAATGTCCTTCCCCAACCCTTATACAAGCTTCTGTTCTTCTTCGCATTCCCGAAAAAATATCACCCTGTAGATTTGCTATCGAAATTGGCATATCACAAGGTGTAAACTCTTAATTGTAATATCTATGCCAAATTTCATTTGAATATCTTGTGAAGTGCAGATACTATAAGAAAAAAACTTGAAAAAAATTGAAACTTTAACACTCTGTATCTTGAAAACGAAACGTTTGCGGACCCATGTTTATGGGACTTTTTCGTCCCAAAACTATCCAAGGAATGTCCTCTTTTCATTTGTACCTCCAATTTAGGAACACCCTGTATACTCATTTTTGGGAATAACACCACATAAACTTGAAAGTTTGTATATTTTAAAAGTCCAAACGTTTCAAGGTCTAAATCAAACCCTTTTTTCAATGGTATATAGCTTATAAGAGTACTGTTTTTAGGGTTCCGTATATTGTATGTACGGAACCCTAATAACAGTAGGGTTCAGTATATACAATATATGGATATGCTATAATATCACTCCGGATTTCTGCCTCTGTCACATCACAGCAATTTTCTTCTAAACTACTAGACGGAAGAGGTTGAAATTTGGTATCAATGTATAGTTTGGTGACCCGATCAGGAGTACATATCCTAAAAGAAAAAAATTTGGATTACAGGGGTACTTTTGGGAGAGAGAACTAAAAAAATCGACCGTTCCCCCCTGATCTCCGAAACTATTGAGCCTAAAATTTTGAAAAAAAAATAGAAAATATAGAACGTTGCCCGAACTTTACAGGAAAATAAGGAAAACCATTAATATTAATTTTGGGAGACAAATTAAATTAAATGAAAATTTAAAAATAAAAAAATTTTCAAACGCATCATGTAATACATCAAATGAAAGAGGTCCCATTCTGAGGAACACAAATATATTTTATTCATATTAAAAAAAAAATTAGTTAAAAAGATATTAACGAATTTATACCAAAATTTGCCCATTTCTCCCCCCCTCTAATCTCTGAACTATACATCGTAAAGTTTTGCAAAAAATTAGACGTCTAGGGTCCAACCTGAAGTTTACTGGAAAAATAAGGAGAAACCTCTACTTTTAATTTTGGGGGGCAAATTACAGAATTAAATGGAAAATATAAAATTAAAAATGTTTCTAACGCATCATGTTATATATCAAATGAAAGGGCTCATTATGGCGAAAACAATATATATTTTTTTCATATTTTTAAAATAAATAAATTAAAAGATATTAATAGTTGTAAAATTTTGAAAAAATATAGGTATAGCGCCTCACCTGAACTCTACTGGAAAAATAAGGACAACCCCCTAATATTTACTTGGGGGGGGGCAAATTATAGAATTAAATGGAAAATAAAAAAATTATGATTATTTCTAACGAATCAAGTAATATATCAATTCACAGGGCTCATTATGACGAATACAAATATATTTTGAATTTTTTTAAAATATATTCAAAAAATATTTTAAAAAAATACTATTCCCCCCTTTATTCTCCAAATTATAAGACCTAATTTTTTTTGCTTACAAGAAAAATTCGAAGAAATCCCAAATATTAATATTGGGGGCCAAATTATAGAATTAAACGGAAAATATTTTTTTTTATTTTTTTAACGCATCATGCAATACATCAAATGAAAGGGCTCATTATGAATTATTATGAGGAATACAAATATATATTTTTCATATTTTTTAAATTAATTGTTTACAAGATATTAACATAAAGATTTAAAAAATTCTCATTTCTCGCTTTATTTCCGAAACCATACTACCTACAATTTTGACAATAATTAGGGGTACTGGGGCTCACTTGAAATTTATGAGAAAAATTATTAGAAAATCCCCCATGGTAATTTTAGGGACAAATTTTACAATTAAATGGAAAATAAAAATTCAATTTTCAAACGTATCATGTAATATATCATATAAAAGGCTCATTATGTGAATTACAAATATATCATATTTTTATATCATTTGTTTAAAATATGTTAACAAAAATATTAAACATACTACACTATTTAAATTTTGAAAAATATATTTTATTTGTATTTTTAAATAATTTGAATAACAAATTTAATAAATTATAATTTAAAACTTGACCTATTAGGCCCTTTATCTTTCAAACTATAAAGCCTCAAAATTCAGACATTAGGTTATAAAAGGCTTCCCTGTAAGTTTATTAGTAAAATAAAACTATAATGTTAATTTTTGGGGGCCAAATTAGAAAATTAAATACATATGTATTCTTATAAAAATCAAGCGAATCCTGAAGCAGATACAATAAAAAGCCTATGTGTGGGAAATGAAACTGTATATTCTTTATAAATTTAAATCGCTTTTTTAAGATATTAGGGTAAATATAAGAAAATACACTCATTCCCTGCTTGTCTGAAACTGGAATATTCGAATCTTGTCGCACTTGTCGAAATTATTAATTCTATTAAATTCGTTTTCTGGTATACGATAAGCAAGGAAATTCTGTAGATACCCTATATCGTTTTCAAATTTAAATTTATTGAAACGATGAAATTTAGACCTTGAAACGTTTGGACTTTTGAAATATATAGACTTAGTTTATGTGGTGTTACTCCCAAAAAACTCAGAAAAAATAAAAACCAGAGATGCCACAATTATCATTCAGAAAACAAATATATACTCACTGACAAAGCAATCGCAACATCCAGATGTTGTTTAAATTTAATATAGTTTTGGTAAAACATAGATGCTATAGTATGGTGTAAATGATAAAAAATTTGTAAAGTTTGGTGTATGCTTTTCCATGTAAATTTTTTTTTTAACAATGAATATTTGTATTTTTTAACTTACCAATAGACAAACTAGATCCAAAATCGTTGTTTAGTAATGTTAAAATGCCTAGGGTACGTGTTTCGCCAGCTAAGTGAATTTGAAAGACGTCGAATTATTGGTTTACGGGAGGCCAGTTATTCATTTCGAAAAATCGCTAACCGCACGAACACAAATCCAACTACTGTTTTGAGATGTTGTCAAGCATGGTTTAATAATACCCAAAATTGGGGAATAGTAGGTACCAGCCGTCGAAGGGACACGAATGAAGTTTAAGATCGATGTCTAAGACTTATGACCTTTAGAAACCGATTATAGGAGAACATGGACATTTTGTAAGTTTTCGAAGGGTTTACAGCCGTATGAGGTCTTTTGGACTGCAGCATTATCGACCCCATCTTGTTGTACCTACCTCTGACTGCTGAGCATCGGTAGCAACGACTATAGTCAAGCAGAGAACGACAACATTGGAATGTGGTATTGCATCAGGTCGTCTTCTCTGATCCCCCGATCTTTCGCCCTAGAACATGTTTGGGATATGATAGGCAGCCGGTTCGAAAATTTATCCTAGCCCCCACGGACTTTTGAGGTTCTAAGACATGAAATGGACCATCTTATTGAATCAATGCCAAGATGTGTTTGGGAGTGTATATATAGATTACCGTGGTGGACAAACACATTATTAACAAACATAATAAAAAAATAAACTCTTTGGTATTTTTAACCGGCTCAAGGAGTTTCGACCGTTTATACTGGATCCTGTTCCAGGGGATCGCAAAGTGGTCACATATTTTTTTCATTAACATAGCTTGTACCGTTTCTTAGAAGATGGGGAAAACCTTTTTTACTGATTTTCTTTGACACTATGCTTTGGTGGACTCGCCGGTATTAAAAATATAAAAAAAAATTCTATTCGGAACATGGGGTAAATCGAAAAAAAATTGAATTAGTTCCGGAATATCCCGAAGTGAGCCCATATTTTTTTTTCAATAACATAGCTTGAACGGTTTCTTAGAAAATCGGGAAAAACTTTTATCTCAATCCAATTGTGGCTGTATTATTAAAAATTGTAATAAATTGAAAGTTGATTGGAAATAAATGTCAATTAACCAACTTCAAAGGGGAGGTTCTCAGTTGGTTTCTATATACAGGGTGTCTTCATAAGTTGAATTCAAACGGAAAACGTTCTTATGAATATTATTTAGAGAAAAAGTTATTCTTCATAAAAATATTTGCTTGAACGGAAGCGTATACTGTAATCATTACATGTCACTTTTTCAACTGTATACGAGGTTTGTGAGCAAATATGAATTTTGCCTAAAAGTAAAATATCTTTATTTTTCATAATATATAAAATAATTATAATAATTATAAAATGCATGTAATTATGCCACATCACTAAATTTTGTATAATAGATCTTCGTGACACTTTTCCAAATTGTGTAGTAAGTTTGATAAAGAAGGTAAATTTTGTTTAAGTTAATTACCATTATTTTTAATAATAACTCAAATTGATATCAAAGTTAATTAGAATTAAAAACTACGTTCTATTATGCTATATCAATTAAAACTGTATAACGATGTGTTGTAAAATTCCGCGGAGAGGAGACCATTAAATGAATGTCAGTATAATTATCAGATCTAAAGAATGATGATACTCAGATCGTCTAAAATAAAGTGGATCCACCTAAGTTAGAATCATACAAGTTTTCATCATACATATACATATCTAGAAAACAAGTTATTCTATTCAACAGTATTTTAGGGTAAATCGAAAAAGTTAATTAGATTTGGAAAATGCATCCAATTAAGCCATTGCAACACTAAAAATTGTAAAATCAATATCTTTAACAAAACAAAAACCGACTTCAAAAAAAAATGAAATACTATTTCTGAAATCGGTGCTAAGCTAAAGTGAAACTATTTTGGGAAATACATTTATAAGTTGTACTTAACAACTTAGCTTAGACTTCAGAAAAAGTATTTAATTTTTGTAGCAATAAATTATTTCATGTTTTTTAGTTCATTTTTTAAGTCGGTTTTTGTTTTTTTTTAATGTATTTATTTTATTCAAATTGTAATCATTTTCTTCTTACTACAGCATCTATATTTTACCAAAATAATATTAAATTGAAACATCTCCTTGTGGTTGTTGCGATTTCTTTGTCAGTGACTAGGTTGGGTTAAATACGTTACATTTGTCAATAATATAAAAAACTACAAATTTAAGTGATTACCGCTCGTTTATCATTTAATGGAACAGACACAATTAGACATTCAATTCTAATCGAGTTCAATGAATAATATTGAGAACTCGATCGTTTGTAACATTTGCATCCACTAGTACAACAAACGGCCATTTATAACAGTAGAGCAGACCAGGAAATCCTTTATTAGTTATATTTATTGTGCATAAATGCTGTACGACTACCGCAACATTCGGATCATTGTACTATGGAACACAAAGGTCTCAAGAGTCCTTTTAATATCCATGCTCGAGTCCTCTCAACTTGATGAATTGCCCTATCCCGTCGCTCGTGACGATGCTACAGGGGTGCCTCGGTTTCGATTGATTGTATGCGCGCCTTTGCCATTATTGTGGCCTTTGGGTTCGAGGCGGAAGAACTTGCCAGTCATTCGAAGAGTTATAAATTAAGATCAAAGCAGTTTCGTGAATTATTAGCGCTACATTCGAAGATCAAAGATTTCCGATTGCATATTTCAACATCGATGGTACCATTTAAAGTAGCGTTCGAGAATCATTGGATACACGAAAAAAATGTAGTTCATTCAACAAGTTACCGAGGGTGGTCGATTAATATGGAATGTAATCCACTGGGTCCTTAAAATTTACTAGGTATGTGAATATCTGCATATAATTGGGTACTTGTTTTAGTGGATACTGTAGTCAACAGATTTAAAAATATGCAATATCAAGGAAAAAAAAAGTTTAATAGAAATCTGTTCACTGTCGCGACATGACGATTCTAAGATTGGTGACAGTTGAGTTGTCAGAGTGGAAATATAGCTTGACATTGTTTTTTTTATTTCTGCATCGGGTACCTTTTTTAAGCGAAAACTTTTTAACGGAAGTCTATACTTACACATATGAAAAAATATGGTAATGACATGCAAAAACTGAAGTTGCATTTCTTTCAACTTTTCGTTCTGACCGACACTACATTTGCTTGATCTTGAAATACCTATACAATTTAGTTTTCTATGTAAGAAACAAGGACCAGTTAATATATTAGTCTCTTCGTTTATAGAAAATCAATAAATTATAGTAAATAAACAAATATAACTTTCAATGATTATACAATACCAGAACAACATTGCTACAAACATTCCAATTTTCCATTTGTGATATTTTAAATTATAGACTTGACATATGTCAGAACAGCAGGGCAAGTTTATGGATGGTAAAGACAAGGATGGAAAACTAGAAAATCACAAAACAGGTCAACCTTACCAAATTTATATATGGTACAGACAACGAGGACAAACTTACATGAGGATGAAACTGAAAAAGTGTCCAGCTGAAACCATTAAACAGCAAGTTCAAGAAGTGACCAAAATGGCGCTGCTGTAGAAAAATGGTATGATGTATCTTTGCAGCACTTTTTAATTTTTAATTGAAGTGCTTTTAAATACACAAGATTTTTTTCTAATATGAATTATTGTGAAAGAAAATAAAAAGATTCTAACTCACAAAGATACCAGACTTAGCGTTATGTAGTAATGATGTGAAATGAAAGGATAGGAAAAAAATGTTTTCATCTAAACTTTTTGATAATTTTCCGTTCCGTTGGGAACTTTAGTGTAAAAAGTGCATAAAGACATTCTTATATAAAATAACTAAAACAAATTAACCGACTTCAAGGCAGTATAACAGTAATGACATTAAACATAGAAAATAACTCAATATTTTTTTAAATTTTTACTAATAATTATTAAATATTTTATATTATTAATTAATAAAGCTATTTATATTGCTACGTGAAACATATATTTTTCAGGATTGGCATCTACTTCAACTTTTTATTATAGTACATAAAATATTTTTTTATTAAAATATCCAATTGAATTATTATCTACGTTTTTGTGTCATTACTGTTATTATGCCTTGAATTCGGTTATTTATTAATTGTTTTCTTATTTGGTTACATTTGTGTCATTTTAGATCTATTTAGTTGCATTTTTTCGTCATATAATGGCATAATTAGTTGACTAAATATATTGCCAAAATAAAAACGTTACTTTTAGACAAAATTCATATTATTTGAACAACCTCGTATATAAGTCTAAAAACTGACATATGATGACTTCGCTTTAGGTTTCATACCCCGCATTATTTTTATGAAGACAGAACTTTTTTAAATATTAATATAATGTTATAAGTAAGGGTATAGTTTATATTTTTCTAAATATATAACCATTGTAAGAAGGCGCTATAACACAGTTAAATAGTTATCATAACTGTGTAATTCAAGTGGAAGTCAATACTACTGTGTATTAATTCATCATGTTATAAATAAGCTTTCCTTATGAATCCAACTTAAATGGACAGACTGTATGTGCAGAAGAAGTGAGAAGCTCTTCCTTTTTGAAGTCGTTTCAAAATGCAACGTTATGTAAAAACTCGAAGTCAATCTATCGAGTGATTTCCGAATTTTTATATATACGTTTAATATAGTTTTTGTCCATATTTTGGTGGATGCGCAATAAATTTGAATATTCAGTTTTCTAATTTTTAAATCTTTACAACAGCTACAGTTTTGTCGTAATTTTTATTTTTTTAAATTTTTTAAAATGACTATTTAAATGCTATTTTGTAGCGATAGATAAATAACATTCATAACTTTTGCAATATTAAAAAACCATAATTTATTGTGACCACTTAAAAACAAAATAATTTCAGTCCAATCCGTCTAATGTTTTTTTAAAATTGTTTACCACAGAAACAAGTATTTGACATAGACAATTAAAATTGGGACTAATTGTCTAATAAAATAATGAATTATTTCGTTAAATGGGCAATTATGCAGAGTGAAAATATTTTATCAATTTGTTTTATGGTTTGAAATTTGCGTAACTCCGAAAAGAACAAACAAAGAACAAAATGTACATTTGATACTTTATTAGTAGCTATATAGGTTTTACAATAGTTACAGGTAGTTTAGCCATAATTATTTCTAATCCCTGGAAGCTTAACCACCTTAATTCTCCTGAATGAATTTAATTGTTTAATACAAACAAAACCTAGTCTTTGTTTATCTTCAATTATATGCCAAATAACTCATAGAATAAGCCTCAGAAAATAAATAAAAATATTTTTTTTTAGTTTTTGCTGCCATGTTTGCGCACAATTTAATTAACAGCTTTTTAAAGTGGAAATCTATATTATATCAAAATTTTAAAGAACACGAATTATTATAATGTATTGAATGAAAAAAAAGAAATATAATTTAAATGGAATTCTATTTTCATAGTTACACATATAAATAGGTATTTATTTGCAACATTTAGATATTATCTGGCGATTCATCTGTGTCACTAATATTATTTTCGTACTCAGAATCATATTTAGAAACTCTAATGATTTATGATATTTTACAGTTCAATTTTTAATACTTTATGGGGGAAAGTTAGAAATCAACTTTCCTTCCACCCAAGTCTGATTTAGAAGCTAATTTAAATGTCAGTAGTACAGTTGGAATAAAGTCGTTATTGTTGACGTTGTCCCTTCGAAAATGGTACACAAATTATTTATAAACTGTGATCAGTCCAAAATTTTAACCGGAAGTCCCCAAAGAACGAAATCTTGAAAAATTATTGTATATACTTCAAACGTATGGTTGATGTGATACGCGTTTAAAAGCTAATATAAACATTGCTATTTTCAATTTAGATGTGTATTAAGCAAATTGATTCTACATTACCCACTTTACTACTTCTCAATATAAGCTATTTGAAAGCTAAGAATGATTAGAAATTACTGTGTAAAACAGCTAAGCTTAGTCTTTTTTGCTATTTGTCGATATTAAATATTTGAATCGTTACATTCTAGGAAATTTTGGTTCAGCATCGGCAAAGTATGCCGGAAATAAACATCTTACCAACATCTAAATTTGCATCCTCTCAAAAAATTTTTCACTTTACAAATTTCATCTTGATCTTGATCATGATATAAATATGTTCAACTTATTAATTGATTTTCCTGTATATGCCTCCTTTGCACTCTTAAATTTTTAACTATTTCCTCTAACGGGTGTTTTCTTCGTAAATTGTATACATTTGGTTATTAGCAAATAATTCAGTATTTCATTCATCCATTAACAAACTATCGTAAAATGCTTAGTCATATTATAGTTATTAACTGTAAAGGCTATACCTATAATTTATTTCCGGTTAGTCTTTTCCAGAACCCTGCAGAAATTTTCATATAGAATCTAATTAATTTTTTTTGTTATTAGTTGTATGTTGTAGCAATTTGTTTGAAATTGAATTGTCAGTTGTTTATAAGTACTCTGGAGTTATTTGAACTTGTTCAATTTTTATTCACTTCTTAGTTTATCCGTATTAATTATTAGATTTTATAATCTAGTGGGTAAATGTTCCATAAAGACCGTTTCACTGAAACTCTTGGTTGACCTATATTGTTACAACTTTAACGCAAACTTAATACATTTTATATTCAATCCACCAATGGAGTCAAGTAAACATGCTCTTTTGAAAGTGTATTTTTAAAAATTGCCACAATACAGTCATTCACCCTTTTCATTAAACTCTTAACTGTGATTTTAGAATGTAAAGTTCGAAAATTTCCTGCTACAAAACCTCTACAGGTTAAAATGTATGTAGTTATAATTTATCTAATATTTAAAAATAAGTTGCTGTTCATTAGTCTCGCTGAAACTTGGCTTGACCAATATGAAAATTTATGTTTTTGTTGTTTGCTCTAATACAGGGTTAGTGTAAAAGGACAAAAATAGCGTATCCTAAAAGATACGATAAAAGTGAAAAATCGAAAAAATCAAGATGGGCCATTTCGGAGCACAATCTGGAACAGTTATTAAACACAATGCGAAGCTGCCGAGAACAGCTGGAGAAAATACTGCGTAGCTACAGGGAACAGCGATATTTGAATGTAGCGAGTAAATTAATGTTACATTGGGAGCTTAAAAAAGCTTAAACTCGCTCATATTTGTTTTTATTTTACTGTTCTTTTACGTGAGATAGGAATATACAGATAGGATCTGATTAAATCTTTTGTTAAGGACCAACCCTCATTTTTTGCAGAATTAGAAAGGGCACATCTCTTTACATACAACGAAATCTAAAAAAATCTAAATTAAGTGTTCGAATTAGGAGCTTTTAAGAATAATACAATAAGTAAGGCAATCAATAAATGCTTTTTGAACGCTGTGGGTGACATCAGCGTTAGGCGTATTTCTGCTTCTAAATCTTTTAAGTATTCTTACCGAATCGTATCCTTTTCCGTTTAAGTATTACCATAAACAAAAATTTTGAGAAATGAAATACTTTTCTTGTAATTGGTAATTCTATATCTTATATTTGAGTAAAATTTTATTGTAGTTATGGAGCAAGTGTAGTTATACGAGGGTGAATCAAATATGAACCGGACTTTTCTGTTTCTCGCCCTGTAGGTAATTCGAGTGGCGTGGCGTCTAGATATATGTTAGGTAGGGATGTTAAGAAGAGGGGAGTTCGTCGGTTTGGCGAGGCATAGTCGATGCGCTGTTAGTAGCATCATGTCAGAGCAAGAGGTGCATACTTCTGTTGCGCAACGTGTTGTTATCAAATTTTTGGCGCGGGAGGGCGTTAGACCGTCTGAAATTTTGCGTCGACTATCTGTACAGTTCGGCAATGAAACACTTTCAAGGACCCAAGTGTACGACTGGCACAAAAAGTTTTCAGATGGCCGAGAGACAGTGGAAAATGAGCCTCATGCACGCCGTCCCACGACGGCATCAATGAGGCGAATATCTACGCAATTCGTGAGCTGATTGAAGGTGACCGCCATCTTACAGTATTGGCAATTGCTGAACACGTTGGAATATCATACGGGAGTGCTCAATCAACCATTTCAGATGAGTTGGGTTACCGAAAAGTGTGTGCAAGATGGGTTCCTCGCCTTCTAAGGGAAGATCAGAAAGCAAACCGTCTTGCCGTATGTGAAAGGCTGTTAGCAAAATATCGAGCAGAGGGGAATGAGTTTTTGAGACATATTATCACCTGTGATGAGACATGGGTGCATCATTATACCCCGGAGTCCAAACGTGCAAGCATGGAGTGGCGAAAACCTGGAGAGGCAGCACCGCGGAAAGCCAAGACCCGTCATCTGCAGGGAAAATTCTTGTAACAGTTTTTTGGGATTCGAAAGGCGTGCTGCTGATCGATTTTCTGCACGAACGCCGTACAATTAATGCTGAGTATTACTGGGAACTACTCCAACAAGTGAAACTTGCCTATCGGCAAAAGAGGCGGGATATGTCTATTCCGAAGTGTGATTCTGTTGCATGACAACGCTCGGCCACATACAGCTGCATTGACTCAAGGAAAATTGAACAAAATGCATTGTGAAACCCTTGAACACCCGCCTTACAGTCCTGATTTGTCGCCATGTGACTACCACATGTTTGGGCCACTTAAAGAAGAACTGGGAGGCCACCACTTTGAGGACAACGAAGGTGTAGAAACGTTTGTGCGCAATTGGTTATCGACACGACCAGTTTCATTCTTTGAGAAAGGTATTAAAAAACTTCCGATTCGGTGGGAAAAATGTATACATAAGAGAGGAGACTATGTAGAAAAATAATATGTATTAAAATTTGTATTGATCGTACCAATAAAAATTTTAAAACAAAAGTCCGGTTCATATTTGATTCAGTAATATATTTCAACTCAGAAAAGGAGTGATGAGAGACATTCCCAAAGAACAGACAATATAATTGTCCTTTTTGAATATGAGTTGTTTATTGTTTATGAAATTAGTTGTGTATTCATAAATGAGTTTCACAGACTAGCTTTAACTACTAGAGTAAAGCATCGGTCTAAAGCGATCAAAACATTACTTGTGATTCACCCTATACATATTTTTGTTATAAAAGGTGCATATATTTTGATCTGTAGTTTTCTTTTTATCAACTCTAGGTCAAACTGTGTACGTGAAAACATTTAATTGTTTCTTTGTTGATGATATTGATTTTTAAAATAATTGAAAGCAGTTACTAAATCATTATAAATACCAACTCAATGACATAAAAATGGGGCGAATAAACACGGATGCATTTCCCCTTTATTAAAGCAATTTCATGATGGATTTATGTTGTGTATATAGATTCAGTTTGCAGTAAAATAAAACCTACCACAATATTCAGAGCGTTGTACTATAGCGCTCCGATAAAACGTGTTCATCAATCTCTTTGATAAATTACTCTCTCTTGACAAGTTTTCCAATATTGTAGAGGCACCCTATGCAAGCATTTTCACAGTGCCTACATTCAGTGAACTACATGGATCTGTTAATAAGTTACATTACATAGTTTCGGCTATACTGAATGAGGGTGGAAACAATAATAAAACGTCAAAAGAATAATGTTGAAACAAGAAGAATTATTCAACTCGTTGCAGTGGGACGATCATTGCGACTTTCTAAACGAGTTAACACGAGAATTATATTGTTTAACAAGGTTAAATAAATTACGACAATGAGTTATTAGTGGAGTAGTTAAACAGTTTGTAGCAGTGCAACCACACCCACGCCTGTATGCTTTTGTCAAATTTCCTGCAAATGGTTGTTGCGACTTGCAACAACATTATTCGAGTTGAGAACCAGAATTAAATTGGGTTGTACATGAATATATCACTGGCACTTTGCTGACAATGTACATTTTATACAACCTAAACATAAAATATATATATATGATAAGCAGGGTCATTTTTTGGTCATTGGAGAACAACGATTGTTTTTCGAGTATCATTTCCACTAATAATAGTGGAATATCGCACACGGGACATTGTAGCAAAGTAAATCTTATATACACTGTCCACGTATGGAGAAACTATTCATTTGCAGTTTTAGCGAAAAATATCATTGTTGATAAAAAGTATTGCTTGTTCCTCATAAAATGAAATGAAATTCAAGTTTTTCAAAACCTTCTTCATTTTACAGTCACTTTTATGTAAATCCTTATGAGTTCTTGCACTAAGTTCGGAAATGTAGTAATAATTTAGTGAGTGATGTTTACGATATAACTAAGTAACTGTCACTCTGGTAAATAATTTTCCAATTCTCATTCTTTTTCAACATTCCTAACTCTTAAAAAAATATATATCTTGTAAATTGAAATGGTATTGGGGCTCTTTGACACAGGTATGCAATTCAACTATATGATGAAAAAGATTCAGTTCATTTATTGTTGAAGAACAAAAATTAAGACGTACAATCAGGACGATGATGAATCCACTGCCCTAGTTATTAGTAGTTTTGCATTCGGTAAAAAAAATCCAAAGGTGAGTTTACGAAAAAAAGTAGCAACAGCCAGTTACAGACAATATTCTAGCAAAACTAAATTCATCCATTCAAACCGAAATTTATTCATACCTTACAAGATTATGATTACACTAGATTATTATAACATTTCCGGACTTAGTGCAAAAATTCATAGGCATTTATATAAAATTGACTATAAAATGAAGAAATTTTGAAATACTTTAATTTTATTTCATTTCATGGGGTTTTAGAACAAGCAAAATTTGTTATCAACAATAATATTTTTCACTACAAATAAAAATACAAAGTTCCTCCTCCTGGGAACTCCATACGTGGACACAGTGTATAAAATTTCAGGAGCTCCATATTTCTGTTCACCAAATTACCGATGCGTGCGCTTTTTCTTTTAAATGATCCGTGCTAATCGGAATAGGTTATTAGCTATTGGAATTCCCAAAATTCAAATGAGTTTCGAAGATATGGTACAAAGAAAACGTGTTTATTGGCGCCTTCACCAAAATGGAATAAAATTTACACTAATGAAAAAGTAAAATTTAGTTATATTATGTGGATAATGGACAATTCATTTACCGGAGGCATGAGAATTGTTGGGTTGATTGCTTTACTGGTAGGTCACTACTAGTTTTATGGAAATTCAATATCAGGGTTCAGAAAGTGGTTCAAGTGTGAATATTGGTATATATATATATATATATATATATATATATATATGCTCTTTTTCCGAAATAAGTTGTCATTTTGCGAAAGTTCAAAGCTTCAACTATCCATTTCGAGAAGGAACTCTCACAATGTTAAATTAATGGAGATCTGATTTGTCATTTTGCGAAAATTTATATATGGATGGGGGGCTATGGGATATCTATCATTTTTTAAGGAAAACATTTTCCCTGAAACAAGTTGAAG
This sequence comes from Octodonta nipae, assembly GCA_034190945.1. Taxonomy (NCBI): domain Eukaryota; kingdom Metazoa; phylum Arthropoda; class Insecta; order Coleoptera; family Chrysomelidae; genus Octodonta; species Octodonta nipae. The sequence goes on along the minus strand of CM067220.1, from coordinate 92,585,720 downwards.
TTAGTAGTATGTATAGTCGGTCCTCAAATGTTGAGTTCATGTTTCTGCGAAAATTCAGTTCTCGCATATTGAGCAGGTTGGGTATTTTTCTAGCATTAGGTTCATTCCTTTCTTTAAGAGACTGTATAGGTGTGATTTTGTTAATATTTTTAATTTTACGGGGAGGGGGGATTTAAATTCTAGAGAAGGTCTGAAGTATGAAAAATAACAAATGACAGGAATTTGTCTGTCACTGCCAATTTTCTCCGAATCTATTGGACGAAAAATGTTGAAATGTAGCATCAGTGCATATATTGGTGACCTAACCTATCGTAAATGGCGAAATTTTGATTTTGAGGGGTTCATTTCCCTCCCTCTGAGCAATGCAAATATATGTTTCATATTCTTTAAATAATGTGTTTAAAAGGTATCAAAAATATACTAAACTCGACTTATTCCCCCATATCTCCGAAACTATAAAAGCTAAAAGTCTAAAAAAAATATAGGTGACCTCACTTGAACTGCATAGCAAAAATAATAATAATTGTAGGACGCAAATTATAGAATTAAATAAGAAATAAAATATTTGTTTTTTCAAGCTCATGATGTAATATATATAATGAGGAATACAAAAATACAAATATTTTTTTTTTCATATTTTTAAATGAGCCTAAACTTTGAAAAAAATGAGTCATCACCCAAAATTTACAAAAAAAGTAAAGCACAATTTCTTATATTACTTTTTGCATATATAAACTTAAATGCAAAATAAAACCTTTTTCAATGTATCAAATGAAAGGAATCGTCATAAAAAATACAACTGTATTTTATTGTATTTTAAAATTATTTAATTTAAATAAATTTATAATTCATTATTTAACATTTGACCCATTCTCTCCTTTATCTCCCTAATTCCTGACCGTAAAATTCTAATCTTAATTTTCGGGACCAAATCAGAAAAATAAATATTTTATAAAAATCAATCCCATCATGTAGCAGGTAGATCAAATAAAAAAATTCGTGAGAAATAAAAGGGTATATTTTTTATAATTTAAAAAAAAAGAAAATCCACTAATTCCCTGATTGTCTGAAACTTTAAAATTAGAAATTATATATAATAAATCTCAAAGGTGTTACGGAACCCTTAGTACGCGAGTCCAACTGGCACTTGAACAAATTATTATTTCAATTATCAGTTACTATTTATCTGTTTACCAGTAGATTCCTCTTTTTAATCCTCTTTGTTTTATAATGCACAAATAAAATAAATTATTTTTAAGTGTATTCAAACAACTTAATAGCTGATGTTTAACAAAAATTATTTACATATAATAACTTGTTTACGCCATTAAAATAGAATACGAAAAATCGAAGGTTGAACCCCATTTTAAAGATGATAATTATTGATTAGTGTGTTCGCACATATCGCAAAAGCAAAACAAACACTTTTGATCTTTCTTTGTGAAGCTTGAACGTTCCCTCTCGGTTCTCGGATGCTAATATTTTTAATGAAACTTCGGCATTGCAAACAATTCAAGCCTCGGATAAAACTCCTCTCGCCGAGTCTCCGTTCTTTCAAGTGACATAAATAATGTCCCTTTGTAATGATTTCACCCTTTTCATACCGCGAACAAAGCAAAGACCCTCTTCCACTTTCTGACCTTCTCGGTATCCACATGCGAATACAAGCAAAGGAAGCTTCTGGAGGTTTTTCTTTCAATACAGCTGTGACCTACATTCCCCCATATAAGGCTTTCATTTTTCACTGCTCAAAAAATAACCAGGAACCGGCTATAGCGTTTTTTTCTTTTACTTTATTCTGTTAATAGCACTTAAGATGAATGTTTCGCTGGGTAGAAAAGGTTTTTTGGCACACGCATACGACACGTGGAATGTGTATGTATGTATAGGACGGCAAGGAATGGAACTGGAAAAAGTATTTTTTTGTAGGTTTTTGTGTGTTGGTGCCTGAACAAAATGACCCTCTGTATATAAAATGCCTCGCTGTCATTACACACGTTTGGATCATTAGTGAGAAATTGATGAATGGCCTATATTTATGATGGATAACATATCGTATTGTGCATTTATGTAAGACGTATTTTATCTATGAACAAATTTTCAGATTACATTTTGTAGTTATTTTACAGACAAACCCATTTACAAAGGTACTTATTAACTGATATAAAAACTCAAATTGCAAGTTTTTAATAAAATATTTAATGTTTGCAATTGTGTTGCCCACTACATTTTTTTGTGAAATTATTATTACCTAATATTGTTTCTCAGATTCCTAGAAAAAAGATTATTTTAAAAAGGCAATTAATTATGTTACGAGCTATTTCATGTTGTCATTGACACTATCTCTTAATACAGTTTATCCACATTTAAAATGGAGATCGTATACTGTTACTACAGCTATTCTATAATTGTTACTACGTTCTTATTGAAATTTTTGTTTGAATCCCCTTTAATTCTGATCTTTCTCTACCAAATTGTATCCATTTTATCTTTATCTTTTCCGAATTTATTTTTATTTTTGATAAACTTTTACTTTGCTTAATAGTCTAATTTTTGTTTTAAAACTGAATTTTTTTAGAAATATCTCTGGATGTATAACTCTTTGTTTTGTAACACTGTAATTTCAATATTGGGAATCTTTTCCTAATAATCATATAGTCTTTACATTTTAGTATTGATTTTCATTATGAACAGCTATTTATTGGTACAAACTTACAATTTTCTTAAATCATATTCTTTATTTTAATAAGAGACACATTTTAATAAAAAATCTTCTTTTCCAGGTGTCAGCAGCAGACATCATCAAAGATCACGAGTTGCCATTGAAAAAACAAAAACTTAACGAGTACCTGAACAGCTTCAACCACATACCCGCTTATTTACAACCCGCAACATGTATGCAACAAATTTATGCTAATTTGGATCCCTTGTATATACACCAATGTCTGCAGCAATTCTCGGGTGTCAACCGTCATATGTCAGCATTCAAACCAGTTGCCCAAAGCATAAAGGAATCGAAAATCCGGCATGCCACAGCTCTTGGAAAGTATCCATCGGACCCTCCGGTTCTTCAGAATCCCGAAAGAGTGATACCTTTATCAGAAACTGAGAGATTTGAACAAAGCTTTCAGCCAAACGTAGCATTAGCTCCTCCGACACCGAAGAAGCATAGGTACGGAAGAAGTTTAGAGTTTACCACTATCAAGCAGGAACCAGTCTCACCGGAAAAAACTGAAGACAAAAGCCCCGTGGAGGAAACGGTTCATTCAACTGTAGCGGCAGACACAAAAGAGAAAGTAGTAGATTCAACAGTTTCAGTAGTTCAAAGTACATCCACCGTCTACAAATACAATCCTGAAATTGAACTTTCAACGGATACCGAAGATAGCGCATCCGAATCGTCTGAAAAACAATTAGATCTCAATAAAATCGAAGAGTTGCTGAAAACTACCGAAAGCGCTGTTCGAGATAAGGTTTTAGATTTTATTAAGAATTTAACGAAAGAACAAGACCGACTGCTAGAAGAAAATCGCACTAAAGACAGTAAAATTAGTGATTTAGAATTAAGAAATTCGGAATTACTCAAAGAACTTGCCGAACTGAAAGCGAAAACTTCGGAAAACAAAAAAAATATTACCGACAACGGTGATAACGGTGTTATTGAAAATAATGATACTAATAGCATTTGCTCTTCCATTATTGTAACAACTAACAATTGTGTAAATAGTAGTAGCGAAGCTAAAACTAGCGAAACACAAACCAGTGTTATTGCCAGCTTAGGAGATCAAAAAGAAGTAATTATAAAAACCGCACCGGAATGATCGGTAATTGTAAACAGGCAGGTTTCTTCTCGATTTTCATGCCAAACGTTTAAAAATTGACAGAATTGTTCGGTCGAATATATTGGGTTGCAATATTGGGATGAGCGTTGTTTCTAAAAGTCGGTTGAAAAGATTTTGTCAATGATACGATTTCAATTAGAACTAATTTATACAGTATTAATAGTCTACCTTGTTCAGATTTTCGTCAAATAAATGGATTTCTTGATGTTTTAATTTTTGCTACTACCTATTGAAATAGGTATTTGACATTTTTGCATATTTGAAAAATTTTCCCAAGAACACGGGTTTGTTATACTATTTCGTATAACTGTATAGCTCTAATTGAATTTGAACTAAATATTGCAAACAGGTTGTTTTTAATAGGTGTTTCTGTATCACTATTTTTATCGTTTTGATACTGATATCTACAAATTGATTAATAATAACCGATGAAAGATAAACTTAGTGTGCGAGTTTCAGTAAAATTAAATTGTATTTGCATGCTAAGGACAATAATCTAAGTCATAGAAAACCTTAGAAATAGTCTATTCTATGTCACTAATGTGTGGCTTTGTTTAAGAAATCTTTATTCCTTTGATACTCCATACTTTTCATTTACCAGTTTTATATAAAACTTGCTTGAAATAACGGATATCAAAGCTTTTAAACACTTATATTCAACACACCTGTAAATTTGTGGTTAGAGTTTTGTAAACTACCAGCTAAAATGTAGTATTTCTTGGATCTAAAACCATTTTGCAAGATTATTATATTGACATTTTCTTAAGCATAATAGTGACTTAGTTTGTCAATGTTTAAGCACTTTTTGGAAATGACATCACAATTCATGAAATTACTGTATATTTCCAAACGTTTCGGGGTTTAAGAGCCCATTGTCAATGGCACAGAAACTATGAAAAAAAAAGGCACAAATAGGCACAAATTCTAAAATTTAAAACATCTTAATTTCAAATGTTAGAAGTTGTGCTTTTTTCACAGTTTCATTGATATTGACAACTGGGTCTGACCTAGACCCTGAAACGTTTGGAAATATGCAGTAATTTCGTGAATTGTGGTGTCATTTCCCAAAATAGGGGGCCATAATATAACAATGCAAATCTAGTGGCCTTTTCTATCACAATTTCTAGGGCAAAAGTGGCATCGGCGTACTGCGTCAGTCAGGTGACCTTTAGCTATTGCTTACAGCACTAAACAGAGAAGGATACGCCCACACTCGGTTTCCTTCCTCCATCATCCAGCGTTACGCTTCCACTTGTATAGGTGCCCATACCTTACGCATTCTATCTTTAGATATTACTTCTATGATTCTATATCGGGAAGTCCAAGGTAATGACAAATTTATTGTTTTGAGTTTTTTTGGTAATCGTTCATCGTTTGCTCTCTTCATTATCTACTTTGTTTTACTTGAATTTACAACAACCCCAAGTGGAGTTTTTCAGTATTTGTGTCAATTAATGTATGAAATGACTGATCACATTTGTCTGGCGTCATTATAACTGTTTTTCAAAAACCTAATAATTATGTACTTGTTTGTTGTCTTATGAGGTAGGTATATTTTATAAAAGCTCAAACTCAGAGTGGCGCCAATCCATACAAGGGTCAATAGTGTCAATATTGATTTTTAGGTATACTAATATTTAAATGAAGGATAGTTTTATGATGGAACGCGTGTAGATAGTGTATGTACATTTTCATTTTCTCATTAGGGTTTGTATTGAATTTTAGAAAAGAACGAGATGGTTATGAATAGACTAGGCAAAAAAAAAATTATTTGAATGGAATACTGAAAATATTATTTAAAGTGACAAAAAAAGTCCAAATGCGATTCTTAAATTTAATATTAGAAAGTCTGTCATCGCCAATTTCAATTTTCAATGACCGCCACATATAAAATCTTATATATACCTATGATTTTAAAGTGAATCTTACTATCTCCTAATCTTTGTAAATAATTTCACGATATTTGTAACCTACGTTCAGTTGTAAATTTGTAAAAAGGCAAAGAACATACATTTAAACTATGCTGTCAAAAGTAAAAAATCAGAAATAAATTGCCTAATTGCAACATAATTCTAATTTTAATTGACAGACAGACAAACTACATATTTACAATCTAAAATAGCAAACTTGCGGCTCCCAGGGAATGATAAGAACTTAAAAAAGGTAATTATTACGTAAATAATATTAATTGCTGTGAGTTCGATATTATTAAGGATGACGATATAGAATTGTGCAGAAAAATGTATCAGAAACCTCATTATCTGACGATCATCTTCTGACGATGTTAATCTACCTTTTCCTCATAATTACATCTATATTATTAAATTATTTATCAAATATATGATATATATAATAATATAACTGAATTAAATACTCACTTTAAAGATTTCTCATGATTTTTGTTAATCGTAATTTTTAAATTGAGGTGTCTAATAAATTTTATTGTGAATGCTTGAAAATAGAAATCTAAATTTTTTTGTATTTTTACATACAATACACAACACTTTACACATTTTTTGGAACTGTAAAGTTTTATATTTAATAAAAAGTACTATTTAACTTAAAATGTTGACGGCCATCGTACCTTTGGTATCTATAAGCGCCATCAAGCGGTTGACCTTCCACTGAGTCATCCTCATACCCTTACATATAATTATTTTTTATACAATGCAAGATAAAAATATTCCGCACTTGAAAGGTGTCAACCATTCTGTTAGTTTGGAATATCTTTAAATAATATTTTATTCTTTATAATTTGAAGTGATTCTTCTCTTTAGTTTTGTGCACTTTCTCCCAGTTATTGAGTTGATAATGACAATATTGGGAGGACTACAGGTTCAGTTTTGGTAATTGGTAGGCTTGGTAACAAGCTTATCTTCATCGATAACCAAGTAACAACCTTCATCATTATTAAGTTCTTAGTACAATATCATTTTCCATGTTTCCAACTGATAATAATAAAGAAAGGTATCATCAGAAAAAAACTAAAGTCGCATTTATAAGACATAAAATAATTCGTCTTTGTGATAGTTGAGGTCATTGGCGAATTTTTATACAACTCCTCCATGAAAAGTATATTGTCCATTCCTAAAGGTCAACATCAACTGGAACTGACTGCAGATTTGAGTCACATTTGATAACTATTTTCAAACACAATTAGACTCTTTCTATAGGTAGTTAGCACAATTAATATGTTTCGACCACTCTAAAAATACTTTTAATTCAAGAATGTACCTGGGATATGGTATAAATCACGTGTAGATGGATCTGTCTGCTAGAGGTTAAATTAAGACTTGCATGTTAAACAAAATACGTTATGAGCATTTTGGTGAACTATTGGAATTATGGATCGTTGCAAATTTTCAAAATCTTTTGAACCTGACTGATAGCCGTGATAATTTAAATTTTTGTAACAATCGTCAATTACGTAAAACGTTTTCCGAACTGATGTAAATTTTGCTGTGTAAATTATGATTTCTTTTAATTTTAAATGTCTGTACATATGTAAAAAAACCATCGAGAATTTGTCGTACTATGAAGCTTAAGCAAGACTTCGTCTTACAAGAAAATAAATGACACCTTAGAGTATATCATTTGAAAATTGCCTTTGTAAATGATGCTTCGTAGGATTTGTATGTTTTATGAAAACATAGTTGTTAGATTTTACTCAAAATTGTTCTTGTTATGATTGTTTTTTATTTATGAATATGAAAAAAATTGTTATTTCATAATGTTTTTATGAATTAAAAGTACAAAAAAGGCGCAAAGCGCTTAAAACTTTAATTAGCATATACAGGGTGTCCATAAAAACATTGATAATCTTTTAATAAAACGTGTATTTTATTCTCGATATTTTTATGAAAACGCTGTATAAAACGTGTGCGAATAGAATGGATGTGTGCGTGATCGAACGAGAGATGATTAATGATTGCATTTTTAACGAAGACCAAATTTTTTGGAAGTCAACTCAGGTATTAATGAATACAATCAATTAATTATTTGTATATAATTAGTAGTCGTCTTACATGCGCGAGTCGCATATCAGAAATTGTGCTTAGGAGTTAAAAATGCAATAGTAATTTCTTGTACAGCCTTCAGTCTATAAAAATAATATGGTATGCAAGATTTTACAATTAAAAATTTGGTGTATATAAGATACTATACACATTTTAGCATGTTCTTTTATTTAATGCATGATTATTTTTGTTAAACGTTTCAAATTAATTTTATAAAATAAATATTTTTATATTTTCTTTTGTTGAAATGTGATAATAGGTTTGAATTCTCTGTCTCCTCTCAGTATTTGATTTTTTTTTAATTACTTCTTTACATAATTTACGGCAGCTTCACATACTGGATATTTCTACAAATTCAAATATATTTGTCTTAGGGTATATCTGCACTGTTAAAAATTTTATTTGAGTAAATTCAAAATTGTTCCTATCTTTAAAATGATTTTAATACATTTCTCGAACTGCCATTGTTTTGTAATGTGGTCGATGTTTATTAAAATTTAACTAGAGCAGATATACTCTAGGTGAGTTTTAATACGGTTGTTGAATTTGTTATTGAATTATATATTTTGTGATCTCAAAATATGTAAGGATGCTGTTGACTGTAGAATTTTAAGATATATAGATAAGTGTGTGTTATATAAGTTTATAGCTATTATTAATATACAAATTATTTCATAAATATATATAAATATATATTTCTGAATTTTGTGTCAAAACAGAAAATAAAAGCATTAATTTATACTCATAGAGTTTTATTATCACCCCAGACGTTGTTCGCGTTGTCTTTAGTCCAATGCCATGATATATTTAGAACATACATTGCATTGTTACTCAAAAAGTGTTTATTATAATAAAAGGTTATAACTTACACATAGCTGCCCAATATGAATTCAGTGATTGTGGGTTCGGATGTATACCTTCTATTTAAATTTTCAAACACAATAGAAAATAAATGTAGATCACAAAAAATAAAATACACACAATTAATTAAAGCTATTTAAAAACGAATGAACATTATCTGTCATGCAAAGAACAATGTAGCTGACAAAATAATATAACTACTGTTTTTTAGTGCTACCCTGTATATCTCAAATTAGCAGTAAATTCTCTTAGTTACATCAGTTTTATTGCCAAACATTTAATGTCAAATTGTGAGTGGTAAATTTGTCATTGCGAGCTCTGTAATTTTTAGTTATTATTATTTTAAATATACAGACTTTCCAGCAAGTCTGGTGTTATTCCCAAGAAATCATAAAAATATTGTTTTAAAGCTAGATATAGTTTGTAAATTTGCTATTTATAAACGGCCCTGGCCGTACTGTACTAGCAGCTTCAAATATTTCACCAACAACAATCTCTTTTACTGGGGAGATAGGTTGCTTATGACTACTTCAGGTGAATACTTTTACCCTCTCATGTTACTGTTGTTACTTCAAGCAAATGCTTAAAGTGATGCAAAACTATATGCTTACAAGAGTATAACAATATTAAATTATCTAAGATAGAAGAATCATTAAATAAAAATGTGATATAAATATAAACTTCACAGTCTAAATTGTTATTTAAGGATCCACAATATAGTAATTTCACCAGTGAGAAAAAAAAACTAAAATTAAAGACATAGAATGGTAAAATACAATTATATATAAAAACGATAAATACATGCTTCACTGTCAGGTACGCTGGTTATTAAAATGCTACTTCATTTAATGAAAGAGTTTGAATTCGTTTATACTGTTATAAATTTCGTGGGTTCAGTTTAAAATTATACAACTAATATTCACTTTCACTTTTCTAGAACTTTTATTTACATCAAATTATACAGAACAGCTGATTCAAATCACAATAACATTACATATAAGCTCTTCGCTGTACTAACTGACTCGCGATCGTGGGCTGCTTCCTGTTAAAACCAGCATCAAAAATTCTCGTAATCATTAATTCTTCAGCTGCCGAGCCATTTCGAGAACATTTTTTTTTCCTCAAAGCGATCGGTGTCGTACTGAAATGAAACAGGGTCGGCTTAGGTAAATTTCGTAACACTGCCCCCCCCCCCTTAATTCTGATCGTCTCGGTCAGAAACATCCTCTCCGTGATAGGGAGCGAGTCGATCTAAATGGACCACCTTCAACTTAGCCTTGGGGTTTCGACGGATCCGGTAGACGACGTGATTAAGCTTCTTGACCACCTCGTATGGACCATCCCACGCGGGTGTAAGCTTTGGGGATTTACCCTTGCTCCATTGGAGGTTGTACAGCCAGACTTTGTCCCTCTCCTGGAACCCGACTGAATTGGCATTGAGGTCGTATCGCGTCATCATCCTGTCACTGGTGGCCAACATCTGCGTTCGGGCTAATTCGTGTATTGCCAGCATGTTATGTCAGAGCTGGTCGGCATAATCCTCGATGTCTTGGAAAGGTTCTTCGGGGGAGCCAAAAGCCAAATCACAGGGTAATCGCAGCTCCTTTCCGAATAGGACAATGGCTGGGGTCAGGCCTGCACTATTATGTACGGCAGAGCGATATGCCAACAGGAATAGGGGAATATGCTCATCCCGATCACGCTGGTTATTGCTGACGACCTTGGATAGGTGTTGTTCCAAGGTCCGGTTGAATCTTTCCACCATTCCGTCTGACTGTGGGTGCAATGGTGTTGTTCTCGTTTTCCCGATCCCCAACATCGTGCAAATTTTCTGGAATACATTCGATTCGAAGTTACGCCCCTGGTCTGAATGTAGTTCCATCGGGACGCCAAACCTGCTAAATAGTTGTTCTACTAGCACCGTCGCTACCGTGGTTGCCTCTTGGTTGGGTATCGCATATGCCTCAGGCCATTTGCTGAAGTAATCCATTGCCACCAGAATGTATTAGTCCCCTTCTCAGACTTACTGGCTGCACAGGTGGCTCATTTGCGGCACCAAGCTCTGACGTCTTCGAAGTAATTCACCCAGTAGTACCGCTGGCGAACTTTGTCTAGGGTTTTATTGATGCCCAGGTGGCCTCAGGTAATCCCATCATGTAGTTCGGTCAGGATGGCTGGTACCTTTTTCTTCGGAACTACCAGGTGGGACTTGGTTTCTCGTCCTTCAGCGCTTTCCCAAACTCGCATGAGCATTCCATTGTCTACTCTTAGAGAGTCCCATTGAGCCCATAACGATTTCAGCACGCCTTAGTATCTAGCTACCTCGTCTCATCGTGGCCTGGGTGCCCCTCTCGTTTTGAGTAACAAGATTGGTTCGATGTCTGGATAAGCCATTTGGTCCTGGATGCACTGTTCCGTTGTCCAGTCTTCATTGGCCTGCACTTGGCGCTGTCTGATGGAGATACACTCTCGCTGTTCCGTCTTCAGACAATGTCCGCATTCTGCTCTACAGGGTCTTCTGGATAGGGCATCGGCATTATTGTGCAAACGGCCGGCACGGTGTTCCACCTTGAAATCTTATTGCTGTAATTTCTCCATATACCTGGCCGTTGTCCTTCCGGTGTCTTCATGTCCAGCAGCCATTTGAGGGCGGCATGATCTGTCCGGATTAAGAAATGACGACTATAGAGGTATTTGTGGGAATGATCTGCAGCCCTTATTATTGCCAGAAGTTCTTTTCTGGTGACGCAATAATTTCTTTCCGGTTTCGAGAATCCACGGCTATAGTACTCGATCACCCTCTCTTCACCCTCTTGCACCTGGTATAGGATGGCAGCCAAACCTGTGTTGCTGGCGTCGGTGTCTAAAATGAATTTGCCGGACTGTGTAGGAAAGGCTAGGATTGGGCTGGAACATAGTGTCTCTTGGGACTGGCCAATCACGGATGGCTTCTATCTTTTCCTCGTTGGTGCGGATTCCTGACTCGGAAACGACGTGGCCCAAAAACTCTACTTCTTTTTGGAACATGGAACACTTCTTCGGGTTGAGTCTCAGGTTGGCATTATTAATTCTGGAGAATACTTTGACCAGGTTCTTCAGGTGGTCGTCGAATGTCTGACCCGTGACTAGAATGTCGTCGAGGTATACTAAGCACGTCCTCCATGTTAACCCGCTCAGTACATACTCCATTAGCCTCTCAAATGTAGCGGTTGCATTACATAACCCAGAGGGCATGACCGTGAACTGAAACAGACTTTACTGCTGGAGAACGCTGTCTTCTCTCTGTCGTTTTCATGGAAACCAACCTGCCAATATCCACTTTTTAGGTCTAGTGTGGAGAACCAACGGGAGCCTGCTAGTGTGGTCAGAGTGTCATCAATTCGGGTAGTGGATGTGGATAGCTATCTTTTTTGGTGACGTCATTCAGCTTTCTGTAATCCACGCAAAATCGGGTGGTTCCATCCTTCTTTTTAACTAGATCGATGGGAGCGGACCATGGGTTGATGGTTGGCTCAATAACTCCATTTTGTAACATGGATCGATGTTTTCCTCTACTGCCTGTTGTTGCCCCAATGGTAGTCGTCTAGGCGGTATTCTGATGGGTTGAGCCTTTCCGATATCTATTCGGTGCTGTCAAATGGTCAGCAAACTGTTGTAGGAACTCTTTAATGGGCCCTGTCTCCTTAACCGACGTCTGGTACTCTTCTTCGCAATTGATGATGGTCTCTACTGGCTCGAAACAAGCGATCTCTTGACCATTGGCAATTCTGATCTCGTTGTTGGGCAAATTCAGGACTCTGATTGGTATACCTCGTCCGGTTTTAGCTATAGCCCGTCCAACTAAGTAGTCATGAGCTGAGTGTACGGGCTCCACCATTCCAACGCAGCTCCCAGGATTGCTGTCTAGCTGCCCATGAATAATCTGTTCCGTTCGACCGGGAATTCTGACTGGAAATTTTGCTACAATTTTTATGGAGGTCGATGAGCTGTTAACGGACGGTGTCAATACAAATTCCTCATTTAGGAATCGAAGAACATCATATCTCGAGTCGAACATAAATCCATGCTGGCTAATTAGGTCCATACCTCCTCAATACCAGGACCCTATCCCGGATCATGTTGTCCCTTATCTGTAGCAGGACATCTGCCTCACCCTGTATTGACATGGACTCGCCGGTGACTGTTCTGAGCTGGATGTTATTGGTAACTGGCCGAATTTCTGATGCTCTCAAAACCCTGGACTTTGCAATGGACACAGCGGCGCCGGTGTGGATGGTGATGGTAATTGCTGGCCATTGACGGTGCCCCTGATGATTAGGCTGCTGCTATCTGGTCAAAATCCCCGGATGGATTGGATGATGGCCTGGGGGCTGGTGGAGGGTTAGTCAGCATTCGCCCCCTTGTGCTGACTGATTGGAGTTTCCCTGGTTGGTGAGGTTGTTGTTTTGGGTACTTCTGGTTGGTGATCGTTCAGGTAGCCTCACTCTGAAGTCACGTTGGAAATGTTCTGTTCGTCCACATCGGTAACATGCCCCCCCCCCTTGCGCTAGTTCTTTGTGACTGTTTCAGTAGTTTGTTCATACCGGCCAACAGCGCTTGAAATGGTGACTCTGAATCTTCCTGGTTGAAGGAAACTGGTCGCACCCTAGGGTTGGACATGTTCATGACTGCCTCTACTTCCAAGGCCCGAAGTAAAGCTTCATTACTTTTCTTGACGCCACTCAGTCATAAATTTCTTTGTACTTCCACATCTCTGATGCCGTTTATAAAACTATGTGTGGCCAACTCGTCTTTCGTTTCCTCTGGCAGTTCTGGGTAGGACCAGTGTACTAACCGTCTGATCTCTGCTGCGAATTCTTGGAGGCCTTCACCGGATTTTTGCTTTTTCCCACTGAGTTGGACTTGGTATACCTCAAGGATTGATTGTCGTATCTCTTGTCCAGAATGGCGATGATCTTGTCGAAATTGCCTTGTTCATCAACTGGAATGCTTTGGAGCAGTTCTAGGGCCGGACCTCTTAACGAAATTACTAGAGAATCCATTAACTGTAGACACGGCCTCAAATTGCCGTTTATACATGGGCCAAGATGAATTGCCATCAAATGTGGGTGGTTTGCTGACGGAACCTCTGGTACTCGTAGTGTTCTGGTATTTTCCTCGCTGTAAGTCCTGTTGCATTTTTTTAATTTCTGTTTCTACCTTGTCTTGGATGGCACTGATTTTATTCTTGAACTGTGTTATGAATTGAACTGATTTCAACTTTTACCTAGCTTTGGATGGAATCGAGGTCATCTACTTTTGTTTCAAGAGTGTCCACGGTATTTTTTATGGTCTTAATGTCATCATTTATCTCTTTTATATCTGACTAAACTATTTGCATTCTTTCATTAACTGTTTCATTAACTTGTGTTACTATTTGCATTAATTGTTCAAATTGCAGTTGTCTTTTCTCTTCAGATACTTTAAATTCATTTTGTCGTTTTAATTCAGTTTGATCTTGATTTTCTACAAATTTCGAGAATAATCCCTCAATTAAATTGTGTTGTTTTTCTTCCACGGCAGTGACAAGATTTTGTTGTTTTTCTTCCATGGCAGTGACAAGATTTTCTAATTCTAATTTACGTTTTTCATCAAAACATTTCACTAACCTTTGTTGAATTTCTTCTTGATGTTTTTTCTCCTTCTTGTCACGTTTTTCTAGAATCTGGGCTATTTTTTCGTCTAGTCCCTCCTTAACCTGCTTGACTATTTTTTGGTAGTTTCGTCCATTTTTTCCATGGTACGGGTTTCCATAAATCAAATTACGATTTTAACTGCACTTAATCCTGCACTTCTGATCACCAAAATTGTTATAAACTTCGTGGGTTCAGTTTAAAATTATACAACTATATACACTTTCACTTTTCTAGAACCTTTATTTAAATCAAATTATACAGAACAAGTGATTCAAATCACAATAACATTACATATAAGCTCTTCTTCATCAATTCTTCAGCTGCCGAGCCATTTCGAGAACATTTTTTTTCCTCAAAGCTATCGGTGTCGTACTGAAATGAAACAGGGTCAGCTTAGGTAAATTTCGTAACAATACATTTTATTAAATGTATTTAAATTGTTTCGCTTTGAAAATTTAACATGCGTGTTTCAGGCTTTTTATTATTATTATTGTCATAGAAATGTAAGGATTATAGGAATTGCCGGAATCAATTTTGGATCATAACTTTAACAAATATGTATTTCAATTTTTTCTTTACCTATCGAGAAAAATTCACCTTTTTTGTTCTGGGTTGGGGAAGAAGTAGGTAGAGCGTTTTATTGGGATTGACATTCTGGTTGTCTATCTCTGTTTAGCGCTTGAAAAAATTTTGAATCTCCTGGAATTTCGAAACTTTGGATGCAGGTGGTTTTGCTACTTTACTTCACTTCTGTATTGTTTGAACTTATTTAATTTAAATCGTTCCACATCTATTGAAACATGATCAATGTTTTACATAAATAATGCATTAGGAATATTGCTGGACACAAAAAAATAGTTGGGAATAAGTAAAGGACTTACAGTGAAACAAAAACATTACCGGGAACTTAAACCCATAAAATAGTTTGGTGAAAAATGACCATTTGTTTCTACAAATATTCTTTACAAAATTGTTTTGCCTTAGCTCGCTCACATGGAAATAGACAGTCGAGCAATTTGGAACTACTATGTATTCTGTCTGTCGGACCATGGTCGTGTCATCGAACGCTTTGGTTTTGCACTCTGTAGGGTGGAAGAACATATTCTATTCGGTTTTAGACCTTCTTTTGTCAGTTGCCACTTTTTCCATAGCGAATTAAATTCGGTGATTCGTGGATGAATGTCGTTCAAATGTTCTATAAATTTATGAATCTTCCCCGTGGCTTCAAACTACAAAAGTGTCATCAACGTAACGGAACCAACATGATGGTTTGCAGGTAGCGGTGTTCAAGGTTTTAACTTCGAAAAACTCCATGAAAGATCTAACATCGAAAATTTTTAAGAGAACACAAAAAGATCAAGAACTCCTATCGCCAAGATTATATGATTACCTATAATTTGTAGCTAGGGAGGGAGCGAAGGTTAGAAAACTCGTTACCGCCCTAAAAATCGGGTGAAGGTCACATAATTAATACAACCGACAGTTGGCTGTGGCTGTTGGGCTGGCCGCCTGCTTCCCTAGGAAAGATTTATAGAACGCCCCTGCTCTTTGCCCCTTCGTTAGTGCCGCCGTTTCCCAAAAGCTACAGCATAGGTATACCTATTCATTAGGGATTATAGATATTTAGAAAAACTTAATTATTGATATACATATTGTGAGTGTTGCGTAGTTTATTTATATACCATATTTATATACCATCGTCTCTTCCAAAATGACAAATCTGTCCTTAAGTTGATGGTGTAGCCACGGGAAGTGCTCTCTGCCGGCTTATTCCTAATTTTTACCTGGAGTGTTTCGAATCCAAAGTCTTGAAAGCCGAAACCTGCAAAGCATCAAGTCAGTTCCTTTACGTGGATAACACTTTTGTAGTTTGGAGCCACGGCGGAGAATCACTGATAGAATTTATACATTTGAACGTCATTGATCCAAGAATTCAGTCCACCATTGAATAATACAGAGATGGGATAACTGACGATTCTAGATGATTTCGTTTCAAAGAATAACGAAGACACCCTTAGCTGTAAAATATACAGGAAACCCTTTCACACAGACCGTTACCTTGAAAAGAATTCCAATCACCATCCTAGTTGAAAGAAGAACTATAATCAAGACTCGCGGATCGAGAATCCAGAATCTGTAAACCACGCCGCCAGCGTGAAGTCATAGAAATTTATAAACATCATTTACAGTGCGCGAAACCAAAGCCATTGATCGGGCCTTCAGGCTCCGCCCCCCCTGATTACCACTGACCAATGAGAACATGTCATGGTCCTACTTACAGATATAAATACTATTTCCTCACCGCGAGTAGTCTACGAGGTATCACAGTTGATACGCTCCGCCGCCGAAAATATTTGCCGCAGTTCCAGATAAAACTTTCGAAAGAAATTCCAATATGCCGCGACAAAAGACAAGTGGATTTAGAACTAGAAAAAAAATTGCATTCCAGATATTAAATATCTCTCTGCCTCTCTCTCAAGAGAGAGATTAAATGGCCACAACGAGAAGGATTGTTGATTGGACGAGACAAACAAAGAAATTTTCAAGTGGTACATACACAGTCAAACTTAAATAAAATAATGGGGAAACGGGATAAGGAGACGCAGATTCTTGAAGAAATTCAATAAATGCAATCTTACGTAAAAGTGGAACCACAGTGGCGAAATGTCGGCTCCAAAAATTTTAGTGAAAACTGTTGAAAACAAAATAGAGAACATGGATTCTATTTTAAGCAAGGTAGCTACAAGGTGAAATCAGTTCAATCTAAAGAACAGTGGTATTCAAAGCGTAAAAATAGATATTTGGTGCAACAAAACCTACAAAGGGGGAAAGAATCAGAACACCGTAAATACTAAACGCTGGTTCTTTGATAAAACCACCCACCTTTGATGATAGTCCATCTTGGCCTGTGTATGAACACTAATTTGAAGTAGTGGCCGCAGTTAATGGATAGGATACCCAAGGAAAATAATTTCATTAAGAGGTCCAACATTAGAAGGTAATTTCGATAAGACCATTGCAGTTCTAGATAAAAAATATGGCAACCAATCCTTGATCCTTGAGTCAGGTATACCCGGTACAACTGTGCGGAAAACACAAAAATATGGTGAAAGCCTACAAAAATTTGAATCAGACATTAGCCGTTTAAAACACCATACCTATACCTACCAGAGGACGTTAAAGACTACACAAAGTTGTATAAACAGTATTGGAGATACAAAATTCTTAGTGGTATAAAGTGAAGAATAGCAATAAGTTCTGCGACATTCTTTGGATGTAGTCCATTATAAAATATCCACACCAAACAGTTTCCACCAGTCAGCAAGAATCATTGTCGTCAGGAAGCGCTGTCAGAAATAAACAAAATAATTGATATAAGAACTGACTTAATCCTACACCAGCCCCAGGTCACTATTTATCAAAAGTACCATATACAGTTGAACAATCAGTCACCTTTGACTGTTTCCATTGCTAGGTCGAAAGTGTTGAAGTCACCTAAAATCCTGCCAATTAAAAACATAAAGCTTGTCAATACAGGGCGAGGCAAATTTAATGCTACAGATAGCGGACAACCGAATCTATCGAAGTAGCGGATATTGAGAAAGATTTTATATTAGGGATGGATCGAAATAGGAAAAATGGATTCATGTTCAACCTAAGATACGACATCCTTAGATCTTTAAATAAATAATCTAGATCCATAAAAATGGTAGTGAAATCCTCAAACAGAATTCCCGGTCGTACAGATTATACATGAGCAGCTAGAAAGAAAACTTGAGATGGTGAAACCCGGGGAGTGGGGCTTAGATCTAGTTTACATGGTTGTAAGAGCTATAGCTATAGTTGGACAAGAGGTACCTATTCGAATACTGAATATCTCAAACAATGACATCTGAACCGCCAGTGGTGCAGAAATAGCTTGTTTGTTTGTAAAGAGTTTATAAAACAGTTCACATACTATTTGACCTATCTTACATCAGACAAACAACAGTTGGCAACAATTCATCATAAATCACTGGCAAATTTTTAACAGTCAAGATGGTACAACTGGTCATACACATTCAACTTACATCGAATAGGTAGATACTGGAAAGTCTTAACCCATAAGAATACCACCTTGGCGACTACCACTGGGGCAACAACAAGCAATCAAGGAAAATATTGAGACTATGTTGCAAAACGAGGATATTGATTCATCCATCAGCCCATAGTCTGGCCCCGTCGTTATATCCACTCCCTCGAATTGATATAGTGTAAGGTTTTTATTTTCACACTTTGGCTCTTGGATTTATTTAAAAACAAAGTCAAACATACTAGAATTTATTTCTACCACACAACTTTATACCTATTATCTTAAACACTGCTGTTTACTATACGGCAATCGAATACTGAATGAATTCCTTTTGTTGGCTCTCCCTATTTATATATTTCTTCTCAGAAGGCTCTAGAAAGTCAAAGCGCCACCGAGAAATTTCCTTCATGGATCTCGAAGATTGAAGGAATTTCAATAGTGCTGGCTGTCGAACTCGACTCGCCAGACAAACTACCTCTTGGATTCTACGAAATGTCCGATGAATTCCCGTCCTACTTTGAGCACCATAGTTTCCTATTGTTCTCCACTTTAGACCTAAAAAGTGGATATTGGTAGGTTGGGCTTCAAGAAAGCGATAGAGATATGACAGCGTTTTGCACATGTAAAGGTTTGATTCAATTCACAGTCAAGCCCTTTGTAACGCTCGCGCTACGTTCGAGATATTAATGGAGTATATAGGACATGCCTAGTATACCTCGAAGACACTCTGGTTATGGGTCACACATTCGATGACCACCCGAAGAACCTGTGCGAAATATTTTCCAGAATTAAAAATGTCAACCTGAGATTCCACTCGAAGAAGTGATCCATGTTTCAAAAAAAGTTTTTTTTTGAGTCCAGTCTTTTCTAAGGCATGTACCTACGAGGATAGAAGTTGTGTGATGATATCTGTTCATATTACGGGCGGTTTGTTGATGAATTTGCCACCATTGCCACACCTCTACATCGGCAGACGACAAAAAAATAGACGTTTTGCTGGAATCTGGAATGTGAAACGGCATTTAGACAATTTTGGATTCCTGTAATGTATTTAGGATAAACTAGCCGACCCAGATATTGAGCCAATCCTTTCACTCAATAAGAGGGGGACACGCAGAGCACGATTGAACGAGATAGTTAGTCACGCAGGCATACAGAAGTCAGTATTGGTATAAAGAAGTAGTGCCAAAATAAACAGGATTAAGTCTTGGTGTCAATCATTAGGTTCGTTCCTTCAAAACAATAACCGTTTAGCGAACGGTTCAGTTTCGTGTTCCAAGTGACACACGGTGATTGATTCGCAACCAGTTAATGTACGGTAATTTCGATCACCGGCTTCAGGGTAGAATCGGTGGTGCAGCCATCGACTGGTACATGGATGAAGTTGCGCAATAAACGGTTCATGTACCGATGCATTAACCAATTGCCGATCGGGCGACAATCGGTTGAAGGATAATTGCTTTCAACCGACAGAAAATTCGTCGCAACACGTTCTTAACGTCATTCGATGACTTTTAGAATATTCTATTAATTTTATTTCTCAGAATACATAAAAGTCCTATAGAAAATGTAGTGGAATAAATTTCTCGAAATTGATTTTTATTGTCTGGTAGATATTTCATTTTAGTGACAAAATTGAAATAAATAATTTTGACCGTTGTCGAAAGATGAAGCATCATCGAATTGTGTGCTTAAAATTTGAATGAGTTCAATACAAAAACTATACTATTATAAAACTGTAGTTGTCTGTTTATTCGGGCAGAACGTAACAACTACTCAACTGATTTGCTAAATCTTTTTGCTGTTTGACTTACAATCTGACATAAATTTATCTAAAAACATTGACAGAAACAGTAGCATAGCGAAAAAATTTCTACACAATTAGATACTTGCATTAGCTTAGTTTTTATTCAAAATTCTGAACAGGCCAATGTAGCTAACATGTTTCGATTAAAATTAATTCAACTGATATATCAAGTGAAATTGTACAGGGTGTTACATATTTAAAATAGGTGAAACATAGAGGGTGTACATTTACATGGGTTAAAAAAAAAGTTATATTAGGTGGCCCGCATAGCTGCATATATACAATGTGGTTGAAATAAGGGGGGTGGAAATAGTTATAAGGAGTGGTTCAAAAAAGTTATATTGAGTGGGCCATAAATAGTTGCATATACCAGGTGGATGGTTAAATAGCGAAGTCCATTAGCAGTTGCATACATAAGATAGTTGAAATATAGAGTGGAGCAAAGTTATAGTTAAATGTTTAAAACCATGTTATATTTGGTGACCCCCAAGCAGATGTATATACAGGGTTGTTGGAATATTTAGTAGAGTAAAATTATGGTTATATAGAATGACTCAAAAACTGATAGACAAATAAGTTATAATGGTTGATTAATTGGCAGCAGTATACATATGGTGGTTTAAATATAGATTTAACTAGAGTAACAGTTATACAAGGCGGTTCAAAAAAAGTGAATAAAATTGTTATATAGGATGGCCAATAAGCAGTTGCATTTTGGGTGAAATATGTTGGGGATTGGTGTATCTATACTATTACAGATTGGTACAAAAAATCTTATACTGGGTGGTCTATAAGTAGTTGAAATAGAGGACGGATTAGAATTAGTTTTACAGGGTGGATTAAAAAAATAAAAATGTTTTATAGGGTAGAGCCAGCTTACTATATGCCATATGGATTACCTGAAATATGGGGCGAAGAAAAATTTTGGTTATACAGTATGTTTAACACAATGTTAGAAAAATTTGCATATAAAGGGTTAAAATATAGGGTGCAGAGAAATTATACTTACAAGGCTTAAAAATTATCAAAAATAATTGTTATGTATTGTAGACCATAAGCAGTTGCATAGCTGAAATATAGGGTAGAGTAGTCACAGTTAGTTCTTGAAAAAAATGTTACATTGGGTGATGGGTGATAAATAAAGAGCAGCATAATAATAAATAGGATGGTTGCACTTTAGGGTGAAGAAGGGTTACAGTTATACAAAGTGGTGCAAAAAATGTTTAATAAAATTGTTATATAGGGTGGCTCATAAGCGCTTGAAGTTTGGATGAAATATATTCGGGATTGGTGGATTTATAGTTTTATGTAGGGTGGTTAAAAAAAAATTGTACATTCCATACGGAGGTGAAACTGTGTGTATAAGCTAGTAAGCTTATAAAATCATTTAAGACAGCGAAAATGCGGTTTAAATAAGTTACTTTAACCTGCAGTTTATCAAGGTGTTCATTTTAACTTCTATATTTCCCATACTTTTGAGGCCGATTAAAACAAATTATGTATAAAAACAATTTTTTTTTTAAATATATTTGGTCGGGCTGTGAAGGGTTGAGAGGTTTTTAAAATGCTCATTCGAAAATGCCCCCGCTTAAAAAAATTCGTTGATAAAAAGCACTCATAAAACCAGAGTTTGATAAGGGGACTGTACCATGGACTAAAATGAGGGAAGTACCTGGGATTCAGTGATCAGCCACAGTGAGCTCTACAAAATGAATTATGTAAGTCCAGATCGGTTACTATTTAGACCATAGCAGAAGCTCCTAATTGGTGTTCAGGAGACGTCAAACTGCATGGGCGTCGCCAGGCAGGGGTATGCTGGGACAGTTATAGTTTGTACCTAATGTAATAAATACACATTTCTATTTATGGTGATATTTTACAAGATTTCTAATTTGCCACACTCTAGACTAAAAACCTACCGATTTCTTTCACAATCAAAATCTAGTAAAATGCATTGAAGTTGTAAACTCTTAAAGTTCGTTATGTTATGACGGCCATAACAATATAATATGATATAATAATTATTACATGTTAAGTAGTTTAAAATTAATCAAAATTATTTAGTATTATGAAGGAGCTATAAAAAGGATGGATGTTATAAATGAACAGTTAACAGCATAATTATCATAAAATATAATGGTTTGTTGATTCAATATAAAAAATAATAATGCTACTAATACAGAATAATATCTAATTCATATATCTATGTATATAAATCTGCTGACAACAATTAAAAGTATTCAAATTTTGAAAACATTATCGAACATCACAAAACAGAATAAGATATTTACAAAAAAAATATATAATATATATAAAGATCGAAAATCAGTCGAATTTCGGATAATATCAAAAACTAATTTCTAACAAATGATTATCTTAAAAATGGTCTACTTTTACAGCCACCCTGTCAGCTGCATGGTTACTTGGTAGTAAAATGTTATCCCAATCTGTACACATGTCTTGTTCAGAATCGGTTGCTTTAAGACTAATTCCTAGACTTGGAAGTGTATTGGCATAGTGAGGAATATTTAAAATCACAGGCTTCAGGAATTCAGTTCCTAGAAAAATAATAAAAAATAGCTTTAATATAAATTAATAAACTAGATAATTTCTAACAAATATCACTATGTATTTAAATGTTTTAATTATTATAATTATTAATTTATATTTGCATTATTGGTATGAATGTGGATTGCTAGAGCAAACAAATTTCTTAGAACTTTGTATTAACTTTCTGTTTGACTTCAGATTCTTCCATTTAATCATCATAGATCTAGTGTTACGCTTTTGTATGTATAGACTGTGGCGTTTTATAGAGAAGATCATAGGGTATTCAGAGAGCGTATAGAGAAGCAAGGAAGAATAATTTTTAGACTTTATTGGAGTAGAAGTGGTGGGTTAGTAAAAGTAAAATTTTCTCAACGTCTCAAGTAACTGCTAGGCGAGCGATATTTTACATGTTTTCTCTCATGCACCATTTCATTCTTCAACATATGAACCCAAAATATTGAGAGGTGAAATAACCAGAAAGGCTGTCTTTAAGGCGCGCAAGAACAGGGTCTGACCCGGTTACTGATACAATCAATAGGAATATAAGGATATAAATTTACCCATATAATTCAATTTGCCGCAGTTTTCTACAATTTCCATTATATTTGTTTACGGGAAGTTCATGAAGTCGTTCGCACACAAGAGGTGGTATCATTTAGTATGACAAGTTGTGACAGGGAGGATGGGAAAGTCTAACTAAACGTGACGTTAGTAGTTCATCAAACAATTCTACTTTACTTTACAAACTGTTTACTCCATGAAGATGACAAGTTTGAGTTGTTAAAACAGCGTGAATGTTCTAAATAAAGGTTTGGTATTAGGGTGCAAAACTGTGTTTTTATCCATTTATTCTCCAGAATTTGTAATAGTTTAGATATGGGAATGTCATCATATGCTTTCTGGTCTATAAAGGGTAGATGGGTTTGTCTAGGAACGATCTACTAGCGGGTAATCCGCTTTGTTCTTCTGCTTCCTGTCTTTGGTATTCTTGTTCTATTACATCCCTTATAGTTCTTAAGTAGCTTTTTGTATAATTCTTGTTTAGCTGGGATCAGTTGGAAATTTGTTTTGTTCATTTGGGATAAGTTGGAAATTAGTTTTCTTTTCGGATCTTACAGATTTCCAGGCTTAGGTACATCTATCCCCTATATACATGTCGATGTCTCTGCATCTTTGATCTTAATTTTCTCCTTTCTGTTGTGCTACTACTCTCTCTCTCTCTCTTTTACATACGTTTTTCCGTATTCAGTGTCTATGGTGATGATCCATTTCTGATAGGTTTGTTTCGTTTCACTTACTTTATATTCTATGTTTTTGTTCCACCACCATTTCGTTCTTCACTTTCACCCCAGTGCTTCAGTTGCAGCTTGATTGAGTATTGCATGTATAAAATGTTTATAGAGTTCATGTGCGTATTTATATTCTTTATCTACAAGTTGTTTATGTAATCCTTGTTGGTATAGTTTTTTTATACTTCTTCTTCAAGTCCATCTGTCTTATATTCTCACTTTTATTCAATTTTAGACATTTCCACTTTTTTTCTGTTTGTTATGGTTGATTCTGAGTGTTATATGGGAAAGCTATATATAGTCTTAATAAATGGTGGTTAATGGCTCGCACTTTGAAGTGGGGTTTGTTGTTTCACTTTAACTTAATCAAATTTTGGTTTTGTGTCTGGGCTGGGTCCAGGTATATTTGTAAATGACTTTGTGCCCGAGATATCCATTTATAATATTCATTTTATTATTGTGGGACAATGTTCGTTCTCCATTTTCATTGGTGTGTCCCTCGCTATATCGTCCTACAATATCATCATTCTTCTTGCAGTAAGAGTTTCCGTTGAAATCGCTTTTTATTAGTTATGACTTTTTCATAACCTCTACTTCGCCTAGGAATTGTTCCAGTTTTTCATAGAATTTGTCTTTCACTTGTTTTGTCACGTCCTCTCATACACTAATCAGTTATTTCGTTTTAATGGAGATGATAATGCGTGTTTGACTCAATACTCTTGGGGTACGCTGGTAAAGATTTATGTCCATCTCGCTTTCCTTTATTTCACACATCACCTCCATGCGTTTAGTACTGATACCCTACACATTTCATGTCCCGAAGTTGAACGTCTATTTTCGTAACTTAAGTCGTTATTTGTTGAGTCTGTCCTGAATCCGAAGCTCTGCTCTACCGTTACAGCAAATATTTTTTATGAATAATGGCGAGCAGGCCCATAGCTTCAATCCATTACCTGGAGGACCAGGGTGTATTAGTACAGGATCCGTGGCCTATTTTTTCACTTGATTACTATCAAGCTAATTTTCCGTGAGTAGCTTCATTTTGATAAGACGCCCAACAAATTCCTGTGCGAAAATTTTTGATTGTGGCAGCTAACAGAGGTAGCAATGATAAAATATGTCGATTTGATGATTCTTCAATATTTATTACTAACTGAATTGTTTTTATTAAATCTTATGATAATTATCTAAATTATTTGAAAAAATATTTGTCCTACAAAATCTATGGTTTCATCAAAGAATCCTCCCCCTCCAACATGTATTGATAACGAGATCAACAAAAATGATTACTAACCAGCTGATTTTTTTTTTTACTTAGTTAATATTTATATAATGTAACGGTCATATTGTCCTACAAATTCCGTGGTATGTTATCCCGGTTCCTACGCTTAAAAGTAGTAGTACAGATCATTGATGTAAAAATAATTACTATCAAGCTGAATCTTCGTGAATAGCATCGTTTTGATGAGACGCCCAACAAATTCCTGTGCGAAAATTCTCGATATTGGTAGCTAACAGAGGTAGCAATAATAAAATATGTCGATTTGATGATTCTCAAATATTAATTACTAACTGGATTGTTTTTCATTAAATCTTAAGATAATTATCTAAATTATTTGAAAAAATATTTGTCCTACAAAATCTATGGTTTCATCAAAGAGTCCTCCCCCTCCAACATGTATTGATAACGAGATCACCAAAAATGATTACTAACCAGCTGATTTTTTTTCTTTACTTAGTTAATATTTATATAATGTAACGGTCATATTGTCCTACAAATTCCGTGGTACGTTGTCCCGGTCCTACGGTCAAAAGTAGTAGTACAGATCCTTGATGTAAAAATAGCGTGGTACGCTATTGCGTTGCTCCAATTGAATATATATTGGAAAGTCATGAAATTAAAAATCAATTTATTTCTCAAGCGTGAGAAAAAAAAATGTTGACTTTTTGGTAGATTTCACTCAACAATAAGTTAAAAAATTACTGAACGTCAACTGAAATTAAACAAAACAATAACAAAGAAAACTTTGTGCCGCTTGGGTTTCTGTATTTTTCTACAACAGCTGAGTCACGCCGTTACGCGTGCGTAGAGCATTTTTACTCCGTCGTAGTAGGTATCCCACGTTTGTGTCGAGTATAAGCGTGTTAGTAAGCATAAAATATAAAACTACGTTTTATTTTTTTTTTGTCTTTCGAGAAATTATTTGAATATATTTTGACGTGATAATATAACGTCTTATAAATCGATGAACGCCAGCAGCACGCACGAAAAAGTATGACTCATTTTCATGTTCCGCCTGAGCCGAGCGTGCAAGCGAGAGCGCCGAAGAAGCAATAGAGACGCACGATCGGCCTAAGCGTTCGGCTTGTGACGCATCTATCTCTCTTCCACTCCATCGGTCGATGTGTCTGAGTAGAAGAGAGACAGCGGCAGCACACAGCTTACATGTGAACTGTTTTGTCAACTGTTTTTAAAGTGAAGTAAAAAGTAAATGTGGTTTCCATTGTTTATTTTTATGACGTGCTGCAAAATAATTATGGAGTGTTATTATGTTTTTTGTGTAATTTTTTCACTGTATCTTATGTTAGAAATAGGAAAACGAAAAAATGACAATTCTTGTCGGACTAGTGATACATACCTGTTTTTTTGTAGGACATTGTTTTATTTGGGCACTGAACACACTAACCTATTATGTAATATTTTTGTCCTACAGTTAGTAATGAGAAAAATGGTCTTATGGTATTAACAATTTCTGAGCGTAGGACCGGGATAACATACCACGGAATTTGTAGGACAATATGACCGTTACATTATATATATATATTAACTAAGTAAAAAAAAAATCAGCTGGTTAGTAATCATTTTTGGTGATCTCGTTATCAATACATGTTGGAGGGGGAGGACTCTTTGATGAAACCATAGATTTTGTAGGACAAATATTTTTTCAAATAATTTAGATAATTATCATAAGATTTAATAAAAACAATTCAGTTAGTAATAAATATTGAAGAATCATCAAATCGACATATTTTATCATCGCTACCTCTGTTAGCTACCACAATCAAAAATTTTCGCACAGGAAATTGTTGGGCGTCTTATCAAAATGAAGCTACTCACGGAAAATTAGCTTGATAGTAATCAAGTGAAAAAATAGGCCACGGATCCTGTACTATATGTTTAGTCTGACCACCCTGGTATGCCATATCGCTTTCAATGTGATGCTTCTAAAAAAACTCGCGTCTGATTGGTTCTTGAGTCAGTCAAGTGACGTCTAGCCATTACTTGCAGCTCTTAATAGAGATAGATATGTCCACTCGGTTTCTTTTCTCTTTCATTCAGCGTTACGATTCTGCTTGTACATATTTCGGATGTACCACGAATATTGGTGAAGTAAAATATGTGTCTATTACAAGGATGGCGACGGTTGAACGTATCCAAAAATTTGCACGCGAAAATTAATTTTGTGTTCACGTTAGCACAGGCACGCGAGCATGTTTTGCCCTTAGAGAAACAAAACCATGAAGACCGCACACCTATCACATGTCAAAAAAAGTGAGACCGTTATTGTTGTGAATCTAATGCAAATGTTTAAATTAGCACAGTAGTTTTTCGCAATATGAAAATTATTCCTCAACATTTACCCAATTCAGACAATATGAAGTAATCTCAAAATTTATTTTAAAACAATATATGAAACATCATAAGATATCTTAATTTAGAAATTTTTAAATGGCTAAATTTAGATGATATTGAAATTAAATTATTTTAAATCGAGTTCAATAAGGAATCAATGGTTTACAGATTTGAGAGATCGTTTAGAAATTTTTGAAAATGCCGCAAAAGTGGAAATACCGAAAATCTGGAATAGCTTCGCGAACCTTTTAATAGTTTAAAAACCCTAATAGCAGCTTTATTTTCAATTTTTACTTCCAGATATGCATACGAGTGATTATTTTCATAGATTATTTCTATAAAGGCTAATTTGCAAAATAGAATGACTGATAAATATAGTTCGGTCCACTTTGAATTAATTTAGCAAAATGTTTTTATTTTAGTTTTAGTAATAGTTTTTTATTATTAGCAAAAGCTTAGCACATCAGCGATTTTATAAATATACTCGTAGTAATTTTTTTTTCACGGTTATTGAAAGATGTTCGCCACCCCAATTAAAGTATTGATTTCCGTAAAAACACTCCTCCAATTGTCTACCTTCGATAATAGTATTCGCAAAAATCCCGAAACACGTTTCTAAACTACCTAATTTTCAGTTCTCAGTTCAATATTTTCGATTGCAATGACTGAATGTCACTAAAAAAATTCCCCCATCATCCCTATCGAAATTTGGCAAAGTTTGGAATCAGATGTCTATTGATTTATGGAGAATACCAATATTCACGAAGATATCAAATTCATTTTCATAAAAAAATACTCCTTTCCCGTCCAAGAAATTTTTTAATACATACATCTTCAGTCAAACTTAATTGCAATACAGTGGAAAAGAGTATAAACAGGAAAGTTCCAATTTAATAACATTATATATTTGAAATATATTTAAACAAAAGGAAAACATTTAATTCAAAATTAGAACTCTTTTGAAACTTACCTTGTGGTCCACACATGACCAGAGGCGACAACATCGTTTCACCTGAAAAATAAAAAAGAAATTTTACTAACCAAACCGGACAAAATGTACACTGGTTTTAAAAAACTAATAACAGTTATAGAAACTCGAAATTCCGAAATGTTAGTAACTGAATCAGCATTCACACAAAAAACACGCAAACGATTTTTGAAAATAAAAATCAAACATGCTCAAATGGAACAGTGAAGATTAAATTACCGTTCTCGAGATCTAGCGGAGGGGTATTGTCGCATAATCTAGGGTCAGATACAACAAAATAGATTTGCCATTCCTCTCCTTTGGGAATGGCACCAGAAGGAACTTCTAAGGTAACACCCCAATATTTGTTAACTAGAGTGGCACCTCTACTATCTACAATTGCCGTAGTGACGTCCCTCTTGCTTGCACGGGAAAAATCTTGGGCATTTTGATTGAAATCTTCTACTACTTTATTTTCATTGATGGTATTCGGTTGCAAGGAAAGTTTTTTGTTCATTTTTGGTGTTCCTTCTCGAGATTTTTTTGTGAAAGACAATTTTCTGAACAACTTCGGTGTGCTGAAACCTTCGCTTTTCTGGTGTTTGAATGACTGTGTTTTGGTTAGTTTTGGTGTTATTTTTGGCGAGTTAGTAGCAGATGATGAATTTAGTTTTTGAGCTATGTTAGGCTGTGATCCGTAAAAAGCTGGTTGTTCCACCATTCCCCTTGAAGGACAAAAAAGCTTTTCAGTGTCGTTACATATGTTTTCAAGAAAAATAATTATCAAGTAAACTACAACACACAAATAAAACACCTCGCTACCTTGTATGATTTATAATCCTCAACAGTCCAACATATAATGAATCCTGGAGCAAAAGAGCAAATGGCTGTGAAATTATTAGATAATGAAGAAGAAATATATTTCAACAAATATTTGGAATTACATAAAGTTTTTATTGGATATCTAATTATGTAATACCAAATTAATTGTTAACAACATTTTTACATATTTCTACAAGATACACTACTCTAAACTCATGGATATTTTATAGAAATGGTAAGGGTATTTAAAACAATAACTAATATATTACTAATAGCATATATATAAATAACACATATCTAAACGAGACTGGAACTTTTGGAAAAGATTTAATAACTCCAAATTGAGTTCTTTATAGCAACTGGAATCTACACAGCTAATATCATATAATCTTTATGTAGGTGTTAACAATGTTACATATCTTGCATTAATAATTTTGAGAAGAGCATTAGCTGTAATCCTAAACGCTTTTGGGGGTAAGTACACAAATAAGTAAAAAAAAAATCTCAAAATATTCCGAAAGCTATAGTGCTGAAGAATTGGTAGGTCTTCTTGATAATTATTTTCAATGGCTTATAAATTGGATAAGAATATTAATGTGCCACCTTTTCATTATAAAAATTCAGTTATTTTTTTTTCTGTATCTGCAACAGACATCATTGGTAGAATTAATGGCCTTTTGTAGGTTTCTTGAAGTTCTGATGGTACTCGTATAACATTTTTTGGTAAACTGTGTTTATACTCTTGCTTTTCCTTTGAAAACAATCTTCAACCTATCCCTTTCATCTAGTAAGTTTCCCAGGTTTTGAAAATATCGCATTCTGAGACCAACCCACAAAGATGATTACAGCTGTTTGTTTGCAACCTGAAATCCTGAAATTACTAGACTACTTTTACTCGCGGTTCTTAGCATTGTCAATTTAGACATTTTTCGTTATCGAGCAGGATGGTTTTCCGTCAGGTTTTGTAAAAAGATTACAAGTTGACTCTGTCTATACCGAGGTTTGTAAAGCGTTTTACACATTTAACTACAGTATACTTCAGGCCAAACGGTATGCTCTAGGCTTTAACAATCCTCTTTTCGAACGTATACAAAGTTACCTTTCAGGCCGTTACCAATGTATAAATAAAAATAGGTAGTGGTCTTTCTGGTATTGTGGAGGTGTCAACGAGGGTTCTTCAGAGCTCACATTCGGGACCATATCTTTTTAATTTATTTATAAATGACATTTGCCAAATAATTAACCCAAGTTAAATCTTGATATATCCAGATGATGTTAAACTTTTTAAAAAAATTGGAAACTGGCTTCATGCTATTTTATTGAAATCCGACTTGAACCCACTCTTTGCATGTTGTATTAGCAATGATCTTGATCTTCACATTAATAAATGTTTTATTAGAACTTTTGCAAAAATATCACAAATTATCATCAGTTCATATTCCATTAATTCACATCCGATAACATGAAGTAAGTGAAATTCGTGATCTTGGGGTATTTTTTGATTATTCTTTTGCTTTTCATAGACACAAAGACATAATTGTATCTAGGAGCTTAATGGTTTTGGGATTTATTAAGCTTTCATATAAGTTTTTTTCTTATTATACGATCTGTTTACTATATTGTTCGCCGGTAAAATGAATCTTGAAATAATGTTCTATTACCTGGAACCTCCACTTTCACATTGCGCACATTGAAAATGTTCTAAATAAATTTCCGAGACTAGAAACATTTAAAATGAATTTGAGTAGGGATAATTATCAATATACTGATTTACTATTACAATTGAGTTAACAGTCTTTGTAAAACTGGTGTAATATTTGGTTGTCCAGTGAATTTTACTGCCCTTCATTACTAGAACAAATTTCGTTTAATTTTATTATGCGGACTCGGTCTTCCAAATCTTTCCATGTCCCGTGGATGGATTCACTTTTGCTATGACTAGGTCAATTCGTACATTAATGTTCATTTATTGATTTGTTTTCTTTTTCAGCAAATTCAATTGAGCATACCTTGCACAACAATATTTAATGCGACCTTTCTTTTTTTCTCTGTTAATTAAAATGTGTTTTTTTGTTTAGTGTTTCTAATTCTGCTATATTGTGCTATTTTCTTTGTATATGAATTTTTATTTTTGCTATGAAAGGGGTTACCCATGAAATAAATAAATATCTATATATATGAAAACCAATGTTTTGCATTTCAGTCATTGCAGATTATAAGAAAATCTGCAGAACATGGGGATAGGAATATAGATCATAATGACTATTTGCTTTATACCAGTTGCTTTGTTTTGAGCTGGCATACATTTTGAGCTCATACGCGATCCGCTGTCTTAGTAAGAAATGGGAAATATTGCGAAATAATGTAGTGGTGAAAGTGTGGCCTACAAACTATTTTGATGGTAGTCCACTCAACTCAGCACTGGATTCTTTAAGATGTGTCCTTATTGAAGTATTTCACATTTTTAAATTGGGGACTTCAAAGTGCTATAAGATTGAAAGTAGATTCAATTTCCTAACAGACAATGCCCATTATTAATTCTTTTCTTGTGAAAGATTTGTCGCGCGTTGACTTCAGTATGCTGAGTGTTAATATTTAAAAAACTGATTCTATGAGTTCTTCTTATAAAAACAACAGTGTTCTTAGTATTTATTTTTTTTGGCATGTATTTATTGAATAAATAATTAAATTGATATTTTAAGTAATATCTTCTCTAACAAAACATCAGAAAGTACACAAATATATAGAGACTAGGTATAGATGAAAGAAATAACTAAGAACCAGTGTACATAATTGGATTTTGGTTAACCGTCATTTTCCAAGCAGCGTAAATCAGATTATTCTAAACATAAATAAGCATGCTTTAAGAATACCCCATGCCAGATACTAACCTCATATTGTGTCCCACAGGTTTTCGATACAGCTCGAAAGCAGAACCCCTCTGTTCCCTGGAACCTTGTAAGTCGACAACTGGCGGTCTCATATCCAAAACATCTCCTGGACGATGTTCCATTCCGTATGGATTTTCATGTTGTTGTGATATTGGTGTGATTTCACTTCTGCTCGCATAAGATATACTTGGATGCCTTCTTGGCGACTCTTGGTATGGTGGAGCCATATCGTAAATACCCCCGCCGCCACCTTGATAACGCATAGAAGACTCCATGTAGGCGTTGTGATTTTGTGGAGAGTTGTAATAATAGTTGTGGTGGGGTGATGATTGATTCATGTTTTGGTTTCTTGAATCCTAAAATGAACATTTATTATAAGATGTGCATAATTATATATCTTTTTCTGTAATTGTAAGCTCTAGTATATTCCATAGTATAAGAATGTATATTAATTATATAAATAGGTGTTTTGACATAAAATAATCAGTGAAATTGTGATTACGATATTTGTCATTGCGAATCCTTTTAATTTTTTATTATTTTTTTTTAATTCTTGTTCATTTTGTATTAATACCATTGAAAACGGGGTCTGATTTAGACCTTGAAACGTTTGTCCTTTTGAAATATACAGACTTTATGTAGTGTTATTCCCAAAGAATTCAGACAAAATAAAATAACCAGTGAGCCAATCTAAATTCAGATTGTAGAACAGAAGTTACAATTTGTTGAGTTGTTTGCACACATCCTTAATAAAAGTTATTATTTGTTTGAAAACAAATTTGCTCACGAACATCGGTCCACATAACTTTTTGCGTCAGATGTGAGATAATAAACTATCTCATTCAATTAATGGTGAAGAGAAGAGCATAAAAAATGGACAAACAGCCCTTTTCAGTCCTAAATTAGAAGAGGTAAAACAGCGTCAACAAGAATAATTAAAAAAATGCATTTACAAAGTTGGTTGAAGGCAAAGTATGGAATGAATTCACAAAGTACAAAATGAAAATGAGAAGAAAGGAATAATGAAAAAAAATGGTGCAGTTGTAATAAAAATTGTATAAGATAATCATGAATAGGACACAACACTTGTAAATTTGATAAAATGCTATGCACTAGAATATTCCAGAATATCTTCAAGTAGATTTTGGAAAAATAGTCAAGTTTCAAGTTTACCAAGAGCAATTTAAGTCAGAAACACAGAAATCTGGGAATACTTAGAGGTTGACCTATTATAACACTTGAGGAGTTTCAGGAGTAGTTTACCCACAAAGCTTTATTGAAGGCATTAGACAGGTGGAAACCAGAAATGTCTGCAACTCAGTGATCAAAAGCAAAGATGCCCTTTTTCGCGCCGTAGAAATTGAAGCTGTTAGAAAAGTGAATAAGTTAAAAGTGAGAGCAGTCTCCTTTGAGTAAGACACCGCTCAGATGAATATCATTTTACTATGTTCCTGTTTAAAATTAGGAAGAGTTAGAGAATAGCACATGAAAAAATTGCACGAAAAGACCAGAGCACAATGTTTCCGCTACGGGCCAATCGGACAATTATAAGAGAATGAAAAATTAAGTTTCCAGAACAATCACCATCTAGATATTTTCATTAGTCAGTTTTTGGGAGGGAGAATGCGGGCTAGTCAATCCTCAGCTACAAGGACAGTATCTATTGGGGCATTTGCAAAGATGAAAGAGCTTTACCCAACAAGAGTTCAACAGAAAGTTCTGCTGTAGCAATTGTTAACTCCAAAATTTTTACGTCAAATTCATCTAATAGGAAATAGTATTAGGGTACGAACACTAACCGAGCGAGCCACTTTCGGCAAAATAACTTATATGAAGTTGGTGTAACAGTAATCAGGTGACTCCAGTAAACATCTTAGCAGAGCCCGTAAGGATTTTTGGTAAGCCAAATATATCATTAGTTAGCCAGAGAGCATTCCCGGAAGCTAAGTTGAATGAATTACCATGGCGAACATTTTAATTTTAGAAATTATTAAAATTGCCATTAACAATGGGGTCTGACCAGTGAGTAAATACATCCTCACTGGGTCTGACCTAAACCCTGGTTTGGAATTTTTGAAATATACAGACTTTTATACAAGAAATCCATAAATACAAAGTAAATATGCCACAATAATCATTAAAAAAAAACTACAAACCATACTTTCTGCTCAAAGCTTCACACTAGTAACCGTTTATTAAAAATGTTTGCAAGGTTCTTGTTATAAATTTCACTTTTCATTGAATACCGCGAATAACTGACATAAATTCAAGAAAAATGAACAAGGAAATATTCTGTAAAAATTATACCTGCAACTGCATTGTAAGCCAATGTTATAAACAGTTAAAAAAACGATAACTCACAAAAATGTAATGAGATTAGCTATATGGCATATTAGCAGTGTATACAATGACTACTAATATTAGTCATTGAGTGTACATATAGAAAATATCTAATATGAGATTTATCCAAAAATTCCAAAAACAGACGGTTAAAAAAATTGGAAAACATACCACTGGATTACTGTGACTCTTGCCGTGTTGATAGACATTGGGCGGTTGAACCATACCGTCTCCCATACCATAACCTTGTTTGTAGGGTGGTTTATAATTTTTTGGTTTCGGTGGTGGTACTGGCTTATAAGTGTTTCCATTCGGAGGACCCATGTGGTTCGGCAGACCGTTGTCATAGCCATTATGATGCATAGGTGGGTTTCTCATAGGCGATTGTTGGTGAATACTTAGGGATGATTCGCGCAAGTCTTGATTGGAGCTCCTGGTATATTCGGGTGGCGGTTGATGAGGGGGAGGGTAAGTTAGAGCGTTATTGTTTCGACTATAAAAATAAATATTATAAAATAAATAATGAGTTTTCTGAAAAAAAAACAGTTGTTATTTACCTGTATTTTCCATAATCAGTCTTTGTTTCCATGAGTTGTTTACCAGGCATATTTTGTTTTGATGGAGACCTCGCATACCTGAATAAAGTTACTTCAGTAATTTGAAATTTATTGGTACAAGAATAAGATCTACCTGTACATATCTCGTTCTACTGATCCTCTTGGGCTTACAGATTCCAGTTGATTGATGTCCTTTTCAATTTCTCCAGAATTCCTTGGGCTACCTTCTATATCGAGATTTTGATCGCTGGGATGCTGACCATATTTGAGATCCAGTTTAGAACCGTGTCGATTATTTTGATCCCATCTTGGTCCCATATTGTATTTTGAAGGAGTATTTGGCATACTCGTAGAAACTGGATCAATTTTAGAAAGCGTAGTTTTTAAATCGTCGTGGGCGTTTGGAATGATTCGAGAATTTGATTGTTTGTTATAAGAATCATAACTTGATAATGAATTCTGAAATGACGTTTGTTAATAGATGTATACAAACTATTAACATTCTTAACTTCAATGATAAATATAATTTTACTTACTGATTTAGAATCTTGGCTCCTTTCAAGAGAACTGGCTTTGGCATTGAAATTGTTATTTTCATTTGAATTGGGCTCATTATTTTCAGCTTGTTGATTTGGTTTTGTACCAAACAACCTTTCATGAGCAGATCGTCTAAAATTCATGAAATATATTGTGGTTAATTATACTATCAGAAAAGGACGAATCACATTTGCAACAAATTTATATGAATTGAGTAAGAGGCTCACTGCACTTGATAGTCTTATTATCACTTTCTTATATAGGAATGGAAATGTCAATAAGTAACAGTTCGAAATGATTTCTAGATTCTCTTGATGAATATATAATCCCATAGTTAATGTCTATTAAGTTGCATTAGCCATTTGATAGTGTCGCATTCCGACTAAGCTCATAATTTGTTGCTAATTTGTGCCGTCAAAAATGATTTTGTCTCCGAGAAAGGGTGGCTAATGTACATTAATCATGTGGGTATTTAAAAGATGAAAATAGCTATTAAATTGAAACACGGCGTGATTTTGTTGCTAATTTGTTGCTCAAAAATGGAACAAAATAATATTCTGAAAAGCTGCCCCTACTGGTCAAACCCATCCCCATGTACCTCTAAAGGTAGAAACTCGTAAAACTAAATATTTTGTAAAATGCATTTGCCGGGGATTTTGTTGCTAATTTGTGACGTCAATTACGATTTTGTTGCTAAAGCTGTTTCCGAGAAACGGTGGCTAATGTAGCTCAAGTCTTAATATTTATTTCTCAAGTTACTTTGTTAAACATGATAAAGGTTTGTGGGCACTCTACTCAATCTTCTACTTGCGCTGTCATGATCAGTTCTAACAAGTCAACACTAGAAAAACTCTGGAACCATTCGTGTGTCATAGACGTATAAACATAAAGTTTTGTATCCTAAAACGAAACCTTTTTTTTTCACTCACAGAAAACCTGTCATCATCATGGAGTAAACCAAAACAGTTTGGTTTACTCATTTTGAGCAACAAAGTTGTAACTGACATCACAAATTAGCAACAAAATAGCTACAAATTACCCCGCAAATGCATTTTACAAAACATTTAGTTTAACGATTTTTGAGTTTGACCTGCAGGGACCGTTTTTAGGTATATTATTTTGTTCCATCTTTGAGCAACAAATTAGCAACAAAATCACACGTTTGTTCCATCTTCACAGCTATTTTCATTTCTTACATACCCATATGGCTTATATAGCTTAAGCTACATTAGCCACCGTTTCTTGCAAACGGCTTGAACAACAAAATTGTAATTTACGAATTAGCAACAAAATACCCCGCAAATGCATTTTACAAAATATTTAGTTTTGCGATTTTCGCCATTTAGGGGTACATTGGGATGGGTTTGATCCGTAGGGGCGGATTTTATGAATATTAATTTGTTCCATCTTTGAGCAACAAATTAGCAACAAAATCACACGATTTATTTATTTTGATAGCTATTTTAATTTCTTAAATACCCACATGGTTAATGTAGCTTAAGACTTACGTTACATTAGCTACCGTTTCTCGGAAACGGCGGGAGCAACAAAATCATTTTTGACGGCACAAATTAGAGCAACAAAATATGAGCTTAGTCGGAATGCGGCACTATGATATGGCTAATGCAACTTAATAGACATCCATAGTTACTACATTAGAAATAGTTTACAATTATAGGATGTAACTATTATCTCATCAAAGAATGGAAACTTCAGAAAATAAATTAATTTTGGCCACAAAGTAATATTTCTTTAAATTACTCAACATGTAAAACACCTTTAAGAAGCCTGGAACTCTTGAATATAATGACAACCAATTTTGCCTACAATGAAATCTATTATGAAAGAAATTCTAATACTAAATCTGTATTTTAGCAAAGATCTGTAATACAGTTTGACACTATTTATACTATTCTCATATAGATGGCTCAACTATATTATATATTATTCACGGAATGAGGAAACTCGATGTTAGAAGTCTTTACACTATTAGGCAAACATGATGAACAAACAAAAAATTACTTAAGTTGTTTTCAATCAGTAATAGAAAACAAAGAAAGTGATTTTGCTTAAATGAGATGCTCAGTTTTGGTAAAAATCATCCTTATTTTTTACAAGTGATGTGGAACATTTTATAAGAGATCTAGATGAAAGGGCTTGCAATATTACAATTTTGATTGGGATCTATGTTTTCTTACTGCATATCCCAGAACAAATTATATATTATATTATTTTACATATCAAATTAGCAGCAAAAATGCTGCTTTGTATTATCTGATAGAAGAGAGCAATAAGGGAAAAATGAGGTCTTTGCTTTCATGTGAATCACGGTTCATGATTACTGTGCCTTTGTTTAAAAAGCACTTCAGTATGTTTATTTTTTAAACACCCTTGATGAAATCTAATATTGCACTAATCCCAGAATGCAATATGAATACATCATGATCCATATATCTGATAATGATTACATAAGTTGCCTTAAACTTAAATATGACGATTTTAGAGTGGAAAAGCTAAAATTATAAAATAAATAACGTTCTTACCCATTTGGAATTTTTCCAGGAGTGGTCAATAATCCCATGGGCTTAATCGCCCTATCAACACGAGGAGGTAAATCTGGTACTTGACCGTAAACGCCATCTTTCGCTGGGCTTTGTTCCAATATGCCTTTGCCATAATTGTAGTTCCCGTGTAAAGTGCTGACTTGACGTTTGTGTTGCATATTCCTGTCACCAGAATCTGTGCCTCTATCAGAAGAGGTAAAATCACTCCTTGACCCAAAATCATTTCTTGCATCGGTTAGTTTAGAATAGTCTTGTTTTGGGTAAGAATCGGAAGAATATATCTGATTTTTTGAGTATATATTTTGCTGCTCAATAGAAGAAGGTATATCTGCTGTTGACAAAGTGTATTTTGGTTCTTTCGTCAAGGGTGAATCTGTTGGAGTTGTAGGATCTATCATTGGCACTGGAGGTTGATCTTCATTATTAAAACCATATCTTGTATCATAATTAGGCTGTAATATATTTTTTAGATTTTAAATTTATTGTAAAGGTAAGTCGTAACATCTTTGACATCAAATAGCATGAAACCTGAAGCAATATCAAATTTATAAGAAAAAATTGATGAAAACTATTGGCAATTACACATAGCAAAAGCCAAAAGTTGCTGTTAGATGCTAACAATTAGGTCATGTTTGTCACGACTGTCAATAATTTGTGGATAACGCAAGACAAGAAAGTAAACTGCACGTGTGTAAACAATGTCAGAAGCATTCCATTATCAGGTAAAATTTAAAAAGTATTTTACAAATACATGTTAAGAGAGAAAAAAGGGAAATTAAAGAGCGCAGAAGATAAGAAGTGAATTAGTAATAAAACTGGTTACCAAGGGTTATTACTTAGAACTAAACTCAGACTAGGTAAAATAGTCTCTTTTACCTAGTTAAAGGAACTCCTTTGGTTTATTAAGTTATTATTTGGTTTCCTGCCTAAATATTTCGTATTATAAAATTTAGCTCTCAGTTTATAAGGTTATTGAAACAATATTTTTTTCCAATATTCAGGGCGGAGCTCGTGCTCCTCGCACCTGTTTCCTGGATTCGGCACTGAGAAGAAGAGACCTAAAGATGCTTAGCAGTTTCTTTCTCAGAGAAGTATGTTTTTGTTTATTACTCCATTCCAAAACTGGCGATGACGTGTTTAAAATCCAGCAACTAGTAAAAAAAGGTCAATACTGTTATTGCTAAATTATTTATAAGTTCGGCGAATTTCACTAATGGAAGTTTACCCTTGTTTCTTTAGGAAAAAAAAACAATAATTTTATTATTACAGAATTAACAGTAACATATTGTTATAACATTTTATTTTACGCTGCCAAAATAGGAAATTAATCACCCCCAATAAAAACTAATTCTGCAAATAATCTTCTGAGTAGTAAAAATCTATTCTCTGACAGCACGAATAAGGATAAGAAATTATATAAGTTAGCAAGATAAAATCACTACTGGAAAGATCGAGAACGACTTCGATGGTATAAAAAGGCTGGCGTCCAGCAAGACTGAATTTCAGTAGATACCGACGTGGCAAACACTTGATTTCGAAGTGCGTTTATCCATCTTTTAAAAAGTAAATAATTATAGTGAAATTTATTGAGAATTAGTTTAGTAAATAGACAATTATTTTGTGGAATAAATTTAGTATTTTAAAACTCACAGAAAATTTGTAACAACATACATTATAGACGGCGGTTTTTTTTTTACAATATGTAAGAACAAATATTTGAAGTTCGGCATATTTAAACTTATTGCCTCAAAAGAGTGCAGTGTCAGTGAAACAATTGTTACATATTTGTTTAAAAATTTGGTAAAATGCGTGAATGCTATCGTAAACGGTTCCAAGGTAACTAAGATTAATTGAATCGCTTTGCAATTCGAATCTCACTACATGTACAATAATTAAATATTGATTTCATTAAAGCTTATGTTATAAACTATCTCTATGACTCACGGTATAATAATATGTAATTTATGTACAAACCTGGTAAGGGGGTAAAACATCTGTGGTACTGCTATCCGGCATCACCACGCTAGGATCCGAACTGGCTTTTGTTAATCTTCCTGCCACAGTCAGATTGGCATTCAATCCGCTAGGTGGTCCAGGACTATGTTCCAGATCGCTTTCTGGTGAACTAGCGTAGGAAAGTCTTAAAGATGACATTGGGAAAAGGAAATCGTCTGATAATGATTCTTCGGGCTGTAATGAAGATTTTAATCACATAACACAAAATGAAAAGCCGACGCATTAGTCATGGTTGCAAACAATAAATATTAAAAATTCAAATAGCACACATTGAGTTAAGTGTGCTAACATCAAAATGTATATTATCATATTTTAGATCATGATGATGTAATTAGACATTATATAAAATAGAGAATATGACTATATAAATAATTATTATTAAGGTTCAACAATAACTAGAATATAATTTTCTCGATAAATAAATAAACTTTAAATATGTGCATTTAATATGCTTGCTTGTTACAATTTTTATTTAAACGATTTTACTGTTAATTATTGACAGAATGGAATGGAATGTCTATCTCAATACATTTTGAAAAATTAGTTATTGAATTTAGTAAAATAATTTTGAAGATCTCAAGCAATTCAATAAGAGAAGGGGGTAGATTTTCGGCAGTAATGCCTACTGAAATAAATGTTGGTAATGCTGACATTCATATTTACTTTTTTTAAACAGTTAACAATTCTTTCTATATATTTTTTAAAAGTTTTCAGACATGAGCCTTTAACTGCCATAAAATGCTGGAATCTTTAATATTAGGAAGCATGTCATAGGAAACCAATCTCTTTGTCTTAAAGATGTAATTATTTTTTTCTAATTTTGTCTTTTACATGAAATACAAAAGATTTAATTTTAAGAAAACAACACCAAATATAAGCTAGTGTAGCTATCACTATTACTCTGCCCCTTTTAACAGTAGTAGTAGTTAGATCAACTGGGGTTATACTTATAATGGAAAAGCTGTGGAACCTTTGGTGTGTCACAAATGTAAAAACACAGTTTTTCACCCTAACACCAAACCTTTATTTTAAACACTCAACGCCGTTTCAACAACTCTAAGTTGTCATCTTCAAGGAGTAAACCCAAACAGTTTGAAACGGCGTTGAGTGTTTAAAATAAAGGTTTGGTGTTAGGGTGCAAAACTGTGTTTTTACATTTGGGG
The DNA here is from genome assembly GCA_034190945.1 of Octodonta nipae. Lineage (NCBI taxonomy): Eukaryota > Metazoa > Arthropoda > Insecta > Coleoptera > Chrysomelidae > Octodonta > Octodonta nipae. Next base: position 92,544,117 of record CM067220.1, on the reverse strand, counting down.
TTATACTTAATTAGATCTCCCGCTAAGAAATACTAGATGGTGAAACGAAAATTAGACAAGAAAATTATTTCAGAGAAGGTACTTAGAAGCTGTCACAATGAGGATAATGTTCATTGATTTAAGAGAAAAATAAAATGAAGAATTAAGATATTTCGTTCACTAATAGTGCATTTGTTACTGACACGCATAACCTTTGTTGTAATTGTAAGATAATTGTGACGGGAATTCATCCGATATTTCGTGGAATCCTTAAGGTTGTTTGTCTGGAGCATCTATCCGGGCGGCTAACGCTATCGATATTCTTCCGAGTGTTCGAGAATCCATCTAGAGCCTTCTGAGGAGAAATATATAAATAAGGGAAGCCACGTAAGGATTTCTTCGGTATTCGATTCCGGTTTAGTAAACAGCAGGTTTTCAAGATAAATTGTATATAGTTGGGGCTTGTGGCTACAGGTCGACAATGGCCCCTTCACATTGACCTTCTTTAGTTTTCCGTTGAGGAAGTCAGTTCTCCGTTGCTCTCCTTGCAACGACTTTGTATATGCCCTACCTTACCACACTTTCACTAAGGATTTCCTCAATTTTTTTATTGGTAATGGGCTGATTAGGAATGCAAAATGTATTTTTTTGTTCATATATTTCCAGGATATATAAAATTGTATAAATATAAAATTTATTCTTATGAAAAACATGATTAATTGGTTAAAATTTAATCTTGGGACAAAAAATTCCAAAAATGGGGGGTTATTTTCTACTCTGGGTTCCTGGATTTGATTTATTTAAAAAAACACTCGAGGAATTTTGATAGCGCTAGCCGCTGGCCTTGGGGCGTCAGACAAACAACCTTTTGGATTCCACGAAATATCCGATGAATGCCGATTCTACGGAATATAGGATGAATTCCCGTCACAATATTATTATTATTATGCACGTTTGATAGTGATCACATAATTGTATTTTGTAATGTTTGGCCTTGGTCAGAGTAATTTTGTTGCTGTTAATCTTATTTTTCTAGGCTAGCACTACCAAAATCTGAAAAATCCAATGGATTATAAGAAAATTGGAATTACCATTTCAACAATCAGGTTGATTCACATTTCCAACTTCATTTTTGTGTTTACGCATGTCTAAGCGAATTTCAAAACATACGTTTCTGTTTTATTTGTTTGTTATAAGCTGGAAAGTAAATGGGATGTTTAATTAATGTTTTTAATCAAATGTTTATCCTCCAGTAAAGATTCTTTTATAGTTGGAAATAAAAATTTATATATGGATTAATTAATATATTCCTTTGATATTGGTTGATTTCGAAGAGATTCTAAATTTAAGTGATTTAGAGATGATTAATAATCACACTGAAATAATAGTTAACTAAAATTTCTATACTACCTATCAAATGATATATAATATTTATTAATGTTCAGTAAATCTTACAGTTTATCTGAAAACTTAAAATTGTTGTACAAATAAAGCCTTAGACTGGTTTCATGATTTATACTTCTCCATAAAATTCCTCAATAATAGTCGAACATCTTTCAGAAATTTTGGAGTTGTCAAAGAATTCACAATTTTGTTTTATATCATCATATATGGGTTCACTAGTTTTATTATTGCCATATTCTCCATTTAATTTGTTCAATACCACACAATTATCATTATTGTTATTATAATCAAACTCATGCTGGGAATAGTTACCTGTTGTGTTAGTGAACTGAACGTTAGAAGTAAACTTCTTGTAAGGTGAGGAACATTGGTTAGTAACTACACTACTAGCAAACAAATCATAACCGCACATTCTACTTGCATTTGGTTCATTCTCATAGCAAACGCTAGTTTGACTCGACACTGGCGATAATTGGGATTGATAGGTTGATTTCGGTTCGTAATAAGATCGATAAGGAGAGGTACGGTGGATAAATTGAGGTGAGCTGTACATCGATAGAGCCGTTTTTCTGTGACGACTTCTCGATTGTCGTCGACTGTGGGGTAGGGAGTTTGTCGATCGAGGTTGATAATATATCGGGGGGTAATAAAGGTTTGAATAAAGGGAATATCCCTGAAAAAGAAAAGGAAACAAATAATGATCAGAGATAGAACCCAACACCAAATGTTAATTAATATAGCTACCCAAAATTACGCAAATAAATTTATAATATAAACCTCACAATTGGCACAAAATAATTCTTTATAAAAAAGATGTCTACGAAAATCTACGTTTTTAAAAATGTATAACTTTCGATATACTACTTTTATTCTTAGCATACATATAAAATTGTAATTATTGTATTATATAAAATATTACAAATAGTTTATTGAATCATGGTATCCTCGAAGTTTCCTTGGACTTCCAACCACTTCAAGACGATGGAAGTCCAAGGAAACTTCGAGGAACGAGTTACATTGTCTACCAACTTGGTATGTTAAAATAGCAAATAAAAGACACAGTACTTTCAGATCTAAGAAAATAGGAAAGAATATACTTACTGGTATTCCTTAAAAGATAAAACAATTTTTGAAAATATTGCAGTGACAAAAAAGTTATTTATGAAGCATGAAAAATAAAATTGATTGCAAATGAAAACAGAAAATGAAAATGGAATTTTAAATTTGTTTAATTTTGAACAATATTTTTTCGATGACCTTCCTCTTTTTTTAGTCAGTTCTTTTTTATTATATTTTGTATTTATGTTTTGATTTAACTTATTTCGTAATATTTTCTGCCTTTGTCACATCTAAATTTCCCTGGATATTCACTAAATATTCAGACAAATATTTATTCAATTATATTTTATTTTTTAACAAATTTGAATACAGGCAGTAATAGAGCAATGCAAAACAGACCGTGAGTTACTCTTTTATATAGTAACTTTCAATTCCTATATATGTTACCATTTAAGTTTGTTGCTTTTACTGTTAATTGTGTTGAAATGTCAGTGCTTACTAAAGGTAACTTTGCCAGTACTCCCAAGAGAATATTCTGACAAACTGGATACAATACACATAAAAAATGCAATTACAGAATATGGAGAGATTCAGTAACCTGATTATTAATAAATCCCAATCAGACCACAAACACTGATGGTAAAGTTGGAATCCTTCATAAGTCATGCAAATATATCAAGATTCTGTTCCAATACACTAGGAACTTTAAATTTATGGTAGAAACATTTAAAATATTTCTAAAAATGTTAAATACGAATTTTAAACAATGATAAATATAACAATATGTATGCTAAGTTGATATTTCACTATATAAAAACCAATACCATGAGAACATAATATAAATCAATACTTACTTTACTCTCAGACATCCAGAGAGCATTTCTTTGTTGCTTATCTATTATTTCTCTAACTTTTCTATACCAAGTATCCGTGTTATCTGTTAAATTAATTGTGGCACTAAAAACATGGCTCCAAACTTTATCCAATTTTTGGCACTGTTCCAAAAGCTTCTTGGAACTTTTATGAGCAGACCTAAAATTCAAAATTCCCATAAATTGGAGGACACAATTCACAATAGCTAGACAACAAACAATATTAAAATATGTATGTACTTCCAGATATTTCAGTGATAGGCAGGCATTTGTGATCTAAAGCACTATCATATAACTACAATAATTTTAAGTATGTTGTAACCTTTAAACATATATAACATTAGAGTATATTAATATAATATCAATATACATAAACTTCTAGTCCCAAAATCCAAAAATTTCTCTGTACAGCATGGATTCTCCATTAGTCCTGTGACATGCTGGACTGAAATTCTAAATTGCAAAAAAGTATTCATAATTCACAATATTTTATAATAGCCCCATGCAAACTTTCTTAAAAATAGCCTTCGTATGTATTAAAAGGATAAAAAGCCAATTCTTTGGGAAATTAGATCTCTATGCACTTGAATTTCCGCATGATATGCGCTGGTGCTTTCAGTTGTGTTGTAACGTGTAATGTGCTGTTAAAATGGCAACCCACACTTCTTTAATCCCAGACATGGCATGGTTTTTATTAAAAATTTAGTAATTGCTGAAGGCTGTGAAACCTAGTTAGAATTGCAGAATTAGAACAAGGAGCAGCAAAAATCAAACGGGATATAACTGGCATAAGTTAGTCAGGATAAACGAAGAAATAGTACCAATTAGATCAGGCAATGGAGGTGTTCCCATTGGAAATCCTGGGATTCTTAATCCATAAAAAATGAACCAATAAAATCATTTCAATATCCGGTTTACGATTCGCTAGTCCATCATTGTCAGTATCGAGAAGATACTGGGTGCAAATAATACAAGGTTACGCCCCAACAATAAGTCATTCTGAGGAAGAAATCGTACAACTGTACATTGAAATTAAACAAAAACTAGCTAGTATAAGTATATAATCGGCGGCATCGATGCTAAAATAAGAAAAAGACAAGATCAAGAGAGATCAATAGGAAACATTGGATTTCATGAGCGAAATGAAAGAGATTAGCGTAATTCGCACATATGCTAATATGTACCTTATCCTTCTCTAAGAAGCACGTCAATAGAAAGTGGACCTATGAAGCTCCAAATTAATAAATTAAGATTAAAATTGACTGTCCTTAGAGGCAAGATTTGCAATATCAAGATGTAAACACCCTAAATAAATTCAGGACAGGAAGCTATGACAGGCGTGCCAGAGTAAGAATTGTCGTTAATACGAAACTGGGAAGATTTAAACAACTCAGAAATGGGCCTACCAACATAGACAAAAATAATTTGAAAGAAAATTCCGGGCAATATCAACAAGAAAATATACTACTGATGAACATGGAACTGACCTGTGTGAAAGAAGTAGGAGAAACACAAAAAGGAACCATCACAAGAAACTAATGAAGGAAATAGAGAAGGACAACAGATATCAAACATGTAGACTATACTAAACTGTGTAAGACAATAAGAAAGAAGATATAAAAAATTACGAGACACTAGTAGAAAGGAAAGCACAATAATAATCGAGAAAAGACAAGTAATCGCCTTAACAGACGAAAACATCCGCGTGACAAAAGAAACAAAATAATAAAAAACGTTACCAAATTCCATAGAGACCTATATATAGCCTCCGAAACCCGTGAAATAGGGAAATAGTAGGATTGATGGGAACGACGGAGTAACGGCCGAAGTACTCAGATACGTGAACAAAGAAACATGGCAACGCTTGGGCAAAATGTATACAAGACCCATTCCAGAATAATAGAATAGGCCGACAAGTCTCCTGCAGATAGGAGGACAAGCCGGATTCTACAGTGCCTTCAGCAGAACAGAACATATACATACTCGCTTTGGCCCTTACAGACTTCGAGAAACCCTTCGATACCATAGTAACAAAGACACTGCCCTAATTGGGCAAGGTCTAGAGAAACAAAATATATTTAGGGAAAATTTCCCGGTAACACAGGAATCATACATCTTAACAAAACTATTACAGCAGCGTTAGAACATATCTTCTGAAAGTTACATTGGAACAAAAAAGGAATTAATACTAATACAAATGTCAAATATCAGGACCATCTAAAATTGCCTTGTGTAAAAACACAGTTTTGCACCCTAACACCAAACCTTTATTTTAAACACTCAACGCCGTTTCAACAACTCTAAGTTGTCATCTTCAAGGAGTAAACCACACAGTTTGGGTTTACTCCTTGAAGATGACAATTTGAGTTGTTGAAACGGCGTTGAGTGTTTAAAATAAAGGTTTGGTGTTAGGGTGCAAAACTGTGTTTTTACATTTGTGACACACTAAAGGTTCCACAGGTTTTCCATTAAAATTTCCTTGTCAAAAACTCAGAAGAATACAACAACAAAAAACTAAACTTAACATAGTAAGTAGTGAAAATAGATATCAAGAAAACAAATAAAATGCAGAATGAACTGTTAGACTCTAAATACATCAAGTACTAATAACCGATAAATTTTATATCGCATAATTTTTGCCACTAACTGATATATGTAGACAACTTAACCAAATAAAATCTCTGTAGTTAATAAAAACATTTATACTTACTTGGGAAGACCCTGCCTAAGTTGCTTGACAACAATTTTCGTTTCAGCTTTGAAGAACACAACTATTGGATACATCTGAGCATAATTCAATCTCTCCACAGCATTCGGAGTAATGTCTAAGAGTGCATGTTTACCAATTGCTATCACATCGCGTATTGCAGATAATCTAATAATGTTTGAATTACTAGATGATTTGTGTTTACTATTGCTTTCATCTGGAGAAGCATCCAATTCTGAAGAAAATACATTACATGTTATACAGAAATAACTTAAATCATTATTTAAGATCTTCTCAAATTACTTACGTGGTGACACGAATTTATCAGGAAAATCTTTCAATAACTTTTCTCTGGCGACATCGGCGATCGGTCCGAATAATATCACAGGCCTCGTGAAACCGGGGTGTTTAAGAAGAACTTTTTCATATGCAGGAAATTTAGAAACAGTATCTGAAAACAAAATGTCATCCCAATGTTCTTTCCCCAAGCTTTTGGATCTCCTATTCGAACTACGCCTCCTTTTGAAGAAACTGCCTCTTGATTCGTTTGCCGACATTTCTTTCTTGGTAGCATTGAACTGGGCTGTCGCCAGTTCTTCAGCTCTGGCCTTATTAGGAATTATGCCTTTTTGCACCTCTTGATTATTGCGCCCTGAAAACATTAAGAATCGGGAGGTCAATAAAAGTTTAAAAACACAAATGATAGTAAATATATGAAATAGTGGCAAAAAAAAACATAGCCGGCTTTCATCCTTCTACTCTAGCGCTTGGGAGGAGCACTTTCGTATCAACTGATAATTTAAAAACCATTATTACCATTTAACTTTTTCTGTTAGATTAAGCATGTTACTTGTATTTGAAGCAGTTAACCGTCTGCTCCTGACTATTTTGGTTATTACATCAATATTATAAATAAATTGTGAATGTTCACATATATATGGATCCAAGATATACCGACTGCTCGAAAGCTATTATATTTTATCGACAAATTGAGCGGGAATGAAAAGAAAGATTTCTATATTTAGCAATATAGCAATGAATGCCTGAATTGTATAATAAATGTATAATTATCTGCGACATGAAAAAGCAAAGATTAAATAGTTGACATTTATTTTGATACCGAACCGGCAGAAGGTATGAAAAATTCTAAATTGCCACCGCCAAAAAGACGACAATCATTTGAAAACGACAACTTTTCGGTCGATTCAAAACTGTAAACAATTTTTTTAAATGCTGATCTGTACGTCGTAACAGCCGAGAAAAGCGATAAACAAGAACTAAAACCATTTGCAAAGAGTGCAAATTACCTATGTATAAAAATTGCTTTCTTTATTACAAATACTAAGTAGTTTTTATTTGGTATGTTTGTAGTTTGTAAGATGTTTCTAACCTGGTGGTATCTACACAAACCAACATGAAATTATAATGGTACTTTTTATGGCTCATTTATTTTCATGTGAATTAAAACATATATTCATTTATAAAAAATATTTATTTGTTTCATAAATATTAAATGCCAAATATATAGAAAATATGTTCACATAAAGAAGCAGTTTCTTTTACTGAAAAAAAGACAGTGGATAGCAACTGTTTCTTAAATGGTGGTATTTATAGACACCAACATAAAACCCTATGGGTACTTTTTCATGGCCCATTTGTTTCATTAAATGTAAATTAGAACAAACATTCACTTCACAGAAATGCCAATTAAACCATTAAAATAAACACAAAAATGTCCCGTTTAAGTTGATGTTTTAAGATTAAGAATCAAGGATGAGGGAAAGAAAAGAACAAAATTAGGAGTAGAACTTCAAAAGGTCACAATAGCTCATCTCCTTACGCAAAAACGAGCGTAAAGTCCTCATCATCGAATACTCAGCTCAGTAGATATTAAATTGGTGAAATTATTAATTAATTTGGCATATCCAGAAGCAATACATGTAAAAACGGCTAAAACAAACACCTAAGTATGAACCACATGAAGGAAGACAAGCTAAGTGAAAAGGCAAAGAGGCTTACAAAACAGGGATGAGAACTACTAATAAACACGGAGAAAAACAAGATCGATTATAAAAATAAATTGACATATTGAAGACAGCATGGGGGTTCTTTCTAGAATAAAACAACAGCATTACTTAGAAAAACGTCGTTGGAGAAATAACACCAATTAAATGTAGAAATAATGATTGCTTAAAACGAGGAATTAATGATACTGACATTAACGGAAACAGAACAGATGAAGTTCATTGAGAAATAAAGGTAATGAAACTAGGAAGAATTATTCTATATTTGTATACTTTCCTGCACTTTTCACAATGGGATAGAGCAGAGCAGTAATCACTGTTCTCCACATAAAAAGGACACAATGGACCTGAACAAATAATGTTCGATTGGTCTACTTTCGTATCTGTATCAGTAGTTTATGAGGTTTATCAAATGAATAACAAATAAGCTATATCAATGCCAATTACACGAGCAAGCCAGATTTTGAGCCAAGCTTGGACTAAATGATCATTTACAGCCGATGAAGGCACTTTAGTTTTAATTTTAGATTACAACTATATTAAAGACAATGGTAGAAAAATGTATTAAAATTGCATGAATGTAGTAACGATTTAATAAAGCGCTGATCGATGGTATCGTCGAAGCAAGGCTGATACTTCACAAGAACTACTTGGTGTAAAATGAATATGAGTAAGCCATTATATGAGTAACCTAGTAGTTAGCGAACATGTATCAGTGACCGAGAAGCACATACAAGAGGTCTACTAAGATAAATATCTAGGCATGAACTATTCCTAAGAAAGATCCTGGGTTCAATGATTCGAATCTAACTAAAAATAGGGCTTTAACTAGTGTCCTAAGCATTCTAATTTATAGAACAGAAACTTCAGACAAAAAAAAAAGAAAAGATCCGAGTTGCCGAGGGAAACAAAGAGAGGGTAAAGCTGTTCCTCTCCAAAAGGTATCGGATACCCAATAAGTCTATTAGACGCATACTCTATAACGTCGGTGCATCGATATTATTTAGTGTTTTGCTGATAATGTGATTACTGATTATATTTCACAATAAGAAATACAGACGCTTCAATTTTTTTCTGATGCATGACGCATACAGTTCTTAGCATTAAACTAACAAACTTACCTATTCGAAAAACTTGCCAACACCCAACTACTCCATTATATAGCGTATCAATAACGTGAAAGATGTCGCCAGACCTAAAAGACATTTCTCCTTTCGCAGGATTGTCATAATGAAAATGAGTTTTGATGTAGAAACTGTCTCCTTTCTGGGAAGCCACAATGTTGTCATATTCTTCTTTACAAAACTGCACTATAAGTTCGATTCTATCTTGTAAACTAAGAAGGAACAAAACGGCCTCTTCTCTTGTAACTCCATTCATATCCATATCATTCACCTGGAATGACAAGCAGACTTGAGTATATGTAATAGGTACAGGTACACCAGTATTTTATTATTTACCTTCAGGATTTTGTCACCAGGTTGTAAGCCTTGTAATGAAGCTGGGCTTCCAGGTTGAACTGCGGTAACGAAAATTCCCGCAAAATTACCACCTGTTAACCGTATTCCAACAGAACCTTCTTTGTGGAATGTAACAAACCTTGCGTCAGGGCTGAAACAAATGATGAACACCAAATTGAGGGAGTATTTCAAATTATTGATATAATTACTATAGTCGGTATCTGATAAAATTTAAAAATTACTCACATGGGTTGTTTTGTTTTTTGGATAATAGGGTCCTCATCGTAAATTTGTCTCCTTGTACTATAATAATCTGAAAAGTCGGGTGAGAACATTTGATTACTATACAGTGAAAAATCTAAATACATTAAAATGTTGGTTAATTTTACATTACTTAGTATTTACTCCAACAGTATGTACAAAAAACATGTTTAGATATTGGAATAGTCAATAACAATTCAGGAAATAATTTATAAAAAAGTCACCTTCTGCTCTAGGAGGTGGTGGTCGGGGTGGTTCATCTCTTCCTTTAGACCTTGTGTAACCAGGAATACTATTGCTATTACGAGTTTCTAATTGATTGAGATTCGCTTCAGAAAGAGGACCTCTAGAACGACCTCTGGGTGCCAAATTGCTCTTTTCATCAGGTAATGAATTGGGGCCACTATTCTGATCTAATTTTTCTTCGAAGCCATTGTTTTGGTTCAGATTTGGATTTCTGGTAGGCGGTTGAACGTAGAGATTTTGGTTGGAATAGCTTTGGTGGCCAGATGTTAAAAAATCATCGCCTACAACATGTTCAGTATTTTCAACAATAAGTCATTTTGATTATTATTATTTGCTCTTTCAGGGTACATTAGAGTTTTAACTTTCGAAAGAATTGGTCACAGCTTACTATTTTGATGAACATAATTTATACATGTCTTTAATTACTCCGTCAAGTTGATATAATTATTATACGCAGAATATTATTTATTTAACTGCCGTTTACTCTAAGATACCTCTCTGTTAAGATTTAGATTGTTTGAACGAAAACTATTTCATTCCCTTAATGGGCGATTGAAATGCAACAGTTGGGAAAGACCCCATTCCAGAATTGATTGGCACATTTGGAGCACTTTTTTAGAAAAAAAAAAACATATAAATCGGTTTTCTTATGTGCAGGACACGAGAACAAGAAACAGAAGGAAAAGACCACTGAGGATATGCAACCATGAGATAACGCACTCCATCGAACTTAAGGTCAAAAATATATAGGAAATATTTCGAAGAAAAATCTGACGAAACAAAAGATTTATATCAAGTCAGAAATAGAACAAAATTAGTGAGACAAGCACATAAGACATCATGGGATACTTTCATATGTCGTCTGGAGAATGATGTTCATGAATGGCAAGAATTTGCTTACAAAATGCTAAAAGACCTAAATAAAACATAAAGAGATATAGCGCAATTAAATATAATAACACAGGAAGAGTGGATTAAACATTATCGGGAACTATGGTACGACGAATCAAAATATTTGTAAAAACGGATACCACTGGTATAGATTCGATAGGTATGACTGACATGAAAAGCAAAAAAAAATAAGGATGAATCAAAATATTAGACAAGAATGTCCCTGCCGGGATCGATAGTAAAATGACGACGTTTCGGCAGAGTCACATCTGCCCTCTTCAGGACGGTTCGCATAATTCTCGTAGCCTTCTAGTTACTCGAATACTGATATTTTCAGGAGCGCGCACGGTGTTATATAGTCGCGGCTCAGCGCCTATTGGTTGGCACCGTGAACGGCTGTGGTGTGTGATTGGCCCTGGGCGCTCAGTGGGCACGCCTCCCGCCTGCTGATGTGTTATTTCCGGTTGAGTTGTTATTGGACGGGTCCGGGCCGGTACGGTGTTTAATAGAATTTTCCAACAATTCGATAAGTTATGGATTTCATTGTGTGCGTTTAGACTGTGAGGCCTCTTCGCTATTTCAATTGCCTCTCTTACGAGTCTTGATTTCGGGTGTTCTATATTTGCAAGTACTCTGGTGTTCTCAAAGTCTATTCGGTGTGACGTCGTGGTGGCGTGTTCCGCAATGGATGTTGTTTTTTCCTGCTTTCTTATAGCATTCTGGTGTTAATCACGTCTAGCTTGAATTCTTCTGTTAGTTTGCCCCACATAGGTTTTATGACAGTATGCACATGGAATCTCGTACACCCCCTGTTGTTCTAAAGGGATCCTTGTCTTCGGAGTCCTCAACACCGTGCTTATTTTTCTGTCTGTATTGAAAATAGTATCGATATTGTGTCTCCGTAGAATTCTTGCAATACTGTCCGTGGTACCCTTGACATACGGTAAATAAGCCTTGGTTATTGGTGTCTCATGCTCCTCGTCTGTTTTTGACTTTAGGGCTCTTTGAATATTTCGGTTTGTAAATCCGTTTTGTCTCAGAGCTGTTTTTAAATTGTCCATTTCCTGTTTGATTTTGTCCTGGTCAGCTAGTCTTTGTGATCTGGTTACTAAAGTTTTGACGACGGCTTGTAGTTGGGCTGGGTGGTGATGAGAATTAGCATGAAGGTATCTGTTGGTGTGAGTTGCTTTCCTATATACCGTATGGCCCAGGGTTCCATCTTCCTTCCTATTTATGAGAACATCAAGGAAAGGCAGTTGATTATTGGCTTCAACCTCCATGGTGAATTTTATTTTGTGATGGATGCCATTAAGGTGGTCTAAAAATGTGTTGAGGTGTTCCCTCCCATGAGGCCAAATCACAAAAGTATCATCCACATATCGCAACCATAAACTGGGTTTAAGAGTTGCTGTTCTTAGTGCCAACTCCTTAAAGTTCTCCATAAAAAGGTTCGCTATAACTGGTGAGAGTGGCGATCCCATTGGAGCTCCTTCCACTTGTTTGTATCGTTGGTTCTCGATACAAACAAGAACAACAGGGAGTGTACGAGATTCCATATGCAGACTGTCATAAAACCTATGTGGGGCAAACTAACAGAAGAATTCAAGCTAGACGTGATGAACACCAGAATGCTATAAGAAAGCAAGAAAAAAACAACATCCATTGCGGAACACGCCACCACGACGTCACACCGAATAGACTTTGAGAACACCAGAGTACTGGCAAATATAGAACACCCGAAATCAAGACTCGTAAGAGAGGCAATTGAAATAGCGAAAAGGCCTCACAGTCTAAACGCACGCAATTAAATCCAGAACTTATCGAATTGTTGGAAAATTCTATTAAACACCGTACCGGCCCGGACCCGTCCAATAACAACTCAACCGGAAATAACAAATCAGCAGGCGGGAGCGCCCAGGGCTAATCACACGCAGCCGTTCACGGTGCCAACCAATAGGCGCTGAGCCGCAACTATATAACACCGTGCGCGCTCCTGAAAATATCTGACCTGAAGAGGGCAGATGTGACTCTGCCGAAACGTCGTCATGTAACCATCGATCCCGGCAGGGATCAGTTATCAACTACGCGGATGAATTCCCGGAAACCACCTAAAACATATATATATATATATATATATATATATAGATGACTTTGTGAGAGAATGGAGGAAAACTCCTCCATCAAAACACGGAAGATAAATTACAACTGGCAAGATACAAGTTAAACTTGCTATCTGCGGATTATACCCTGAAAATATCTATAGAGAAAACGAAGACTAGGAGAAAAAAAATGTTATCCAGAATCACACAACCAACAAAATGGCAACTGCGAACAGCGACAGCAACGAAAGTCCATGGGGAAATAGAGGTTGAAATGGTCTTGGGAAATACAACCTTCCTACATCGGGCATTAGTGGCAGACACCGAAGACGAAGTCATCATTGGAATGGATGTCATGAGCTCCAAGGGATTCCAGTTAAACTTCAAAGATGGAATTCTGTGAGTAAATGACGAAGAAGTTGTGCTTCATGGAAAAGATGACATAATGCTTCGAGCCGTTTTAGCAGAAGATGTCAATGTTCCGGAAAGAGCAGAAATCATTGCTTGTTTAGATGGGAAAGCTAAAGATGGAACAGTAATGATGTTCGATCCCAAACTTCACGACGGAAATGTAGGCAGAGGTATCGCACTGGGAAAGGCTTCGTGCCAAGGAGACTGTGCCAGTAAGAGTAATGAACCTGAATCATTACTCGGTTGTGCTAAAGAAAGGAACAACTTTGGGCCATTGTTCAACAGTTTCCTCCGTAGTCAGAAGCATACAGTATGTAGAAATACCACCAGCTAAACTATCTGAGGAACTGGAAAGACTCATCACCGATTTATCTAAGAATTTGAAACCAAACCAGAAAGCAAAATTGAGGGACATCGTTAGAAACTACCAGAATATTTTCGATGTAGGGAATGGTAAAAGAAGACGAACCGATCTGGTAAAACATAAACTGGGGACGCTCAACCTATTCGACAGTCGGCGAGAAGAATAGCTAAAAGAGAAGAAGCCGACAAGATAGTCCGCGAGATGGAGGAAGGTGTTATTGAACCATCCAATAGCCCGTGGGCTTCTCCAGTTGTCTTGGTTAGAAATAAAAATGGTTACCCTAGATACGTTGGCTGGATCGAAGATGTTTTCCACCCTGGACTTGAAGAGCGGTTATTGGCAGGTGGAACTTGCTAAAGAAGCCCGAGAAAAGAGTGCCAATTCACGGTGATGCCGTTTGGGTTGTGTAATGCTCCAGCGACGTTTGAAAGATTGATAGAAACAGTGTTGAAAGGGCTTTCATGGAAAACATGCCTGGTGTAACTTGACGACATTATCGTGGTTGGAAGATCATTTGAAGATCACGTGAAGAACATGGAGGAGGTGTTTCGGCGACTCCTAAGTTCCGGACTAAAGTTAAGCCCAAATAAATGGCAGCTGTTCCAAGAAGAGGTGCAATATCTTGGACATGTGGTTTCCGCAGAAGGAGTAGCTGTTGATAAACAGAAAATTAAAGCTTTCCAGGAATGGCCGATACCTAAAGATATTCACCAGTTAAGAAGTTTCCTGGGGTTATGCACGTACTATCGTCGGTACGTAGCCGGATTTGCCAACATCGGCAAGTCACTTACTAGGCTCACAGAGGGGAAGGTACAATACCAGTGGGACGAGGAGTGCCAGCGATTATTCGAGACACTGAACAGAGCATTGACGAGAGCCCCCGTCTTAAGTTATCCTTTGCCAGATGGAAACTTCGTTTTGGATACCGACGCAAGCAATGTCGGAATTGGTGCCGTGCTTTCGCAAATCCAAGACGGTCAGGAGAAAGTCATCGGCTATTTGAGCAAGACCCTGAGCAAGCTTGAACCTGAGTTACTCGCAGGGAACTCTTGGCTGTGGTAAAGGGGGTAGAACATTTCTACAAGTACATCTATGGTAAAAGATTCCTCATGAGGACTGATCATGCAGCACTGAAGTGGCTCTTACAGTTTAAAAACCCCGAAGGGCAAGTGGCCAGGTGGATTGAGCGATTGCAAGAATTTGACTTCGAGACTGAATATCGAGCTGGAACAAGCCATAAGAATGCTGATGCCCTATCGAAGAGACCATGCCATTGCAAACATTGTCAGCGAGCAGAAGAAAAAGGGGCTGTCCTCTGTAGAACTACCGCCATCGATGATCATTGGCAATGTGAGGAGATCCCGAAAGACCAGAAATTGGATCCGGAGTTAAAAGAAGTTATACGGTGGAAGGAAGAAGACCGCAAACCTACGTGGCAGGAGATTTCCCGATACTCTCCAACCATAAAGTCGTACCATGCTCAGTGGAACTCCCTCAACCTTGAAAGTGGACTTCTGAAGCGCGTCCTGGAAACTCCAGAGGAGGGAAACGACAGAAAACAGATTGTAGTTCCCAGAACGACAGCATAACACCCTAAATCAGATGGGATGGTAGAACGGATGAATAGGACTATTAACCGCCATTTGTCAAAAGTAGTCTCTGACCACCAAAGAGACTGGGACCAGTACCTTCACTTGTTTCTAATGGCATATCGTTCGTCTGTGCACGAGTCCCGTTACGACTACCATGCGATTTGAAGTTTGGATGTCCCCCCAAGAGAAGAGACTGCAGGTGAAGACTATGCCAGCCAGTTACGTCGAAAGATGGACGACATACACCAACGAGTCCGGTTAAATATCGAGAATGCCAGTGCCCGAATGAAGGAAGCCTATGACATCAGAGCCGAAGGCGGGGAATTCCAAATTAATGATCTTGTTTGGTTGTATAACCCGCAACGTCGTCGTGGATATTCGCCCAAGCTACAAAGATCTTGGGAGGGGCCTTACCATAATGTAAAGAAGATCAACGATGTTGTCTACAGAATAAGGAAGCTGCCTCGTGGAAAACCAAAGATGGTACATTACAACAGGTTAGCCCCTTATGCCGGAAGTCATGACGGCGAAGTTGACCAAACCCAAGTCCACCGCATCCTACCACTCAATGACGAGATGACCTCCGAACAGTTTATGGCACTGTACTCTAAAGGGCAAAAAGTGCAGCATCACCTGACCACAGAGGAACCCCGAGACCTATTTGAGGTGCCCATAGAATATGCCCTGGCTCATTGTATGGCTCGAGATCTCTGGATCTCCAGAGGAATAGCCAAGATGTTTGCCAAAAAGTACGGCTAGTTCCAGAAGCTACGGGAGCAAGATCCAGTGGTAGGGAAGGTCCTTCATCTCGAAGATAAACAACCAGTGGGTACCAGAGACATCTTTTATTTGGTAACGAAAACATTCTCGCAGGACAAGCCAACATACATCGATCTTTGAAAGAGTCTGGTAGAATTAAGGAATGTGATGATGGAGAAGAATCTGATGTAATTGGCGGTCCCAAAGATAGCCTGCGGGTTGGATGGACTGAATTGGAAGGTGGTAAGAAGTATGATGGAAACAGTCTTTCAATTCAGTGGCATCGACATCCTGGTATGCTGTCTCAATACTCGTAGCCCAGATTCGAAGACCGTTGACTGTTACTTCCGCCAAACTTCCCATTGTCGAAATGGAGAGTCCTGCAAATATCGTCACACCAGGAAGGATTCTAGGACATTCCGGGACGAAATGGTCTTCAGGAGGGGGCAATGTTACGAGAATTCATCCGACAGCTGGTGCAATCGGCCATCAACCAATTCGTGGAAGGGACATTATTCCGATACTTATGGGAATCCGACACAGGTCGACCGCTGCCGTTACTGGGAATTCCCTTGAAGTTTCCAAAACACATGAAAGAAGTTTCCCGATAGTTCGTTGACTTGCAAGAATAATTCCAAGAGAAATATATAAATATGGATAGCTGGCGATGGGATTCATTCAGTTTTCGACAGTCGTATTGTATAGTTAAGATAAAATGTAATAGTTTCTGTGAATATAAATTGTGTTAAAGTAGTGGAAATTAGAGTGAGTTGGACTGTGTTTTTAAATAAATCCAAGAACTGAACAGAACCCGTGTGTGAAAATAAAAACATTACAATAGGCTTATATGTGGTTCACATATTTCGCTCGGAATTAATATTCCAAAATTAAACTTTGTAATGGTCATACCAAATAGCTAAACTGTTTGAGCTTACACTTACCTTTGTAAAAATTGTTTACGGCTCCTGTCGTACTGATAGAACTCTGAGCTTGATGTGATACGTTGGAGTTCAATCCATAGTCTCTTATAACTGTGACATTTAGTTTATCCTTAGTTCCATCTATAATCTTCTTAGCTTCTTTTAGAGACATCAAATCATTGCAATTTGTATTGTTCAGTTTCGTTATGAAGTCTCCGATCTCCAGTACTTGATTGGTATTTAATAGTTGGTCTCTGGCTTTAGAGGAAATTTCTTTTATGAAGAGTTTACAACCCAGCACAATTCCAAAATCTATAAGAAAGAATTATTGTTATTTTCCTTTTGCATTTAATTAAATATGCTGCTGGAAAAGAAACCGGAGAACGATGTGTAAGATGTTGAGAGAGAAAGTTTAAACATGCTTAAGATGTTCCCCTGCAAATAATGTCTTAGTTTCTCATTAAATAAATGTAATATAAACGTCTTTATATTTTAGAGTTTATACTTCAGGAGGTATCCTGCAATGCACAGATTAAAAAGAGAGGCCGGTAGAGAGACCAAGAGGCTATTTTACTAGAATTGGAGCTGCTACCAATGACATAATATGTCCAGCATGTAGTTCAGTGGCTGCTTCCACCCACCAAGTGATGCTCTCTTTTTGCCCACTCTTTCTAGTTTTGTCATGACATTTGTGCATTGCCGGCTATATCAAGAAGTATATGCTCTAAGTTTTATAGTGATCCACATCGATAGGGTAGTGGGTATATATTTGTACCACTACATACCCAACTGTCATATATGTATACCTTCTATACCCTCAAACGATATTTCTAAAATAACATAATTAATTTCAATTATTGTTCATGAACATTTATTTCGATGAAAAATGGTTCAAGGGCAAAACAATGATGTAGCATTTTCTCTCTTTTCTCTTGTTCATGAGGAATATGTGGTTCGTTGTTTCTAAGGGGCAGTTAAAAAGACAATATAATTAATATTCAGCCAATTCTACCTACCAGAATCGGAGTTACTACAGAGTTTGTCATATTGCTACAAATAATGATATACTTCATAGTATTGTTAATCTATGCCATCTGTAGGAGTGTAGAATTGCGTATACAGCGTGTTTCAAAAGTAAGTTAAAAATTTAAGGCGACTATTATTGGGTTCATTTCATGAAAAAAAACTTTATATGAACATAAGTTTTCAACGTGTTTCAGAAACACCTTTTTTATAATCACTCTGCACTATTGTAGATATCTTTATGAAAATTGGTAGAAGTCTTGTCTATGTATTATTTATTATTTCTATCAGTAGCGTCCCTACGGGTTTTCATTGATTGAGGTCTTAAAATAAAAAATAGTTTTGAATTCTTAATTTATTTTTGATTTGATTAATTTTCTTTTGTCCGACATGGTTTGCGCTTTGATTCAGGTTCAAATCATGCCTACTTAATGGTGGCTACTTACAACAATTTTTATTGTCTGTGTTAGTCTTGTCAATAATTAATAAATTCAAGCCGTTCATGTTAATTATTGGCAAATGAAATTTTTTTTCTTATAGTAAAATCAGTTCTTTATTTCTGAATTAATTAACAACTGATATTCAATGAGCTCAACAGCTTGAAAAATCTGAAGGGGGATGTTCTCCTGCGTTTGAGGGCGCGTTTTCCCACGAAATTAACCTAAGTAGGAGTGGACTTCTCTATGATAATGTACTGTATTAAAAATAGTCGATCTTCCATTTAAATCCAAGTACCAAGGGGTCGATCCCGTGCACAATGGATCCGCCCCTGCTTCAAGGTACTTTTCCATTGTGATTTTAATGCATTTAGCTTATCAGTATAGTTACTCTGCAACATACATTTTTAGAATTACATTCTTCAGAGTCAATTACCATTTTATTTCAGCTCTCACTTTTATATTGCAAAACTTTTTACACCAGTACTGAGGAGATTAACACACAACATCACAAGATTAATAACTAAAAGAAGAAAGTCGTCACAATTTCGATTGATTGTTCTATAGACAAAAGACATTTAAAACAATAAAACAATTTTTAATAAATAAGTGATCAAGAGTTCCACCCTTTATTTCAAAATTAAATGATAACAATAGTTCTACAATAATATATGATTCTAAAATAAGAAAGATGGTACCTACTAAAGGATATGCAAGTATGAATCCATTCTCGTTACTTGTTCACAACAACAATTTTTAAATAAATACAAGACAATTTAAAGATTATTAATTATTTGATCTTATTACTGCACAATGCGTTATGTTGGAGCTTATCCAACAATTACACATCGAAAAGACCAACAAGTCATTCGAGGAGTCAAGTGGACTACCGAAAAATTTACCTCGGAATACTAACGGATACGATTAACATCTGGGCAAACAAATGTGGTGTATATAAATATATATAATGGCTTAGAAGGCCAGCATGCTTAGTAAAGATCTTAAAAAACTTTTAATTTTTTTTTTGGATAAGCGCCATTAAATAAATGTCAAGTTCTATAATAAACAAACATAAATGCTATTTGGTATCGAATAAAATAAGATCTTGATTAAAGTGTTTAATTTAATGGTTTCGTCGATAGTTAACAAAAGTAACAATTTATAACTAAAGACATCTGAAAAGAAAGTACGAAATATTAAATATTTACTAAATATACACTGTCAGTCGGTAAAAACAAAAGTATCACTTTTTATATATTACCTAAATGGGATTTAACTTCCTTTTTGCTACTTACGCTAAATCAACTGAGGAAAATTATGTGTACCCAGATGTACTATAAAATCTGTTCTTATTTGGGCACTTGTATGACACCTGCTGCCTCGCAGGCAATTGTTTGTGCTTATTTCGGTATGTATTCAAGTGAAAGGGGATATATATATATATATATATATATATATATATATATATATATATATATATATATATATATATATATATATATATATATATATATTAAGCCAGACAAGCATATAGTCCATTAAAAAAATATTGTTACACAGATTAGTTTTCTCAAAAGACTTTAGATGTCGTTGCTATATAATAGGTTCAATCATCCCTTAACAGAAAAAATTTAAATTAATACAACACAGGTTGTCGAACGGAATTTGTTTTAGCATTTTATAAATAATCCTAAAAATAGACAATTTCAACTAATTTGCTGTACCTTTAAATTATGTCGTCAACAATAGATCACTATTAAGAATCTTACAATTTTGACCATACAGATTTAAAACAATCGAACTATTGAGTGGAATAAGAAACCAAAATATTGATAGTAGAACAAAGATTAAAAAGAACTAGATTTTTGTAAGCAATACTCAAACGATATAAAAGAACAAAGACAAATGAAAATATGTTAAGGATGGCAAGAGAACAAAAATTACCCAGACGATGTTAAAGTAATTGTAGATCCAGAAAGACTTCCAATAGAAAGGTTAGGCGTACAAACAGGAAATGGTGAAAATTGAGGTGAAGGTAAATAATATGAAATGAAAGATAATGCAGATTCCAGCTAAAACAAATAGAAAATTAGACACAGCTTCCTAATAGGTAAATAATAATTGGACGTGATACCAGAAATAAAGACAGTTATCCAAACTACTTAGGTAAAGAGCTGCTAGTTTTAAGGAAGAGGTCGGGAATGTAGTGGAAGAAAAACTAGATAAACAATAGGATATTAAGCCCAAAAATAATGGTCATAACCATAAAGCCAAAATAAATAGTAAAAGTTATAAATTTAGTAATACAGATATAAAAATGAAATAATGTATAATGATCTACTCTATTAATAACAATGCTACCTTAATAATAAAGAAATTCTGAAAGTATCATCAATTGAAGAAATGATAATAGACGTACAGTTTACTTGAATAAAGAGGTTTGGGTATTTTAAAAATTAGTACAGATTAAAGTAACCCAAGTAGGGTACAATAAGCAAATATAGTAGACAGCAGAATAAAGTTGAAGAAACAAAGGAAAGTGTTGTTTTAAAGACAGCGTGGAAGAAACCTTTATGGAGAGATGCAAAAAGTCTATAAGCAAAGATTTATAAAATTAAAAAAAAAATGAAGATATTTGAAGTTAAGCAGGAAGTAAACAGAAAAATACACAAATAAATATTGAAGACAAAACAGAAAGTGTGGATAGAATTAGGCAGGACTAAAATTAAACCCCCATGAGGAAACTGAAGAACATAACTATTCTAATAAGCATAAAATGGAGCAACTATAGATAAAAGTAAGACACTAACGATACCATAACAGTACTTCACTTATAAGTTCAGAAACGAGGAAGAAAAAGAAAAAGTTATATCCACCACAAAACTGCGGAAGGGGTACTTTAAATCTGAAAATGATAAAATGGAAAACATCAGAAGAATGGAGAACAAAACTTAATATTTGCAATGGGGATCTCGTTTAATACTGCTTTTTACTTCGAATAGCTCTGATTTCTCTATAAATTAGTGAATTATATATACAATTCACAGACAAAGGCCCTTTTACTGTTTGAAAGTGCTAGAGAAAATCTTTAAAAAGTTACCTGAGCGCAAAAGAATCAAACACCGAGCTCGGTAGATGCTAATTTTTGTAAGGCAAAATTATAGTGTAAAAAGTGGAAATAGAAATGAAAATACTCAACTTATTAAATTACATTACATAATAAATACATAGACTTAAGATGGACATAAACCCACTAAATACTTATGACAGTTATCACAGTAAAGCAATAGGTTGTCAATAAATCAGCAAGGAAAAATACTAGAGGAAGTATCACTCATAAAATATTTGATCAATATAGTAACAGACAACCGAAACTATGATTCATAATCATAAATGTTATATAAGAATATATATATATATTACCCATTACAAAATGCATGAAGAATTTGGACGGGCGATTGATAAAAATAACAAAAAGAGATAAAATCAATCTCTAGAATAATTGTGACATGAAAACTGTATGAATTAAATAAAAATAAGAACATAGACGCAGAAAATGGAAAAATAGGGGAAAACTAGGAATATCTGTTTAGTTGGAGTTT
Source organism: Octodonta nipae (assembly GCA_034190945.1). Lineage (NCBI taxonomy): Eukaryota > Metazoa > Arthropoda > Insecta > Coleoptera > Chrysomelidae > Octodonta > Octodonta nipae. The sequence goes on along the minus strand of CM067220.1, from coordinate 92,522,007 downwards.
AAGAACATCTTTGAGAGGTGAACCTTTAATGAGTTTTCAATATTAAGCATCTAATGAAAGGAACGCAGTTTTAATCGTTTTTATCCTCAACCGCTCGAAAGCACAATAACAACTTTTTCTTGGGTTGTTTATACCAGTACTACTTTTATATTAATTAATTGTAATATTAATTGGCAGTGAAAGTTGTTTGTTTTTTAATCTTTAGATACTGTTATTTAATAATGAATTATACTATTTATTTGTATGGAGACTAGTTCTAACCATGTATGTGTTTAAATTCTTTTGATATCTAATAAGTAATCATAATAATAAGTCAAATACTATTTTCAAACATTTTAATTTTAAATTTTAGAATTGTGCCTTTTTTAAGTTTCTTTGCCATTGACAACGGGGTCTGACCTAGACCCCGAAACGTTTGGAAATATATAGTAATTTCGTGAACTGTGGTATTATTTCCCAAAAAAGTGCTTAAACATGGACAAACTATGCCACAAGTATCCTTCAGGAAAGAACTTCAGTACTGATAAGAGTATAGGCACTGAATGATTATAACAATCACCTAAGTTATTCAAAATCCTGCAAATATACATAAAGTATATTCTATTGTACACAGTAAATACAAAATTGTGCAATAAAAATTGAAATTCTTACCTTCTTTTTTGGAATTCTTCGTTAAAGTAATTTTGTTTGTAACTGGATTTCCTCCTAATGACGGTAGCGGTTGACCATTGAAAGACGCACTATGGCTGTGATTATGGACGATTGTTCTTCTTTTGATGACCAATGTGACTGTATCTCCTGAATCTCGAAGAACTTGAACTGCAGTTGCATAATCGACGTTTTGAAGTGATATTCCGTTAACAGAAATGATTCTGTCGTTCACTCTTGAAAGACAAAATAACAATATTTAACTGCAATGAAATGTAAAGTAATCATAGGTACGCCCATGATTTGTATAAATATTTTGATAATATAAAATATTTATGTAAAGATCTAAAAGATCCAAATTCAATATGAAGCAATAACCTATTAATTGTGTTTTGCCGGTATCAAACAAAGATCATTTGGTCGCTTATGTGTATGGAGGAAATGGAAAGCCCATTTACGTTTATGCGTGGCCAAAAGCTGTTCATTATTAAGATAGAGAGATACAAGTAAATTTATAAAAATGCAACATGAACAAAAACACAAAAGGACTTAACTTCAAAGCAAAAAATATTTTTCTGCAACAAATAAATAATTATTGTTTATTATGAAATAATTAGTAATTGGTAATTATTTCTGTACAGTTTGAAACTCGAGGTTTAAGTTTGCACCCAGAGGCGTATGTACGGGGGAAACTGCCCCCCAATTAATTTGGAATGAAAGAATAGAGTGAAAAGGTGTGTACCTACACAGTATACTATTTTTTCGTCACCACCGCCATGAATATATATTGAAATGGAAATAAAAATGAACCAAAAAAATAATAAAATCAAATCAATAATTATGTTTAGATAAATGAAACAGTATATTAACAGATAGTAAATAAAGCAGTGTAACACATAAACCAATATTGGAGACAATAGAAATTTTGTACGAGTGATTTTTTAAGTAATGTGAAAGAACTATGATAACTCAAATGCAATTTAAAGATCATACATGAATACAAATGATTAAATTATAAAACTAGACCGTAAACTGGTAATTTGAAAATGATTTATGCAACTAAAACCGCACAGTAAATATATTTTGTGGAAATACCAAATGTGACAGTTTAAAATAAATTTTACCTTGAAATCGAAATGTAAACAACTCATCTGGCAAGTGCCGAATGCTATCGTCCAAATTTTTAATAACTTCATATTTCAGGGACAATAGGGGTAATAATTCTAAATTTTAGAATCTTAATAAAGTATTTTGGGGTAAACAAACTTTTAAAATACATTATTTCCACATAAAATAACCAATTCAAAATTAAATGTCAAGATTAAACTTTAGAGCAAGATTCTGACAGTTGTACCGATCGAAATACATTGAAATTCACAGGACAAAGCAAATACAGAACGGCGCATCAGGTGATAATATGTTTTGTGACAACAATGAAGGTTTTATTAAAATGTTGGTACAGGTTAAACTTAAAATAGCTGATGCGCAAAAGTGGCCACAAAATATGTGTAAAAATTGTAATTTTAAAGAAAAGTAAAAGGCATTTTAGGAATCTGTTTAGATAGGAAATTAAATATAAAAAATAAATATTAAATATAAATAGGGAATTTCAAAATTGCTTATTTAAAAAGTTTACAATTTGCAGTTCTATGTCAAATTAGAAACTATAAAAGCAAAAACTGACAGCATGTAAAGAGAGTCTAAATTTGTAAGTGTAAGGGTAAACATTGTTGTCAAAAAGTCAAAAAGTTCATTAATTCAAAGTTTGATAAAAGTAATGGGTAATTTGAACAAAAATAATTGTATGCAAAGATACAAAAGTACTAGTAAATGGTTTTGTACTAACATTCAGCATGAAATACACATCAGTAATTGACATCAAGTACGAAATCCAGTTTTGGGAAGTTGATAGCAGATAGAAATTTAAATTGGGAACCAATATAATTTGGCAGTAAAGTAAATCCAGCAGCAGATATAATTGGTAAAAAATAGCAGATTGGTAACAGGAACCATATAGTAGATGATAACAAGGTGAGCAGCGGTCAGTATTAAAAGCAATCTGAGGAAGTAAAGTGAATGCACTTTGAAAAAAGGTGAAAAGTCAATCAGGTATTTACATTTGAAGTTTTTGAACCAATTATTATTTTGGTTTTCATATATTTTAACAATTAGATATTTTAATACAAAAATTTGGGAAATAATCATTTTAGTAACGGTATAAATTTTGAATATTTTGATTAACATTGCATTTGAATCATCATTGATGTTGAAAGTTAATTGTTGCAAAGAACTTAATCATTTCTTTTTAGATTAATTGAAATTTTAATTATAAGTTGTTTTGATATTTATATTTTGAAATTTATTTGTTTGATTAAATTTTGTCGTTTTTATTTTGATTTTGTTTAGTGTTTATATTAATTTGAAGCATTTGAAATGTTAATACAAATTTTGATTGTTTTATTATCGCCAAAGGGTCAATTGGCGCACACAAATTATAAAGAAAATGAGTCTCTAGAGCTGGAGCAGTCTGTTTTTACCGAGTGGAAAAAAATTAAAAGAAAATAAATCAAGTCCAAACATCACCACAAAGTAAAAATTCCATAAAAATATATATAGTTATGAAAGTAATGTTTCATACATTTATAGATCTTATGTGCTGTTGCCTATATATGTCCATATATGTAATACTTTTTATAATTATAAACAAAACTTACTGTAGTAATCGCTCCGCAGGTCCGGAAGCCAGGACGTCACTAACAGCTATGCTGGGATCACCCGAAGCAAAGTGGGGGTTGTCCCGACCTCCCGACACCGCTATACCAAATCCATATCCTGGAACTCGTGTTACACATATTTGCTTGTATTCCCATCCTCGCTCCTGCAAATACATATAATTAAGCAAACATACTACCAATGTAAATTTAAAATGATTGAAATTAATAAATTGCCAAATTAATTAATCCGGTTTGCAGGCATATGAATTATAAGAATCCACAAAATATTTTTTTTCGAATTTTGTCCAATAGGAAAAAATAATAGTGTTAAGTACTCAGCTGCTGACCGATTGGTGATTGAGTTGAATTAAGATTGTTATTTTTAATTCGAGGTTAGTTGTAATTAAAGAAATAAAGGATGACAATAGTATAAAAAGGCATTTTTAAAATAAATCTTTAACGAGGTTAGTGCAATAGCTTAAGGTTTTGATTTTGACCCATTTTACTACAATAGTGCTTAGATGATATAGTTCTGGTGGTAGTTTGCAATGCACAAATATGGACACAAGGCTAGAAAGAGGGCATCATGTTATCTCACTTGGTAGGTGGAAGCAGTCAATGAACTACATGCTAGACGTATTTCATTGGAGTGAAATAGGCTCTTGTTCTCTTTATTGCCATCTCTTTTTAGTCTCGTTGCGAATATTTGTGCATTACAGGTTACCTCCAGAATTATAAACTCTAAGTATTAGAGTGAGATCCAAAAAATGAACTTGTCCATTTCTGTTTATATAGTAACATCAATATTAGGTAGTAAATCTTTACATATATCAATCTGTTATTTTCTTTGTTTGTTCGGGCATCATGCCAAAAATATTAGATCGACAATGAGCAACAATTTTATAATTCGGGTTAAAAACAGATGCATTTTATCATTATGGCCATAGTAGCGGAGATATAAGAAAAAAAAAAAACAATTTTTAGCTAATAAAAAAGTGCTTTCTAGTTTTTGAATTATACATAACATCTGAATGAGAAGACGATTAATTCCGACAAAGTATATATGTTGTGATATTAGTGACATTGGCTTAATGAAGTCCATGAAGTTGTGTTGCTACTTTTCTTATACATAGAAGAAAATCTTTAACTTCAAAAAAGGAAGAAGTTCTCAATTCTACTGAATTAACTATTTATGTCAACAGTAATCACTGTTGGCACTGGGTTAAAGAAGAGTTGATAGTTATTTGATTATAATATGGCTTTTCTAGCATCGCATTAATAAAATATCGTTTCTTAAAAATTAATTGTCTTTGTCTACCCGTGCAGTCACGAATCAGAACCGTCAGTCAAGCTGCAGTCTCCGAAACGTCAAATGCAGATTTCTTCTCTATGATATTTTGGTTTTGATTTAGGAATTTCTTAAAATATATTTGAAAGTGTTAAAATAGTTGAGAAAAATTTCTAGTTTATTGTGTAGTATGTTAAAATAGTTTACAGTTATTTTGAAATACTAAAAAACTTTGTTTCAACGTAGGTAGATCAATTTTGTAAATAAGGTGATAAACTTTCCTTATTTTACTTTTTTTTTATCGCCTCATGAACCAATTTACTTTTCTTAGGTTGTTTCTCCTCTTCTTCTACAATTAATGTTGTACGTAATAGCCAAGCAGTTCTCCGAAAACGTCATCACAAATTTACAGGGAATTTTGTAGAAAGTTCGCCAAACATGGTGTGCGGATAGGTGGGGGTCATGTGCTATATTATGTAGTACATATAACATCTAGCTTACAGTTTTTGTTTTTTTTTGTTTAATTTTTTTCTTAATTCTCAGATTTTTCCATATAAACTCTTGTATTTCTTTATTTTTCAAATAAAATTAAATGTAATCTAAGATGTTTGTTTGTTCTTCTGCATTCGATATTTGACACAAATATTTGGTTGAAGAAATGATATTAGTCTACAAATGCGAGCTTCCATACAAAAACTCATTAAACACTTTATCACAATACAAAAAAAAAAATAAATAAATAAATAAGAAGCACATCGAGAACTTCGAATGCTTATAAAAACTTCTCTACTTCAACTCCTTTCCAACGATATATATTTATTGGAAAGTAGTATCATAAGAAAAATTGAGAATGTAATTACAAGGTTAGAACTACAAAAAAATAAAACATACATAGTTGAAATAATTTGTTAGAAATTTTGTTCAAATTGTCTTCTACTGCTACGGATGCAAACGCTACACGTTTTTCTGACAACTACAGTCATAGTCTCTAGTCGCATTAAAAAATCAAGTTACTTACGAGATAGAAATAGAAACCACGGAGCAGTTAAGGGAAAGAATCAATGTTGGGTTCCAAACAATGCGGGATGATCGATCTTATTAGATGAAATCTCATTGGAAAACATACCAATAATATTCAAAAACAATTCATCCGAAACTCTGGCCTCCTAGCTCCCCAGACCTGACTCCCTTTGATTTTTTTATATGGGGGCAGGCCAAGCACCTTGTTTATGAGAGAGAAATAAAAACCAATGAGCAGTTAAGAGAATGAAAATATGTTGCTTTTGAAACAATGCAGGATGAAATGCGACTAGAGACTACGACTGTAGTAGTCAGAAAAAGGTGTAGCGACAGCATCCGTGGCGGTGGAAGCTGGTTTGAATAAAATTTATAACTAATATTGCAAGTTGATGTATGTTTTATTTTTTGTAGTTCTTACCTTGTAAGTTATAATCTCAAATTTTATTACGATACAAATTACTTTTCAATACGTGTGATATATCGCTAGAAAGGGGTTGAAGTAGAGAAGTTCTCGACGTGCTTATCTTTTTTTTTTTTTGTAATGTCATAAAGTGTTTGATTTAATGACTTTCTTTATGGAACCTCGCCATTTGTGGACTAATATAATTTTTTCAACCAATTATTTGTGTCAAATATCGAATGTAGAAGAGCAAATAAACATCATAGATTAGACTTAAGTTTATTTGGTGAAGATAAAGTGAAAAATGAAAAAGTTACAAAAGTCTATATATGAAAAAATCTGGGAATTAAGAAAAAAAAAATGAAAAACTCCATGAGTTCAAAACAATTTCTAAATATTATCGTGTTTATTTTTACCGAAATAATTTACAATATGTTATACTCCAAAATATTTACTTTTAACAAGGTCGATGAACACACACTTCGATCAGATAATCCGCTAAGTGGCTATCTACTGAACTCCAGTCTTGCTGTACATCAGCCTTTTTATACTATGGTAGTCGTTCTCGATCTTTCCTGTAGTGCTAATGGGTTTAATTTCATATTCTGGAATATGCTATCCTCATTTGTACGTTTAAAGAATTGGTTTTTACAATTACCAGTTATGTATTCACACAATTAGTTTTTATTGAGGATCATTAATTTCTAGAATAGTTCTTATTTTGGCAGTGTAAAATAAAATGTTATAACAATATTTTTGTTTGACCATCAGGCAAAGAAACTACGTGGCCAATATTGATAAAGCCTTTTGTGTTCAAAAGCTTAGGATACACTTAAAAACGGATAAGTATTTTATTTAACTTCAATGAGGGCAGCCACAGACTAACACACATTGTTTCTCAATGAGGTGCAACTAATAAATGCTGAGCTCATATTTTATAATACAACGGCAAAACATCTAAAATGATTTAACCCGACTGTATACTTACTGGTATGACAAAATGTGTTATTACGCTGAACGAATTAATTGTTGAAATCAGAAACCTATTTCCTTGGAGATCTTGAAACACAATTTACTCTATTCGACTTATTTGCAATGATAAACAAACAAGACCTGCTAGAATCACAACTCTGCGGTAATTGGTAAATAAAGTCTTAAGTCAAAAGAGTCAACCGTCCGGTTACGTATTATTAATGTGTCCCTATATATATATATATATATATATATTAAAAAGATCATCAAAGAATGCGGTTCTCTTTTTAATGCTACAATGCAAGAACCACCCTTGCGTGACGGTCAGTCTCTACTAAGTAGTAATGAGAAATGTATACCAGTCGAACAACCAGGATCCCATATAAAGATTCTTTTTCATTTCTTTGATTTTTAATGGTGTGTGAACTAACTAAATCATGTTCAGTTAATTTATTTGATTTATCGATAGTAGCATCTTCTTCTCTCCGAGAAATGACTAGTCTATTAGGCTACTGGCGACAAGATATTATCTGATAAATGGCGGTGTCTTACAAATTGGAATTGCCGATGAACATTTTATGGCTCAATTTATATAAATTGAAGGAGGGGGTACACAGAAGCACAGAAATTAACCCAAAATATTAAGATCATTGGACTATAAAATATCCTGTGTTATATCATACTAAAACACCACAGTAAAAAATGACATACTTAATTTTAGTTACTTGGTGGTTAATTTTTACAAACACCGTGGGTTCATGCTTTTAGCAATACCAATTATCAATAATCATCCCTTGATATAAACTGACGTTTATTTATGATATTTAGGAGAAAGGTTATATGAAGTTGGTAAATAAAGCTTGCGTCATATGTAAATTAAGGTTTACCAGTGTGGCAAACCCTAATCAAATCTGAAACTATTATTTCACATAGTTGAAGACTCAAATATCAGAAAGTTCAGAGTTGAACTCATATTCCTTGTTAGAACTATACCAAATGCATCAAACTTCTTCAAATGAAAAAAAAAAAACAGTTAAAACACCCTATAACTATTTTATGACATATCTTGAAATTTGGAACTATATTGATGTGATATTTACTTTGATAATAACGGACTTTTGCCTTTACTTTCCGATTTGCTGAAAGATTGTAGAGATGAGAAATCCTGCTATTTTTAATTTACAGTTGCTGTTATTATTACTATTTGCATATAACAACTGAAAATAATAGATAACAATTATATTTTTTACTGTCAAAATTGCTGTGGCCATCTCCTGGAAAGAACTAAAAAATGGTAATTCATATTTGTTGGTTGCTAATGAGGTAGAGTAAGATAAACAATATATTTGTAAAAGATTCCCTATTTCTGTTGTATCTTTGAGATGTTAAACTGTGAAATAGAGAACCAATAATTTTTGTTTTTTATGTGTAATAAGTAGTAAAGTGTTGTGATGGATGGACATATCATATATTTCTTACTGGCGTTACTCTTCTTATTAATTCATATAATTGCCCAAATTTAAGCGATTATGCGGAGAGATTATTTGTCACTGTTTTTTCTCAACACCTGGAAAACTCATAACATATCACCGAAATCAGTTATCCACCCTAAATAATGCAGTTTGAAACATAAAAATAGCATTAGCGGTTCTTGAGTAAAAGCTGATCATAATGATGATGACCATAAAAGAAGATACCGAAAAATTGATAACCTCCTCTTTTTGGAAACCGGTTAAAAATCATTCTAGTTAATTTGAGGTATTTAAGGGTTAACTTTTAGAAAATTTCTGTGTACATGCTTTTAGCAATAACAACAGTCAATAATTAATCACTGATATAAAATGACATTTAAATATGGACGTTTCTCAATAAAGGTAATCTATGTAACACTTCGTTGAGGTTTATAATACACACACTGGCAAAACTTTTCGACCCCCACGTAAAACTAAGTATAAAATCTATATAAACATACTGTTTATAGAAAATACCCTAGTTACCTTCAGTATTTCACACACTCTATTTATAATCTTTGACGTCTTCTAAACAAAGGTGCTTCCCGCCGTTTGTCTCTCTGTACGCTTAGATCTTTTAAGTTATGCAACGAATTTTAACGTTATTATCCAAAGATAGAGTGTTTCAAGAGGAAGATTTATCTGTATAGATTAATATTTTTGTGTTAATTTGTTTAAATATGGAAATAATTCTTCAATCAAGGCATTGCTACTATATTCGGTCGGCGACCATTACATAGAAGGCTCAGTTGGCTACAGTGTATAGGTAAATAATGCGAGAGTCTTGGGATTCATTGAATTTTTTTCTGGGTGTTTGAGTGGGTTCCTGGGCGGTAAATTCAAACTTAGACCTGGTAGGTGGCAAACGTGCTGTACGATTTTTTGTTAAATACTCCTTAACATTTGGACCGATTTTGAGGAATATGTTTCGGTGTGTTTATGTGGGATATATTTATAATTTAACAGGGTAGGTGGCGCTACGATCGGGTGGTAGATTTTTTTTATTTACCCCTAAACGGTTGGACCGATTGTGATGAAACTTTTTGTGTATGTTCAAGTGGATTAGATTTGCAATTGAACTCTGTAGGTGGCGATGTGATCGGGTTGTAGAATTTTTTTTAACTCCTTATAACCGGTTGGGCCGATATTAATGAAAGTTTTTGTGTGTTTGAGTGCGTTTAATTTACAATGTAAGCTGGCGGTGGAGCTGCAATCGGATTGTAAAATAATTTTTTTAACTCCTCCTAAACCAAGCTTTTTCTGTGAATTTGAATGGGTACCTGGATGGTTTAGATTCACATTTGTACCCGGTTTGGGTGCTGCCATCGGGTTGTAGGAATTTATTTAATACTTGCCTTAAAATGAAACACCAATTTCACTCCGCCCGAAAACGGGTCGGACCAGGACCAGCTAGTAATATGTAATCTAAAGAGAAAAATTAAAGAACTACTAAACATAAATGTCCACCAAATAAAAAAATTATATCAATTTAAAAATATCAACGAGTTAGGTTAAGAACGACTTCCCAAAGACATAATTCTTCAAATTTCCACTATTTGTTCTTTTATTCCATTTTTTCAAGTTTCGGGTACAAGAATAATTGACAGTCATAAAGTGTATTCAAGTCGTTTAAATACCTAAATACCCGCATATGTGGAAGTCAAAGCGCCGCGTTACCGTCTACAGTAGAGGTCTCGACGTAGTCCTTCCGCTATTCTGTGGAACGATTACTATTTATAAAACAGAATGGGGAAGATGTTTACAACCGAAACACAATCTAACACTTCAAATTACAAAACTAAAGGCAAACAGATAAAGTGTTACCGGTAGCATACGTATCTAAATTTAATTCCAACTTTCACTATCAACGGAAAATAACCGCATGTTAAGGCGGAAATTTAGATCAGTAATTGCTCACGTTTTCACGTTTCCTACAGAGATTTTAGAATTCTTCAATGTTATTTATTGCCATTGAGATAAATTATTTCTAACGGATTGCGGTTTTACTATAATCACTACTCACTATTTGGCAATGTACAAATAAACTCAAATAGCAGTAAACAAACTTAAACAAATTAAGATGCTAATTAGACTAATAAAAAATTAGAACTATTTATCCGTATCCACGAATCGGGTTAACAATATATACATATATGTGCGCACGAAAAAATGTGGTTATTTTGAGTTTTGATGAAGTGTGGATTGTAATTATGGGAAGAAATTTTAAGATAGCATATTGTGGACAAAGTTATATTGTGTTTTACAGTTTTGTAAATGTGAGCTTACAAAATTAAAGTTGAGTGTACTTCGGAAAAGTTTTCAGTATAGGCCACTAACGATCGTATACCATTGGTCGATTGAGAATTAGTTTGAAAGTACAAGGTGGCTACGATTGGGTGTAGACAATACTGAGAATAAAAGAGAATGTTTCTTACGTAATTTGAAAAAGTAAAAAAACAGGTCTAGTTCTGTTTCCGGTGACTTACTCGTCGCCAGATCTCAACCCTTGTGATTTTATCTTAGGCGTTTTCTAAATTATCTTGTCAGTGTCGCTCAAATTAGTCAGTTTCAGGATAAATAAGAAATTGTTGTATCTCCATTAACTAATGTTTTGTTTAAATTTAATTCATTAAAAATTACAACTACGATATTGTTTCCATTTTTCCATACCTAAACAATTACATCCCAGCTGTTTAACACAGCAACTTAGAATGACGGAATCATATAGATAACGTTTTTATAAAAAATATCCTTTATAATAGGTAATTACCTAATCAGTACGCACGACCTGCAGCTGTCTGACTATTATCTTCATCCAAATCTCTACTGGCCGTGAAAAAGCTTTCTACAGATGAAGAGGTAATCAACTACTTACCTGTTATTTGGCAGTCGCAGATCGCAGAATCTCTCATTGGCGCATAATAGTAGGTTTACACGCTTGCCAAACCTTATCATTCGTCAAGCGTCCACAAACACAAGTGCCTGAACGGTGGTTCATACCCCATGAATTGTGAGCGATCAAAAATTAATATCGTATGAATTGTAAGTGCGGCAAAAATTTCACAAAAGATGTACGAAAAAAACTTTTGATTTCAATTTTAAATTCTAATTATATTTCGATAATACCACAGATCATACACATAGCACGTAATACCACAAAACGAGAATTTTGTGTTTATGATTTTAAAGTCATAAGATGTATATGCTCTAAGGCTCGCGATTAATAATAAGTTAATAAAACCATAATTTTTCGTTTATGCTTATTAAAGTCACATCACGAATATACTCTAAGGCCGTTATTAGTGTACATTGCACGCTACATCCAGAAGTAAAAAAGTTGAACGGGTTAGCTAGTTCTCGAATATTTATTTAAAAACTATTTTTTCTAACCCTTTTCAAAATATATCAGATCATTTAAAAAAAATTCTGGTGCATTCTTAAGAAAATGTTCCTGTAAGTAGTTGTACTATAAATACCTAATACATCAAAGGCAAAAATATATGTCTCATTTTATTTTTATAATATACACACATTGTTTAAATTATTTTGGTTTTCTTTATATTTGTCGGTTGAAAAAAAAAAGAAATAATATAGATTTTGGAATGTAACAAAAACTTCATAAACATTGGGATGAATTAGCTCTGCCTGAAAAAATATTTGTAATTGGAAATTTATATTCAAAACCTGTCAATTAATAGCTCATGCTCTTGAAAACTTAAGAGCATATAATTCTCGAGGTAGCCTGCAATGCACAAATATCGTGTCCAAGACTAGAAAGAGAAAGCAATAGAGATGGTAGCAGGCCATTTCATCTTGAGGGTGGAAGCAGCCAATGAACTACATGCTGGGCGTATTTTATTGGAGCAGCTCCCAATCGAGTGAAATAGCCTCTTGTTCTCTCTATTGCCCTCTCTTTTTAGTCAAAGCATAATATTTGTGCATTGCAGGCTACCTCCAGAAGCGTATGCTCTAAGCTTGCAAATAGGCATCGCCAATTGATGGTAGTCTCAAAACACTTTTTTATTGAACTAGATCATAAAAATGTTATTAACGTTTCAACGGTCTACAACCTCTGAACTAATATATAAAGAGGTATAATTTGTTTCTTTGTAGAGGGCAATCTCTAAACTACTGACCGTTATGGCACCCATAAAAAGTAAAATATGCCATTATTTATTCTGATAAATATAAAATTTACTGATCAATGCAGGTACAGAATGATACCTACTTACGAGATTGTTATTGTTCAATGTTTGATATGGCTATACAGGGTGTTCCTAAATTGGAGGTACAAACGAAAAGGGGAGATTCCTTGAATAGTGTTAGGAAGAAAAAGTCCCATAAACATGGGTCCTCAAACGTTTCGTTTTCAAGATACAGAGTGTTAAAGTTTCAAATTTTTTCAAGTTTTTTTCTCATAGTATCTGCACTTCACAAGATATTCAAATGAAATTTGGCATAGATATTACAATTAAGAGTTTACACCTTGTGACATGCCAATTTCGATTGCAAATCAACAGGATGATATTTTTCGGGAACACTGTCCACTGTTGTCCTTCAGAACTTTTTTTTGGTGAGCCACTGGTACTTTCAAAAATCGTAAAAAAAAGCTTTGTTGTTATAGCAAACTTTATGTTCTCTTGTAGTTTTGTCGTGTCTACTACCGATTTCGAGGAAAAAAAATTTGAATTATTAAACTAGCAATGATTCTTAAAGATTCGATAAACTGGTATAATCATCAAAAAAAAAAAAAAGAGTATTACTGCAAGAAACGTACAACTCAAAAATTAATCATAATAAAAAAAACTAAATAACAACAAAGGAATTGTTGAAAATGTCCTCCCCCAACCCTTATACAAGCTTCTGTTCTTCTTCTCATAGACGATCGAACTCTTTCAAACACTCCTGGAGTATTCCTAATTGTATCAAACGCGCCTATTATACGATTTCTCAGTTCGTCTACGGTATTCACTGGCGTTATGTACACTAGAAATTTCAGATGGCCCCATAGAAAGAAATCTAAACTATTTAAATCTGGGGATCTGGCGGGCCATGGCTGATGTCTACCTCGTCCAATCCACCTGTTTACATAATTTTCGTTCAAATACTCCCTAGCCAAAAGTGAAAAATGAGCAGGAGCACCGTCGTGCATGAACCACATTTCACGTCGCATCATAAGAGGTATATCATCCAATAACAAAGGCAAATCGTTCTCTAAAAAATGTCTGTATGATTGACCAGTAAGTAGCCCTGGCAAGAAGAAAGGACCAATCAAATAATCGCTAATATTACCACCCCACACATTTAATGAAAATTCCTCTTGAAAATAAGCTTCTGCAATTTCACGTGGATTCTCCTCAGCCCATATGTGTTCATTATGAAAATTTATGATTGAAGTCCTTGAGAAACAGGCTTCATCAGTGAATAGGATTTGGCAATCAAAATGAGGATTGTTCAATAGTCTGTTGAGGTACCACTGACAAAAAATAATTCTTGGATGACAATCTCGAGGCAAGAGCGCCTGCACCCTCTGAATGTGATAAGGATAGAGCAAAGAATCCCGCAAGATCCGCCAAACAACTTGATGACTTGTATTTAAGGTATAACTAATTTTTCTTGTACTGGTTCCTGGATGTTCTTCTATTTCGTTCAGCACTGCCTCTTCGAGTCGTGGTGTTCTCACACTTCGTGGTCTACCTGCATTAATATTTTTCGCAGAAAAAGATCCAGTTTCTGAAAGACGCCTGTGAATATTAGAGAACATCCGATGACCAGGCATCACTCTATTGGGATAGCGTGCCATGTAAAGACGCTTAGCTTCTCTTGAATTACCATTTGCAAGACCATACATGAAATGCATGTCAGCCATTTCGGAATTCGTAAAATTCGGCATGTTTTGATATTAAAATGCAACCATCTTTAATTTTCAAAACACAGGAGTTTAATTTGATGTGTCAAAACTAACAATAAATTTATTCATTCACCACAGCCTACTAGGTAGTTAACTAGATTTCTATGAAAATTCGGAATTTTCTGAGGATTTCAAGAGAATCATTCAATTTTTTTTTCTCGAAACCGGTAGTAGATACGACAAAACTACAAGAGAACATAAAGTTTGGTATAACAACAAAGCTTTTCTTTACAATTTTTGAAAGTACCAGTGGCTCACCAAAAAAAGTTCCGAAGGACAACAGTGGACAGTGTTCCCGGAAAAATATCACCCTGTAGATTTGCAATCGAAATTGGCATGTCACAAGATGTAAACTCTTAATTGTAATATCTATGCCAAATTTCATTTGAATATCTTGTGAAGTGCAGATACTATGAGAAAAAAACTTGAAAAAAATTGAAACTTTAACACTTTGTATCTTGAAAACGAAACGTTTGCGGACCCATGTTCATGGGACTTTTTCTTCCTAAAACTATTCAAGGAATCTCCCCTTTTCGATTGTACCTCCAATTTAGGAACACCCTGTATAATACCTACCAAATGTCATAAATTTAAAAAATATCAAAATACGTTGAGCGAGGCTGGCTAAATGCTTAATGCGAAGGCAACAAACCTACCATTGTTCGATAATTATTTAAAACTAATATATCCATAAATGAGTTAAAATCAACAGAATAATAAATTTAAAATTTCAAAGGAATTTTACCTGAAGAAAGTTAAAAATATGTTTTAATCTGCTGACTTGGGTCTTGACTTCCAATGAATATGAGCTTAAAATAAATTAGTTTCTGATTAAAACCGTCTCTACCCTTTCTATTTACCAAACAAACAAATAATATTTCAAATCATAAAAGAACGAAAAACAACCTTCAACTTCATCACCTCTCCCCGTTTCTAACAGTGCCCATGAACAACTTCCTTCTGCATGATGATTTTGTTCACACGAAAATAAACATCGTTCGCATTGTTAACAAACTAGACGTGTGTTTAACAATATTATTTTCACTTCCGACAGCTGATGAAGTCTTTTGTTTTGGACTCGTACAAATTCCCATAACTCCGACAATTTATTCTTGGTAGATAATTGGTAATGATTTACTGTTCATTTCTCAAATGTCACGGAGATTAACTAAGTCATTAGAAATATTAAGGCTTTTCGGAAATATTCGTACAGTGAAAAACTATTGATAAAATATGTTTGACGTTACAAGAATATTTCACGGGTGTTTAAAGGTAGAATTGAGTTCGTATACTCCATTGATTATATTAAAAAATGTCAGACAAGGTGTTACTGAAAAATGATGAACGCATTGTTTTATAAAATATGTGGAATGTGTAATTAGAAAAAAAAAATGTTCCAAACATCCACAAATTAATAGATCTTAATTTTTTTGATTAGTAAATAACCTAGCAAATTATAGTCGGCGGTTATATTTATTTTGTAGACTTGTGAAAATCCAATTTCCAAAAAAAATCATGTCACAGCGACTTTTGTCACTCTCATAAAACAGTACATTTTTAGGCATAAGGGTTGCAAGGGACCTAAGGGTTGAAAATATGTGAAAATGTAAAAAAAAACATTAGTAGCTTTCTGAAATTATTTCAATAGTGCCAATTACAAATATAAAATTATGAACCCTAAAAAGCTCCTAAAAATCATACACTAACGGAAATTAAGCCTAAGCTGATGTAACTGTTTCCGTTTGGTCCATTATTCTCGGGAATAAACTAACGCTTATTGTAAAGAAAAAAAAATGCAAAATGGCATAGGCGAAAAAGTAGCTGCAATTTTCATTAATTTGCTGTAAAACTTTTAAATTTTTTATATATATATAGGTCACCACCCACGTAGATGGAGGTTGAAAATTGAGTAAAATAAATGATGACATATATACTACCTAAGAACAATAGTATTCAGTGAAATAAAGTTAAAAAAATGAAGCTACAAAAATCTTGTGGAAGATTCAGTTTTTAAATATACGGTGTTTTCTAAAGTGTCATAAGTTGATAGGGACCAGTTTTAGGAAATCAGAAAGTCTAACCTAACAATATCCAGGACGTGAACGCCATACAGTTTTTAAACATATTTTCGAGAAGCCAATCGTTTAGTTGACGACCACTTACCAATTGTCCAGCTCTTTCGAGAAGCATTTGCCCTGCAAGACTGGATTAGTGTCAACAATATCAGAATTGAGCTGTTTAGAGTGGTCAGTAAATCTCGGTTGAAACTATATCTAGTATGTTTGGGACTAACTAGACCGCTTTAAAGGTAGAATGAGAAAAGTCTTCCACAATGACTGAAAACTGTCATTAGAGCAAGATTTGGCAACATCGGATATTAAAAAACTATTTTCATTGTTCTTAGATTTAGTTAATTAATTCCAGTCACTTAATATTTTTCTGTTTTTGGTGAAAATAAACGTTATTTTTGTAATATATTCTTCTGTTCAATTTTTACTTTTAAATGACCAAACAGAATTTAAAAAGTAATATAAATTGTTAGACATTATTTTCACAAAAATCGATAAATTCATTTAATAGCACTGAGTCAAAATTATGACGTGGTACTCAAAATTTTGTACTTGTATCTACTACGTTTGGAAATTCTAACCCGGAACAGTACTTCCACAATCTGAAAAGGAGCATTAACGATTAACAGTAACTTCCTTAATAAAAAGAGAAATTACGTTTTTTAAGTTCATTTTACTTGAATAAAGAAGATACAGTGTTCTGTAATTAATCTTACCCACATCAAAAAAATAAATATGAATACCTGAATAAATTATGAAGCAAAACCACAAATTGCGTTTAACTATTTTTCCAGTGAGTCATCGTTGCCATATACTTTTTTGTTCTTAATGTAAAACATAAAAGATCCTCATATGTAGTACCGTCACCGTACCATGTACGTTTTTTACCTGATGTAATTAATTGTTTCAACAGATTATGTCATTTGTTAACAAGTTTTATTGCCAATAAGCACGTGCTGTGAAAATTCACATTAATATTTAACGAGTCAGTCAAAAACGACATTCTTGTACTGCGGGGCATGTCACACTCGCATGTATACGTGACCCACCTATTTAGTGGGTATGCAGTGGCATGCTGGTATAACAATTGCCTCTCATTATGATTTTTTTGTAATTTGACATGTTCTTAGACAATCTAAGGTGTCTAAAAGTAATGTTTTGATATATTTTTATGTTATACAAGGACGGGATGATAATAATACAAGAGTTGGATGAAAGTTTAAGGGGTAAGATATAATACTAAAACTTTGTGCACATTTTATTTGATAGTAATTAACAATGAAAATCATAATCTGGTAAGGTTGGCAAGGGTGCAATATTACCACCATACTTTTCAAACGGTCAAAAAATTATGAATGTACAAAGCTGCTACCTGCCTTTTTTGTTTTAATTTACACATTTTATATAAGCAAAAAAGTCGAGAACAGATGCCCACCAGAACTCTAATGTTGTTTATTACAGTAAGAGAAAAATATGGGCAGTATTATTACATTGGCACCAACATTTCCTGAACATTATTCCCTTTGTTAATTAATTTTAAATAAAATGTGTACAAAGTTAGGGCACTGTATTTCATACTTTGCCTTCCAATTCGCTTAACAACGGTAGTCTCATCTGGGAAGAATTTTCTTACTTATATCATATTTTGAAAAATATTGCATTCGCGATTTAGGTTCTCGTCTATAAACAATATATTGTGTTGCATTCAATGGACAGCAAAACTTAAAACGATAACATAATAATTGCTTCTATAAGTTTTGGCTAACTTATGAATTTTATTCATTTGATATGTATCCTAGAAATCACAGGATAACGGCGTTACATATAGCCGATTTGGATTCTCTGTATGCATGAAAAATATAAATAATTCTTTGAAATTTAAGTTAGTTGAGTGAACCCCAACTGATAAAAGTTCTCATGTAGAAGGAATATATTGTCTTGCGTTCATTGGACTGTAAATTCAAAGAAAAGGCAATATCACGAATACTTAATGCCTGATGAAACATTACCCTTTAAAATATTTGGCATCAATTTAGAAAACCCTGTATAACATCATTTAGAATAGTAAATAGGTTAAATTATATTTAAGAATAATAGTAAAATGAGATTAGTTATAGGTACTAAAATTACCTTTAAAATGTGAAGTGGCCCAGTGCTGCATTTTGCAAACAAAAGTTATACTAGTTGAAGATATGTGATCGACAGAAACGAACTTATCGCCATTGTAGTAGCGTCAAAAATTTCCTCAACTTGACATTTGACAGTTGCATCGACCATAATATCATTTCATAATGTTTATAATGCTGTTTTCCAATTAACTTAATTTAAAAATTTTATTTTAATGAATGAGAAACAGTAATGTTATTTTTTTAAAGGTATTACCGCTGAAATACCGCGATAAAAATTTACAAGTGCCTCGTCTGCCTTTCTCTTACTAATCTTATACATCGAGATGAGAGTGAGATAAAGATATTCCTCTCTCATGCGCGTAGGAAGCATATTGTTACAATGTAAAAAACTTAGAACTAAACAACATATGTAAATAATTTCGAAAAGATTGTTGAGGAGGTCTTGAATTATTTTGTCTATTCAAAACCTCTCAAAACCTATTTCAAAACCTCGAAAACAACACTAAACGATTGACAACGACTCCAGACTCGGAGTTGAAACGTCTCCATACACAGATAAGTATTACACAATATACAATATATTACTTATATACAGGAATACTGGTTGATCATTTTATAGACATCTCTTTCTCTCAGAAAAACTGTGAGGAAGAATCTCTGTACAGACAACCAGTAATCCGGGCAATTTTACGAAATTGCCTTACTACACTTTGTTCTACATATACAATTTTTTAAATACTTATCTGTTACAGGAAAAAATTTGGAGGAGAGAAAACCCATGAATAGACAAAATAACATATGTAAAATCTATTTAGGCTATTTTGTTTAATATAGTTGAAATTTTAGATAAAAAATTTAAATTACAGCTTTGCAATTTTTAAGGTATATTATTTAATTCAAGAAAATTAGGAATTTCGGCGATTTCCAATTTTAAAAAATTTATAACAATTAATTGGTTGGAGATACGATGATGGGTGTGTGGACTGTTTTCATTTGAAATAATGTAAAGAATATAAAAAAAATTAATTAATTGCAAAAAATGCATTTTTTCTATGCTATATAGTTTTTCGTTGTTTAAACATTACCGTCAAAATATATTAAGTGTCATCTTACACTTTTATAATCAAGAAGACCTCCCGGACATTTAAAAAAAATTATGAATTAAAACAATTTTGCAAACGAATGCGCCGCTATGCTCTGGTCTAAATCAGCACGGTCAAACACATAAATGTTTTCAATTTTCAATAGACTATTAATGGTACTAGGTTGGCACGCTCCACAACCTGTATCAAAAATATTTTTCTACTTACAAATACTTTTCCTCTTTATGGGTTCTTACCTAGAACAAAAAATAGAAATTAAAGAGTGCAAATCTTCATTTATAACAGTATCTGAGAAGTAAACACAAATGTCTCAACTATATAAGTCAACAAAACAAACAATTTTTCACAAGTAATTTTCTTAATAGACACATTTTTGTTTGAAATCTCTAATCCTTTCATAAACCTTTCCGGAAAATAAACTAGCTACTGTACAATAACAAGGTACTGATAGAGGATACTCTGACATAATATAAGTCTACAATGAATATCAATATAATGTACATTACTCATGGTGTGCTACAGAATATACGAAAATTTTGGTGTGTTAATTAGGGAACATCCATAAATTACGTAAGACATTTTAGGGTGGGTGGGTCTGCTAATATCTTAGGAAATCTTACATGGGGTTAGGTTGGTGTTTGAAATGGATTTTACGTAAGATTATTTGAAATATCATTATTTCAGAGATTATGACTTTTATTTGACGAACTTTACTAAACAGAAATTTAAATTATATTTAATGAACATTTTCACATATAAATATAGTTATAACATTAACCATATTTTATTAATTAAATAATAACCAAATCCTTATTTATTATATGCATTTACTTACTTACACTAACGTCAAAACATTCTAAGGAATATCTTCAAAATGTTTAATGTGTGAACAAGATTAGTAGAAAAAATGTAATGGTATAATTTTACGAAAACTCTGGTAGTTAGTTTTCTTGGTAAATTAAATGTATTATGCATATTAAATTGAGACAAACTAATCGCTGACAAAAAAAGTTGTGTCACAATGTGAGCCCTTAATTTTAATTTAAGAGGTCTTTCATCGCGAATTTCGCTTTTTTAGAAGATTGGTTACAAAATTCCAAAGCTAAAAAATCGTAAAAACAGATCAATTTTTGTAGGGAATTTAATTTCCTTCAGATATATTGTTTAGAAGTAAAAAATCTAAATTCGCGATGATAGGCCCATTAATATTAAAATTAAGGGCTCAAAATTTGACATTAACTTTTTTTGTCATCCTAAATAATATTTTTGGTTCACAATCAAAAAAGAAGTCGATTTTTTTGGCACAGTTTAATGTATACATATTTAGTGTTGTTCCAATTTAAAAATGCTTACTGCATTAATATTATAACATAGAGACTTTATTTTATAGATTATAATAGATATATCCTTAAAATGAACAATTATGAAAAAAACTAATATCTTAGTTAGTAGTTAGTAAATTTAATCTTAAAACGAGGTAATCCTAACTTCTATGGGTTCAAAAGTCAGATCGACTACTTTTAATGTAAGAGCCTAATAAATTAATAGTCTTCTAGGCAGGCGGATACGAGTTCAATGCAAAAATAATTGAAGGACAGGGGTAAGGTGGCCAAAACGTCGTCATGCGTGATCAGGCGCATAAATTCAATAAAATTGTAATAATTTATTTTTTGTCCTAATACCTGCATATGTTTTTCGCGTGTAACTGAATTTCTACAGGGTAATTCAAGAATGTTGCACGAAAAGAGTTTTTAATGGTACACTCAGTATATTTCTATAGTAATAAAACGCTTTGATGGATCTAACTTTAATACTGAACAAGATGTAACTAAGAGTGCTCGGTAAACAGAATGCAAGGAAAACGTCTAATACGATGAAACGAATAACAATTGCAAATTAAATAAATATTTAACAAATAAAACTACACAATTTTTTCATCTAGACCAAACTTAACAACTTATGAACACATTCTTCTTGTTTATTGACAATGAAACAGCAAAAATCGATGTTATTTTATTTTTTACCGTTTTTTACGAAGGCATGTATTATAACAGGGTGATTCTAAAACTTGCACGATTTTTTAATAAAGAAATCAGTATATTTTTACAGATTTGGAGAGGAAGTGGTCTCAGGAATACACTAATAACTAGCTAGTTACGGGGATATATTTAACAATAAAGGAGATATATACGAGTGGTCAGTAATCAGAAGCAAGGAAAAAGTCAATTTTTTTGCTGTTTTAGCACAATGTCAATAAAATTTTAGAAATTGTTTGTTTGCAACATTTCGTCCTGGTCAAGATTCAACTTATTCCATGTACATCATCGACTACATGATTATGATGACACATAGATTTTAGTTCAGATCTTACACCCCCTCGATTTTTGTTGTGCGATTATTTATAACGAAAAGTCTATATAACCGGACCGCGAATTTAACAAGGGGTTAAAATATCGAATACGTGACGAATGGGCAGAATTAGTCCAGAAAGAAAAATCGATCTGTCGGGGTTTGAACTAAAAATAAATTCTTATTTTTATTTCGATTTTCAACTTATTGTTTTATTGAATTTCTTTACCGACTCACTGTATACAATGTATCCCAGATAAAAGCAACTACATGGGGATTTCCGAAACGGAAATACAGGTTTGCTTAAATGAGAAAAAACTTGCGCTACTGCAAGCCCAATCAAATGCCGTATCGAAATTAAAAATATCTACAGGGGTTTTCAAAATATTAAGAAAAAAAAATTGTGGTTTTCGAAAAATATATTCGCCATCTTGTAAGCAAATTTGATGAAATTCGGTAATTTTGTGTTGGCGACTATGGCCAATTGATTGACAACAACGATTTTTTTCTAGGTTTTCTAGATTTTTTACAACCATACCTAGCTTTGTTATTTTTATAGCCTACATTGGATTTATACATCATTGAATAAGCACATAAAAATATCTTTTCAACAATCTATAACAAGATTATCTTTGCATGACAGGAAATATAAATTATTAAAAAAAAAGTTTTCAGCTAGTTGGCTGTGAAATAAAATGCCGTTTTTGTCGTCATAGTTATGTATCTCTATGTCAAAACTTAATTTATTATTTTCTTCTAACTGTTAAGAATTTAATATATTTCAAAATAAATGTGATATTTTTTAATAAACCTAGTTAGTAGCGCATTTTTTCAATTAAATTAAACGTGGAAAGGTATTCAAATTGGGAAAAAGTGGATAGATATGATTGTTTCATTTTGTATATGTAGGTACTTTCAGCATTATGGCGG
Organism: Octodonta nipae; assembly: GCA_034190945.1. Taxonomy (NCBI): domain Eukaryota; kingdom Metazoa; phylum Arthropoda; class Insecta; order Coleoptera; family Chrysomelidae; genus Octodonta; species Octodonta nipae. The sequence continues at coordinate 92,498,963 of CM067220.1, read as the reverse complement.
AAGACCTCAACCAGGTTTGTCGATTTTCAGAATGCTCAGAAATAATTAACTTGTCTATGGTTCCTTTAAAAAACCCACCTAATCGAAATAGAAAGTGAACTGAAAATATTAAAAATTTGTTTTATCGACAACCCTCGTACCTCTCTTCGTTAAAAGGAAAAATAATATTGAAGTGGCTAAATACAGCACCTGATTGGATTTGGGATAGCGCAACTTTTTTGTCATTTAAGTCACCCTGTATCTCTTACCGTTTCGGAAATCCCCATGTAGTTGCTTTTATCTGGGACACATGGTATACATACACACATAATACGTAATCAATCTTCAGCCATTTTATCTTCGTGTTGAAGTTCCATTCACATAATTGTTATGTTACCATTGTCTATTAAGTTTCTTGGATAGTGATTCACAAAATATAGTGCAGTGTAAGGTATAATTTTTTCTATGAATTTAGAGCACGCCATTCTCTTAAATGCAGTTATTTCTTATTACAAACCGTTCATTCCTCAAAATCATACTTATTAATGTGTAATTCAATTCCGTTTCCAACATTCCAAATAATTAAGATCTATTACAAAAGAGTTATTTATGTGTCACAAACTTTCTTGTTCGTTCAACCTTGATATTATAACAATTTAATTATATCTGTACCATTTAATAAGAGTAAGAGTGCCAGCCGCCTTTGCTTTTAACTTCGATGGTTGTCTTTGTTGTTTATTCAACTTCTATATACAAGATTTCTCAACACAACACGCTTACTGATAATATCTCGCGATACCGACAGAGTTTGTTGCTTTAAATTTTAAAGCGCGACTGCGGTAAATGCAAGAGGTTAAGAACATTTTTGAAGGCAGCATTTCTGTTTTCTTGTTGGTGTCAATACTGGGAGACACTTCGTCACGGCTTGGCACGGGTAAACGAATTTAAGTTGCGTTATAGGATGTTACTATTGTACACTGGAACTACGATACGGATGGCAGTGAAACGTGGCAAATGTAAAAAACAGTAGTGTAAACATAACAGGTTGGTTATAGGTTCAACAGGAACATAGTATGTAAAAATGCGAGCAGAACCAAAAAAAAAACAAACGATGAAATCATTAATCAAACAGATGAAATTAGTTCCTATATCACAAATATTTCAACGTAATTTTTAATTTAAAACCGTTGTCGTATCGTCACAATAGCTTTTATAAAAATCGAAATTCATTTTAAGTCGCTAAAAAATTAAAAAAACTTCTAAGTTAATCATTCCAATAAAAACATTGCGAATATGAAGTAAAAACGGCTGAATATATAAAAAAAAACATCAAAAGTAGTCCGGAAAATTCGATTCATGTAAAAAAATGAGAAGACGCGAGATGTAATACCGACATCTAGGATTTTCGAGAGAATTAGCACACAGAGGTTCCGAATTTGGAGCCGTTCCGTGTAATTGCTGTTCTCCCTTAGCTCCTAGGACAGAATGTCACGATAAAATTTTCAGGTTACTTCACCTGTCAGAGATATTGAATACTCTCTTCGAGGTGTCATTCCTTTGTACGCAAGACAATATATATTATATATAACATATATTGTCTCTAGTCAGGGAACCTTCAGTTGCGCTTCCCACAATTCTCTCGAAAATCCTAGATGTCGGTTTAACATCTCACGTCTTCAAATTTAACGAAATGTATTAAATACATAAAGAAGTGTTCGAGAGGACATTCAATTGTGGGAAGCGCAACTGATGAAGGTTCCCTGACCAGAAACAATATATGTTATATATAATATATATTGTCTTGCGTACAAAGGAATGACACCTCGAAGAGAGTATTCAATATCTTTGACAGGTGAAGTAACCTGAAAATTTTATCGTGACATTCTGTCCTAGGAGTTAAGAGAGAACAGCTATTACACGGAACGGCTCCAGATTCGGAACCTCTGTGTGCTAATTCTCTCGAAAATCCTAGATGTCGGTCTTACATCTCGCGTCTTCAAATTTAACGAAATGTATCAAATACATAAAGAAGTGTTCGAGAGGACATTCAATTGTGGGAAGCGCAACTGATGAAGGTTCCCTGACCAGAAACAATATATGTTATATATAATATATAGTCTTGCGTACAAAGGAATGACAGACACCTCGAAGAGAGTATAAAAAATGAGGTTATAGAGTAAATTGAGCAGTTAGAAATTCTAGCTTAAATGTTTACTAGACATGACATAAAATTACTATTTGACACATTTAATACCCAATAGTTCAACAAAAAGTAATTTTCTGTTAAATATTAAACGGGTTAATTAAATTTTATAAACTTGTTGTAATTAATGCAAACAAAAGCAAGACCAGCACCTGGCAAACTTTCATAGTAGGCTTCGCAGCATATTCGGCTGCGTTGCTGCCCTCACTTCTCTAAAGTTGTTTTTAGAAACAAATTTCTTTCTTATCAATCTCCTTCTTTGGCTTTATAACTGTTGTAGTGGTTGTATTTTGCCCATCTTGGTATGCATTTTTTAAGACGTGTTTGTTAGAATAGAAGCTTTCCCTTTTCTTTGGATAGTTCTGACCACCTTTCTTGGACCTGCCACTTTTATGGTCGAACAATTTCTGGGGGAAATTATTGCGTTCAAACTATTCATTTTCTTTCTTTCGGGTTCACGTTGCATGGTGGAGGTAGATGGCGCAGAATCAAGTTCAGTGGCGTGCATTCACAATTTGATAGACTTTCAAAATTTGTTTTAATAAAAATTTTTTTTATAACCATCAACTACAAATTGCTCTCTTGTACACAGACACATGTCTTATGCATTCCAGCCTCCATATAGTTGATAACTGATCATCATCATTCTGGGTTTTTTTGTAAAATAACTGTGTATTGACTGAGTACCAGTATTGCCCTCTTTTGGAATGGTTCACATGGTCCCTCTTTCTGCCTGGCCCATTTCTAGTTACTTGACAAAAAGTATAAGCTGATTGATATGAGGATAATGTAAACCAACCTGAAGAGGGCATATGTGACCAAAACATCATTTAACCTATGCTACCAGGAGGATTCATTTGTCAACTAGGGATGAAAACCAAGTAAAAAAATGTAAAATGTTTAGCAGAAAAAATTGTGACTTCATAAGTGCTAATGCTGTACTTTTAGAATGAAATTGAAAAAGGTCAAAAACATGGCCAAAATGGCATCATTAAAACATATGAAATAAACACAATCTTATTATTTCTTTCTCTTGAAAACCCTAGATGTCGGTCTTACATCTCGCGTCTTCAAACTTATTATTTGTAACGACCTAAAATGAAGCTTGTTCTGCAATATCGTTTTCCAGCGCGATAGATTCAGGATATGGATGGTCGGCTGAAAACTAATCGGTAATTCGTAATATTCATACTTGTCAGAGCAAATGGGAGTGAATTTTGAATATATCATAAATTGTTAGTTTTTCCTGGGCTATTTTTTTAGGGTGAGAATACTGAGACGTTCAAAGGCTGCAGCTTGTGGCTGCAATAATATCGTTAGCCAAAAGTAGTGTCTCCACGTCTCCAAATTGCATTGCAACGTGAGTACCTCGTTTTCTAGAAGTCTTGGCGCTGACGTTACGCTAACTTGGTAGCTCTAATATTATTTAACTTCTATATAGTGAATACTTCTGTATCGTTTTAGGCAATACTTCAGGTAAACAAACTCCAGATGCTCTAAGCATTAAATGATGTTGCGCTACTAAGGCTGGTGAGCTTTGTTTATACTGTTGTAATCTATTACTTATTATTTATGGTATCTAGAAAACTAACAAATTAAAAAGTTGTTGCTAATTTTTACATTAGCCTCAGTTAATATTACTGTTTCATACCTATATGAAAATATTAATAGATTACATAAATTTTAAATTTTTGATGTCATTTCTTGAAACTAATTTTACAAACAAATAAACTGAAATTTTATTGGCTATAAAATATAATTTAAACCCATTTAAACTGATGCCACCCCTGTAAATTCATTATTAGTTGATCGATTTTGGTGAGTTTTTTTTTAATTATAGGATATATATGTCTATTTTATGGAAAGATATGGATGTTCAAATCTGAAAGGAAAGGTCTACTACTTTGAATTTTCTCATCTAAAATTTTAAAAAGTAGGCTGGGGATTAATATATTGAAAAATTGTAAAAACCGTTGCATTCTCAGTAATTTAAAAGGCCGGTGTACCAAATTTAAAACGTTATATAATAACGGAGTTCCAAAGCAATTTGTCTTTTTAAAATTGCGTCATTATTTAAAGAAAGAAAACTGTTGAAATAGAATTAAAAGTAGGTCGATGCAAATATTTCAGCATATGTTAGCTTTTTGTAAATTAGGTATATATCACTAAAAATATATAATTTAAAGTTTTCATAGACCTGAAATAAATAGAAATTTCGAAATTTTTTAATGGACGCTGAAGTAGTGCAGCCGTAACGTTGCAGACTGTGAAGCTGAAGGATGTGAGTTCGAACCCGAGGAGTGATAATTATTTTTTCTTAATTCTTTGTTTATTTGAATAAATAATTAAATGGTGAAATTATTAAATTATTTATCCATTATAACATGAATTAAATCAAATATTTCCAATTGAGTTTTCACTATCATGAGAAAAAACTTTAAAATTTACATTTTCATTCTACACTAATTACTAATTAACACGTTTTTACAAACTTTGGCAACAACTCATTTTAAATGGCTGAAAATACAATGCTTGGGTCAGGTGATGAATAAAATAATCTCTATCGTAATTATTAAAAAAATTGAAACTGTATAATTTAAACATTCAAATTTCTACATATAACAGACTTACATATACCTGTGCCTTATAATTAAAAAAAATCGCATCAAAATCAGCTAACTAATAAAGATTTCACAGGGGTAGCACTAGTCGAAATAGGTCCCCCTGTCTACTAATATAATAAAACTGGAGTTTATTGCGCTAATCTCTGAAACCACAAGTCGGATTCGAAAATTCTTTAACATTTGATAGTCTATTTATCAAGGAAGGTAATTAGCTAACTAACATAGTACATGGGTGGCACTATGATAGAGTTATCTGCAATGTGTTAGTGATCGTGTAACTTCTAAACGACTTGACCGACTGAGGTCATATTCACACAATACATTTATTTAGTGGAGATGATGCTTTATAACTATGCTAGGATCCGATAGATGGCGCTGTACCGATGGCACTGATCGTATAACTTTTGAACGGCTTGCTGTGCGGATCTCACAGTTCATGTAACTTTTGAACCGCTTGACCGAAAGAGGTTATTCACACAATATGTTAGTTTTGTAGAGAGAGAGGGCAGAATAACATCTGCTGGGTACAGGTTTCTACTGGGCAAGGCTGAACAATGATTCCGGGTTCCGGGCAAAGAATTGAATAACTTTTACCCAGGGGAAAACAATAGGTTTGCTCCTACCCAATGCAAAACAGTACATGTGACGGTCACCGTCATGCTCATTCAAGAAAACCTGTTCCAACCAAGCTGTGCTGGTTCAGTAAACGATGCATCACTGTGTTCCAACCAAATGATGTAGGTACCGTTTCTTGCATCGTCATTTCAATCCTTGGTGACGAGCAAGAATCGTTTGGTTATTCTTATTGATCATGCGCAGTAGAAACTGTCAATAAATTAAGGTTATGGAATGCAGGTCGCAGAGTTTAGACCACAAACTTGTCAGAAAACCGTTCCAACTAATATTTTTTTGTGCTATACAATGTTAGTTAGTACGTTGAACGGTGCTAAACTCGCAGTTGCGCACAAATTCGATGCAGGCGATTTCATGACAGTTTCATGACGGTACGGAAACTGCAGGTAGGAACAAACCAAATGTCTACCGGGCCAAGGGTAGAAGAATGGCTGCCGGGCCAAGAGCAGAACAACATCTGACAGGACTGCTTGGTCATTTATATTTTATTTATTTAATACACAATTTGTTTAACCTATATTAATTAAATATATTTTTTGAAAATTAAAGCAATAGAAGTTCGCATGATGTCACAAAAAGCACAAATAAGACTGTAATGAAACAGGAATAAGAAACAGTTTTTTGACATTTAGTAAAGATAATCGATTTATGATCGTGTTGAATGTCTTTTGTTCTAAATTGTTGTATTACAAACAATTGAATAGAAAACGCACCAATTCACTTACGGTTGAATACCTCGTTTCCATATCAGAATCTAATCTGCTACAGGTTAGACGTTTAAAAGCATTTATCTTGTTTAATAGACACAACACAATCAAAATTCTTTTTTCAAACAATGAATCATAGCTATGTTGTAATTCCGGCGCCATATCGACACCTATAGCCTCAAGCACAAAAGAAAAGTAGAACGACCCCATAAATTGATACTTGGAAACGCGATATATTATCATTAAAAGCTTATTTTAACAACGAAATAAGCTTTTAGTATTTCCGCTTGTTTAGATTTCATTACGAAATTCCCCGTCTTTAGATGTTACATAATCTGCAAAATCATGCATAATGCTTTTCCGAAGAATTTGCAGAACGACGAAGAACCATCGCTAGAATCCATCAGGACAAATGAAGATCAAGGTTGACTTGTTAAAACATTTCTCGAGACTGAGTAATCTAATTGGTCGCGGACAAGAAAACAAGGAAAGGAAGTAGCAGGTATGCGCTGAAAGTCATGCTTATTTAGTCATACAAAGAAAATCTTAAACATGTTTCGTTGTAGAAGGTGGAATTCGAAAGCTACAACAAACTTCAAGGTCGAAAGATATACACATTTAAAAAAATCCCAACAGGAGATTTCGAATAAAAAGTGATATTTAATTATTTATTATTATTAGATTTTAACATGATAATTTTAAGCATTTGTAAATGCAGTAAGACTTTAATAATTGAAAGGTGCAAAATTTAGTTAAATTATAGTAAACATTTTCGAAATGCCTGGTTGGAGTAACTAAAATGATATATTTTGGTTATGCGTGTTTAGGATTATTGTTACAATAGATTCCATTTTATTTTCTTTCGGAGAATTGTTACTGTGAAACACAACTGCTAAACTTAAGTTGGATTATTTGAAATCGAAAGTGAAAATTACATATTCTGCATACATATGCATTTTAGAAACGTTATATCTGTGTTGTATCGAAAATATCGAAATATTTTGTTTCAATCATTTCTCTTTGTTCTTTGACTAAATAGTTTGAAGTTTTTCTTAGTATTGCATTTCTAATCTAGGAAATTACAGGGTAACATCATTACACTAGCATGACACCCGACTTGGGAGTCTCTACTAGTGCGTTACAATGAAACTTCCAGATGTCATTATTCATTTCGCCTTTAAATATCTCATCATACCTACATAAACCAATTTTCGATAATTCACTCTCTTAATGGTAGCGCAATTGACGATTTCCAACTAAAAACGATATTTCCTCTTGCGTTCAAAAGTATAGAAATGCTAATAATATTATTATGACATAATATTATTAAATTTTAGAATTAAGACCGATGTAAACAACATAATAGAGAAAATTTGCGGACTATCATCTATCATACCGAATTACCAACATTTTATTATTTTATCAAGATTTTTTATTTAAAGAAGCTATTTCGCCATGTTGCAAATTTCATATTTTTCTCAGTTTCGTACCAATCTCAAGTAGAATTACAATTGAAAATTACTTCACAGTTTTTGTATAAGAAGTCGAGGATAAAAATTTTAGGATTAATTATCTTCAATGCATTTTGTTTATTAAACATTTTATGAAAAAATTATACACATAACAATAATAGTGACTTTTATTATAATAATTTGGTTAAGTGTTTCGTACCACCTTTGAGATTTGTTATAATGTGGGTAAATCATATTATACATTTTTCTAATTTTTCAGTTTCAGACAAGCAACGAACTATATTTTCCTTATATCATATCATATATCATATATCTTTTAAATTAAGCGTTTTAAATTTATAAAAAAATATACACTTTTATTTTTCACAACCCGCCATTTCATTTGATCAGCTACAAGATGTGCTTAATTTTTATAAAAATACCTTTTAATTTTGTAATGTGGACGACAACATTAATATTAGGATTTTCCCTTTATATTACCAATAAACTTTCAGTGAAGCCCTCTATAAACTATTGTCTGAATGTTAGGCACTGCTGTTTTGGCAAACAAAGTGGGGAATGAGTCAAATTTTAAATAATAAATAATTAAATATTTTAAACAAATTGTTTTAAGAATAGAAATAAAGTAAATTTGCATTTTTTATGAAGATTCCATTCATTTGATATAGATTTTCCAATAATGTTTATAAATTAATGTTAAAATTTGTGTTTTACTTTTTAGTAAGGCTCTATATTATCAATTTTTGTTCCAAAGTTTAAGCTCTTAGTTCGAAGATATGGGAGGAGATGGGTCGAATTTGTATATTTGTTAAATAACTTTTTAACAAATTATTTAAAAAATGTGAAAAATTTACTTGTATTCCACATAATAAGATCTTTCATTCGATATATTACATGATACGTTTGAATATTTCTTTATTTCTCACTTAATTCTGTAATTTGGCCCCCAATTAATATTAGAGGTTTATCCTTATTTTTTTTGTAAAGTTCGAGTCATGCTCTATATTTTATATTTTGTCTCAAAAGTTTAGGTCCTATAGTCTCGGAGATAAAGGGGGAAAGGGTCGATTTTTTTATATTTTTGTTAATATCATTTACACAAATTACTTTAAAAATTTAAAAATAAAATATATTTGTTTTCCTCGTAATGAGCCTTTTTATTTGATATATTATATGATGCACTTGGAAAACGTTTAATTTTTTATTTTTCGTTTATTTCTGTAATTTGCCCCCAATATTAGTAGTAGGGTTTCCTCCTTTTTTTCTGTTCAAGTGAGGCCCTAAACCACTACTTAGGCAAAATTTTAGGTCTTATAGTTTTGGAAATTAAGGGTAGGAGGGGAGTGGGGGGGGATGCGTAGTTATTTTAGATTATTGTTAATATCTTTTAAACAATTTATTTTAAACATGTCAAAAAAATATGTTTGTATTCCCCATAATGAGCCGTTTCATTAGATATATTACAAGATTGATTTGAGAAAAAGTCGTTTTTATTTTCTGTTTAATATAATTTACCCCCTAAAATTAATATTAGGAGTTTTCCCTTATTTTTCCTATAAACTTTGCGCAACGGCCTATATTCCCTATTTTTTCAAAATTTTAGGCTTAATAGTTTCGGAAATAAGGGGAGGGAGACATACTAAAATCAGAATTTCGTCATTTACGACAGGTACACCTAATCGAGTCACCAAACTCTACTCTGATACCAAATTTCAAGCTTTTTCGTCCAATAGTTTCCAAGAAAATTGGCCAATATGTGATAGAAGGGCAAATCAGGAGTGATTATAGGGGTTTCATTATATTGGATGTAGAGAACCCTAAAAATGGTTGACATCGATTAAACAAAAATAGAAAATACTACAAAAATTGCTCAAAATTAGAATCTAATTGCCTGCACTACGACCAACGAATGCTCTAAAGTATTTGATGAATAATTTATAATTTTTAGTAAATGTAGGAGTATTTTAAAAACGTTGGTGTAATATATCCAAAAAGAAGAAGAAATCAAAACATTAAACTCGATTTAAGTCTTCTCTAACAAGCTACGAAGGCGTTCACTAAGATTTGGAGGTCATTTAAAAAAATCTATATCTAAATTAGCGCCATAATTTGCTGATAATTTGTTAGGCTAAAATTAATTTTGTAGGTCTTAACAACTCCGAGAAATAATGGCCTGTTTCAGCTTAAATTTACAAAGTTTAAACCTGTTCTCCAGCTCATGGTTTCTCGGAGTTGTTCAAAATTCCAAAATTGCTGTTTGCTTCATTAATTAGAAAAAAAACGGGCTACAAAATTTGCCGCTATGAGTTTTCTCTAAAAAGTTGTGACCTCTGTAGCTGAATGTTAAGCAACACAGTCCATTGCTTTCTGGAATCGACAAGAGATATCAAATTATTTTAGCGTAACAAGTTAGCAACAAAATAACAAATTTTGACACTAAAATGAGGTCATCATCATATCTAATTCGTACACCTATTTCTAGGTATTTGTAGAGGAATATATAATAATAGGAAAATATCTGACCCTTAAATCTTGGAGATGACTCTACAGGCTCAATTAAATTCAGTCGTATGATTCTTGCTTTGAGGGTTTGATTTTCATAAATATATAAATTATGCAAGTTATCCATAGGAACTGTGGATTAATCTGAAACTAATATTAAACCAGGAGGTTATTTTGATTAATCATTTCAGTGAAGAAAATTGTAGTCAGTCGCGCCTAAACTTTACCTATTACTTTTTGTACGTGGAACAGATGAGGGAGTTACCCATTAAGCATGTTAAGTACTCTATGCACATTTAGACACCTGATATTCTCATTATGGCGTCCAAATACTAACTGTACGATCTACATATACAGAAACAGGTGCATGGAGCATTTTCTTCACGTTCAAATGGACGTAGTGATCTAAAAACTCCAGCATGGTTGCCCATATCGGAAACAAAACTTAAATAAAATCCCCGTCTATTTTAATATTCAAACACAATTGTACTAATAATTTATTACCAGTATCTTGTAACCGTTGATCGACATCTTAGAAACTCTTTGAATTAGGCTATTGGGGAACTTATAAGCTTCAAAAGCCTCAAACCTGGCCAATTGGTACATTAAGCCCAAATCTGTATACTCCAGAAGCAAACATATTTTCGTTTTTACAACAAATTTTAACTTATATTTCTTCTTATCTTATAATAAACACCAGTCAGATGTTTTTCAAAGCACCTTGATTATTGTGTGTTATACAAATTCGTTGGATATTTTCTTTAACTAAAGTGTTGGGGAAACAAAAAATAAACTACAAATAATTATAAATCATAGACACGAAATAGAAGCATAACGATCAAATGATTTGGCGAGAGTTATGTTATGATGCTAGGGGGTGTATTAGTCAAGGAGATGTTCTTTTTGAGCAATTCTTTTTTATGTTTTGTCACCATTTTCATTTATCTATTCAATCATATAATAATTTATATTTAAAAAAGAACCGACTTCAGCTGACTTAAAATAAAAACCGTTTAGAAACCGTGTGCAATCAATCACTAGTTTCAGACATGTGTTCTTTTTTATCCGATTTTTAAGGTACAATTACGTTACATTTGAAAATTTTAGTGTATTCTTATCTCTCTCTCTCTCTCTCTTTTTCTCCCTCTCTAATTTGTATTCTTTGTCTATATTTTCCAAATATATTTTAACTTTTTTATTTGTTTATTATTTGGACCACTTTCTATAAGTGTACCTCTAATTCACTCTATATTGCATCCACACTGTATATGCTTCTGTATATTCTTCACCCCTATATAACTTATTGGTCTATCATTTTCTGAATCACCGTGTACAACTATAATTCAACTCAAGACAATATCACAACGGTCCTGATATCTTTAATTCTACCCTGTATAAGTATAAATCCCCTCCACACTATTGATTCTTTCTATTTTTCTATTGTTTAAATTATTCCTGTATACCAATGATTTTACTTCGCCACATATGGCTAGTATTCCATTTATGCAATTGCTCATGGTCTACCCTATATAACAAAATTCACCTTTTTGAACCACATTTTATGACTATAATTTTACTCTACCATTTACTTCCAATCACCCGGTATATGCCACTGCTTCTAAATTTTTTTTTAACCCATGTCTATGAATATACTCCATCCTAAGTCCTATTTTTCAAATATCCTAACTGCTTATGCTTATATAACAAATTGTTGATACACCCTGAATAATAATAATTTTACTCCACCCTTACTTCAAACACCTTGAATAAGCAACTACTTATGTTCTAAAGCAGATAAATTTTTTAAACCGCCCTGTATAACTGTAATTCTACTCCACCTTATATTTCAACCATCCTGTATATTCCCTGTATATTCAACTGCTTTGAATAACTATAATTATTCTCCGTCCTATAACGCAAATATCCACTCTGTATAACTCTAGTTTTGCTCCACTCTTATTTCAACCACCTTGTATGCGCATCTACTTATATGCCACCCAATACAATATTTTTAGAACCACCCTGTAGAACTAATTCAATTCCAACTTATATTTCAACCAACCTATGTATACAACCTAATATCACATGCACGCACGCACACACCTACAACCGTATACCATATAGAAGAGTTCGCCGACGTATCTAACAAATTTTCGTTTCGATAAACTAACGGATTATTTTCTGCCATTTCCCCCGAATATAAGCCCCCTAACTTAACTCTAACAGAAACTGCAGAAAAAATTATTTATTTATTTTACTGTTCAAACAGGTTTACACCCAACTACAGAACAGGACAAAAAGCAACTTAAGAGTAACAATAAGTAAATTAAAAATAACAGTTATAATCTAAGTTTACAACAAATACCTATCAACGATATTCAATAATTCAGAACATGTACACAAGCTAAAAGTAAAAATTGTATCTTAGAATTGAGAAAAAAGACAGTTCAGACACTTATATAATAAATAAGATGAATAGACTACTTCAGTTATCTAAAAAGCAGGTCTTTATGGCTGAAATAGTACAATTAAAGATGTCAAGCTGGTAATTCACCTCATTACACTTCGAACACATTTTATAAAGTGGAGAACGTTTTAGAATATTAGTACGGGAAGTGGGAAGGTAAAACGTGTGATTTGTCCTAGATATGATTCTAGGCACAAAAATATTTAGTTTTTGCAGAAAAATTGAGTCATTAAGTTTATTGTTGATGAGTTTAAACAGAAAAATTAGTGAATGACTGTCTCTCCGATGGCTCAGTCTATCTATTTTATGTCGGGTACGAAGTTCAGTGTTTGTGATATCAATTCGCGGATAAGCATGATCTATTCTATATGACAGGAGTTTTAAAAACCGTCTTTGAATTAACTCTAATTTTTGTATGTGAATCATGTAAAATGGACTCCAAATTATATCAGCATATTCAATTTTAGACCTGACAAAAGCAAAATACAACATTTTTAATGTCTCTTGTTGCACCAAGTAACTCTCGGGAGTTACTGGCAACAAAGCCGTACATCTTGTTGGCAGCAGAGAAAACGGAATCGATATGAGCAACAAAGGAAAGCCTACAGTCAAATGTAACACCCAGGTCAGTTAAAGTGGGCGGTCGCTCAAGAATAGAATTATTAATTTTATATTGAAAGTCGATAGTATGTTTCTTTAATGTGTACGACATTACTTTACACTTACTTGTATTGAGAGATAAATTATTATTTTGGCACCAAATTTCAATCAGTTTCAGATTTTGAGAAAGTTTCTCGCAGTCGGAGATACTATTGATTTTACAGTAAATCTTCAAGTCATCAGCATATAATAAGCAATTTACATCTAACTTATTAACAATATCATTAATGAAGATATTAAATAAAAGAGGCCCCAAGTTACTGCCCTGGGGGACACCTGAAGTGGCCACGTATTCGACCGACTTAAACCCATTAAAGACTACCGACTGTTTCCTATCACTCAGATACGACGAAAAAAGTTTAATCAATGAATTTGATAGAACAAACTGAGCTAGTTTAGATAATAGAATTCCATGATCGAGTCGGTCAAATACCTTCGAAAAGTCCGTGTATACTACATCACACTATACCCGATCGTCTATACATTCAGCCAGAAATTGAGTCATGTTGACAAGGTTTGTGATAGTTGAGCGTCCTTTCATAAATCCATGTTGATAACACGTAATAATATTGCTAAGTTGAGAGTACATTCTATTATAAAGTAATGTTTCAAACACTTTACTGAAGTTACACAATATTGAAATTGGACGAAAGTTGCATATGTCAAATTTGTCTCCCTTTTTAAAAACTGGAATAATTTTAGAAGTTTTCCAAATAGCAGGTATAGTAGAATATTTAAGGCAAATATTAAGTACGGTAGTTAATGGTGAAGCAAGAATTGTTGCGCAATCTTTTAAAATAAAGGCTGGAATGAAATCAGGACCCATCGTCATTTTATTTTTAACCTGCTTGAGTACAGACAAGACCTCATCTTCCCGAAAACCTGATATGGTGAGGTGTTGTGCATTAGTAATCACGTGATCAAATGTGACCATCTGCGAGCTAACGGAAAAAGATTGGGCAAAGAATTCGGCAAAACCGTTGAGTATATCAGCAGGATTATGAAGCACTTGACCGTTATACGACATTCGATTCGATATCGCAGTACAACCTTGTTTACTATTTATAAAAACCCAGAATTTCTTAGGATCCCCCTTCATATTTGCTTCAACCGATCTCACATAATTTTTGTAGGACTGACTAATGTCAGATTTTATTATTGCTCTTAAGCGTTTAAGTTTGTCACCAGCAGACGGGTCATTATTTTGCTTAAATTAGAGATTAAACTTTGACTTTAGTCGCAATTGTTCAATGATACCGGGAGTAAACCAGGGTGGATATTTCCTTTTAAAGATTTTGGTCTGCTTTGGAACATACGCCTCAAATACAGAGTAGAGTTTACCGTAGAAATATGAACAAGCATCCTCAGGACGGTCAAATGCTTCAAGGAAAGTCCAATCAATATCAGTAAGACGTTGATACAGTAAAGGAAAGTTGGCCTTTCGAAAATTAAATTCGTTACATGAGGATGTGGGAAAATTTCTCTTTAAGTTGCGAATGAAGTTTAATTTACAAACAATATTTAATGCCGGATGATGTCTATCCTCAGTAACCAAAATTTCTAGAGACTGACCTACCTGGCAACTGTTATTGTACAAAACTAAGTCAAGCATCTTACCGAAATCGTTAAATATAGAGTTTTGTTGAGTAAGGTTAAAAATGGGAAGGAAATCATTCAATTGTAAGACCTGTATATTATCAGTATTATTTCTCAAAGAATCAGCGTAAGAAGAAATGGTCACCTACAATGAGTAAGTTGTTGCCATGCAAAAATGCCAGATTGTTAAGTGACTCGAACACACTATTATATACGTCATTACTTAAAGAAGGCGGGACATATAAGTTAAGTAAAAATATAGAACTTACATCGGTAAGAATTTTCACCAACACCAGATCCACAGACAACAACGAAGGAGGAAAAAAAAATTAATATCGACATTAGATGAAGCAAAGAGATTGTTTACTGCTACAAGAACGCCTCCACCTCTTGAGCTGTTGCACTCCTGATAACGCCTGTCACTACGGTAAACCGAAAAATCAGGTGGAAACAATTGTCCATCTAGAATAGAGTCATTAAGCCAGGTTTCGATTAACGCTATGACCTGATGCTCAAACATAGATACGACATTAAGAAAATCTACTGTCTTCGAGCGCAGCCCTCTAGTGTTCTGATAATAAATACTTAAAGATTTGGAGTTATTTAATTCTGCGACCTGTCCACTCAAACTGCATCCACTTGAAGCCGAGAATGATTCATGCAGCACAGGGAATTGCTATATATAACCAAGCAAATCGTTTTTAAATTTTGCTAAGGCAGATTTATATGCAGTACAGTTAGACCGATCCCAAGTAGCATGGTCGTCTGAAATTGTCGTATTTTGTTTTACAGACAGTTTAACGCAATTAGAACATTTTCTTATCCGTGATTTACAGGTTTTTACATTATGATCTCCCCCACAAAGAGGACAGCTTAATTTATTACCACAAGATTTGGAAGAGTGGTGATACTCATTACAATTAAAGCAACGCGATAATTCAATTGCGTCGTACACCTTACAGCTATCCAAACCTACAAACAAATTACCAGCTTTTAACGCCCATTCATAGACATACTTTTCAACCTGGATGACAGCTTGATAGATTCCTGAGTTTTTTTTGGTACAGAAAATTTTAATCACTTTACAATCATTTGATTCAGAAAATATGTCCGGGTTACACTTCATAATTAAATCCCGTAATTTAGATTCAGAGTAATTTTCAGTCATCCCCACAATACACAGTCTAGGATTGAAACCCATGACTTCCTTAACCGCATAGGAATCCGACATTTTCTCCTCTACCAGCTTCTTTACTTTTTCATTATCTTCCTTGGACTTGCAGCCAGTAAGAACACCTCCACCTTTCGTATTTTTCACTTTGGATAAACGCAAATTATTATCAGGTGGAAGTATATTCAGCATTAAATCGGATTTCGTTTGATTCACAGCCTGACCCATGCGTTTAGGTTGTATGGTAACTGCTGGATAACTGCTCAATACATCCGATTTCAATAAAGACAATTCATTTCTGAACGAGCGAAGCGCCTCGTCGACCTTTAAATCCAACACTCTGTTAATTTCAGCATTATTGATTGACATACAGTCTTTTACACAAGTTACGCATCTCCACAACAATCCGGGAATAGCATTTAAGACACCCAGTATATAGATAGTAGTTGAAATACAAACAACGTGAAACTGCTTTTTGCAAAATTCACAAAAAACGGCTGGCTTTGCTCGAGTTACAGTACCTGAACAGGTCGTACAAGCCATTTACCATGATAATATAGAGGAAAAAGACTTACATGTAGCCACTAGAAACTAATTCCATTTGTATAATAAATCACTTGAAAAACTACGCAAATAATCAATAAATTTTCACAGATCAATTCGTTGGCAGAACGATGCGTACGTGTTGATCTCGAACGACGACTCCGACTTCCAAATGCACCAAAATGAAACCCATTACTAACACCCTGTACGATATACTTTCATGGCATATCTTGACATTTAAACTAGATATTTATGATAAAAATTTGACATTTACCATGATGTTTACAGTTATTTTTGCATATATTTTTCCGATTTTCCGAAAAATGGTATGTTTTAAGTTATAGAAAAATATACGGAATCAAGCTGGAACATATCTTTGTAGAATACAATTTATGATATTCAAATTTCTTTTTTAGAGAAAACAGTGAAGATTCATTGAAATTCGCCGAAATCTAGTCCCTTATTTACTTTTTTTTTCTGATTTTCTGGTAAACCGTAAATCTCATATTATAGCCAATTATATGGGATCTTTCTGTAATGTTCCTTAATATAATGCAGTTCAAATCATCAAAATTGCCCAAGCGGTTGTTGAATAATCGCTCGTCATAGATAAAAAAAAGTTGCAGACGAATTGATAACCTCCTCCTTTTTGGAAGTCAGTTAAAAACACCTCATGGCATAGTGTGACGCAAGTTCAGATACATATTCCTGGAATCAATGGTGACAATGGCCATAGGTAACAAGGAAGTTTTCTTAATTATTAGAACACAATCGCAGATGCCAGATTTTAGGCAACATCTTAAAATACTATTCACGTTCTATTTTTCTAAACCTATCAACTTCTAGACAAATGTATACATGGCGAACCCACATAACTTTCTAATAACTCCAGCCCTTCAAAGAAGTAAATATATTTAAAACAGTTTTCACAACTTTTTAACTTAATTTTCAAAAACAATAGAATGAACAAGAATTGCATTCCATTAAACCTCGGCTTTCACGACGTTTTTAGTTAATTTCAATCATTAGCGTTAAACATTGTTAAATAAACAATTGACTTTAAATACTTCAACATTAATACGACTTGTTTTCACTTCAATAAAAAAAATTAAACATTCCGTAAATATTTCTCACACTTTCTTCTTCAACTGAACTAGTGCGATATTGAGTAACGTGTTATTTATTACCATCTTTGTTCCTTTTTGATATTTACAAAGAAACTGATAGAAAGACTGAAAATTATTTACAACAATTTCCTGTTTGTCTATGTAACTACCGCCGTATCGTTCCCACAGTGAGTGATCGGATGATTCGAATCATTGTATAATGCCCACATGTTTGAAGTGTTTCGCTGAAAGTGATATTAAAACGATACCCGCTGTAAGTGATAGGCTAACGGCCAAGATACAGAATGCGCCAGCTGTTTACTTGACTCCCCATTCAAAGAATTCTCATAAAATTAATTAAGCGTTATCAACAAATGTTTCTGTTGCTTAATTTCTCAATAAGCTTTGACAAAATGAATATAAAGATATTACATTTAATTTAATGAGTTAGTGAGCACTAATAAGTTTTCACTACCTACTATATTTGTGACTTAATTCCAGGCAAAAAATTACAAATACTTTTACTCTATTTGAAAACGAATGTCTGCACAGTTTTTATGAGATAACAGATAAACTCCAATATTAATTGATGTGTAGACGCGAGATGTAAAACCGACATCTAGGATTTTCGGGGAAACTGGCACACAGAGGTTCCAAATCTGGAGCCGTTCCGTATAATTGCTGTCCTTCAGTAACTCCTAGGTTAGAATGTCCAACTAGAATTTCGTGAATGTCGCAAAAAAAATTAGTCCAAATGAAAGAGAGAAAATTCTGGTAGTACAGGGATAGACAAAGAAGGATAGTTTTGATAGTAATTAAAATCTTATTTTTCAATTTCAAATGTATATTTTATTCAAATTTTAATGTCATTGAGAATGACTTCTGAATAAGACTGAAACGTTTGGATTATTTGAATATACAGTTTTTTCCTCAATGAGGTGTTTTTTCTCAAGAACAGAACAAAAACTACAAGATGCCTTACACAATTAACTTCCAAATTATTGATTTCAGACCAAACAACAATAGTCCTTTTGGTAACCTTAAATGACATTACGAAAAGTGCTCAGTAGAATATAATATCATCTGCATTAATAACTATTCTACCAACAAACTGATTATGAGCTAGGTCACTGCTGAAAAGAGAAGGAATGTTCTAAATACAAACCCTGTTGGAAATTCGAATTCATCATGATGGAATCAAATTCATGTCTTTTAATTCTCACAATTTGAATTCTATATGTATATGAAATATGAGTTAAGCCATATCAAAATCCGAAAATCCCAAGCACTAGCAATTTATCGACTCAGAAGGGATGATAATAAATAAATTTTTAAAAAAATAAAAACCGACTTCAAAATAAAATTAACTATAACTAAAATGCAGGAAATAATTTATGCTACAACAATTAAATACTTTTTATGAAGTCGGTGCCGATCGAAAATGAAAATATTTTGGGAAGTACATCGATGAGTTGTACTTCGCAACTTCGCTGTTCAAATTGGCACCGACTTCATAAAAAGTATTTAATTGTTGTAGCATAAATTATTTCGTGTTATTTAGTTATAGTTAATTTTATTTTGTTTTTTTTAATTTATTTATTTCACAATTTTTAGTGATGCAATGGCTTAATTGGATGCAGTCTTCAAATCCAATTAACTTTTTCGATATTGCCTTTACTCAAACCGCAACTATTGATGGCCACCCTACATAACAATTTTATTTAATATTTTTAAGAACTGCCTTCTGTAGCTAAAACTTCGAACTATATTTAAACTATCTTGTATATATTGCTGACAATTAGTCACCCATTAAAACTTACTGGTCTATCAGTTTTTTAACCATCCTGTATAACTACGCTAAATAACCTTTTTAGAGATATTTTGTAACCATTCTGGAAAATTTAATTTGTTTCCACCTTATATGTCAGCTACCCCTTATATGCAATTTTTTCTAACATGTTTTAATCATACTGTATAACTGTAATGTTATTTTGCCCCATGTTTCAGATATTGCATATATGCAACAGCTCATGTTATATCTTAAAAATAATGCCGAACAATTTTTTTATCAACACTATTTAATATTTCAACTCTATCCTCTATATCAACCACCTTGTATGTGCACCTACTTTTCGACCAACCAGTTTGACATTTTTGTACCACCCTGTATAAATATAAATCCATTAATTTCCAAGAAATTTCATCAAAACTGCAACTGCTTATGGAGCATCCTATGTAACAATTTTTTAAGGTTACACTACTTACCTCTGCTCCTCTCTATATTTCAAGTATCCTATCTGTGTAACTGATTATGAGTTAAGCTATTTAACATTTTTTCACCATATTTTTTAAAGCTCAGTGTAAAATATATTTTCTCTTCATTAAAACCATCCTTCATTTTCAAATTTCTTTAACATTGTTTGAATCACACTGTGCAACTATAAATTGACTTCACCCCATATTTCAAGTACTCCATATATGCAACAATTTTTTTTACCCACACTATATAATTATTATTCTACTCCACGCTATATTTCAACAATCTTGCATATGCAACTACTTATGGGCCACGCAATATAACATTTTTTCACCACTCTGTATACTTAGAATTCTAGTCCACCCTATATTCATCTATCCGGTATGTGAAACTGCTTGTGGATTTAACATTCCTTTTTAATATTTTTTAAATCTTCCCGTATAGCTGTTATCATACACTGCTACATATTTCAACCATCCTATAATATGTTACTTGAAAACTTGTGAACCACTTTATAAACCATTTTTTTTCAACCCATTTCATTACTTTAATAATAGCTCAAGAAAATTCTAACTGCTTACATAACATTCATTTTTATCCACCCTGTATAAATATAATTCCTTTTTATCCTTATTTCACCCACATAGTATATGCTACTTCTTATGACCCTAACAATATAACA
Source organism: Octodonta nipae (assembly GCA_034190945.1). NCBI lineage: Eukaryota > Metazoa > Arthropoda > Insecta > Coleoptera > Chrysomelidae > Octodonta > Octodonta nipae. The sequence continues at coordinate 92,478,361 of CM067220.1, read as the reverse complement.
TCTTGTTATTCACCCTGCATAAATATAATTAAACTTCACCCGTTTTACTACTACCTGATATATACAACTGTTTATGGTCCACTTCATATATCTTTTTCGAACCACAATGCATGACTTCCCCTTTATTTCAACCACAGTGTATATATACAGCTACTTACGGACCACCTAATATACCTTTTTTCACGATTTCTTAAATATATGTAATTCAACTACGTTCTTTAAAATTTCACTTTAAATATCAGTTGAATTTTTTAAAGCGAAACATGTTACATTGGCATATTCAGAATTTTGAATGAAGCTAAGCTGATTCAAGGATCTAATATTTGGTGCCGTTTCTGTCAATTTATGGAGATAAAATGTATGCCACATTTTATAAGTCCAACTAGCTTTGCAACAAAAAAAGATTCCGAAGAATATTTTTTTCTCTAAATAATATTCATCAGAACGTTTTCCGTTTGGGTTCAACTTATGAAGACACACTGTTATAGAAACCAAAAGAGAAGTTGATTAACTGACATTTATTAGGATTTATTTCCAATCAACTTGTAAATTACATCTTAACAGAACTGAAGATACTATAATTTGTAATCAAGTTAAAAACTTAACATGGAATGATTACTGTTTACGTTTTAGATCATGTAAATCTGTTTGTGAAGAATAACTTTTTCTCTTAAAATTATTATTAATTATAAAAGTAATCATTTGATTTATGAATACACACTGTATATACATATTAGCTGACATTTATTTTGATTAATTCATCTTATTCACAATTTACCACAAGTTCCGAACAGTCAATACCAGCAACTGCATCAAAGCTTGTAATACTGGCGAATCCATCAAAACATAGAGTATATATAAGTAACTAGGTAAAAAGTTTTTCCCCATTCTCTAAGAAATTATATAAGCTATGTTATTGAAAAAAATTCCTGAGCACTTGGGGATATCCCGGAACTAATCCAATTTATTTTCAATTTGTCCCATGTTCCGAATGAAATTTTCCAAATTTTAATAATCCTTCGCCTCCACCAAGACATAGAGTATATGAGAATAAGTAAAAATAGTTTTTCCCCATTTTCTAAGAAACGGTACAAGCTATGTTAATGAAAAAAATATGGCACCACTTCGCTATCCCCCTAAACAGGATTGAGTAAAATGGTCGAAATTCCTTGAGCCGTTTCCGAGTAATCGGTGAACAAACATTAAAAAAAAAAAACAAAAAAAATATAGATACAGACGAATTGAGAACCCTCTTCTTTTTAAAGTCGGTTAAAAACTACATGCGGAGTACAATATTTGTAACTACTGATTTGGATTTGAAAAGAGGTTTGCAATACGATTAATAACAGAAATTGATTTATAATTTTCTCAATCATGTACTCCACCAATTTTAAAAACAGGTTTAATACAAAAAAACTTTTTACAAATCTTTGACAAGATTAAGATTGCCACATTATGATTTGTAAATAAAATACGTAGATTATGTAAATGTATTTTTTTTCTTCAAAAGATGTTTCAATATTTAAGATATTATAATTTTAAGACTTGTTGGTTTACGGTTTAAGGTATTGTAAGTGATCAATAAATTGTTTTGAAAATATTTCCAACAGTGTAGCTACTCGAAAGGACATTTCATTAATGACCAATATGCGTTTAACAATACCATTTGTAATCTTTTACGGCTGACCTGGCAACTTATCTTTATAACTTCTAAGGAATTGAACATAAAATTTCTATGGTTTATTACTTGTTATGCTATTGAAATTATAAATGTGGTAAAATTGAATAGGCAATTTTTGTTATAACTATGTAACAAATACTTGCATATTTTTATCTAAACAAGGAGCACTAAAATCTATAAACAATAAAATATAATAAAAAGCCTGGAATATATGAAAAATACATTTAATTTTGATACCTTTAGAACCATTTTCAAAAAAAGTAGAGGTTATCAATTCGTCGTAATCTTCTATGTATTCTTATCGGTTACTCTGAAACATCTTAAGCAACTTCCATAATTTATATTGCATTAAGGTGTACGCCCCATTCATTTTCCAAATTATGTCCAAAAAACGGAAACGTGAAAAAATGTCATTAATGTTCTACACAAATCTGTAAATTTAAATGTCAGCATAGGTAAGAAAATAATATTGACAATACAAGTTGATTCTTTTCATTTTGATTCATTTGCAATAAGTTCTTTAAAAATAAATAATTATTTAATTATGTTATGAAAAGTAAATGGAAAAGTTTAAAAAAATATGATAATGTTCAAAAGAAGCGTTTATATGTCCTGGATCGAACTTCTTCACCAAAAAAGATAGACATTTGATTTTTTTTAAATTCAGAACTTTTAGATTAAGAGCTAGTGACCCATTTTTCATGAAGTGTTTGATTCAAGCAAATATTTTACATAGTGGTGTAGTTAGGATAGATGAGTAAGTTGTCATATGTTGGCCTAACCTGCTTGGGGACAGGAGGTACTGCTCATACAAGAAAGATGTAAAAAAATGTTTGCCAAAAAAGTGTTTGAATAATTATTCGACAGTTTAGATGGCTTATTACAAATAAGGCAGACACTTTTGGGAGGGTTAATATCTAACCACTCTACCTCAAAGTTGAATTTTATAAATTAAAATAAAAGCGTTTGATTCACACTGAAATTTTAATAGATGCTTTGTTGTATATATTTCTTAATACTCAGAAAAAGGCAGACACTTTTTCTGGGGTTTAATAGCTGGCAAACAACAAATAAAGTTACCGGGAATGGAGAGAGATACGCTAGGGTACCTGCTATACCGAACATGTAATCACAAAATATTGCAGTGCGTACAGATTAATATTTATATGTTTTGTTAATTTGAAGACATTGTTGTTTAATATAATATAAAAATATTCACCAATCAAAATGGAATGTGTTTCTTGTGTGATATGATGACAAGTTATTATATTTTCAGAAGCCACTTTAGGAAACTCTCATATTGCGTTAAAAATCCGTCAAGACAATAATTTAAAATATAATAGTCTGGTTATACCATTAAACATATCTTCTACAAAAGGCTATCATCGCCAGTGCTATGGCAATTTTTCAAGTTTAAAGGGAAAATACAAAGATGTATCAAAAAAATCCACAGAATTTCTTATTTCGTCATCACTTTTTTATATTAATAATATATTACACACTATGTACATAAAGTTTGGTATAATTTAATTTTAAAGTAAACAATTTTCAGGAGAAATCAGTTATTTTTTTGATTTTAGTTTCATGTATATTTATATATACAGGGTGTAAACGGTTTGAGTGCAAAGATTTTGAGGATCAATACTTCAGGTCAAAATAAATCAAAAAGCTTTATAACATTTTCAGAAATAAACTATAGTTTTGCCAAAAAAATGAAAAAGTTCTGTAGCCTTTATTACAGTGAATAATAGATTATTTCCGGCTTCAAAATGATTGTAAAGCTAAATATGTAAATACTCAATAGCGTATACACCTTTAATAACTGTATTAACAAAGAAAATTATTATTTAAACTCTAAATATTCTGTTATAATTTGCCCTACGTTTCTCCGATCAGATGTGGCAACATAGCATATAGTCAGTACTACAGCTGACCGCTACCGTGAATGCTTTTTTGCTGCCCGGTTGTTTTAAGAAAGTGAAAGTGATTTTTGCGTGACATTCGACATAGCGTAAGTTATTTGATTTTCATTTTAAAAAATAAATTGGAAAAATAAATAAAATCTGTTGTGAATTGTGAGTTCGAGTGTATTATTTTGTGACAAACAGTGACAATCATACAATTAGGTAAAGACCTGACATGCTATTAATTAGTGGGGAAAGCAACTGTAAAAACAAGATTATATCATAATGACATCCTGCAGGTCAAAGGTTTTTATTTGTCTAAGATAAGTAATATTAATTTCTTAGTAACAATTATTTCTCGAAGAATTTAACACATAAAAGAACTGCATATAAGAAATGTTTTAATATAGTTTGTATCGCATTATTTTTGTATCATAATGTAAACAACTTTGTATCCTCCCTTCTTCAACTTGATGCATAAAATAAATCGCCAAATATAAATATTCATTTCAATACATAGATATTAAAAGGGTACGTTTTGAAAATAATATTTCATAAAATTTTATGTACCTAAATAAATCTACTGGCACTCGAAACTATGAAATTATTTAATACAAAAAAATAACAGGTGTTCATTTTTTGTGGTGACTCATTCCTTTATTATTCACGCTACAAGCAAATCTCATTTTTAGCGCGACGTTGCCACATTGACAATAATTTACTTAACATGTATTTCAAATTTACTTGCTTTTTAAGGCCTTTAGACCATAGTGTTATAAGAGTTTTTTGTTTTATTTGGTGGGTACTATCTGCACCTAAAATATATGCAGTCAAACTATTTACACCCTGTATATATATAAATGTAAAAAAGTATTTAGTATTCAGTAGGCTGCTATATCTACCAATTATTAATGACACGGACCCTTTTGAAGCTATTATCACTTAAATAGCTATATAAAACAATTTTTTTCCTATGGAGCTATTTGAAAGAAAAGGTATATGCCAACGATTCACAAACAATCGATTACCTAAAGGAGAACATTATTGACTGTTTTCAAGTAATTGAACCGCAGTTATGCCAGAAAGTTATCGATAATTTTGGCAAAAGGTTAGAAGCTTGTCGTACAGCAGCAGGTGGTCACTTACAAGATATTGTTTTCCATTACTAAACCGAAACAATTTCAAATAAAAGATTTGATCATTCTCAAATAATTTGTGTATTTTATTAAAAATTTAAAAATTAACCTCAACCCTTTATGAGGAAATATGCAATATTCCTATTATATAACGAGCTGACCCGTCCCGTCTTCGCACGGGGTAGGCAAATGGGCCTATTTATCTTGAACATTTTTTTCAATTGGTAATTTTCACATTTCGTACCTTATATCGCTACAGCGCTTTCTAAAAATACATTATTTTGGGATTTAATAGGAAGAGCTAAATATATTTGACGTGTTTGAGTTTATTTAATATTTGATATTCCGGTTTTCGCGTTTTCCATTTTTTTTTGTGAAATGTATTGCAATTTTTGATATTTTGACATTTTTGATACCACTGACATTTCTAACATTACTAATATTTTTCACATTTAAGACACTGGGCATTTTTGACATTTTAGACATTTTTTTAGGTTTATAATATTTTTGTGATTTATTTTCATTTGTCACATGACATTTTTTATATTTCCGATGTTTTCTAATTTGATATTTCAAATTCACCTGGGATTAATCAGATACTAAACACTTTTCGGCCCCTGCCTGCCCTATTGACAAAATGAAAAATTCTCTATTAATTTTAAGAATTAATATCATAATTCTCATATTATTTTCCGTTTTCGAGAAATAGTGATTTTTTCTTGATAAATACCTCACTTACTCCTATGGCAAAACTGAATTTTCACAAAATGATAAATTCAGATTTATTGTACACTTTTCCAAGTTATTGAATTCTCTGTAAAAAATACTGACCTTCATTTCCCCTATTTAATATTGCACTTTTCCCCAAAATGATAAATCACCTATTACTTCGCCCAAAGAAAGGCATCAACCTCTTAGTTCAGATAACTCTATTATTTTAGAGTCCCTAAAAATAACAATTTTTTTAAAAAACATTTCCCCACCTGTCCCCTATGAGATAATTGAATTATTGCAAAATGATTAAACTCATTTTAATTTATTTGGGGGAAAAGAGTAAATACACCAATTTGCACGCCTGTATGACTTTTTGTTTCCAAGAAATTAAATTTAAGTAAAAACAATAGACATCCCACTGCCCCCCATCGCTTAATCAAGCATTCTATTAAAATAAAATATAGACTATGTTACGGGCAGATAGTGTAGCTTTCTATTAGTAAAAAAAAATGAAATCGGTTCACTGCTTCAAGAGATGACCCCCTACAAACAAATTTTACCTCTTTATATATCAGTATAGTTATAGATTAGATTAAATAAATGTTATTAGTAGTAATGCGAAAAAAAAGGTTCAGTCTTGCCGTGGTCTATTGGAGTTTCTTCCGAACGTTTCATCCGCAGACATCTTCAGCGACGTGGGCGTTGGTATTACCTCGTAGACTACTCCCGTCCTTGCATCTACGCCCGCGCCGTTCAACATGTCTGTCAGCAGTTGCACATGCAAGTTCGGAAGAAATTCTAATTGACAATTGACATAGTATATCAAATACACGTATATGTTCCTACAAGATCTACTTCTTTTGAAGGTATTTTTGCAAGGGTTGTTTGGCTCACAAATGGGTCACTCAACTGATCATCAAACTGTATACTGATACCAAATTTCAACCTGTTTCGGCCATAAGTTTCGGAGAAAATAGCCTGTGACAAGACGGGTAGCCGCAATCGTGATTTATAAGGATTTCCGTTCACTGAATATATAGAACCCAAAAAAGAAAAATTTACATTTTTGCCGGGTTATAATTGTTGAAAGCTATTATTTAAGTGATGATAAGCGGTTTGTTATTTCATTTTTTAGCAAAATTATCAAAAATTTAGATATCAATTTATAATATTTTCGAATAATTATTAATTGTATCTTGGAAATTTCGTAGCATTTTATAACATTCAAGATTTTTAACATTAAAAAACGGAACGTAAATATGACAGTCAAGAATTTGATTTAAATTTAACATTATGCACCTGCTAAGGATACAATTTTAAAATGCAAATAACAATAACTTATAAAAAAATATGAACTAATTTGAAAATATATTGTAGCCCATATTCCCAAAATTTCATTGATATATTTTTCATTGACTTTAGGAATTGTTTGGAAGTTGGTAGATATTTTATATCCTCACTATATGTTGATAGACTTTTATATATAAGTGAAATTCATAATATTTACGTATTTAATATTCAGTAATGTGATGTGTTCATCAAATTGAAAAATACCATAAAAACAAATTGATTTGAAGTGCAGAAATTTTAGCTATTAGTTTACCAAATTTACTACTTCAAACATATATCACAATATTTGTTTTTAAATATTAAGCTTATTTGAACAGAGTAATCATCACAGCAACATTAAAAAGCTAACAGACCCAAAATATCCACATAATTTGTGATGATATCGGGTTCATGTTTATATAATTGAATGTCTGGGTAAACTTCTATATCAATACTAACACAGTAATTTGGAGGTCATTCTCCTAAAATGTGTTCTTTGAAATTCTCGTTGAGGCTATAGTAAGAACGATAAGTTTTGTTTAGTTTTCTTTATGATTCTTCATAATAATTTAGTGGAAGCGGTGGTCGCGCTGACACTTACCAATTCATGTACACGTCTGCTTTCTGCAAGAAATTATCACCATAAAACGTTTATTGTTTCTAAAATATGTGTTGTGTATCCTACCGACATGGTTTACTGTAACAGATTTAAACTTTTTCGACGTCGGCATGTTTAAGAATGTCACGAAGTAAAAAAAAGTAGATTATTCGGACATGTCATTGTCTTGCATATGAGAATTAAAAGATTAACCACTGATGTTGAAAGAACCACAGTCTTAATGCAAGGTTGCTGTTCTAACTGTTGACAGAAATAAAGTGTTGAACGTGTAACCGTGAAACACATAAATAATGTAAAGAACCTAAATGCAAAGAAATAAGTTTCCTACGTTCTGAACGAAGTATGGGAAATTCTTCTTCTTATATTAAAAGCCCCTAAGGGAGAGTATGGTCGTGGGTCCAAAATCCTTAGCGACCATGTACCAGTGAATAGATGTACTCATGAAATTTACTTTTAGGAAGTTATATTAATTTAAATGATAAATTAATATAACTTCCTAAAAGTAAATTTCATGAATGCATCTATTTAACACACTTAACAGCTTTCATCATAAACCCGCTACTAAACTCCTTAAACTTCTGCCAAATCTGTACAATTAACAAAAATACTACTTAATTGAAAATAATGCATCTTGGCCCCCAGTTTTTAACCGACTTCCAAAAAGGAGGAGGTTATCAATTCGTCGCGTATTTTTTGCTTTTTTTGTATGTATGTTACCTGATTTCTTCTCCTGTGGTGCACCGTTTTGAATGAATATGGTCTTGTTTAATAAAGTATATATCCGGATTGGTGAAACTTCAAATTTTGGAAAAGAATTCTATTGATAAAGTGATAAAATTTGTGAATGAACACATGCGTGCATGGAAATCGACCAATATCCCTAATATTTTAGTCCATTTTTCGATAACTCCTTATGGATGTGTATAGTTTTTTAACGTTTAATCTATTAAGGAAGATCCTTAGGTGATCTCATATACTTTTCTGCGACGTGCAACTTGCAATTTTGCAGAAAATCGCTGAAAATTCCAAAATTCTTATTAAAAATTTCATCGAAATGACATAACGGACATTTCCTCATAAATATTTTAATTCCAACGTAATAGTGCAGTAATGCGAAGACGGTACATTTGGTTGTCACATTCTCCCGGCCTAATAGAAAATTCAGTGACAACACATGTCAAACTTTAAACTGCTATTTGGTGGGTTTATAGACAGGGTGTTTAGTTATAGAAAACAAAATCACAAATTAAAGTGGTAGAAGGAGTTGCATTTATATGAAGATTGAAATATAGGACGGACTAGAATGATAGTGGTCCGTAGACAGCCGTATATACAGGATGGTTGGGATATAGGGTGGATTGGACGTTTGGTGGTATAAAAATGTTGGAAAAAATGTGAAATTAAAATTATATAGGGTGATTAAAAAACTGTTATATGTGTGGACATAAGCAAATCATATACAGGATGGTTGAAATATATGCTGCAGTTGAATTATATTTATACAGGGTGATTAAAAAATTATTTCTTTTATAGCCCATAAGAAGTTGCATTAAAGTGTGGAGAGGAATTAATGTTACACAGGGCGATAATATAAAATGTTAAAAATGAAATAATTTATGGGGTAGCCCACAAGGAGTTATATACCATGGTTGAAATATAGGACAGATTTGACTACGTAAATATGGGATGGATTCTACTCCGTCCTATACTTTACAGAGGGCAGCTAACAAATTTATGCTTGTCCGTGGGCAGTCGTATGTACAGGATGATTGGTACATAGGTTGGAGTGGAATTATCTATAGTTATACAGGGTTGTCAAAAAAGTTGAAGAAAAGTTACATGGCGTAGTCCATAAGACATAAATACATTTTGGGCTTATTAAGTCAACGCGTACTAGTACATTTTGTTCGTAAACATTTACCTGTCAATCTAAATGAGAAAGTATCATTGTGTAATGTTGAGGCTTTCAATGTTACCTGGTTCTGTTTATTAAGGTTATACATACAAAATAAAAAATAAAGAATGAAAACTACCTGAGTTCAAAAAAAAAAAAAAACTAAAAAGTTGAAAATAAAACATTTAAAAAATATATAACCGACTTCTACCTATAACTAAAAAGCTAAAAATAATTATAACAAAATACAACTCTAGCAAATAAATAACACATTCAATGTTGTTAGGTACATACCCAGGAAGTAAAAAATATAAACATTAAAAGGTGCTAATTCTGTACAAATTAGTTACCTACCAATCTAGTATATTTTTGTAGCCGGCGCCAAGCAAATCTAAAATCCTTTATTGCGTACTTATCTACTAATTCATCAAACTTAATTGTTGCTTGGCACCGACTTCAAAAATATACTAGATTGGTAGGTAATTAATTTGTACAGAATGAACACCTTTTAATGTTTACATTTTTTACTTCCTGGGTAGGTACCTAACAACATTAAATGTGTTATTTATTTGCTAGAGTTGTATTTTGTTATAATTATTTTTAGCTTTTTAGTTATAGGTAGAAGTCGGTTATATTTTTTTAAAAAATGTTTTATGAAAATTAATAGTTCTTCTTTCTATGCTGGATCAAAATAATTAGACAGTTTCAATTTTGTGACAACCCTTAGGTAACATTACTAAAACTGTCTAAAACATTTCTGCATCTGTCACTCGCAATCATCTTACATATGAATTATATGGAGTGTAGAGGAGAGGAGCACAATTTTATCTGGGAGTCAAATTGAAAAAGTTTGTAGCTGAAAGCATTAATTAAGTTAAAAAAGCGACCAGATTGACGCTAGTGTTGAAAGAGGAAAAATTATATTAATGATATGCCCCCGTTTTTTTTTCGAACTAGGGATATCAAAATATATATTTTACTTCTCTATAAAATATTATAATTTTTGGGCGCGCTGTTTTGAAAACACCCCTTACTACGGTAAATAGGTGAAAAGGAAATGACAGTACCCCTTTTTTGTCCTTTATTTTAAAACCAGAAAAATGAAACGAATATCAGGTACTGCGCCGTAGATGTTCAGGATATTTTTAAAGAATCTCTATTTGTCTTTTAAGGACTTTGACAGTAAAGAAAAAAATCTGTGGTATGGAGTAAAAATAATATTATATCATAAATTAATCACTGACAACACTCACTAATGTTATAACCCTTTTATTAAATTAATGGCGAAATTCTATTACACAAATTACTAAGTACCTTCTTTGCCCTGCAAGTAATAAGATAATTTAAGGCAATTAAATTTCCATAATACACGTTTCTATCAATTTTCAGAGCAAATTAGGCAATGGACTCTAAGAGTCCACTTTCCTACAATTATTCACTTGCCTAACGACTCGTAAAGATATATATGATCAGGGGCGACTGTCCCTTAAGTGCACTCGTGCGCTGAACTACCAAATTTAATAAGCTTTTATTAAAATTCAACACAAAATGTTTAATAAATATCATTTCAATAACAACGAATTTATCAAAAAACAATTTAAGCTCTAATCCAAACTTGTATTAAGACTTATATTCGCTTGAAAGAATATTTCACCGTGCACTTCGGCTAGCGCACAGTGAAACTTATATAGCTTCTATGGCATACGATACAACACGCTTAGCGCCTGAGATAGAAGATAGTTAATGCAAACTCTTTGGAGTAATGGGCTGATTCTCGTAATCCGCACGGAGACACTGAGCTACGCTGTTATTGAACGGACGTATCCGAACGTTTCAATAATTCAAATTTTTGTTTACGTGATTTAATTAGTGGTTGCTTTGTTTTTGTCCTCGTAGTCTATGAAAGAATATTTAATATACAGTATCAACTTTAATTGACTATAATAAAAACAATAATAAATCGTTTCAAAACAAATTAGATATAAAATTGGGTGGTCCACCTAAGCCATATCTTAATTGAAAACAAGAGTGTAAAATGAAAAATAAAGTATTTACACCAAGTTTTAAAAGTGAAATTTATAATGAAAAGAAATGGTTGTGTGGATGTGATCGCATCAATACATTATTTTGTTTTCCTTGCATTATTTATGACGGGGAATCCATTTGGACGGAAACTGGAGTGAACGTTTCTTCTCTTTCTGTGCTTAGTATTCAAAAAATATATTCAATCAATGCCAGACTTTAATAAAAAGGTCATTGAACATTTCTCTTTCGAAAAAAGTCGACGAATATTTTAATCAATAAAAAATAAATGCAGTATTAGCAAAGTTATAGTTTGTTTTGTTGCATCTTTGAATCCCAATATTTGACCAGTAAAGTGCACCACCAGTTTCATAACCCACCAGCCGCCACATTATATGATATATAGAATATATGAAGTGACTATATTCCAAAACTTGATGTGCATTACCAGATTTACCAGATCTTCATTTCAAATGGAGGATATGCTCTTTGAATCGGATCAGACCATATTTTATGGTTTTATAAACTACTGTTATACCAAGTTCCCCTAAAAATTATTTTAAATTCCTTAGTATAACGATTAACTGGGATCGAGACAATAGTGTATTCTTGAATTTCATTTGGAATGGTTGGCATTTTATTCATTTGACAAATTAGCTGTTTTTTTTTCTATCTTACCTACAATAGTTGTTAGATGCAGTGAAAAGAATTATTAGGTAAATACTTAACTGTGGTGGTAAATTTCTTAAAACAAGTGCATCCAAAAAATGGAATATTACGTTTATGTTCTAAACCATGTTTAGGATTAAAAAAACAGAGAACGTATTATTTATGTACGTGACAACATCAATATTATTATTTTAGATATATTTGTTTATTTTGTCATTCGGATTACGCGTAAAACTGTCATTTGTTAATTTATAAATCACAACAAAACGATTATAAGAGGGAGTAATGAAACTGGAAATTACATAGGATTTTTTTTCGAAAACCTTTAGTTAAACAAATCACATGCCTTACAATGTAATTACTTATAACTCATTTTATTCACTTGTCTAGAAATAATAGTCGACTAAAACTGAAATATTTCAACTTGTTAATCATTCATGGGAGGAGGATTTCTGCTGGTTTGAATTTTTAATTATCGATTCATAAATGTGCGTTGGCTATTTACTTTTGACTTTGACTATACTGATGACGACGAATATCGCACAAAAATCGGCCATTTCTGAATCAGATTTTGTTCTGGAAGTAAATACATTTAAAAGCCAGCCTGAACTAAAATTTAACTCGGATGTTTCATATTCACCTTGAAAATTATCATACCTTAGAGTTCCTACTTGTTGAAAATAAATTAGCACAATTGCATCAGTTAATTCTATCCGTAGTAGACTTGAAAAAGAAATTAAAGTCTAATTAATGAGTAAACATAAATACTTCTGTAACATGCGACAATGTCTGTATAGGACGAGATATATTTTTTAAATTAATGGGGTAAAGAATCTGCTGATGAGGGCATTAACAACGGGTAACCTTGAAAGCAATGCGTCACAAGAGAGCAAAAACAGTTGCACCAATTGCTTATTTCACTTTTGTTTTATTTTATTATAAAGTCGGTTGATTTATTGGCCTCAAAGACAGTAATGCAGTCTACAAGTAATTGAAAATAATATTTATGGAATGAGATTAGGTTATGCTTCCATTATTATACATTCCAGGTAATGTTTTTGAATGCTATTAACTAAAGTGGATGTAAGGCACATAAATATGGACAGGCATAAAAGTAATAGCGCTGTCTCTTTATAGGTACTTTTTTATTTACTAAAACAAACTACTTGGACACTTTTATAAATGTATAACACTGACAAGGGCGTAGTTCTCATCTCGTACAAAGCTACAGGGGTGTATTATCTTTTTATTAATCAGTTTTCCTGAGTAATATCTATGATATGTGTTGCAAAGGAAGCCTGAAGTCATAGTCGAACAACTGTTTATTTATATATTTTGAATGTAGCATCACTGCTTGCGTAGTTTTGAATTGGTAGTGACAGCTTGCTCTTAATACATTTTCTCAATAAGTTCTGCATAAATTCTGTTCTTTGGTCCTTAAAGCTACAATTGAAAAGTGCGTTATAAAAGGTGGAATATAAGAGTTCTCAGTACCAACATATATTAAAAATATGGGTATTCTGTGTAGTAGTTATCTAGTTATGAAAAAGATCCGCAATAGTGGATGTGTCGCGTTAGCAGTATTATCGGTCTACGAAAGTATTTGCGAACATGTGCCAGTGTTTAATTTGTTTGAATCTTAATTTAATTATACATTTATGTGTTTGCATTATTTCTAATTTATAGTTTGGCTTACTCAGTATTTAAATTACTATTTATTTTGGATCAGCTATCTATTAAAAAAAAAACAAAAAAATGCGAAGTCTAGAATATATGATTAATTAGAGAGAAATGAAGTGGATATTTGAACGTGGAAAGATAAAGGAGTTTACTCATGAAAACTATTGGTAGTTAACGAATCATAGAATAAAAATAATAGTTTGGACATGGCAGCATGCAGGACGTCGGTGACAGGGAGTGGCGCAGCGGGCTACTGTTGTTCAACCAGCTACAACAATCACAATTACAGTCATAGCAAGAACGAGAACTCCGATTGCTAAAAGTGTTACGTTGAATAATGAAGCTTGGCCAGGACAAGTATTGATATTCTCATATAGTTCATCAGGAGTTCTGTTGAGAGTCCTCACAGTAACCGAACATACACTTGTGGAATAACATAGAAAGACTGGACACAATAACGATCGAAATTGAGCGTGAAATATTGGGTCCAAATACAGCAGATATTCTATTACCAGAGCCTCGAGAACCTTTAGAATAAATAGAGGACAAAACAGGGGAAGAACTTCAGCAAGAATCTAATGCTGACCTGGTTAAGAAAATTCATTCAGAAATTCATAAGACACTGGGTATCGTCTAAGAAGCGGTGAACAAATTTGTCTTACCTGACCATGTTTCAGATGCTAATATATTTGAGTCGCTGTACCCGATATAAGCAAAGCCGCCGAATATCACCTTGGCAAAGAAGGCTTGAAGGGCAAATTCAATATGTACAAAAATACATTGGAAGATTGAACGTACCAATGAGAGGCCAGAATCAACAAAATACAATACACTCTCAATGGGATAGACAAAACCAACCTCACATCCCAAAAGTTGACAGATTACGACAGAAGCCGATTTAGAAGGTACCCAACTAGTAACTAAGGAAAACTAGACAACACAATCAGAAAACTTCGTATTACTTCAGAACCATCTGGATTACTGACGAGGGGGCTGTTTTTCGGGATTGCAATAATATGTAACACCACCCGTTTACAACAGAAGAAACTTTTAGTGTAATAAAGAAGCTCCATAATTGGAAACTACCAGAACCAGGTTTGTAAAATTACTGGTTAAAATAATACCCCACACATCAAATATTTAACGGTCTCTATTAATGATTTAATTAAACATCCACACGAGATGACTAGTTTTCTTCACATATAGTGCTACAAACCTCTTACCAACGGACAATATAGGATCCAGCAGAGTAACACTCACTTTCCTTCCAACCTTATACCATTAGCTGAACAACTACTGAACAGCTAGAGGGATGTGCAAGGAATTTGATGGAATGCAAACCTCTACATGCCTTCGATTCACTTCTACGTGATTGTCTCATTTAGTAGAACAGTACTGTTGATTTTTTAGAGCCATGCTATCTCAACTTAGCACACCAGAATCTTTCTGAATGGAAAATTGGTGTACAAACGATGTGATAAAATGCGTGAATCTCAAACTATTTATTGTATAGACAGTCCTATGGACCGAAATATTGTGGAAATTTTGTTAAGAAGGTTTTTGTTTATAATAGTTGTTAGTGATCTTCATTAGGGCCAATTTGACCCCAGAAGTTACCTTCAAGAAGTGGTGAAAACACATGTAATACATGAAAAATAGAAAACTGAACACAACTAAAAATGAAGAAAGAACAACGATTTTCCTGTACGAAAAACTTTATATAAAAAAATTTAAAGCATCATATTTTAAACCAATTCCTTTTTTTTTTTAAATTTTCCAAGAACAAAAATTACACAAACCTTTATGGAAAATATTGTTTCGGGTCTAAATTTCACGAGGACAAGGTCTTGTGCATAAACATCCATATAGTCTGGCACTGATTTGACATCTTTTAAATTTTGTTTGTATGTACTTCTTGTTTTGGGCTCTTCTGAAAAACCTCGAAGAATCATTGATCCTTAATTCTTTGAAGCTGAAGACGGCTAGGTTAGGAACTGTTTACAGAGAGTAATAACGGGATGTTACTGAAAAAGTTTAAGAGTTCAGCCAGAATAGGCAATCTAAAGGTGTTGTTCCAACAAGAAAAGGCTGCTACACCCATTTTCGGCGAACGCTAAATCAACAGATTTACAAGGGCTTTCATGTCACCAGTCTTACAACCCGTGATTGCTACTTGACTTTAGGGATAACTCAAGGAAAGGTTTACGTCAAAAAGGCTAATATCTGAACTAAAATCGTAGCAAATCTAATGACAACTACTCTGGAATGATTTTCCCTCAAATGGTATACAAAAAAATTCCATAAGTAGTGTTCAGAAAAATAAAATTTTAATATCTAATATCTCCAGAGAAAAATCATTAATTTATTTACAAATAAAGGAGTTATGACATATTCTATTACTAGTAATATCGGACTTTTTTTACTCTCAACACTTGTTAGTTTCAATGGAAGAAATCGATGACCTCAATAACTGACCTTCTCTTTTAAGAAATCCGCACCTCAATCGATGATACTGCAAAAGTAGAATAACAGTTTACTTTGATTGGTCTTGGTTTTCTGATTGTACTATTTATTAAAGCGCTTAACTTTATCAAAAATTCGGTTGGTAAGCCAATTACACCATAAATATTGTGATTCCGCAAGAAGTTGCTATACTTGAGGACTGAGGTTAACATAAATACTGAAACAGAGAGTGATTCTGGAATTAACACTTAAGCACAATAATATTGGATTTCGAGATTTTACATTAATTTTTTTAGCAAAACAGTATACTGTTTCTGCAGATAACTAGTCATCAGTTACAATTTCCTACAAAAGAATGAAATCTCAAAAAAAATATTGGTCATTCATTATTGCGATAGTAAGTAGGTATATGAAAGAAAGAATATATTTTCTGTTGTAAATGTAAGAAATTCTTAAAGCATCATGTTAAATCGTAATGTAAAAAACCGTTCACGGATATTTTGCAAGTTTTATCGCATCACAGTATTGAACCGTTTTTCTCACGATGTATAGCACGTATGTGAACATTCTTGAAATAACTTTACCTTTTATGTTAAGTGGAAACTCAATAGAAATTTACAATTTAATATTACAATTAAATTTATTAGAGCAAATATGAGCTTCTTCAATATTTCTGGCAGAGATTTTACTAAATTATAACTAAGACCTAATACTAAACTATGTTAATGTAATCTTTAACTTGTTTAATTTCATGTTTTAATTTGAATCAGCAATTCCATTGATATCCGCTTTATTAAAAATATTTTGACAAAAAGTTTAATTAACATTAGGTTAGACGAAAGTGTCATTCACCTCTGGGTAAATGAGCTCAATAAAGAGGGATGGCTTTCCTTTTTGACATTCTAAATGCGTATTGTTAATTAGTATCTATTATATATTCTTAATATATTTAACAACAAATTGAATAAGCTTTAAATATCTTATCATATCAACCATATGTATGAAATTATATACATATAAAAAAGCCTGCGAAATTTCGAAATGCCAGTAAAATATAACCAAATTTCAAAAACTGCATGGCGATCTTCATGTTCTTTACTCATTCATAATCTGACAGGTTTGGGGATTGAATTAGTCATTGACCAATCGTTCCTTGTCTCACTGCTGCTCAGATAACTTGATAAAAATATACGAATGCATACCAGCGTTGCGGAGCCTTGAGGTGCTAGCAAAAGGAAATTATTTCACTTTTTTTAAATTCATCAAAACACCGCAGATTTAGTACTCTAGCAAAGTAGAAAGTGACCTATTGTGTAAACACATTTCTTCGCAAAAGCTAACCTGTGGCATTTTCTAGTTTTTTCCATATTTCCTGGAAAATAACATCACACTTGACAAGTTAAGAACTGCATATTTAAACTTTCAGACGTCCAGCGTCTGGGTCTGATAATAATTCTAATGATAATGGGGTCAAATACAGACTTTTGAACATTTGATTTTTTATATATACAGTTCTTAATCTCAACGGAGGTGTTTTATCCCCAAAAAAATGCTTAAACAAATCAAGTTTAAGCTCTTGCAACCACCTGTTTCAATAGTGAGAATAAATCTTTGGATAAAAATATCAAAATTATATTTTTTTAACAATAAGATAAAGCTATAATTGATCGATGACTTACAGATTTACTAAAGAATATTTAACATTAAGAAAATCAATTATTCACAAATCTAATTTTAATATTACAACTCTCCAATCAACTTCCTACGGAAAATAATTAAATGAAATGTTGACGTCACTGAATGAAGGAATATAATAAGTCAACACATATGTGTCTCCAGTTTTACTAAAAGTCACAGTCACTGCATATTTTACATCTGATGATTTCTAAGGAAATATATATTTGAATTACCAAATTTACATTTTATTCAATGAATTACACAATGTTGCTGCAAAATGGGAAAACGAAATAAATTATGCTAAGCTGTTTCTGATAATGGAGCTAATATTCGTAAAGCTGTTACTAACGAATTACACTGGTAACACTTCTATCAACTACCTATCAACTCAGACCTCAATACTTACGAGGCACCGAGAACAGTTAAATGCTATTGGTTAAAATATTATACCCTCGATTTGCTACTGTTGCATTTTTAGCAAAATATAGGGGAATGGACAAATGGACCTGGTTCATATTTTTATGATTTCTTGGGAATAACACCTCAACTGCCTGGAAAGTCTGTATATTTTTAATACTATAAACGTTTCAGTGTCTAAATCAGACCCCGTTTTCATTGGCAGTAATAATGAACACAAGTGAATAAAGAAATTAACAGTTAAAGAGTTAGCAATGACAAATTTAGCATTCACAATTTGACATTAAATGTTTGAAAAGAAAACTGCTAATTTGATATGAACAGGGTAGCACTAAAAAATTCCCTGCGAATGTAATAAATTTTATATTGGAGAAACCTCTACACATATAAATGTTCGAATAAATGAACACAAACATTATATAAAGAAACGACAACTCGAAATGTCAAAAATTTGTGAACATGCCTGGGACCTTGGTCTTAGCACACAATTTCAAAATTCAACCACAAAGAAAAACACAATGCCAAACGCAAACTGAAAGAGTCTGCTTTAGTTATATTAAATGAAAGTGACTGAATCGCTTGTACTTCTGTGGAATTCAGCCGTTCCAATATCAGTAATTAAGGATGAGCAACCTGTATCGGGATAATTCGTACGGATCTTATGGCTTTAATTTAAAATAAGATCAGAATTTCTTTCATCTTATTTTTGGCGAAGGCACTATCTTACAACAGAGTTATGCCTAGGAGCACTAAATGAAATTCTTTCAATTTGAAAGAAGCTTTATCATTTCACATAATCTCTAGATTTAGTAAGTGCTACCTATATATCAAATTAGCAGTAAATTCTCTTAGTTACATCAGTTTTATTGTCAAACATTTAATGTCAAATTGTGAATGCTAAATTTGTCATTGCAAACTCCTTAATTTTTTATTTATTCAGTTGTGTTAATTTTTATTACCATTGTCAAATCTTTTATCCAATATCTTTGATAAAACATCTTTGTCAAAGATATTTGATAGTGTAATACCTAATCTTTTATAAAACATTTCTTTGACATATATCTTTGACCACCTTAACAGGCGTCGCCTTATCTTGTATAAAAGATTTTTGACGTTAATTGTCAGTGAAAATGACGCCTCCGACGTTTATTGTAGGATTGTACAGCATATTTTTTGTACGAAGAACGTTGATTTTGTATGTTATATATAAAATAGAAAAAAGAGGTTAATTGCTTACAAGGAAATTGTTAGTACCATTGTGTGGGCGTACAAACACTGATAAAAAAAAATTGAAGGATTGAAAATTTAATATACTGAAAAAATGAAAGTAATATTATGTGTTGTTAAATAGTGAGCTATAAATCATATCACAGGTGTGTTTAGATATAAAGCGTAGTGTTGTAGTCCACTAAAATGATGTAGGTGGACCCTCTATAGTCTATACTAATATTTTTTTCATTTGTGTATTTCTTTAACAATTAAAATAAAAAGTCATAGTATCAACATCTAAAAGGGTCGTTTAATAAGTTCAGGTGTAGTTGCTTGCTGCGTCGGTTTGCTAGCTCCTTTCCTATTCTTCTACGAAGCATCACTTACGCCCGTACCCTTGCAGATGTATGCGGGAGTTGCAAATTGAACATTTGGAAAAATTTCACCAGTTGATCCAATAACAATCGTAGAATTAACATTTTGGCTAAACTGCTAATAAGAAGTTTTGCTTATCACTTCGACTACCGATACAATGTACTTTTCTAGGTGCATATCAGTTTTTATTTTTTAAATTGACTCAAACTGTAACCATAAAAACACACCACAGTAGCACAAACAAGCATAAAATTACAGTATATTCCCCATTTTGAATAGAAATTATTTGATACAATATTTGATGTAGTGTAATATATCAATTAATGAAATTTGTTCTAACATTCGTATCATGCATTTGATAAAATATTTGATTAAAGATCTTTAACAATGTAATACCGCCTTACACCCTGATACGCTTGGAGTATTAGAAATATACAGACTTGTGGTGTTCTTCGCAAGAAATGATAAAAATATAAACTAGAGATTGCACAACTATGGAAATGGAAAGAGATACTTAAAATCTATCGAGTTATTCAAGAAACCCTTGTTGCGAAAGCAATTTCTGTAGCTTGAGAGATAGTTTTCAGTTCAAATAAATTGAGTTCGCAGATATCGATTAAATTCTGAAAAGTGGCCAATATGAAATTTCATGACACTTCATAGAAAATACAATTTCATTTATTGGTAAATGATTTTACTTGTTTGGTATGTCAGTTGGTTTTTCACACAGTTATTATCTTTTAAATTAATAAAACTAGCATTTAATAAATCTGTTTTATTTTGGAATTCTCCGAACAATTATATTAGAACTTAATGCAGCCATCCTACCCCTTATCACCATCTTCATTACATAGGCAAGGTGTCCGTTACAATTACTAACAATGTCCTGATACCCCCTTGACTGTTTTGAGAAATTCTCCAAACCAACAATGCCCATTTTATAGCAAGTTTACTTTTTTTAAACTAACCAATATATGTTGTCATTTTCTGTAATGAATCTAATGCTATAATACGAGCAAACAAATGTCAACAACACCTCGCTTGAAATCTTTGGTAGAAATTAGAAGTTTTCATTTTGTTTTTAAATCAAAATCTAAAACCTAACACAGAAAAATGATTAGTCTGGACAGTATAAAATACTTTAATGGAGTGTCAGAAGTAACTGAAAAGTAAATAAACAAAACATTTACATATTCAAATAGTGAATACAATAATGAGAAGCTTGCAGGAAGACCTTTTTAAAATATGGCAAAAAAACAACATCTAAATCTAATATATGTATATTTACAGTTTGGTTCATATAACTCATTTGGGATTCATGTACAGTGCATCCCATTTTGGTTGAGATTGCCAGGTTACTCGGTTGTTATTGAAGATAGAGTCTTGCGGTTTTCACATACCAGTTCTACATTTTTGTGAAACTCAGGATGGCCATATCAGATTTTGCATAAGTGTTTCCATTCATAAGATACAGGACGATTTTGATAATTTATACTTTTTGGACCCCTTCTATATCTACGAAGTTATTAGAAATACTCTTGCGTTAAGAACTACGTCTAATAGAAAATTTTGCATATAATCCAGTGGAGTACTCAATTTTTTTTCCGAGTATGGTTTTGAAGAATATACAACATTATATATTTTTAAATGGAACACCCTGTATTTTATTATTTCATTGAATTCGTTATTTTTTTCCCTTTAAAATAATGTATAATACAATACACATGGTATTATTAGAAATGCTAAAAAACACTAAAAAGCTGAGTTTTTTGCTAGTAGGCTAGTATTTTCCACTTAAAAGGTGAATCAAACAAATAATTCCATTTGAGATTTTTTATAGGAGTTTATCAGCAAAGAAAAATAATGTTAACAATAATTCAATAACATGAAAATTTAACACGAAATTTAGGTACCTAAAAGCAACTAATAAATAGTTATACATCGTTCATTATGTATAACAAACAGAACAAGTATTACAAATCAAATATCTATCTTAAAATTAATTTTGGACATTATTTATTACCTTATTGATTTAACTGTTCAAATTGTTGTCCATTTTCCCTAACACATAATTGGCAAACCTTTCCAATACGCCTGAGTGCATTTAAAATTATAACAGGTCGCCTTTGTAAATCCCGAAAAGCTGCCTCCGTTGCGGCACGAAGTTCTTCGCGACTGTTGTGTCTGTTGGTAAATATTTTATTTTTCAAATAACCCCACAAAAAAAGTCCAATATAGATAAATCGGGTGATCTTAGAGGCCACCTAATTGGTCCATGTGTTCCTATCCAACATCCTTGAAAATTATTTTCTAAAAAGCGCCCAATTAATCTAGAATTGTGGGCAGTGGCGCCATCTTGTTGAAAGTGTATAGAATTGAGAAAGGCGAGGGGAACATCTTCCAATATTTCGGGTAATAAGTCTTCTAGGATTGTCAAGTACCTATTGGCGGTAAGGGTTCCTTCAAAAAAGCGGTACTTTATTTTTGTCCCCAGTATGAAACAGGGTACATTAAAACCAAATCGACCCTGCTGTTGTCGCTCAAAAATTAAGTGCGGGTTCTCATCATACCAGTATCTTGTATTCTGCCTGTTAAATATACCGGCACTGCTTATATGAGATTCGTCTGACCAAATAACTTTCCTTACAAAATCATTGTCCCTTCGGGTTTGGTCTAAAAACCAATTGCAAAAATTTAACCGTCTTGCTGCATCACCAGGATATAAGTGTTGGGCAATATTGACGTTGTAAGGTTTAAATTTATATTTTTTTTAAATTCTCTGGACCCGTGTTTGAGAAATTCCAGTGTAATTTTCTAATTTCGCACAAGATGTCTGGGGATGGGCATGAACGCTAGCTAACACATTTATTTCATTCATTTCTCGATTTTCTTTGTTATACTCCTTTGATCGAGGTTTAGAATATGCATCAAAATTTATTGTTTAGTCTAAATATAGTTGCTCGACTAGGTTGATGCCTCTCTGGATATCTGAAAGTTTTAAAAACGCGATTTCATGAAATATCTTATGGTAAAATACTCGTACTTTATACCTGTGGAAGTATAGTTCTAAAGCTTCTTCAACATTCTCATAACATTGATTTAAACATTGTATCATATCGTATTTTTCGTTATTTTGAAAAACGAATTCCCTTCCAGCCATTATCAATTATCAACCAGCAAACACGAATAATTATTTATATAATGATCTTGTAAACTCAAACACGATAAAACACAATAGTTACTAACAATGACAGCTTGAACAGATTTGCGTTTTTCTCTCCAGCGCTCACTAGATAAAATATTGTTCCGAAAGGCGGAATTCTATAATAATTTTAAATGGATTCATGCGAGATGGAAATCAATAAGGTAATAAATAATGTCCAAAATTAATTTTAAGATAGATATTTGATTTGTAATACTTGTTCTGTTTGTTATACATAATGAACGATGTATAACTATTTATTAGTTGCTTTTAGGTACCTAAATTTCGTGTTTCATGTTATTGAATTATTGTTAACATTATTTTTCTTTGCTGATAAACTCCTATAAAAAATCTAAAATGGAATTATTTGTTTGATTCTCCTTTTAAATGGAAAATACATAGCCTACTAGCAAAAAACTCAGCTTTTTAGTGTTTTTTAGCATTTCTGATAATACCATGTGTATTGTATTATACATTATTTTAAAGGGGAAAAAATAACGAATTCAATGAAATAATAAAATACAGGGTGTTCCATTTAAAAATATATAATGTTGTGTAGTATCTTCAAAACCATACTCGGAAAAAAAATTGAGTACTCCACTGGATTATATGCAAAATTTTCTATTAGACGTAGTTCTTAACGCAAGAGTATTTCTAATAACTTCGTAGATATAGAAGGGGTCCAAAAAGTATAAATTATCAAAATCGCCCTGTATCTTATAAATGGAAACACTTATGCAAAATCTGATATGGCCATCCTGAGTTTCACAAAAAAGTAGAACAGGTATGTGAAAACCGCAAGACTCTATCTTCAATAACAACCGAGTAATCTGGCAATCTCAACCAAAATGGGATGCACTGTATTTTTATAAGGAACAACACAAAATGTATTTAAAATTAGCTACCACCAAATTTCTTAATAACTGTCGTTTCTTGTGACAAACTGCATAATAAATATCATACCTTTGAAGTATGTGCAAAAAAGAGAATGTGTTTCTTTAATAAGAAAATAAGTTGGCCAGAGTATGTCAACTGTGATAATGTAGTATGTTCGATAAAACTTTTTCGAATATAAATGATATATACCATTTGTATGGATTTTTTAAATAAATTATATGTTTAACAGTATCGTATGTCGAATGTGACAGTGAAGCCAGTTCATTACCAAATTTCAAGTGAGGTATGGACATGTGAAATTAGTCTTGAATAACATATATTTAGATTTCAATAACTACACATTGGCCATGTTAAGCAATGAGTGATGCTATAGCTGTAATCATACTATTTTTAATACCCTTACAAGTAATTTAAAAATGTAGGTTATATTTAAACATACAATTTTTTGCATACCTAAGGTTACTGATATATTTAAAACAAATATTTAATCATTTAAAGGGCGAATTTTCCCTTATACAAAGCGAAAACATTTACAATGCTAAATGCAACATATTCTGCAATTATTAATTAGAAAATAATTTAACCTAAATACTATTTTATGTTTACAAAATTCTTTGTGAAATAAATATTGCAATAATAAATACATGATACCATTATATTTTGACTCACTCATTTTTTGTTTATAATTGAAATGTAAAATTATTTTAATTGAATGCCACAGACAAATGACGAGCTCCAAATGAAAACGCAGTATTCAATAAAATGAAAATTTTAAGAAAACGTAGAAACGAATACCCTCTTACACGAAAAATCACAAGTACTGTTTTGATTTTGGGAGGAACATTTTTGAATAACCAATATTGTAAAGATGGATTATGAAAGAATTTTTGTTCTGCCCAGAGAAACCGTCACAAAATAATTTAAGCACATAGCAATCTGCAGGAATTTTAGTCGAATACTGCGTTTTGATTTGGAGCTCCTCAAATATATGAAGTGTTTTTATTAGGTTTAACCAACATATCTTGCTTGGCAAATGTTTGGATTTGAATGGAAAACGTACCAAAATATTTTTCATGATGTATCATCACACACACATATTTATATTTTTTAGGCCTATGCATTTTTGAACAATTATTTAAAATTGATAGACCAAAAAGTAACTATTTTAAAAAACTTGTAAGGGTATTTAAAAAACGTAAAAGTAGTTAGTACACACTAAGTGGCACCACTCATTGTTTAACAGATCCAATAAAGATTTTTGGTTTGTTGTAGTCTTTTTTTATGAAATCATTTTTGAGTACCTTAAGAATTTACATACTTATTAACATAATTAACATAAAAAAAGAGAAATTACTTTCATTTGGTAAGTGATAATCTCAGGAAAACTGTTTATATAGCAAACTTGTGAAATTTCGAATTCACGGGCAGAGCTCGGTCGTCCAAGTACTTTATTATTATTATGAAATGTAACCCTCATTTTATAATAACTGGAAAAATACGTAGCAGCATTAAATTATTTTTCTCACACATTCCAAGTTACCCCCAGCCCCCATTGCCTGACTTTTAACTGAATATTCTTCTTCTTTCAATCCCAACAATATTATTTTTTCGTTAACTATCCAATAGCAGCCGGCTTCTGTGACCCATCAATAAAATATACTGTCAGATTAGAAGAAAAACGAACAACTCACCAAACCCCTTTGTCTTTGGTACTTACCTAAAATGAACAAAAAACATAGTATAGTACAGTAATCAAAAGTTTCAATAAAATAAACAGCACAGACTTGCTAAGTTGAATAAGACGTTTTATCTATAGATTTGTAATTTTTTGTGTTAATATGTTCGGTGACTGTTGATATTCGTAAAGTCTACAAATCGTTTACACCAGTCAAGAGATTTTTAAGTGACATAGAATTCAACAGCAAACCGCATAAGCTATCACATAAATAATAGTCTATAAGACATATATATAACTGACATAATTGTAACAGCAAACTCGTAGAAAATATGGGGTAATTATCGTTTCTTGCTTATAGTGTAAAAAGGAATATTCTGTTCATAATGCCGTCAATAGAAACATTGTAGAAAAATCAGAAAATCTTCCAAATGGGTGTTTATCAGTTTTGATCGCAGCATTTTTCATAAAGAAAAGCTGGAAAAACCGACATAAAGTGAGTGATTTAAAAAAAATTCATAAGTTGGTTGTAATAACAGCTGGAACCTTAATCTGTCTCCTAATGATAGCTTATAACATTGAGATTAATAACGCGGAATATCGATATTGTGTGTTAAGTAGATCTTGCAGAATTGTTATTTAAATAATTTGTAGCAATATTTTGCAGAATATATAAAATATATTAACACTGTTTTTGAAATTTGGCTTAAAAGACGTACTTCTCCTCCGATGTCTTGACAGTGGCAGATCCAGTTAGTGGAAAAAGCATTATAATTAATATCAGTAAACTGTACACAGGTAACCATTAACTTAATAAACCAATGGAAAAATAGGCCAATATGGGGATGTAGTAGTTATGTAAATAAAAACGTAATAAACTGATGACAAAAAACTTATAATAATAAAATGTACCATAATTTTCATCTCGTGCCCCCAATCAAGAGAATTCTAGATCCGTTCATGTGCCTTGACAGCTATTGTCCATGCACCGCTGGCTGGCTGCCGCATATTTGAACATTTAATACAATATTTACTATTATTTTAATCCAATCTCGGTCTTATAGCGAAAATCCAAGACAGACACTTTAAAGTGTAATTTATGAACTTTCAAAATATCTTTAGCATATCCCGGTCATACTAGTCTCGTTAATACGGTAGGATGTGCAAAATATCTCTCTAAATTATTAAAATTCCAATTCTTCAAAAACTACTTATTCAATAGCCATCGTGAGCCCATATAAACTTAACATCTTAAACTATTGTTTTAACGATGATTAATATTCCAGTATTAGTTACCAGAAAGTTATAAATTTTTGGAAAAAAATCCACTTTTGGCCAGTTTTTCTGAGTATACTCGGTAAAAAATGATCTTGTGCTTCTAGTAAATCTCTTGGATTTCCTGCGCGAAACATTTGTCCTAGTCTGGATTCTAGACCAGTTAAAAGAGTATAGTATCAATTAAGCTGCACTGAATATTTTTCTGTTCAGGAATAAGGTTTTATGTTTTTTGTACGAATGCGTGCATTTTAGCGTTTAATACTTGTAGACGACTAACAAAGTTAAGAGGGGATTCGTTTTGGATTTGTTTGAGTCTTTGTAAGTCTTGGATGAAAGATGTGAGATCCATTGAATCTCCAAAGTAGGTACTTAATAATTGTTTAATTTATGGGTATGTCGTTGAGTTTCTTGAGCTGATAAGTTGTGTTGCTCTACGATGTAATTTGTTTTTATTATGTATACTTAAAAGAAAACGTTGGTCACCAAGGGCCATATTATATGCACAGACAAATGCATTAAGAAACGATTGGAGGAAAATTTGATCTCCATCGTATTCTGGTATGATCAGGGAGTATAAACGCTCGTTTAGAAGGATTTCTAATTCTCTAGAACTTTTCTGAAGACGGCATTACGATTCATTCACTACTAGTGATGTGCCGGATATCCGTATCAGTATCCGCGGATATCCGAGGGAGAAGAAAAATCCGTATCAGTTAGTTTATGGCAGATCTTTTAGGGACCTTATTAATTTTTAATATGCGGTGGCGCCAATTAACATTGAATAGAAAATGAATCTTAATTTCAACATTTTCAACACAGAATACATGTTGAAATAATTAATAAGCAATGCACCAATCGCTTATTTTTCGTAAATATGTCTAAAGCAGAAGTAGGTAATCTCATTTGCGGGCGCCGGACACAAAATTAAGCTACTTTTTTCTACTTGGTAGTGACTACTTTTCCAGTCTATAATTATCATACTTTAATGTCTTTGGTTATGAGAGTTAACTCTTATAGAGGTCAATAACTTTTTTCCATAACAGATTCTCTTTCCAAAGGTTTATGTGCAATATTTACCCCCGTGTAAAGTTAAGATCCATATCCGTATCCGCGGATCTTGAGACCAAATATCCGTATTCAGATCCTTATTCGTGGATATACATTTTTAATGATCCGGCACATCACTATTCACGACTAGTTTTGGTTTACTCCTTTGTGTTTATACGTTTTTAAAAGAATTTATATATGGTGCTCCTAGGGTCGACGATAAGTTGTCAAATTGTATTTTATAGCCTATGTCAAAATCGATTACATTCCCAAGCGATTTTATAATAAATTTTATATTGGAGAAACTGCTAGGCCTCTAAATGTAAGATTAAATAAAAATAAATTATACATAAAAAAGAACAATACGAAAAATTCTTAATTTGTGAACATACTTGAGAATCTATATATAAATAGGCAAAGACAAAACGGTTAGGTACCATTTTCTCCTCTGTCTCTCAACCGATTTGTTTCATTTTTGTTTTGTTTAGTAGCTACTAACGATCTTCAGTGCAGAATGCTAACATTAGTTTAGCATATTGGTTCATTCATTAAATAAAATATAATAAAAAATTCATTATTTACGTCCATAGTGTCAACGTCAAACAAATAATACTGACGTGCCGCCAGACGGTCAAAACTTAAAACATTCTTAGAGCATGTACTTCTCGAGGTAGCATGCAATACACAAATGTCGTACCAAGAGTAAGATGAGAGGGTCTGAGAGAGCATCTCACTCGTTTAGGAGATGCAGCGAATGAACTACATTAATCGAGTGCCTTTTGCCCTATCTTTCTAGCCTTGGCACGATATTTGGGCATTGCTGGCTACCGCCAGGAATTACAAGCTCTATGACTAGATTGGTTGACAGTGACAGGCTAATGCTCTTTCAGACCATAATGCGATGACTATCTTGGATAGTTCAGCATAAAGCGTTGTTATTGTATAGTGGTAAAATAGTCAATAGTAGACCAGTATTGATTTTTCGGACGCGTTGCTGTAACTTTAATATTAAATATTCTGTTTTTAATGTGAATTTCATTATTTCATTAAAATATTATTATCACAATCTTCCCGAAGGTGTTGGGTAAAAAATTGTCAGTCAGCGGACAATAGAGAATGTATTAAATCTTGAAGTTCTCATAGGGTTGTTGGTCATCTTTTCTTTAATATTCATGAACTCGATTGAAACCCCAAATGACGAAAACTTTTAGGTTGCAAAGAACAATCTTCCAATTATTATATCGAACATTTTGCCAGGAGCGGTTCCAAAAATTTGGGGGGGGGTCATTTGTCAAACATATTTTAAATACAGATTATTGATTAAATTTTTATTTTTTTATTTCAGTGGATTTGTCAATATGAGTGAACGATTTTGGTCGTCACATCTACTTCTCCCATTTCTCCCCAACTTTATTTCTTATAAAAATATACTTTTAACAATTTTATGAAATAGGGTCTAAATTCGACCAGTGGGCGACCAC
The DNA here is from genome assembly GCA_034190945.1 of Octodonta nipae. NCBI lineage: Eukaryota > Metazoa > Arthropoda > Insecta > Coleoptera > Chrysomelidae > Octodonta > Octodonta nipae. Next base: position 92,448,992 of record CM067220.1, on the reverse strand, counting down.
TAGTTTATTTAATTATACCATTGTAAAACTGCCAAACATTCAATTTCAAATTTAAATTTTATGATAATTCAGATTATTGTTCCACTTCAATGAGACCAGATGACCAGATTCAGATTATGTATGAAACGTTTGAATTTTTAAATAAGGATTTTTTTGTTCAAGTGCCGTGTTATTATCGTCAAAAACCATAATCATTACGGCGATATAATAAATAACACAAGACATTTTTTTAATATCTAACAACAACAAAATTGGTTTCCTGAAATTAGGGTAATAATAAGTAACCAGGTTATTAATACGGTACCAGAGCAACATCTAATGTTTAAATAACCATACCTACCTACAAAAGTAAATGAAGACTGGAATCACAATTACAAATCGATGTTTTCAGATCAAATGCTCAAAGAATATTGATGAGCCATTTACAGTCATAGCCATTTTCATCGAGGCTATCAATTAGTTACGAGTTTTTACTTGACGATCATTTATGCATTTTCACGATAAGTAACGTTAGTCGATTTTCATCTATATGATCTGCATCTGTAAGTGTTGATGAAAGCTAAACCTTTTAATGGAAATATACACAAATGCAGTGAAACTTATCATTGAAATGGGAATTAATCCTATGTACGATGAGTTTGAAAATGTGGTTAATGTCAAACATAGCTACAGTATAGAGTAACCTTTACAAGTGTACAGAAAATCAACACTGTTACCAACCGGTTCGTTTGCAAAATCATTTCTTTTTTTAACTTGAGAAATTCCTAAGAAATCATTAATTAGTATGGAAACTCTTTCGAACAAAATTGCATGATTTTATGACAGGATGATAATTAAAAAGTGATGTAGCTGATGAGTCAAATTAATTAAGTTTACCTAGAATACACAATTGTGCATTACATCAGAACAGTGAGAATATTTTTTTATGGCCCAACATTTTTTCTTAACTTTATGTCAACCTTACTAAGAATAATGTGACAGAGATTGTCTCTATACTTACTTTTGAGTTTGGGTATTGAACATGGTAACTGTTATAACAATTAATACCACCATCGTAATTTAATTTCTTTCTCGGGTGAATTATTCACCAATTTTAGTCGGTCCTCGAAATGACTATATCACAGTAGGTATTTAAACAATAACGATACAATTTCCATTTCTATTGAGGGCATATTTCCCACAAGGAACATTGAATTAAGAAGAAAATAAAAAAAAAAACCTCAATATGAAGGAACACTCTAGTTGTTTTCTGAATGATACTTGTGGCATACTTTTCAATGTCTAAGTGCTTCTTGGGATATAACACCACAGTTTAAAGAAAATTTCTGTATATTTCAAACGTTTGGGGGTCTAGATCAGACCCCGTTGTTAATGGTTAAGAAACTACGGATTAAAAAGGCACAATTCTAAGATGTAAATTAAAATATTTGACAATGTGTATTATTTGATTTTTGACGTAACTAAGAGAATTTTATTTGTAATATACAGGGTAGCACAGAAATTTCTAAAGATCATAAAACTATTCCAACATTTGATATCATCAGTGCTATAGAACAAACTGCAAACAAATTAAACAATAGTGAAGCTCAAGAGTATCGAATAAGAGCAAAAATTGAACTAGAAAAACCCATGCATACAAAAAATAACCTTTCGAAAAATGAATTACATTCAATTAAAGTTTTAAAAAATGACAGCACTATTAAGATTTTACCTGCAGATAAAGGCAATGCTACGGTTATTTTACATAAAATTGACTACGAATCCAAAATTCAAAACATAATAAACCAAGGACAATATACAAAATTAAACAAAGATCCAACAATTTCTATAGAAAACAAAATATACCGCTTACTTTACAATCACAAACATGAATTTACGGAACAACGTAAACATCTTACTCCACACTATTCTAAACCGACCCATTTATACGGGTTACCTAAAATTCATAAACCCAAGACCAATTGTCAGCTCCATAAATTCTCCAAGTGAGCTCTCAAAATTCCTTTTAACAATTATTTCACCACTTACTGGTAAGTCTAATTCTGATCTTAAAAACAGCGCACATTTCTTAGAAAAATTATCACATATACAATACAAAAATACTTTCACACTAGCAAGTTTTGACATTGTGAATCTATACAATAATGTTCCTGTCACCCATAGTAAAAGAACGATTACAACAAGATTCTTTACTAAATCAACGTACTCAATTGTCCATTAATACAATAATGGAACCAATAACATTTTGTACAAAGACAACATATTCAACTTAATGATCACTTCTACCAACAAGATTTTGGCATGGCAATGGGTTCCTGTTTGTCTCCCGCTTTAAGCAACATTTTTCCGGATAAAATTGAAGAACAAAAAATTTTCTCAAAACAGATTAAACCTTTGGTTTGGTGGCGTTATGTTGATGACATATTCGTTATTTGGGAACATAATCTTGAGGATTTACATGCATTACTTAACGACATAAACAACACAGAACCAACTATTCAGATTACACTAGAGCTTGAACAGAATAACAAATTACCATTCTTAGACATTTTAATAACCAAAACACAATCGACATTTGAAATAGAAGTTTACAGAAAACCAATTCATACCAACAGGTATCTCAACTTTAACTCTAATCATCCAAGTTCAGTAAAAAGAGGTATCATTAAATCTCTATATGACACAGCAAAAACCAACTGTTCTAATATCAATAAATTCAATGAGGAAAAAAACGTTATAAAAAATGTACTTTCTGCCAATCATGACCCAAATAAATTTATTAATAACGAGTTAAACAAAATGGAATACCAAACAATCCCTAACAACCAACATCAAACTTCACCAAGCAACACTGGCTCTCAAGATAATCACATTAATACAATAACTATACCATACATACAGGGTCTATCAAAAAGACTAAAAAGAGTGGGAAACAGATATAATATCAAAACATCATTTAAAACAAGAAATACACTAAAATCAATTATATCAAAAACCAAACCAAATAACACAACTAAAAATACAAAAAATTGCATTTATAAAACTCGTGTGAATGTAATAAATTCTATATTGGAGAAACCTCTAGACCTCTGAATGTTCAAATAAACGAACACAAAAATTACATAAAAAACAATTTGAAAAATCCAAAATTTCTGAACATGCTTGGGACCTTGATCATAAAATACAGTTTCAAAATTCAGTTATATTACACAAAGAAGAACACAACACCAAAAGAAAACTAAAAGAGTCTGCTTTAATTTTGTTAAATGAAAACGATTGTATCGCTACTACCTCCGTAGAATTCAGCCGTTCCTGGTTGCCGATGATTAAGGAAGAAATTGCTAATGGTCATGTCCTTGTGAACAACCCAATATCGGGATAGTTCATAAGGTTTTTCCTAGGTTTTCCGTTATGATTTTAATGGGACTGAATTAAGTTCTTTGGTCGCATTTTTGGCGAATGCACTATCTTATAACAAAGTCGCACCTAGGAGCGCCACATAAAATTCTCAAGATCTCCCTTTCAAATTCTTCCAATTTGAAAGGAACTTTATGATTATATGGTCTTTAGAAATTTCTGTGCTACCCTGTATATTACAAATAAAATTCTCTTAGTTACGTCAAAAATCAAATAATACGCATTGTCAAATATTTTAATTTACATCTTAGAATTGTGTCTTTTTAATCCGTAGTTTCTTAACCATTGACAACGGGGTCTGATCTAGACCCCGAAACGTTTGGAATATACAGCAATTTTCTTTCAACTGTGGTGTTATTTCCCAAGAAGCACTTAGACATTGAACACTCTAGTGTTTGCTGTTGTCAATATATGAAGTGTAATGTCTAAGACCTAGTTCTGAGAAAGTAACAAGCACATATACAATTTTATAATAATTATTTGGCATGTAAGGGAGAGGATTAGATATTTTAGTAAATATGTTAAAAGTAAATAATTGAGGTACAACATAACCCTTATTTGTACATATATATACTTCAACCCCAATTTTAAAAACCATTTTTCATGTGTCACTGCAATGATTAAGTTTTAAACATTCATACAGGCACTACATGTTAAACCTACGACACAAAGAACTAACATTTTCGGTATTCGATAATTTTCATCCTATCTTGCGTCTACATCGCATAAATTTTCAATTTTTATGGGCTATAAAACTGCAATATGCGAAGAATAAACATATATTGGTAATGTGAACATTGAGCCATATTTTACTCGGAAGCCTCAGCCCATGGGAGCAAACATACATTTTTATTCGGCCAACTTGTTTAAATTGTAAATTCGTATAAAACATGTCCTTTCTACATTTTCAAATGCATTTTTTTCTCATGCAAATTGAAAGGGATATATGCTTAATTACAAAACATTAATGTGCACGAAAGATATACTAATTACTTGAAAATCAAATACTACAAGAACACAGCCTTTTTGTTTATGGCGTTTTAATAACTTTTTGTACGATTTATTTCGAATAAATATGGGCTAGTAGAATAGAAATAATTTGGTCAAGTGCGAGTTGGACTCGCATACTAAGGGTTCCGTATCACCTTCAAAATTCTAATATTCCAGTTTCAGACAAGCAGGGAATGAGTGCATTTTCTTATATTTACCGTAATTTCTTTTATTAAAGGAACCGTTTTAAATTTATAAAAAATATACAAATTGATTTTCCACACATATATTTTTATTTTATCTGCTTCAGGATTCGCTTGATTTTTATAAGAAAAACATATGTATTTAATTTTCTAATTTGGCCCCCAAATATTAACATTAGAGTTTTATTTTACTAATAAACTTTCAGGGAAGCCTCTTATAATCTACTGTCTGAATTTTGAAGATCTGTAGAGTGGAAGGGCAAAAGGGCAAAATAGGTCAAGTTTTAAAATATAAATTATTATATCTGTTATTCAAATTATTTAAAAATACAAATAAAATGTATTTTTCAAAATTTAAATAGTGTAGTTTCTAAAGTGGGAATTAAGTCGATGTTTAATATTTTTGTTAATAACTTTAAAACAAATAGTTTAAAAATATGATATATTTGTAATTCACATAATAAGCCTTTTATCTAATATATTACAAGATGCTTTTGAAAATTGATTTTCCATTTAATTGTATAATTTGTTCCTATTTTTATGTTAATATCTTGTAAACCATTAATTTAAAAAATATGAAAAATATATATTTGTATTCCTCATAATGAGCCCTTTCATTTGATGTATTGCATGATGCGTTAAAAAAATATTTTTTTTATATTCCGTTTAATTCTATAATTTGGGCCCCAATATTAATATTAGGGATTTCTTCATATTTTTCCTGTAAACAAAAAATGTAGGTCTTATAGTTTGGGGAATAAAGGGGGAAACGTTAATTTTTTTAAATATATTTTTTAATATATTTTAAAATATTTATTTTAAAAATATTAAAAAAGTATATTTGCATTCGTCATAATGAGCCTTGTGATTTGATATATTACATGATCCGTTAGAAACAATTATAATTTTTTATTTTCCATTTAATTTTATAATTTGCCCCCCAAAATGAATGTTAGGGGTTTCTCCTTATTTTTCCAGTAAAGTTCAGGTGAGGCGCTATACCTAAATTTTTTTTCTAAATTTTACAGCTTATGGTTTGGGAGATAAAGGGGGGGGTTAATTTTTTTATATTTTTGTTAATATATTTTAATTAATTTATTTAAAAATATGAAAAAATATAGTTGTTTTCGTCATAATGAGCCCTTTCATTTGATATATAACATAATGGGTTAGAAACAATTTTAATTTTATATTTTCCAGTTAATTCTGTAATTTGCCCCCCGAAATTAAAAGTAGAGGTTTATTTTTCCAGTAATCTTTAAGTCAGACCCTATATTTCTATTTTTTTTTCAAAACTTGACGTTTTATAGTCTCGGAGATAAGGGGGGGAATGGGTAAATTTTGGTATATTTTCGTATTACATGATGCGTTTGAAAAATTTTTTATTTTTAAATTTTCATTTTATTCTATAATTTGCCCCCCAAAATTAATATTAATGGTTTCTCCTTATTTTTCCTGTAAAGTTCGGGCAACGCTCTATATTTCCTATTTTTTCAAAATCAGTAGTTTTGGAGATCAGGGGGGGAACGGTCGATTTTTTTAGTTTTCCCCCCCAGAAGTACCCATAAAATCAAAATTTCTTCTATTACGATATGTACCCCTGATCGGGTCACCAAACTTTACATCGATACCAAATTTCAACCTCTTCCGCCCAGGAGTTTAGGAGAAAATTGCTGTGATGTGACAGAGGCAGAAATCCGGAGTGATATTATAAGGGTATCCGTATATTGTATATACGGAACCCTAAAAATAGACTAAAAGTACTGATAACAGTTTCATATTGAAAATTATTTGCCACAGTTAATTAATCTGATAAGGACGTATTCTGTTATGCTATCAGTAAAGTTTCATTATTGTCTTATTTCAGGTGACGGAAGACGTACAGGTGACAATTTTGTATTCTCTGTTGAAAACCATGCTACTAATTCTGTTATCCCCCAATAATCAGTGTTAAATAAATGAAAATTGCCCAACTTTAACGACTGACATATAACTTTATAGATAATGATAATCAAAAAACAAGAGGCCTATTCCAAATCTAGTGCATCCAACCCTCAAGTTCAGTAAAAGTACCTGAGAAAGTCGATAGTAGGAAGAACCTTTTTTGTAGGACAATTGAAGGAATTGTTTGGAATTGCGGATGCGCTGGAACCTGTTGCTGAGGCATTTAAATCAAGAAATAAAAAATCAAAAAGCTAAGCAGTTTTACAGAGGTTGTTGAATAATTCTTAATTTATGTAGTATTTAGTATATGTACATATATTGATCGTTTTGTCCACAAATGAATTACTTTTATAATTTTATCTGGGGAAGATTTACAATATACAGATTTTGATATCATAATGAAGTTAGCATTTGAGCAGTATAATAAAAAAACTCATTTTTATCTTTATTTTTAAAACATTTACGAAGTTAGAACACTGAGATGTCAAGATTAATAAAACTTCTAATTATATTGTTATGGAAAGTTATAATGTCGGCCGAGGGAGGACCCTGTATATAGAACTACCAAGTGTAACTCTCAGTTCGAGAATATCTACGAAGTTCGATGTTAGCGCCATAGAGTAAACTCGAAGACTCTAGAATGTAAAAATGTATATAAATAGATGTTCTGTGAGCGTTAGAGTCAGTCTAATTCATAAGTTCAATGATAATAAGTAGTAAAGTAGTAATGTTTTTTTTAGAGGTATGGAACTTTAAGTTGGCAACACTCTTTTAACCGGCGGCCATCTTGTCAGCTGTCAAGTGATTTATGTTTAGTTTGGTTTGGAATTTAATCATGACTGATGATGAATCCGACTGACGCTTAAACAACGCTTCCAAATTGTGCAAATTTATTTTGAAAATCATGGTTCTTTCGAAAAGATTGTTGAGGAGGTCTTGAATTATTTTGTCTTTTCATTGAGTTTTCTCTCCTCCAAATTTTTTCCTGCAACAGATAAGTATTTAAAAATTGTATATATAGAACAAAGTGTAGTAAGGCAATTTCGTAAAATTGCCCGGATTACTGGCTGTCTGTACAGTTTTTTGACAAACAACAAATCAAGATCAAAGCGAAAATTTTTTAGAAAAAACCTCGAAAACAACACTAAACCAGGTAAGTATTACACAATATACAATACATTACTTATATACAGGAATACTGGTTGATCATTTTGTATATAGACATCTCTTTCTCTTAGAATAACTGTGAGGAAGAATCTCTGTACAGACAGCCAGTAATCCGGGCAATTTTACGAAATTGCCTTACTACACTTTGTTCTATATATACAATTTTTAAATACTTTTCTGTTGCAGGAAAAAAATTGGAGGAGAGAAAACCCAATGAACAGACAAAATAATCATGGTTCAGTTCGAAATACGTCTATTTTACGATCAACATAAGCGTCCATCAGAGCAATTAATTCGATTAAGTATGCAACGTTTTTGCACCACGTTTACTCTACTAAATGATAATACGCATCCACAGAGATGTCGTACAGTGCGTACAGAAGAATCCATTGCTGCTGTAGAGCGTAGCGTAGAGGAAAACCCGAATTAGTCTATCCGCCATCGTGAACAGGAATTGGATATGTGTCCATCCACTTTATGGAAGATTTTGCGGAAAGATCTTGGTTTGTGTGCTTACAAAATTCAACTCGTGCAAAAATTGAAGCCACACGATCACCCAGCAAGGCATACATTCCGAAATATGTCCAAAACAAGATTGCCGTTGATCCCGATTTTCATAAGCGAATTTTGTTTAGAGGAAGCTCACTTTTGGTTGAATGGATATGTCAATAAACAAAACTGCCGTATATGAAGTGATGATAATCCTCAAGTTCATGTTGAGACACCGTTACATCCAGAAAAACTGACTGTTTGGTGTGCTTTATGGGCTGGTGGAATAATTGGTCCGTACTTCTTTAAAAACGATGCTGGCTGAGATCAAGGGTTATACAGTGGCTTTGTTTCTCTTTTACTGTTTATCTTTTATAGTTTTATGAATCAAAAAATAATAAATTTTTTTATTTGCTTTAGTTTTACTGGAACTAGATCATATGATTTTGGCCCATTATAAAAATACAATTTTTCTGAAATCTTTTTTTTTAATAGAGGAGTAAATATGTTTAGATATGTTACCCCACTTGTATGTTGTTTGTTTTGTTGCTGTACCTATAACATTTTGGTTGCTCATACATACACAATAAGCACTATAGAATATATATATTTCTCGTATTTATTGTCTGCAATGAGCGGTTTTCTTGACAGCAGTTTGCAAAGAGCCAACATTTGCAGTAGGTACAAACTTTACGCCTATCCTTTTATTTTTATAAACGTTAACAATTGTTAAAGGATACATTTTCTACAAGTAAAACTGGTAGCTGGTCAATAAGGACCCTTAGGTTCAAGACCTTATTCGCCTGTACAACAGGCACCCTTGAGAAGAAAAATAAATAAATTTCCAATTTATAACTATTCGATACTTTAAAATACTTTAATGAAATAAACTAAACCCCGCTTACTGACTTCTGACTTAATTTATTTATTTCAGGTACCTTTAATTATTACAGCAAATTTTAGAAAATCAACCTTTTGATATTGCTATATTGTTTTCCCCGAGAATTGCGAATTTTAATGCAGTGCCGAATTTTTCATACTTCAGAGAAATGGTTTATTGTCTGCGACTATTAGTTTTTAAAAACCTAAACAATGTTTGAAGCTTGTTATAATAAGAGTGCTTATACAAAATAGAAGTAGAGCGTGTCAGCTTGTCTGGAATACAAACATATAGAGAAATAACAAAATAAAAATGTGGTAATATAAACGTTCTTTTCTTTTAGAAAGTTAGAAGTAATTTTGTTCGCAGATATAATGCATCTTATTAAATCCCAGAAATACTAAATTAAATAACCAGTGCAAAATTATCAAAGATAATGAAGTGAAACATTACGACAGATCAAAGTAATAATTTGCTAGATACAACGACAGGTAAGTACACTCAGAATACATGAAGAGAACAAATATCGAATTTGCTTTTTGAAATCCTGTCCTAACTTGCAATACCAGTTCTTTTTCAATTTTATTTTTAGACGCTGTATTGAATATTCATTATATGGCTTTATGGTTCAACCTTTTACTTTCATTGAAAATATAGTGAATTAATTTATGTATTTTTGTTAAGCTGATGAATGTAATATTTATGTAAATTTCTGAATTGCTTTTACTGTAAACGGCGAATGGATTTAAATTTGTGGTTCGAGTGAAAAGATAAATCTGGATTTTTATGTAAGTTCTGATGTAACTTTCTTAATAGATAATCAGATTATTATCGTTTAAGTCGAAGTTCTGTTAAAAATCTCTGCGTATCCCGAAAATATTATATTTGATTTTTCATATTTAAAATGTTGTTAACGAAATTTCGTTTTTATCACATTCTACATGTTTTTTTTTGTAGACTTGAACTATTAACTGTCTTCTACTGAATAATTCTCGACTGCGAAGTCTATTCCTTATAGTTTCCACTGAAACTCTAACACCGGAAGCTTGCAAAAGTTACCTTAGTAGCTCTGGATGGGATGTTGTGGGATTACTTCGCCCTGTTTGAATTAAAAAGCGGTCCTGGCGTTTTGTATTAACTCTTGAACGACTTCTCCTGGGCCTATTTTTTAGAGTTTCCAGTTCCAGAAACCTTTTAAAGGTTTTTCAAACAACCCCTTGTACAACTCCGACCGTTCATGCAATTCCCTTTGCGTCATACCCCCATAAAGCATTTTTAATTAGATTTACGAAATCATATTTAATTGGCATTGACGCGCAACGAATACGGGATAGTAATAAAGCCACTGAAGGAAGAATTGTGTATTCCAACCAAGCACATATTTTGTTTATAATTTGTGGCGTCAATAATGATTTTGTTGCTCTTGTAGTTTTAGTCCTTGTACATATGTAAGGAACTAAGGAACATGTCGAAATCAGGTCAACCACTTATTGAGTTGCTTAAAAACTGTAACCAAAAGCCACTTCCTAGTGACTAAAACTCCATATCCATTCCTAAATGACCAATACTTCTAATTTGAATATTTTTGGGCGTATTTGGGAACGTGGTATTTTGGTATTTCTGAGAAACTAGCTACTGAATTGTAAGTCTTAAGCGCCTGCAAAATGAGAGCACCGATCCAATTTGTAACCTCAAGATGGTATAAGTGCAGTTTGTCAAGAACACCCATTTCATTGGAAGTCAAACTTATCACTTGGTACACCAAATTCATTTTAAAGAATTCATCGATGGCAGTGAGGTTTTATTTCAGTTGTTTTAACTACTTGCCTTTTCGAACTTAAATTGTTCATTTAATTTCAGTGAATTAAATACTTTTTAACAAGGGACTTTAAAATCTTATGACCAGTAGTAGTGAAGAAACAGTCCACTGATAAATATATATATTTTTTAAATATAAGTAAACAATTAAGTTTCACTAATATAAACTATTCTCATTAATGTCTATCAACAATCCAGTGACAAAATTTGAATACTTGAAAATCAACATCTTGTACATACGAAGATGGTTGAAAGCAGCTTAAGACTTAAGTTCTTCAAAATTAGCAACATAACTTATTGGATTTAATGATGAAGAAATAGGTACCAGAATCGCCCTGGATTTGGCACCTTGGAGGTTCAGTTGGACTTAATTCGACATCTGTCATGGAAAGTCATTGAGCAACAAAGTCGTGAATGATATAAAAAACAAAAATACCCCGTAAACAATTTTCAGAATATATTGAGTTTAATAGTTTTGGTCAATAAAGGGGTTTGGCAGAAAAATAAAGATATATATTAAAAGTGGATATATTGAAAGTCACATGGTTTATCATTCCCTACAACTATTTATTTATTTTATTTGATTTAATATGCTTCAATTTTTGTCTGACGCATATTTCTTATATCAATACTTTCACATGAAATTTATTAGGAAAGTGTCACCAGATTACTTCAATGTTATTACATTGATTTCACTTTCTTAAATAATTAGCATTAAAATTACTAATTCCGTTTAAACGTATTATAGTGTGGACATCATTAACTAATTAAGCAAGTTCTACTCTAAAGAATGTCTCTTCTATATAATTATAATGTCCTAAAAAATACGTGAAAGTATCGCCGGCTTTCACATTTTATTGACAAAAATCGTACACATAACACATTCAGCAAGTGCATAATGTTATAACTAATGCTCAAGCAAACAATAAATAATTTAGTTTGAGTATTTATGATGGCCTTAAGGCGTTGTAATAATTCAGTGGACTTATGGAACGGTCGGTCGGTTGGATAATTGGCATACATTCACCGTATTTTAATACAGTCAACTAACTTCACCATTGCATTTCGCATTAGCAATTGTGGAAGGCGCACCCAACATTTATAAATTTCGAATACGTTTGGCATTTGACCCGCTCTACTAGGATGAAATAACCATGAGTGGAATGAAAACGAGGGTAACACACAATTATTCACTTTTGTTGATCTACCAAAATGAGTTTCGTGCAGATCTAAAATGATAACGTTGGTCTGACGAACGAAAATGTTTGGACATAATTTCTAATAGCAGTATGACAAGCAGGTAAGAAAAATCGATCGTTCTACTTACATGTTCGAAATCATAAATGACTTCTGACAATCACTGAATTAGTCAGTTCTATTAAAATGCTAAAAGTATTATACATCTGTATTATTTATGAAACGAAAAAAATTGACTTCCACAAGAATTCCATTGTTTTTCTTGAAGAATGGGCATAACATTACTGTATAAATTATGATATTAACTTTTCGAGATTTTGTAATACTATGAACGCAAGATAACATATTGTTTCATATATATATATATATATATATATATATATATATATATATATATATATATATATAATTTATTATGTAATTTGAAAAAACTAACTACTACCAGGAAACGCCTTTACACACAGACCGACTACCGATTTAGAGCTAGATTTTCCTGAATATAGTTGTTAAGTAAGATTGTCAAATATCGAAAATAATTGTTTTTATAGGTATTAATCAATGGACGAATTCTTTAGGAAACTCCTGTCACTATTCACTTCATGTTAAAATATTAAATTTAGTTGTGTGTTATATAAAATTAAAAGTGCTAAAATCGTACTGATAAGATTTTGAGGTTTTAATGTCGAAAGTTAGTTTCTATACGTTTTTTTGAAGGTTACATGTGAAATCTACTAGTTTATTCATCTACATTTGTTGGGCACCATACTTGAGATCAAGAACTGCTATTTAAAAATTCAATTCAAGGTGTAAGTCTGACCTCGTTATAATAAACTGTGAATTTGAAATTAAATTTCACACCCCGACCTTGATACGTTTCGATTTTAAAAAATAAAGTTCTTAACATCAAGTGTGGTGTTATTTTCCAAATATCCTTAACAACAAAGTTTTGAAAGTTTCATTTTTGTGACCTTGAGTCTTAAGTTGTCTGTATTTCAACTTCATAGATATTATTTTCTCACAAAGCTCAGATAGGCGTACATCCAAAGATCCTTCCTAATAAAAAAAATGAAAATAAGGATTTTTCGTATAATTTCTTGACTCAGACAATTCTCTATTCTATTCCCACTAACAACCTCTAATTATTCATAAATAATATGCTGTTTCCGTAAAATATGTAATTTAAACCCTACGTCTTTATTAATGGTATCTTTTAGTCTCAACCACCAACTCAAAAAGATTTACAAAGTCCAACGAAATATGATCAGCACTGCTAGACATGTGTGCAGGCAAATTCAGTTCCCCACTTGATAACGTGTAACTTTGCTAGTTACCGACGGTGCTGTCCCTTACCTTTGTCACCTATGGGGATAGGCAGTAAAAGTTAAAACAATAGGCCTGTTCCAACCCGATGAATAACCGATACACAACCGGTTACCGATGTGTTGTGTACTCTGAGAAAATTACTCACAAATTGGTCATTTAGTCGCATGGAATAATTATTACAAATTAACAATGTCACGTGATACGTGCTCCGGTTCGTTCGGTGTGTCTTCAGTATTGAGTTTATTTGTTTTTAATTTGATATAACTTTTATATTATGGCGAAAATAAAAAACTAAACGAGTGTTGCTATAAAACTTGTACTCGTATATCATATGTTAGAATGTTGGAGAAATTAAGAAACATAGGTTAGCAATTTTGCAAGATTGGGATTTCTCTGCTCAGATTTTTCCTGCAAGAGATAAGTATTTTTTGTAAATTGTAAATGGAGAACAAAGTGTAGTAAGGCGATTTCGAAAAATTGCCTGGATTACTGGCTGCCCGTACAGAAATTCTTCCTCGCGGATATTCTGAGAGGAAGAGATGTCTACAATTTGATCAACCAATATTCCTGTATATAAATTGTGTGGTACTTATGGAGGACTATTCTAAAATTTTCGTCAAATTTTTGACAAACAAGAAAATTAGCACCAAAGCAAAATTTTTAGTACAAACAATTGACAACGACTACAGAGTTGGAGCTGAAAGGTTTCCAAACACAGATAAGTACCACACAATATACAAAACACTATTTATATACAGGAATACTGGTTGATCAAATTGCAGACATCTCTTTCCGTGAGGAAAAAATTTCTGTAGGGACAGCCAGTAATCCCGGCCAATTTTCGAAATTGCCTTACTACATTTTGTTCTCCGTTTATAATGCTTCTATGTTGCAGGAAAAATCTGAGGAAAGAAAACCCTAATGAACAGGCAAAATAATCCAAGACCTACTCAACAATCTTTTCGAAATTAACTTGTGATCCGGCAATTGTGCTTCTCTTCCGAAGCTCAGCAAACAAATGAAATTTATGTCACTTAACTTTTTATTTTTAACTTTGAGCAGCTGAGTCAGCTTGATCTTGTACAGGTGGTCGGTTAAAGGCCGAGTTCTTGTGCATCGCGAGGAATTGACTGCCTCGGGTTTCCTGCACAATTTCAAGTGACAATGTTCTCGACTGTTCCTTTGACTTATGAGAGTTGGCCGCTTGTTTGCCAGGCGTAGTAGAATCGACTTTAAAGGGCCATCGCGTCTGCTGTGAAACGTTTGCACTAACACTCATTCTGATAATAAAATTTTATTATTTGGACGTACTGCTTAATTCTGTAATTGCCATGGGGATTTCGCATCAGTAACTAACTCACCATAAACAAGAGAAAAGACATAAGTCACCAAAACAACATGCCCACCATAGGCCACCAACGTCAGCACGCCCCAATTGAAAATTCTTTATAAAAGTTGTTTTTCGCGCTCAGAAAAAACTTTCCAAGTGCATGGATTATTAAAATTTGATTTGACAGTTAGGTATAACAGTGTATAGAAGCCTCATCCAATATGGGCGCTATAATTATGATAAAGAACACCTTATTTATAAACCAAGAATTTAAAGTAATCTTTAAAGCCATATTTGTAAACAAAACAAAATACTCGTAAATTTGGTACATTCGCTTTAATGAAGCTTTCAACAGAATGTTTATACCGTTTGCATCGAACAATAAAAAGTTTTAAAACACGGAAATGTCATTTAGAAATTATGGAAAGACACGAACAACGAGCGATAAAAAATAATTTATAGGTAATATCAATCATGTAAAGTATGGTAGAACACGATTGATAATTTATAATTATGTGAAAGAGCATAAGTTCAAACAAATAGACAAAAAATATATAAACCATTTCTTAAATGTGTAATCAACTCCTTGTTTAATGACTAAATTTTCACACAATGAAATAAACTTTAAAAATGAAAATCAATCCACTATTCAAACTAATAGTGTATTCAAAAATTTAGCTTGTAATTTAATTTAAAAATTAAAGTATCTCTAATTTAAATTGGTCCCTTGGACTACGGATAACATAATTTCTAAATGACGTTGAATTGAATTAAACGATTTATTAAAATAATTCCATACATTACGTAATATTATGGATTTTGTAAAGCTTACTAATACAACTTATATAATTTCTTATGCTGTTTAAAAAGCATTTACTATATATTGCCTGTGGGCTTTATAATATAGGTTTGATGTCTCGAGTTCAAGGCTGATCAATTATTTGGTAGTCGAACCGGATCATTTAACATAATGAAATTGTTTGGATACGGTCGATGATCCAAAAATTACTTCTTTTTATTTGTAGTGGAATTAATCTACTTTTGTCTCGAGATTCAATTTGCACCGAAACAGAAAGTGATTTAATTCAAGAACTTTAAAGATATCAATGACAAAGTAAAGATTTATGTAAGAACAAAGTACATATAAAAAAGTATAGAAAATTATAATTATCATTAATGAATGAGTGAACTGAGAGTCAATTTTAAAGGAAATAGAGAATATAGTTAAGTCATTAATTTCTAGGCTGGTTACTATGCCGAAATATTGATAATAGAAAAAATGTTTTTGCAGGTTTGTTACAATCCCGCCAGCAAAAACTTCAGATACCAGAATCAGAGTCCCAAGGTAGTTACAACAAAAAGACAATGTCAATAAAGTCAAGACTATATATATAATAACTATTTCAAGAAGCTAAAGGGTAATTTAATGCTTCGATAGAGATAAGACAAAACTAAGAGAGATCAATGGGAACTTTAATTTAGGATTTGATAAAAAAAATCAGGCGAGACTGTACTAAAATTCATACACTGTCAGCATATGTACACAACAAAATCATCATAAAGAAAATCCAGATGACAAATGCACCTAGAAAACCCTCAATGAGTTAAGCAAGTACTTAACTTTCGTAACAAACTGAAAGATAACCTGAAACAATATCAGATTCAACTCAGAAAAGCTAGGAGAACAAAAGACCAAAAATACACTTCTTATTTGAAATTATTGGAGGTTGTACGAAAAACACAACAGATGTGCATAATGTCATCTACGCAGTGAAATGAATTTTCTAGAATTTTATTTAGTATTTGATGAGTTCTCACTCGCTGCATGATTCTTTCCGAGTGAATCTTAACTCTTACTACACTCTAGGTTCGTTGGGTTTCTTGCCTTAAAACTTTTATCATTTCTAAGAATGGTAAAATAAACATTGCATTTTTATTACTTGCATCAATGACTTTTATCAGCCAAAACAGTGACCCCATTTTCTAATAAATCCAGCAATCCTAATTCTATTGTTCTAATTCTAAGTTTCCTCCACCGCAGGAGTAATAGCAACAAGAACTTTTAGGGGTATTTTTTTATATTCAGATTGTAAAAACGCAGTTGTCGACACTCGTAAGAATTTCGATGCTAGTGTGATGTTCTTGTATTTAGGACAATTTATTTTATTCATTAATATTTATATATTTTTCACATATATTTATTTACTTGTAAACTGCTAAAGATTTCTTCAGGAGATTTGTGTGTTGGACGGAAGATAGTAGGAATTTAGCTATAATCATATGGCTTGGGAATTCATACTGATCCATCAACACTTATTAAAATACACAACTACTAATAAATGGTTTTTATAATATTATATTAGTAGTACTACTAAATGTAACAAACAGCTTTTTTTATTTCCAATAATTGAAACGACTACAAACTAATTTTCTTTACATTATTCATTTAAAATAATACTTCAGTATTTTCGGAAAATATGTTATTACAGTGTTACTGTTATTACTGAAATAAAGGTACTATTTATTTTTGCC
Organism: Octodonta nipae; assembly: GCA_034190945.1. Taxonomy (NCBI): domain Eukaryota; kingdom Metazoa; phylum Arthropoda; class Insecta; order Coleoptera; family Chrysomelidae; genus Octodonta; species Octodonta nipae. The sequence continues at coordinate 92,431,702 of CM067220.1, read as the reverse complement.
TTTTTACAGCAGCTGTCGACTTATTTATTTGATTCATATTTCATTTCGTAGCTGCAAATTTATAAAATATACCTTCACTTTTTCTGTCTCTGTTTCTAGAGATCACAACGCAGTAACTCGGATGACCCATTCTGTTTTTATTTTATGAAGAAAAACGAATTAAAAATTTTCATGTCTTTTTGTCCGCTCGAAAATAACCTCCTGAGCCTCCTATAATGCCTAAAGTATAAACTGCGTACGCGGGGCACGGGCTTCCATTCGGCTATCCCTACCATGGGCTTCCCTAGCTAGAAATTGGCCGTTTTTTAAATCTACTATTTCCACTGCTCTCCAGCCAAATAGCGCTTCTTCTTTCGATTTAATTTACAAATATTGTGATGTCGAACAAGTAACTTATTTTTGTCTGTGTTACTTACGAATATTATAACATTATATATAGATAACGAATATATTAGTAAATCAATTTAAAATGTCTTTGTTTACCTGAAGAAAATAACCTGTATCTCTACTTTCAAAAATAAACATAGTTTTCTTAATATGTGACAATTACCTTGAATGATATATTTCAGAGGAAGCATTAACAAGATATATGTTGCTAAATGCATAATGTGGCACGAGCCAGTTACCTTTTGAAATGAAAGATTTGCGAATCAAATAATTTATATTTAAAAAAGAACCAATTTCTGCTGACTTAAAATTAAAACCGTTTAGAAACCTTGTGCTCATGGTCTACCCTATATAACAAAATTCAATTTTTTTAACCACATTTTATGACTGTAATTTTACTCTACCATTTATTTCAACCACCCGGTATATGCAACTGCTTCTAAGAATGTTTGAACCATGTCTATAATATTAAACCCCGTCATGTCCTAACTGCTTATATAATAAATTTTTGATGCCCCCTGAATAACAATAATTTTACTCCATCGTTACTTCAAACACCTTGTCTAAGCAACTACTTATGTTCCACACTATATAACTTTTTTAACCGCCCTGTATAACTGTAATTCTACTCCACCTAATATGTCAACCATCCTGTATATTCAACTGCTTTTAACATTTTTTGATGCCAAGGAGAAGTTTAATCCTTGATGATGGCAACTTAAGAGTTGTTGAAACGGCGTTGAGTGTTTAAATAAAGGTTTGGTGTTAGGGTGCAAAACTGTGTTTTTACATTTGTGACAGACCAAAGGTTCCACAGCATTTCCATTAGATATTTATGATGAAAATTTGACATATATATTGACTAGCTGTCGCCCAGTGGTCGAAATTCGATCAATTGTGTCAATATCTCTGGCAGGTTAAGTAACCTGAAAATTTTATCGTGACATTCTATCCTAGAACTTTAGGGAGAACAGCAATTATACGGAATGGATCCAGATTCGGAACCTCTGTGTGATAGTTTCCTCGAAAATCCTAGATGTCGGTCTTACATCTCGCTTCTACAAATAAGTAGCGAAATTCAAGTTTTTTTAGAAATAATTATAAGACAACAATTCAACCGCTAATAGGCTACCCTACATATTTATTTTTTCTAACCTCCCTGTATAACTATAATTGCACTCAATTCTCTAACATTTATTAAAATCCTCATTATAATAATTCCATCTCATTATATATTTCCACCACCCTGTATATGCAACTGCTCATGGACCACGCATATTTTTTAACATTTTTGAACCACCCGGTAAACCATTCTGTATATGACACTGCCTATGAGCCATCGTATTTACTCTTTTTGTTTATGAAATTTTTAACTTTCTTCTGTAACTATAATTCTACTCCGACCTATATTTCAATCATCATATATATGCAACTCATCGTGGGCTACTCTATAAATCATTTCCTTTTCTAATTTTTTATCATCATCCTGTATATCTATAATTCCTCTCACCCTAAATTTCATCTTCCCTATATATACAACTGCTTACGGGTTACGAAATGTTGCATTTCCATTCCCGCCAGCCTGTATATGAATCTATGTATAATATTTTTTGCACCACCCTGTTTAACTGTAATTCTACTGCACTTTCTATTCCAAGAACCCTGTAAATTCAACCGCTAATGGCTTCCCTATATAATTATGCAACTGCTTATGTGCCACCCAAAAAAAAATTATTTCTAACATATCTGGAATCGCCCTGTATAATTATAATATACAACGATTACTTTACCACTAAACAACAACAACGCTTGCATGCCACTTCCAGAAATAACAGCATTGATCCCTCTATATATAATTACTCAATGTTTTGAGTCTGGCGGCGGCGGCACATTCAGTTGTTTGGTGTTGACATTATAGACGTAAATAATGAATTTTTATTATATTTTATTTAATGAATGAACCAATATTATAAATTAATATTAGCATTCTGCACTGAAGGTCGTCAGTAGCTACTAAACAAAACAAGAATGAAGAAAATCGGTTGAGAGACAGAGGTGAAAATGGTACCTAATCGTTTGTCTTTGCCTATTTATATTTAGGTGTTTAGTTTTTTTGCACATATTTTTCCGATTTTCAGAAAAATGGAATGTTTTACGTTACAGAAAAATATACGGCGTCAAGCTGGAACATATCTTTGTAGAATACAATTTATAATATTCAAATTGCTTGAGCCGTTTTACAAAAAACAGTGAAGATTCATTGATATTCACTGAAATGCAGTCCCTTATTTACTTTTTTTCCGATTTTCTGGAAAACCGTACCTTTCTGTAATGTTCCTTAATATAATGCAGTTAAAATCGTCAAAATTGACCAAGATATTTTTGCATAATAAAAAAAAAAGTTGCCTCCTATATTGGAAGTCGGTTAAAAACACTGTTCAAACGAAAACAGATTCTGAACATTTAAAGCGTATATTCGAACTTCAAGATGAAAGCAGTGACTTTAATAATAATACTCGTACAATTTCTTTCAAGATTGAATTATTTTCAATTCTAATTCTAATTGTATACTTTATTAAAATCTATACATATTTGTTATTTATGAATATATCTAAATATCGAGTATAATTATGCGATGTATATGTATAACTTACAGTAAGTAATGTATGGGTATTCGAAGAAAACTAACTTAATTATATAATCATGAACTAGTATAATTCATTGAAATTTACAAGTGAGATGAACAATTTAATCTTAACATTTTATTTATCCTATATAATTTCCACCTATATATGTGTTATAACTTATGGCGTAAAACTATGTACCTGTAATTTTCTCAAACGTAATTATTATTGGAAACAATTAGTGATCAATGGTGATCTGTTTTTGTCAAACTCAGCCTAGGGGGCAGCATCATAAGGAGAGTGTATGAGTGTATTATAGCACTCTCCTCCACAATGTATGTTAAAATTACAAGTTTTTTTTTGTAAATAGTAAGTATATGACGACTATGAAAAAATATGGAACAACCTCGCAATCTTCCGTTATAGAATAGTTTATACCCAAATTAGTTAAGGTTAAGCCTTTTTAAGTAATCGTTGAAGACAAAAAATAACAGAGACGCTTACGAAACCAACCAAACACCACAGAACCGCAACTATACCGGGTGTAAATAATGCAGTGCAGATATTTTCATAGAACTGATCAATATAAATAAAAAGTCTAATATAACTTATGTCAAAAAGTTTACGGTTTACGAGAAAAAATAGTAAAATTTGTCAAAAAAGGAATAATGTGTGTACTTAAGCATGTATTTGCAAATCTGCAAACAATTTAACACCTGAACAGTACAATAAACTAAATCCTCTACAATTCCTCTCAGATGAAGTGATATTAAGGTTAAACACAATTTATATTTTCAGCAGAGTTAATAAAACAGAAATCTTGGCAACATCGGATTAAATTTGTTATCGTTCGTTAAGCGAAGTCCTTAGTAAAGGAATTATTGCGGAAGATTATGGTTGCGTATTGCAAAAAATTTTGGCGACATTTATTTGTTTTGAATATAATATTTGGACGTAATAGCTTAGAGAATTAGTTTTATTTCAGTTATGGAGTAATTCCCAATAAGTTCATATAAGCATTAAGTAAAGATGCCACAACTATCATTCAGGAAATAACTGTGAAGTTTTAGGTATGTTTACGAAATATGAGTGTGGAAATGTTAAGCTTGGACTCAAAACAAATGGAATTATTGGTAATTTTTATATGACATTCTAAATTCGTGTAACTTGTGAATTTTCTCAATTCTATAATGATAATGTCTGATATGATACGTTTTAGGTACTAAGACCTTGATTTTTTGTTTCTTATTCTTGAAATTTCTAATGTAGATGAGTAAGTTATTATTACCAAAGACTTACTCAGGCAAGGAAAAGCTGAAAAGAATTACCCTTAAATGCTTCAGTAAATCAAACATAGCATAATGACATGTTTTTTTTCATTGAATGTGTTCTTTAGAAAGAATTTATTAAGAATATATTGAAAAGTAACAATAATACTGCCTCATAAATACAAAAACCACATATTTCTAAAAATCGTCATAGAAATTGAAAACTTAAATACATTTTATTTATTTTTAGTATATTCTTTCCGTTCCGCAGTCTTATTCCCGCACGGCAATGTTGCCAGATGTATTGAAATTTCCAAAAACTTAATAATAACGGAATAGGTCCTTAACTATACGAAAGAGTATATATCTTTGTTAAGAGTTTTTAGGTCATACTGACCAGAATTATCACCTCCTGAAATATCTGCACTGCATTATGTTGCACACTGTATATAGAGATTTCAGAAAATACCACGTTTTCGTTTTGTTGAAGTTGGTTAAAAAAGATTTTCATTAGACTAAGACTGGTTCATTATATATTTTTATTCCTTCGTTTACATATGCACCTAATAAATACCTGATATGCTAATTTATATTACGGCTTCTTTGTTGTGAGTGGAATTCTGAAATTAATACTACGGTTTAAACTAGCAAATGACATTTATTATGTAAAAGAAGACCATTGTAAATTGATACGCAATACGTACTCATACCTAGTTTTAAATTGGAAAGGTAATAAGTGCGTTGTAGATGCAAGCACTAATTGATCTCATGCAACCTGCCATTTATTACAATCAGTTGCGTAGGTAGGACATGCGTTGAGTAATTTCGTAAATATTTATTATGGTGTGATGAATATAGTCTATAAACAAACGAAGCAACACTGCCGGATAGTGACAGGTAATTTCACTACACATTAAAATATTAGGCATGTTAACATATATCTCAATTAGTAGAGTTTTTTGACCCTTACTTGCATTGCCAGTTATTAAAATAAAATTATATTCCAGGTATTGAAAGAAATTGGCTGTAATTTAATTATTATTACAGTGTATATTTTTTTATTATTATTTTTTTACTAATTTTTCTTCGGAATATAAAAGTTTAAATAATTTTTAATTTTCGTTGATTTTTAGAATTTATGATGTTTATTTTACTTCAGTGACGCCATGAATTTTGCAACACTATGAGTTTTTTGTTAAGGAGTTCTATAGGTTGAGAGCTATAAGATATTGATGCTGACATGTAAGTATTATTTCAAAAATAAAAATGATGTTCGAAGTTTACTTGATTTCACACTTTCTCGGCATATGTAAGAACAGCTTTAGCATAAAGAAGCCTTCAAACATGAAAAAGTTAAAATGACGAAGGGATATCCTGGAACCTGCATTTAAGGAACTTGACAAACTAGCAAGACAATAGAAAGAAGCCAGGATACCTACTAATATAGTCTTAAATAAGTGGTTTGATGGATCGAATTGGGCACAAATATTGAAGTTTCAACATTAAGAAGACAAAACGACCACTGGATTACACCTAGCCAAAAGGTGAAGTTAACGCAATTTGGGTTAGCCAATTATACAGGGACCGAACACCTCATTACCTAGAACCTCGATAAAATATTCCACATAGAGGAGCACTGATACATGACAAAGTTTATCAACAAGGCATTCATAATTTCAAATGGGAATTTTATCAGCGACCCCAATGCTGAACCACATCTTGTGAGTAAATAAAATAAAGGAACTAACATAAGATTGATTTGCAATAATTAAGTTGATAAAACGTAAGTAATTCTAAGTGTAAGTTCACGTGTTCAGAGTTCGTCATATTAAGAAAATTTATAGAACCTACGAAGTATTGAAAAGAAATTATCATTTATATAAAAAGTTGGATTTGCCGTTGACGTTTAACGCTATTTCAAACTTTACTTCATTTATTCAAATTTCAAATATTCGTGGAGTCATTTTCGGAATTCCCTAAAAAATATATTGAACTATCTCTAATTTTACTATGTTTACTCTAAAGGAAGTGAGGGCATGATCATTAGACACCAATAAAGCATATTCTAATTGTGAAGTAATGCCGTGGTGGAGCATCCAGGAAATACAAATATATTTGTGCCTGGTATTTCAAGGTCTTTATCTGGTCATAGTAAATTGCTGACTTTAATGCCATTAATTTGTACAGATTACGCACCTTTCATTGTTAACACTTATTACATTCTGTTTAGGTATACCGTATGAAAACTTAATTATTTTCAACTGTTTATTTCTATCTTGAAGTCGGTTTAAATTTTTCTAAAAAATCTCTATTTCCGCTAAATTGGCCATTCATTGTTTATTTGAATATTTATAGGATTAAATTCTTTACTGGTAGGAATAAATAACTTTATAACGTTCTCCCTTTCAGAACCTAAGAAGACAACTGGTTTACTTTTTGTATACTGAGGTGTATAAAAATATCTCAACATGTACTAAAGCCAGATGGCTTTTTAATTTCTTAAAAGCACTAAGCTTGATTAAGTCTTTGATCGTTGTGTTATAACCATTTCCAAGTTATTACAGCTTATAATAGATGTGTTTCGTCTTTAATATAATAGTTTAAGATTATTTAATTTTATGCTGTCAGAAAAAAAATGAGACAACAATTTAGAATACAATCGGATATTAATATAATTCTCATCATTGTTTCTGAATAACAAGTCATTGAAATTTTCGTTAATATTGAATTGATAGTTTTTTCTGTAGCCTTCCCACGTACCTGCAATTAAAATATTTTTGCTTGAAAATTTAACAACTATATTCCCTATTTCTGAGAAAGAGTTTCAAAGGTAAACAAGATCTTTGAATTAACATATAAATTTAAAATGACCAATATTTTTTTCCCGACTGAACGAATAATGCTCGTGTGAATGCAATTTCGTATTCAAGGTTCAGATTTAATTATTCATTTCATTATGCACTGAAGAATTTTATCGTAGAGGCGCCCTGAAAGGTGTTTATTTCAACGATAAGATCAATTTGAGCGGAAACTGTAAATGCCGTAATTTTTATTTTATGACACAAATAAATGTCTATAACAATGTAAGTGAAGAATTTCAAACGAATGGTTTGTGTAGTTTAAATTGCATCTCAAGCTATCATTCAAACTACATTTTAACGATATTCGCTCTTTCAGTTTTTATTATACCATTTTGAAAAATGTATATATGTTTTTAAAACTTATTATTCAAACTTAAAAACTTGAAAAACAATTGCTACATTTGTCTCACTTTGTAGTTAAGTATACAATATCTGTAGGGTGATTTCTAACTTACAGATTGCATTGCGACTCTTGTTATACTTATGGCGGACCCGATCTTTATGGAACTATGCAATTTCTGTGTTTCTTGTTTGTTCTTACCTCGTGTTGTTTGTTATAATTTAGTTTCCTGTGCTTCCAAAACATTGTTGTTTCAGTATTTTATTCAGTTTGTAGGCAATAATCGACTTTAAAAAATATTTTGTCATCTCAAACACTGCATGGTATCGAAATATAACACCGTCGCGTCGTGTAATGTATAGTCTCAAATTTGCTGTTATTGTATTTCATATTATTTAAAAAACAAAAACACGCTTTTGTGCATTTGCATTGTCACCGAAATACATAAACTTGCAGTTTCGATCGAGGCAATAATTAAGTAAAATGTTAAAATCGAATTCTTACATTTCTTTACATACATAGATTGTTAAGTTACATACAATTGAATAAATTGTAATAAAGGCACGTGATTTATGTGAAAAAAAACGTGTTTTTCGAAAATCTATTAATGGCCATTCATAAACTGTTCGCATATAAGGGGTGGTAGTTTGCTGAGAGGATGTGACAGGGGGAGTCTAAGGTAATGTTAAGTTAATCAAACATTTCTATTTTTCCTCGATCTTTTTTCTGTTACTATAGTTTAATTCGTTTCATCTTTGTAAATATAGAATAATTTTTAACCGACTTCCAAAAAGGAGGAGGTTATCAATTCGTCGTGTATTTTTTCGCTTTTTTTTTTGTATGTATGTTACCTGATTTCTTCTCCTGTGGTGCACCGTTTTGAACGAATATGGTCTTGTTTAATAAAGTATATATCCGGATTGGTGAAACTTCAAATTTTGGAAAAGAATTCTATTGATAAAGTGATAAAATTTGTGAAATGGAAATCGACCAATATCCCTAATATTTTAGTCCATTTTTCGATAACTCCTTATGGATGTGTATAGTTTTTTAACGTTTAATCTATTAAGGAAGATCCTTAGGCGATCTCATATACTTTTCTGCGACGTGCAACTTGCAGTTTTGCAGAAAATCGCCGAAAATTCCAAAATTCTTATCAAACATTTCATCGAAATGACATAACGGACATTTCCTCATAAATATTTTAATTCCAACGTAATAGTGCAGTAATTTTAGGCACTGGAAGTTTTAATTGCGAATTTGAAAATTTTCTGTGTACATTTCAACCATATAGGTAGTAAAGCATAGTATTTTCGGCTCCTTAAATCAATGAGTACCAAGCTCGTTTTGTTTGTATACCAGGCAAATACCTATTTAAATGCAAATTTTTCCATTTTGCGAAGACGGTACATTTGGTTGGCACATTCTCCCGGCTTAATAGAAAATTCAGTGACAACACATGTCAAACTTTAAACTGGTACTTGGTGGCTTATAGACAGGGTGTTTAGTTATAGCAAACAAAATCACAAAGTAAAGTTTTAGAAGGAGTTTCATTTATATGAAGATTGAAATATAGGACGGACTAGAATGATAGTGGTCCGTAGGCAGCCGTATATACAGGATGGTTGGAATATAGGGTGGACTGGACGTTTGGTGGTATAAAAATGTTGAAAAAAATGTGAAATTAAAATTATATAGGGTGATTAAAAAACTGTTATATGATGTGGACATAAGCAAATCATATACAGGATGGTTGAAATATATGCTGGAGTTGAATTATATTTATACAGTGTGATTAAAAAATTATTTCTTTTATAGCCCATAAGAAGTTGCATAAAGTGTGGAGAGGAATTAATGTTACACAGGGCGATAACATAAAATGTTAAAAAGGAAATAATTTATGGGGTAGCCCACAAGGAGTTATATACTATGGTTGAAATATAGGACGGATTTGACTCCGTAAATATAGGATGAATTCTACTCCGTCCTATAGTTTACAGAAGGCAGCTAACAAATTTATGCTTGTCCGTGGGCAGTCGTATGTACAGGCTGGTTGGTACATAGGTTGCAGTAGAATTATCTAGTTATACAGGGTTGTCAAAAAAAGGTTACATGGCGTAGTCCATAAGGCATAAATATATTTTGGGCTTATTAAGTCAACGCGTACTAGTAGATTTTATTCGTAAAGATTTACCTGTCAATTTAAATGATAAAGTATCATTGTGTAATGTTGAGGCTTTCGATGTGACCTGGTTCTGTCTATTAAGGTTATACATACAAAATAAAAAATAAAGAATGAAAACTACCTGAATTCAAAAAAAACTAAAAAGTTGAAAATAAAACATTTAAAAAAAAATACAAGCGACTTCTACCTATAACTAAAAAGCTAAAAATAATTATAACAAAATACAACTCTAGCAAATAAATAACACATTCAATGTTGTAAGGTACCTACCCAGGAAGTAAAAAATGTTAACATTAAAAGGTGCTCATTCTGTACAAATTAATTACCTACCAATCTAGTATATTTTTGAAGTCGGTGCCAAGCAACAATCAAGTTTGATGAATTAGTAGATAAGTACGCAATGAAGGATTTTAGATTTGCTTGTTTGATTAAAATACTTCCGATAATGAGACAAAACACTCCTACATTCAGAGGTATAAGTAGGCAGTGTTTCTATGCATCTCCTAACAGCTCATGGGGTTTAAATTATCCAGTAAGGCTAGCCCAACACAGGCGCCTCACGAACAACAAGTAAGGTCATTCCAACAGGCAGGCACATAATTCATATCATTACGTTTGTCCTACCTCAACGTGTTCTAAGGATAAATCAAGTATCTTACTACATATTTAGGACCGTATTAAAGAATGGCTTTAATATTTCATTTGTTCAGTCAAGCAAAGACTTGCGAGCCACTGTGTAGCATGCAAGCCTCAAAAGGTTTCTTTAAAGACAGATAGTGGCGGAAACCCAGCCGTGAAAATATTCCCAAATCAAGGACCACTGAAAAAAAATTCTGATAACTAACATCACTAAGAACTCTAGAACGATGGTTATTATCTATCAACAGCTATCAAAAAGGGGTACCCTTATTTCATACTTATGATGAAATTGTTCTAAAGAAAGGATGTGATGAGGTATCTTCAATGATAGATCATATTTTGCAACTCTTGCGGAGGACAACATAAAAATTAATTAAATGTTTCACTATCTCTATAATCTCAGAAAAACGAAGATACAATGTGTGCATATTTCTAAACCAGTACGAATAACTAATTGTACAGTGCATCCCATTTTGGTTGAGATTGCCAGGTTACTCGGTTGTTATTGAAGATAGAGTCTTGCGGTTTTCACATACCTGTTCTACTTTTTTGTGAAACTCAGAATGGCCATATCAGATTTTGCATAAGTGTTTCCATTTATAAGATACAGGGCGATTTTGATAATTTATACTTTTTGGACCCCTTCTATATCTACGAAGTTATTAGAAATACTCTTGCGCTAAGAACTACGCCTAATAGAAAATTTTGCATAGAATCCAGCGGAGTACTCAATTTTTTTTCCGAGTATGGTTTTGAAGATACTACACAACATTATATATTTTTAAATGGAACACCATGTATTTTATTATTTCATTGAATTCGTTATTTTTTTTCCTTTAAAATAATGTATAATACAATACACATGGTATTAAAAGAAATGCTAAAAAACACTAAAAAGCTGAGTTTTTTGCTAATAGGTCATGTATTTTCCACTTAAAAGGAGAATCAAACAAATAATTCCATTTGAGATTTTTTATAGGAGTTTATCAGCAAAGAAAAATAATGTTAACAATAATTCAATAACATGAAACACGAAATTTAGGTACCTAAAAGCAACTAATAAATAGTTATACATCGTTCATTATGTATAACAAACAGAACAAGTATTACAAATCAAATATCTATCTTAAAATTAATTTTGAATATTATTTATTACCTTATTGATTTAACTGTTCAAATTGTTGTCCATTTTCCCTAACACATAATTGGCAAACCTTTCCAATACGCCTGAGTGCATTTAAAATTATAACAGGTCGCCTTTGTAAATCCCGAAAAGCTGCCTCCGTTGCGGCACGAAGTTGTTCGCGACTGTTGTGTCTGTTGGTATATATTTTATTTTTCAAATCGACCCTGCTGTTGTCGCTCAAAAATTAAGTGCGGGTTCTCATCATACCAGTATCTTGTATTCTGCCTGTTAAATATACCGGCACTGCTTATATGAGATTCGTCTGACCAAATAACTTTCCTTACAAAATCATTGTCCCTTCGGGTTTGGTCTAAAAACCAATTGCAAAAATTTAACCGTCTTGCTGCATCACCAGGATATAAGTGCTGGGCAATATTGACTTTGTAAGGTTTAAATTTATATATTTTTAAAATTCTTTGGACCCGTGTTTGAGAAATTCCAGTGTAATTTTCTAATTTCGCACAAGAAGTCTGGGGATGGGCATGAACGCTAGCTAACACATTTATTTCATTCATTTCTCGATTTTCTTTGTTATACACCTTTGATCGAGGTTTAGAATATGCATCAAAACTTACTCTTTAGTCTAAATATAGTTGCTCGACTAGGTTGATGTCTCTGGATATCTGAAAGTTTTAAAAACGCGATTTCATGAAATATCTTATGGTAAAATACTCGTACTTTATACCTGTGGAAGTATAGTTCTAAAGCTTCTTCAACATTCTCATAACATTGATTTAAACATTGAATCATATCGTATTCTCTTCCAGCCATTATCAATTATCAACCAGCAAACACGAATAATTATTTATATAATGATCTTGTAAACTCAAACACGATAAAACACAATAGTTACTAACAATGACAGCTTGAACAGATTTGCGTTTTTCTCTCCAGCGCTCACTAGATAAAATATTGTTCCGAAAGGCGGAATTCTATAATAATTTTAAATGGATTCATGCGAGATGGAAAGGTTTGCCAATTATGTGTTAGGGAAAATGGACAACAATTTGAACAGTTAAATCAATAAGGTAATAAATAATGTCCAAAATTAATTTTAAGATAGATATTTGATTTGTAATACTTGTTCTGTTTGTTATACATAATGAACGATGTATAACTATTTATTAGTTGCTTTTAGGTACCTAAATTTCGTGTTTCATGTTATTGAATTATTGTTAACATTATTTTTCTATGCTGATAAACTCATATAAAAAATCTCAAATGGAATTATTTGTTTGATTCTCCTTTTAAATGGAAAATACATAGCCTACTAGCAAAAAACTCAGCTTTTTAGTGTTTTTTAGCATTTCTAATAATACCATGTGTATTGTATTATACATTATTTTAAAGGGAAAAAAATAACGAATTCAGTGAAATAATAAAATACAGGGTGTTCCATTTAAAAATATATAATGTTGTGTAGTATCTTCAAAACCATACTCGGAAAAAAAATTGAGTACTCCACTGGATTCTATGCAACATTTTCTATTAGACGTAGTCCTTAGCGCAAGAGTATTTCTAATAACTTCGTAGATATAGAAGGGGTCCAAAAAGTATAAATTATCAAAATCGCCCTGTATCTTATAAATGCACTTATGCAAAATCTGATATGGCCATCCTGAGGTTCACAAAAAAGTAGAACTGGTATGTGAAAACCGCAAGACTCTATCTTCAATAACAACCGAGTAACCTGGCAATCTCAACCAAAATGGGATGCACTGTACATGAATCCCAAATGAGTTATATCAACAAAACTGTAAATATACATATATTAGATTTAGATGTTGTTTTTTTTTTGCCATATTTTAAAAAGGTCTTCCTGCAAGCTTCTCATTATTGTATTCACTATTTGAATATGTAAATGTTTTGTTTATTTACTTTTCAGTTACTTCTGACACTCCATTAAAGTATTTTATACTGTCCAGACTAACCATTTTTCTGTGTTACGTTTGAGATTTTGATTTAAAAACAAAATGAAAACTTCTAATTTCTACCAAAGATTTCAAGCGAGGTATTGTTGACATTTGTTTGCTCGTATTATAGGTATGTGAAAACCGCAAGACTCTATCTTCAATAACCACCGAGGAACCTGGCAATCTCAACCAAAATGGGATGCACTGTACAATAAAATCATAATATTTAGTTATATTCTATTTGGCCAATATTGAATATTTCGTTCAATGTACTTTTTTGATTTTTTTTAGAAAGTTAGCTGAAAATTTGTATTAGAGAAAACATCTAACTGATGATTATCAGCAATTGGAGCCGAAAAAAAATACAGACAGAAAAACAGTTCACAACTACGACCTTTCTAGGTCTAGAAAATTAACAGATTAAGTAAAATCGACGTGGAGGCTAAAATAGAAAGTATGGGGCCTACTTCTGGGGTTTGGTGATTTTGGTATGCCAAAGAACTATACATATTTTTCTTAAGTTCATTGATCTTCTTCAGAATAAAGTTTTTCGTAGTTCTGCATAAGCTGTACAGAAAAATAAGGTGAATGCTCTCATTTATTGGTAATAAATATGTTCATAATTCATACTAAGATTAGGTACCATTCTTGGAAACACTATTACTTTGTTAATACCAGACTGATATTTGATAGTATGTTATCAAATGATCCTCTAAATGACAAATACAAATACCGCCAAGTACGTAATGCAGGTAAGTATTACATAAATATACAAACGTTTAACTTATGTTAAGTATTTTGAATTGGTTAAATGTGCAACAGTTCTTTATATTTTAACTAAATTTACATATTTATTTCTAAAATGATAAATAATTTATTACCTGAATATTAATTTGTTTAAATGATTCCAGCAGGCTTTGACCTTCTCTGGAGGGGGAGCCGCTAAAGATAAGCTTTAGCAAAATAAACACTACAAAAGCATTCAACTTAGATGATTTAGGAGCTTGAGCCCTGGATCCGCCAATGTTAGAACGGCACGTTTCGTCAACTTTTATGTTAGCACGGGTAAAACAGCTAGGCAATGAATATTTTGTTGCATACAGGCTTGCTTAATTCATGTCAATCACCTACTTCATAACATAAAATCTATTAAGGGTTTACACCATTTCAAGAAAGGCCTCATCAACCAAATTATCTTTTGTTAAATAAATAAATTTATTGATTGATTGAAACAAATCCTAAGAGACATCTAAACAGGGAATGCACATTTTCGATAACTGCAGACCAAGAGGGTCACATTTTTGTTTTTACAGACAAAACAAATGATCAAGGTTTTTTTGGATGAAAATATAGTTAACACTTGATGGAGAAATACTTTAGTTACAATCGGATGGTACATGATTGTAAGCGATGATAAAAAGGTTTATTTGCAATTTTTGATTGAAGAGATGTACCTACTACAAATGGCGCGACAAGAATGCGTAAAGATGGTACTTCAGTAGAAATAATGTGCCAGACTATTATCAAAGATTACCTACATAACTCATGGGGGAGGTTATCATGCAGACCTATGGAGAATTGCTTATGGATTGAAGATTGACAAAATGGTAACATATCTATTATTATATTATATTATTCGATGCTTATAATTTATCTTGAATTATTAGAATATGTGGCTTTAATGTGCTGACGACACAAATCTCAATTTCTTCGCAACGCGGGTCTTAGGGGTCATGACCCCCCCCAATGTACAAGTCAAATTGGCAACTCTCGTATAATAAGAAGTACTAAAATAAATTAAACCAAAAATAGGTAGGTATTCAAATTAATTATGAATAAAACATTTAAAAAATATATATAACCGACTTCTACCTATAACTAAAAAGCTAAAAATAATTATAACAAAATACAACTCTAGCAAATAAATAACACATTCAATGTTGTAAGATAATTACCCAGGAAGTAAAAAATGTAAATTTTAAAAGGTGCTCATTCTGTACAAATTAATTACCTACCAATCTAGTATATTTTTGAAGTCGGTGCCAAGCAACAAGCAATCAATTTTGATGAATTAGTAGATAAGTACGCAATGAAGGATTTTAGATTTGCTTGTCACCGACTTCAAAAATATACTAGATTGGTAGGTAATTAATTTGTACAGAATGAGCACCTTTTAAAATTTACATTTTTTACTTCCTGGGTAATTATCTTACAACATTGAATGTGTTATTTATTTGCTAGAGTTGTATTTTGTTATAATTATTTTTAGCTTTTTAGTTATAGGTAGAAGTCGGTTATATATATTTTTTTAAATGTTTTATTTTCAACTTTTTAGTTTTTTTTTGAACTCAGGTAGTTTTCATTCTTTATTTTTTATTCTGTATGTATAACCTTAACAGACAGAACCAGGTAACATCGAAAGCCACAACATTACACAATGATACTTTAATCATTTAAATTGACAGGTAAATCTTTACGAACAAAATGTACTAGTACGCGTTGACTTAATAAGCCCAAAATATATTTATGCCTTATGGACTACGCCATGTAACCTTTTTTGAACTTTTTTTGAAAACCCTGTATAACTAGATAATTCTACTCCAACCTATGTACCAACCAGCCTGTACATACGACTGCCCACGGGCAAGCATACATTTGTTAGCTGCCTTCTGTAAACTATAGGACGGAGTAGAATCCATCCTATACTTACGGAGTCAATATATTTCAACCATACTATATAACTCCTTGTGGGCTACCCCATAAATTATTTCCTTTTTAACATTTTAAGTTATCGCCCTGTGTAACATTAATTCCTCTCCACACTTTATGCAACTTCTTATGGGCTATAAAAGAAATAATTTTTTAATCACACTGTATAAATATAATTCAACTCCAGCATATATTTCAACCATCCTGTATATGATTTGCTTATGTCCACATCATATAACAGTTTTTTAATCACCCTATATAATTTTAATTTCACATTTTTTTCAACATTTTTATACCACCAAACGTCCAGTCCACCCTATATTCCAACCATCCTGTATATACGGCTGCCTACGGACCACTATCATTCTAGTCCGTCCTATATTTCAATCTTCATATAAATACAACTCCTTCTACCACTTTACTTTGTGATTTTTTTTGCTATAACTAAACACCCTGTCTATAAGCCACCAAGTACCAGTTTAAAGTTTGACATGTGTTGTCACTGAATTTTCTATTAGGCCGGGAGAATGTGACAACCCAAAAGACCGTCTTCGCAAAATGGAAAAATTTCCATTTAAATAGGTATTTGCCTGGTATACAAACAAAACGAGCTTGGTACTCATTGATTTAAGGAGTCGAAAATACTATGCTTTACTACCTATATGGTTGAAATGTACACAGAAAATTTTCAAATTCGCAATTAAAACTTCCAGTGCCTAAAATTACCGCACTATTACGTTGGAATTAAAATATTTATGAGGAAATGTTCGTTATGTCATTTCGATGAAATTTTTGATAAGAATTTTGGAATTTTCGGCGATTTTCTGCAAAACTGCAACTTGCACGTCGCAGAAAAGTATATGAGATCACCTAAAGATCTTCCTTAATAGATTAAACGTTAAAAAACTATACACATCCATAAGGAGTTATCGAAAAATCGACTAAAATATTAGGGATACTGGTCGATTTCAAATAGAATTCTTTTCCAAAATTTGAAGTTTCACCAATTCGGATATATATTCTATTAAACAAGACCATATTCGTTCAAAATGGTGCACCACAGGAGAAGAAATCAGGTAACATACATACAAAAAAAAGCGAAAAAATACGCGACGAATTGATAACCTCCTCCTTTTTGGAAGTCGGTTAAAAATCCGTGACACCCAAATTGTATTCTTCGACCGCTGCAACCAGCTTTCTCCAAAAAAAAGGTTTTTTTACAGGGCGCTAAATACACTCTTCTATTAATCGTTTATTTATGTAAGCCGGAGGCTTACAAACTCATTTTGAAAAATCGAAAGCGGTTAAGTAGGAGAGACTAGGATTTTTTTTTAATTTTGAAAATATCTACTAATTGATAGAAAAAAGTTTTAACTTCGACCGCTTCTGGTTCAAAATTTCAACTCCAACATGTAATATAGTGTTAGATGTATAAAAAAACGATATTTTATTCAATTCCATGACATAAAAATATCATATCTCAAGTATGGTGTGTAAATCATTTATTTAAAAACTAACATCGGCATTTAAAGTCTCAAAGCTCGTGTATGTCCAATGGCAGTTCAAGGTACCACTTACAAAAATGTAAGCCTACAAACCGCACACCCCAAACCCTTCAAAAGGAATGAAACATCTTTTTTTTATTGGTAGGCAACAACATGGTTTTAAACTGCAAGTGTAATTAATGAGCGCATTTTTCTTAACCAGTACGTCTATTCAAATATTTAAAATTAATTTTCACTTTTTTCTCTAAAATTTGCAGATGAAAAGAAAAACAGCCATCATTCAGTTAAAATTTAAAAAGTTTTAAAATAAATCAAATACGCAATATCCTATAAAAGTTTCGCAACACATTGCAAAAATACAATCGTTACTATTCTGTACGATACTCTCAAATAACCAAATCGAAAACATAAACAATATAAAAATGCAAATCAAGAATTCCATTGTGCACACCTGTTTCATGGCCTTTAAAATACCAAAAAGGACACAGTCTTCAACCACGCTGAAGAAACTCAACACATTCCGAAGATCAGGTTTTGTAATTTTGATACTCACCTCAGGTAGTCCAAGATTATTCGCCAAATTATCCATTATTCAAAGTCTTTCAAAAATGTTCATTTCGATCAACAAAATAACGTTCGATGGTAACAAACTTTTAACTTTAAAAAACTTTCAACCCAACACAACAACGAACTTCACGTACACTCGTTTCAAAACAAATTCTTATATTAACACAAAGGTCACTTAATTTTCCGTGAAACAAAACGAAAATAGAAAGCCACTTTTAGATTTTAACAGTTGTAGTTTAAAATATTCACACATTCAAGTTATTCATACAAATTTCCAGGCATGTTGTTTTCTAACAAACCAACTTCTAACCTATTTGTTATGCGTCACTCACGTCATCAACGAACAGCAAACTTAAACGCGTTCTTCTTGGCCGAAGCAAAGCATCGCTAACATGACTTCAAGAAAGTTTAAGCCGCTGGTTGCCGATGTCGAGGAGCCGATCCGAATGCTGCCTGCCTCTCCCCTTCTTTCATGGTGACCATGAAAATGGCTGTGTGCCAATAATGCAGGTGCGATTGGAATAAATGATGCGAGATTTTAGAATAAAATGTAAAATGATCAGGTTTAAAAGTTTAAAATTTTAAGGTATATTATAAATAAATGTGGTTTCATATCATGTGTTGATATTTTATTTCAATACATATATTGTTTATAAATCTACTTGAAAAAGTTTAAAATATTCTTGGGATCCAGTTAAACGATAATAGGTAATGCTTTGATTAATTCTTTGCAGTGGCGTAGATAAATTTTAAATGGATTTATACCTTTATTCAACGATGATGTCAGTTCAAGCTTCAAGTCCTTTTGGGTATTTTACACATGAAAATTGTTTTAAGTCAGCTATCACTTTGTATAATATATATTTTGTTAATTGAGAGGAATACGCGCATATGCGTGCACACATTGTGTGAAGCGAGCCGCAATAATTTCAGAAGATGCATAAAAAATAGGCATTAGGGCCACTTGCCCCTCCATCAAGTTCATAGGCATACCGAGGACCTGAAAAACCTGTCGTAAGCCATAAAAGCTTCCCATAAATTTGCTGCCTTGTCCCCCCCCCAGATCAGAAAATTTTCAGATTTATCCCTCCCTATAGGACAACTTTCTTATTTTAAATTATTTTAAATACAAGCCCCTGTATATTATTTATTTTTTGTATTGTCCAGAAGTTTCAAGACATAATTCGTGTACAACGAACAACACCTATTAACTGTTTCGGAAATATTAAGGGTTTTCAGATTTATTAAATAAATTAACATTAAAAAAAGAAGAATATTTTATTTCACAAATTCGCTACATTACACTTAATACTGAATTCCCATTTAGCTCTTGATATTGAGATAGTAAGCAAAAACCATTCCTGCCTTCCTTTTTACTGATTTTGTTTATTTTGTCAAAACTCATAGCCTTAGCATCTTGTTGTCTGCCTGCATGACAGTGGTGATCAGTGTCAATGCTATTGTCGTTTGAATTTCGTTAACTGTACGTAATAATATCAGAAAAATGGTTCAATTAACAGAAATGCACAAAATAACCATTCTGGAAATGATTGGTTATCGAGATAACACACGGACACAAATGGAAGTTTCTCGCTTATTTCACGAAAACTTTCGAAATTTGCCCTCTGTATCCCAAGGAACCATTAGCAAAATAGAAAAGCAGTTTCGCGAGTTTGGTCATCTAAGACAGATAAAAAAAGTAGCTGCCAGTGCTCTAAGTGATAATGCGAATTTGGATATTATGTTTGAGTTTCAAGAAAACTCAGATAAGTCTGGTCGAAAAGCAGCCCCACTGTTCAACGTTAGCTACACATCATTTTTTCGAGTATTAAAGGAAAGTAAAATGCATCCCTATAAAATGATGCCGACTCAGGAGCTCATGGAAGACGATTTCGATAGGAGACTGTATTTTGGTGAACAAATGACGGTAATGTTAGATAACAATGTGATCTAATTAGAAGATGTTTTGTTTTCAGATAAGAGCACATTTACACTTCACGGTCATGTTATTCGTCAAAATTGTCGCTATAGGTCTAACGAGATTGCTCAGTGGATGACAGAGAAACATATGCAATATCCTGAAAAAGTTAAGTTGGAATTGTGGGAAATCATATCGTAGGTCTATTTTTCATTGATGGCAACTTGAGTGGAGGTAAATATTTAGAACTGCTCCAAAATAATGTCGTGCCAACAGATAAATATTTAAAACGTTGACAAACTTGTATTCTGATCCAGTAAACCCAGAAGTTCCTGCCAATACAATATGGTTTCAGCAAGATCAGGCACCACCCTATTACGAAATCAATGTCCGGCAGTACCTGAACCAAATTTTTCCAAATCGGTGGATTGGGAGGAACGGAACGATAGAATGGCCAGTACGATCTCCTGATTTGACGCCATTGGACTAGTTTTTGAGGGGATATGTCTAAAGTACTGTATACAAAACTTAACCCTTCAACTTAGATGACCTAAAAAGATGAATCACGCTTGCGACTAGATCAGTCACGCCTGAGAATTTGAGTAACGTTAGAAGACATTTCTATACCAGTTTAGCATGTTGCCAAGACGTTCGCGGCGAGCATTTGAACATTTCTTACATTGACATTAATGTTTTTTTTATATTATTAAGAAATAATCAATATTACTTATTAGGTATGTAGCGAATTTGTAAAAATAACTTAATTTTATTTTTTTAATGTTAATTTTTGTAATAAATCTGAAAACACTTAATACTTCCGAAACAGTTGAAGATAGGTGTAGGATATTGTACATGAATTATGTCTAGACGTTTTTAGAGAATCCAAAAAATAAATAATGTCCAGGAGCTTGCATTTAAAATATGGAAGTTGGTATTGGCCACTGTCACATGACACAGCATATATATTTTTTTTGTTGAAAAAATGCGCGTTTAAAAATACAAATCGACGTGTCCAAGCGTTTTTTTTTTTGAACAAATACGTGATTACACGATGGAGCAGTGAGGTTTCTATTGTTAAGGTTCTGTGTATACAATATACGGATAGCCCTATAATACACTCCGGATTTCTCCCTCTTTCACATCACAGGCACTTTCTCCTAAACTACTGGACGGAAAAGGTTGAAATTTAGTATCAGTGTATAGTTTGGTGATCTCATTAGGAGTACATATCGCAAATGAAGAAATTTTGATTTTAGGGGTACTTCTGGGAGGGGGGAACTAAAAAAATCAACCGTTCCTCCCCCCTTATGTCCAAAACACATGAATTTTACAGAAAAAATAAGGAGAAATCTCTACTATTAATTTTGGGGTGCAAATTACAAAATTAAATGGAATATTTAAAATTAAAATTGTGCCTAACGCATCACATAAATATATCCAATGAAAGGGCTCATTATGACGAAAACAAATATTTTTTTTTCATAGTTTTAAAATAAATTATTTATAAGAACAAAAAATATACATAAAAACTTTTACGCATTCCCCCCACCTTATCACTATAAGCCGCAAAATTTTGAAAAAAATGAGAGATATAGGGCCTTACCTGAATTTTACTGGAAAAATAAGGAGAAACCTCTAGTATACCTCTAGTATTAATTTTGGGGGGCGGGGCAAATTACAGAATTAAAGGGAAAGTATAAAATTAAATTTGTTTCTAACGCATCATGTAATATACCCAATGTTTTTAAAATAATTAAAAATATATTTTATAAACGGATCATGCAATACATCAAATGAAAACGTTTATTATGGGAAATACATTATCAAACTTCCTGATATCTCCTTTAATTAATTTTTTAAACGCATCATGCAATATATCAAATGAAAGTGCCCATTATCTGGAATACAAATATATATGTTTCATATTTTTAAAATTAATTGTTTCGAAGATATTAATAAAAATATATAAAAAATTCTCATTTCATACTTTATTTCCGAAACCATACTACCTAAAATTTTGAAAATAATTAGGGGTACTGGACCCCCAATATAATAACAATAAAAAAATTAACTCATCATGTAATATATCAAATAAAAGGTTCCTTATGAGAATTACAAATATATTTTTTTCATATTTTTAAATCATTTGTTTAAAAGATGTGAACAAAAATATTAAAAATCGACTTGTTCCCCTTTTAGAAACTGCACTATCTAATATTTTGGAAAATATATTTTATTTGAATTTTAAATAATTTGTCTAAAATATTTAATAATATATTAATTAAAACTTAACCAATTTTTTCCTTTATATTTCATTGTACACAGCCTAAAATTCACACAGTAGATTATATAGGGCTTCCCTGAAAATCTATAGTAAAATAAAACTCTAATGTTAATTGTGGGGACTAAATTTGAAAATCAAATACATATTTTTATAAAAATCAAGCAAATCATGTAGTAGGTAGACAAAATAAAAATAAAAGTGCATATTTTTATATATTTAAAACGGGCTTCGTTTAAAAGATATTAGGATAAATATAAGAAAATGCACTCATTCCCTGCTTGTCTGAAACTGAAATATTAGAATCTTGAAGGTGGTACGGAACCCTTAGTATGCCAGTCTAACTCGCACTTGACCAAATTATTTTTTATAAATTTAAAACGCTTCCTTTAGAAGATATTAAAGTAAATATAAGAAAAAGCACCCATTCCCTGCTTGTCTGAAACTGGAGTAGATATAATCTGATTCACCTACATTTTATGAAATCTTGAAGGTGTTACGGAACCCTTAGTATGGGAGTCCTACTCGCACTTGACCAAATTATTAAGTCTTAAAAAAGTGATGCAGGTTTGAAAATCTGTGTACTATATACCCTTCTTCCCAAATAAATAAAACCGAGTTTAATTATTTTGCAAAAAATCATGGGGGTAAGATGAGGAAATGTTTTGTAAAAAATTCACCAAAAGTAATACAGCCTTGAGAATTAAGACTTTAATTCCTTTGTTAAAGTGAAGTAATACGTGATTTGTCATTTTGAGAAAATTGAAATATTGTTTTTGCGCAAAATCAATATCTCGGAAATAGAAAGTAATACTAGAGTCAATTTAAAATAAATAGAAGCATGTTTAGTAATTTTACGCAAATTTTGTTAGGCGATAGAGAACCGACCGAGTATCAACTCACTACTTTTCGAGTACCCTAAATAATTCCAGATATAAGAATCATGATATTAATTCTTGAAATGAATAGAAATGTGGTGTGACATCTTGTGAAAATTCCGTTATTGGATGGGGGGACGACTTTCAATAATCATTAAAGATCAAACGTACTGCAGGCGTGAAAATAGGTATGTTTATATGCATGGGCGTACCCAGTTTTTGGTTTAGAGAGGAAACATCATAAAAAATGTCCTAGAGAGGGGCAAATTAGAAAAAAAAGTCAGATAGAGAGTGGCAAATCAAAAAAAATTGGCCTAGGAGTGGCAAAGCAACAAACTTATGGGCAACTTTTAAGGCTTAGGGCAGGTTTTTCAGGTCCGGGAGGCAGCTTTCCCCTTCTCGCGGTACGCCAATGTTTATACGCCCTTTTTCTGAAATGACTATAACTAAATTTAATCACTTCGGGAAAATCCACGTTTTAAGAGGAGTATTTGTTCATTGCATGAGAATGAATAGAATGACTTTTTTCTTTACCAATATTCAATTTTAGAGGGGGTGGTAACTAAAGAAGTGTATATAATAAACGTAGGAAACATAAAAAATGTCAATTGCCAAAAACTTGTACAACAAAAATAAATTTAAAAATGACACACCAAAAACCTCAAATTGTTAAGAATAATAAATATTTATATTTTCTTTTTTCTCTTTCATATATTTACTGAGAAGTACAATTTTTGCGTTTGGCAATAAAATAAATTTGAGTGTCAATTTTATTTGAGAATACACATATTTGTACACAACATATTGTAGAGATTTCTTTCCTAGAGATCATCTGTTAGGAAGACTTTCTATAAAAGTTAACAAGTAGGTTGCTTCGAAATTGCCCCTACTATAATTGACGATTTCAAATTTTTAACAGTTATCTATTACAAAATATAAATATTGACAAAATTGTTAAATTTATTCAGTCAAAAAACCTAAAATGACAAAATACAGAAAATCTAAAACGTACAATACATTTAAAATACCAAAAGAACTACAAGGTCACAGTCACTGTCAAAGATGTCAAAAATTTCAATAATGTCAAAAATTTCAAAACAAAGCCAAAATCTAAAAACGTCAAATACTTGTAAAATGTCAAAAAAGTAAAATATGAATGTCAACAGGTCAAAAAGGTCAAAACTGTAAAAAAGTTAAAAATGGTAATGACATAACTTGTCAAAAATCCTAAAATGGAAAACAGCAAAAGTAGAATATTAAATGTCAGAAATCTTAACATGTCAAATATGTCTAGCCCTTAAATAATTTATTTAGAATTGTTGACAGTTTAATTTCGTTAATGAAAGATCACAAAATAATCTAAGTACTTTTTTAAGGTACTGAATTTATTTATAAATAATTTGGTCAAGTGCGAGGTGGACTCGCATACTAAGGGTTCCGTACCACCTTCAAGATTCTAATATTCCAGTTTCCGACAAGCAAGGAATGAGTGCATTTTCTTATATTTACCCTAATATCTTTTAAAAGAAACGTTTTAAATTTATAAAAAATATACAGTTATTTTCCACACATAGACTTTTTATTTTATCTGTTACATGATTCGCTTGATTTTGATAAAATTTTTAATTTGGCCCCCAAAATTAGCATTAGAGTTTTATGTTACTAATAAACTTTCAGGGAATCCTTTTATAATCTAATGTTTGAATTTTAGGCTCTGTACATTGGAAGATAAAGGAGAAAATAGGTCAATTTTAAATAATAAATTATTAAATCTTTTAGACAAATTATTTAAAAATACAAATTAGATAAATTTTTCAACATTTTAAATAGTATAGTCTCTAAAGTTGGAATTAAGTCGATGTTTAATATTTTTTTAATATATTTAAAAAACAAATGATTTAAAAATATGATATATTCGTATTTCACATAATGAGCCTTTTATTGGATATATTAGATGATGCGCGCGTTTGAAAATTAAATTTTTATTTTATTTTCTATTTAATTGTATAATTTGTCCTTAAAATTAATATTGGGGTTTTCTACTAATTTTTTCTTACAAATTTCAAGTGAGCCCTAGTACCCCTAATTATTTTCAAAATTGTAGGTAACATGGTTTCGGAAATAAAGCGGGAAATGAGAATTTTTTATATATTTTTGTTAATATCTTGTGAACAATTAATTTTAAAAATATGAAAAATATATATTTGTATTCTCATAATTAGCCCTTTCATTTGATGTATTGCATGAGGCGTTAAAAAATATATTTTTATTTTCCGTTTAATTCCATAAATTGGCCCCCAAAATTAATATTAAAAATTTCTTCGTTATTTTCCTGTAAAAAAATGTAGGTCTTATAGTTTGGTGAATAAAGGGGGAATGGGTAATTTTTATAAAATATTTTTGTTAATATATTTTAAAATATTATTTTAAAAAAAGGAAAATATTTCTATTCGTCATAATAAGCCTTTTAATTTGATATATTACATGATGCGTTAAGAAATAATTTTAATTTTATGTTTTCGATTTAATGCTGTAATTTGCCCCCTAAAATTAATATTAGGGGTTCCTTCTTTTATTACGGCCTATAGTTTCCGAGATAAGGTAGGGGGAATGAGTATTTTTTATATTTTTGTTAAAATCTTTAAAATAATTTATTTAAAAAATATGAAAAAAAATATATTTGTTTTCGCCAATAATGAGCCCTTTCATTTGATATCTTACACGATGTGTTAGAAACAATTTTAATTTTATAATTTCCATTTAATTCTGTAATTTGCCCCCACAAATTAATTGTAGAGGTTTCACATTATTTTTCCGGTAAAATTTAGGTGAGGCTCTATATCTCTAATTTTTTTCAAAAGTTTACCTTAGTCCTGATGGGGTCACCAAATTATACACTATAACCAAGTTTCAACCTTTTCTGTCCAGTAGTTAAGGATAAAATTGCTGTGATGTGAAAGAGGGAGAAATCCGGAGTGATATTATAAGGGTATCCGTATATTGTATATACAGAACCCTAAAAAGACTGGCAGTCATTTGAGACTGAACGATAGAAGCGAAAGCTTCTTACGAATTATACTTCAAGTCTCTTGTTAACTCCTGTCTCTGTTTATATTTCCTTGTGTTATCATTAGTAATGGTTATAAATTTCAGGAGACTTAAAATAATTGTCACTATTTTGTTATGACTCAAATATTAATTCTAATGTGTAATTTAATTCTTAATTTAAATTTCTAAGTGCCAAATAAAATTTGGCAAAAGGTGTATGAAATTAATAGGGTTCTTTCTGAAATATGGCAAGTACATACCTACATAATGCAATTGGAGTTTTTGTTAGAAAATTTTGTGCAGGTTTTCTATATTCACTGGTTGTTATATTACTTTATTTTCTATATATTATTGATATTCTATAAAAGAAAAACCTCATAATGTATTTTACCTAGTCTCTGTTTCTTATACAGTGAACTGAATTGCATGGGTATTTGAAGATCAAGGTAGAGTGTCGGTAAGGCCGTAGCCAGAAAATTTTTTCGGGGTGGGTTGGACAATTTTGGATAATTTTTTTGATTGGTGGTGGACTGATTGGTACTGCAAAATCTGTATTTGTATTCATATATATCAAGGATATATAAAAATGTATAAATATAAAATTTATTCTCATGAAAAAGATGATTATTTGGTTAAAATTGAATCTTGAAATCCAATATTCCATAATTTGGGGGGGGGGTGTTGAACTCCCAGACACCCCTCCCCGCTGGCTACGGCCATGGGTGTCGGTGTTGGTGTCAGTGTTGATGTCAGTGTCGAAACAAATGAAATTTCAAGTTATCCAATCCATTCCCTTGCTTATCTATTTTCATATATGTAAAAGTGGGCCCCCGTTAAGAAGCTTTCGCTTCAAAAATATAGGGGATGTGAAAAAAGTCAAATGAAAAATATGTTAAAGATAAATGCGTCAAATACACTGATTTGTCTAGCTCGTGCGAAGCCGAGCTGGACAGCTTGTCTATTATAAAATCGATTTTTTATCACTTCAAATATCACAAAGTTCACCTATATTTCCCACAATTTATTAGAGCTTATAAAAACCAATATATTTATTTGTGAATGCATTATATGTAGGTATACGTAATCATTTAATATACCTAACAAAGAACCTTTTTCCGGAAAATGTGCAAAATTGTTTTAGGAGGATAGAAGAGAGCAAAATATTCCAGGACTACAATTTTCAGTTTTTTTTACTCTGTGCACACCTATGAATTAGTCACCTTTATTTTTCTGTTACAGATTTCATTAATAAGGAAGTCTTCCATCTAAATGATGGACAGAATATTTCTTATAATGAAGGTAATTTGTAATATAACACCAAACATGTGCTCAAAACAAACACATCGATTAGTTACTGTAGCAATGCTGCCCTCCTCCAGTTTATTTAGAATGAGAGGAAAAAGTAAAACGGTGTGTACGTACATAGTCAAAGGCGTACCAAAGGAGGGGCAAAAGGCGGTAGTTGCCCCCCCAACCCGAAAAACTTACCGTGAGCCTTCAATGCTTCCCATAAAATTGCCCTCTCCCTGGACCAAAAAAATTCTGATTTGTCCCTCTCTCTAGGACAATTTTTTTCTGATTTGTCCTCCTCTAAGACAATTTTTTTGCTAATTTTGACCCTCCTAAACCAAAAGCTGGGTACGCTCTTGGGTAAGGTACCTAAAATAATATTGGGCGATTTCAATGCTAAGTTGGAAAAGAAACTAGATACATTCAAAAAACCAGAAGGTAAGTAGGTATTGTGGGTAGGTATGGCAAACGAAACGAGAATAGTCGTAGGTTGCTGAATTATCTATACATAAACACTAGCTTTTCGCTATGAATTTCTTCTTTGACCAGCAACGAAAATGAACTTTGATAAGCCGATGTGAAAAAACTGAAAGTGAGATCTTTATAAAATCAGCAATCAGAACTAGTCATAAAGTAAGGGATAGGTAGGTATATATCTTGAACAAATGTTTTTTGAACATTTGATTCAACATTTTGGTTATATTTCCAGATCAGCCACAATCTTAGTTTTAGTTTTAACGATTCGTGGGGTCAATCTAGCGCCATTTTAAAGATATAGTGAAACCTGGATTCTAAATGTCGACAATACGAAAACTTCAAATTACACCAATGGCTATCGAGAGATTCATCAAATAACAATAAGCAATAGGTAGCTGGGAACTGATAAAACAGCATACGAATCTATTCTTCCTTGATTATCTACCTACATTATGTATGCCTACCTATCTAAAAATCATTATTCGTTCATGATGACCTACATACATTAGGTAGATATATGTAAAAAATGATTAGATTTTAAACAAAGGTCAAGTAATAAATTATGTTATCTACAATATGTAGGTTTGCAATAAAATGTAAAATAAAATCTTGAATTTATTTTCCCTAAAGTAGTGACTGGGTTTAAAATTACACCATCTCATCCCGAAAAACTGAAAATCATTTCCTCAATCCATGATAATTTGATCTTTAATTATTCATAAATATTTTACCTCGTCAAGAGTATTTGTTAAAATTAACACCAAATCAAATCAAAGCTTCATGTTCTCTTCAGCCCATAAATTTTGCTCCCAAAATAAACGTCTAATTAAGCAGTGTTTATTTTAATTGCGTTTGGCCTACACGCTTACATAAATTATTTTTTTGTCAACATAATTTATCCAAAGGTGCATATAATTTAAGCAAATATTCACATTTGTCTCTCGTATTTGTCTGAATTTTGCATTATTCTAATTTATTGGCCCCTAGATCAGCTTAGATAAATTTAACTACGACTGCAGTGGTCAAATAAACAATTCTGCCAGGAATCACAAATTTGTGAAAACTATTTTTGAAAAAGTAAGGTGTGATTTACAAAAGATTATATATATATATATATATATATATATATATATATATATATATATGTTTTAGGTGGTTTCCGGGAATTCATCCGCGTAGTTGATAACTGATCCCTGCCGGGATCGATGGTAAAATGACGACGTTTCGGCAGAGTCACATCTGCCCTCTTCAGGTCGGTTCGCATAATTCTCGTAGTCTTCTGCTTTCGCTTCTAGTTACTCGAATACTACAGAATGAATTCCCGGAAACCACCTAAAACATTTAGTGCCCGCGAAAACTTAAAAACATATATATATATATATATATATATATATATATATATATTTAATTTATGGTATTTATGTAGTATGGCGTATCTACACATTGCTCTTTAAGCAGGGTGTTGATTATTTCCTTGGAATATAGGTTTCCATGTTTCTCTACCAGCATATTTTAGTAGTTTAGTCGTTATTCCGATATTACCTACCCGGTCTATTTGACTGTTAACTCCACTTTTTCCAAACGTACTTTACGTATTTCTTCTATCAGCATCTGCATTTTAAGAGTTTCACTCTATGCCTTATAGAATTCTTACTGTATGGATGTCCCCATGTTATATTGCTCTTGCAGTAGTACCTACTTGATATCGTTCAGAATTTTCTTTGAATCTTGTCAATTTCTTATTAAGGACAAGTCTTGTTCTGACAAGACTATGATTTTGTTCTTGATTACCTATTTAGAGTTCCTAGGACACTTTCCTTTTTTTTGAAGAAGGTCTTTGACATGTAAACATTTTTTGAAAGCATGAGAAATGTAAGAATCTCTATTATGTTTTGTTACGCCTTAGTGCCTGTTGGTAATAAATAATTTGGTAAAGTGCTTGTTAGACTCGCATACTAAGGGTTCCGTACCACCTTTGATACAAAGTAGGTGAATCAAAGTATATGTTTTTCTGATATTCCAGTTTCAGACAAGCAGGGAATGAGTGCATTTTTGAACATTTATCCTAATATCTTTTAAACTAACCGTTTTAAATTTATTAAAAATATGCACTTTTATTTCTCACAAAGAGAGATTTTATTTTATATGTTACATGATTATTTTGATTTTTATAAAAATATTTATTTAGTTTTCTAGTTTGGCAAAAAATTAACAGGGGTTTTATTTTACTAATAAACTTTCAGTGACGCTCTATATATCTATTCTCTGAATTTTAGGCTCAGTAGATTGGAAGATAAAGGGAAAAATTGGTCAAGTTTTAAATAATAAATTATTAAAATTTTTAGACAAATTATCTTAAAAAGACAAAAAAAAATTAAAAACATTTTAGATTGTGTAGTTTCTGAGATAAAGGGGAATAAGTCAATACTTTTGTTAATATATTTTAAACAAATGATTTTTTTAAATATCAAAAAAGTATATTTGTATTTCTCATAATCAACCCTTTTATTTGATATATTACATGACATGACATTACATTTAATTCTATAATTTGCCACCCAAAATTAATATTGGGGTTTTCTACTAATTTTTCGTATAAAGTTTAAGTGGGGCCCTTTACCCTTAATTATTTTCAACATTTTGGGTTTCGAAAATAACGGAGGAAATGAGAATATTTTTATATTTTTGTTAATATCTTGTAAACAATTAATATTAAAAATATGAAAATATATATATATATATATATATATAAGTATTGAATGGTGCGTTTTAAAAAAGTTATTTTTTTATTTTCCGTTTATTCTATAATTTGCCATCTAAAATTAACTTTAGGGGTATCACCTTATTTTTTCTGTAAAGTTCAAGCAAGGCCGTATAAGCCTATTTTTTAGATGTTAGGTCTTATAAATCGGAAATAAAAGGGAAAAATGAGTATTTTTTATATTTTTGTTAATATCTTAAACAATTTATTTTAAAAATATGAAAAAAAATACATATGTATTCCTCATAATAAGCTTATTCATTTGATGTATTGCATTAAAAATAAAAAAAATTCAAACGCATCATGTAATATATTAAATGAAAGTTCTGAGGAATACAAATATATTTTTTTCATATTAAAAAAAATATTTAAAAAGATATTAACTCCGAAACTATAAATCGTAAAGTTTTGAAAAAAATTAGAGGTATAGGTCCTGACCTGAAGTTTACTGGAAAAACAAGGAGAAACTTCTACTTTTATTTTTGGGGGCAAATTGCAGAATTAAATGGAAAATATAAAATTAAAAATGTTTCTAACCCATCATGTTATATATCAAATGAAAGGGCTCATTACGACGAAAACAAATATATTTTTTTCATATTTTTAAAATAAATTAATTAAAAGATATTAACAAAAATATAAAAAAATTACCCATTCCCCCCTATCACCGAAACCATAAGCTGAAAAATTTTGAACCTGAACTTTACTGGAAAAATAAGGAGAAACCCCTAAAATTCATTTTGGAGGGCAAATTATAGAATTAAATGGAAAATAAAAAATTATAATTGTTTTTAACGGGTCATGTAATATATCAAATCACAGGGCTCATTATGACGAATACAAATATATTTTTTTAAATTTTTTTTTAAATGAATATTTTAAAATATATTAAAAAATATTTTAAAAAAATTATCCATTCTCCCCGTTATTCCCCAAACTATAAGACCTACTAAATTTTTTGGTTTATAGAAAAAATATGAAATACTTCTATTATTTGGCCTCCAAATAATAGAATTAAACGGAAAACCAATTATTAGAAACCCGCATAGTAATTTTAGGGACAAATTATACAATTAAATGGAAAACAAAGATTTAATTTTCAAACGCATCATATAATATGTCAGATAAAAGGCTCATTATGTGAATTACAAATATATCATATTTTTAAATCATTTGCTTAAAACATATTAACAAAAATATTAAACATCGACTTACTTCCCACTTTAGAAACTACACTATTTAAATGTTGAAAAATAAATTTTATTTATATTTTTTAATAATTTGAATAATATATTTAATAATTTATAATTTAAAACTTGACCTATTTTGCCCTTTATCTTCCAATCTACAGAGCCTTAAAACACAGACAGTAGATTATAAAAGACTTCTCTGAAAGTTTATTAGTAAAATAAAACCTTTATAAGATATAAGGAAAAAAATCAAGTAAATATAAGAAAATGTATATTTTTTATAAAATTAAAACATAAGATATAAGGGTAAATATAAGAAAATGCACTCATTCCGTGCTTGACTGAAACTGGAATATTAGAATCTTGAAGGTGGTACGGAACCCTAAGTATGCAAGTCCAACTCACACTTGACCAAATTATTTAATTGTAGGTCTTATAATTTAGGAAATAAAGCGGGGAATGGGTACATTTTTCATATTTTTGACCGCGGAAGCCTTAATAGTTTTTAAAGTATTTCTCTGCTTCTTTGTGATTTTAAATATATGAAAAAAAAAACATTTGTATTCCAATATTCTTAACAAAGTCATAATGATATCAACTTGCCCTTTGATTTTATTCATCATTACATACTTTCAATCCTCATCCAATTCTGACATATTTCATAAAGCCGAACACCTGAGTTAGAATTAACAAAACAACAACCCGCTTTTAATTTTATATTTTCCATTTAATTCTGACGCCGAAAACTAATTCATTTCTCAAGGCTTTGGTTGAACCAGATATTGAGGCTGAAGATACTCGTCAAAATTAATGTCAAAGCCACCAACATAAACCTAACTTCTAACGGAGTTTCTCCTTTCTTCCTGCCGATTTTTTCAGTAAAGTTCAGGTCAGAACAATAATCCTACTACTTACTTAGCTAAGGAAATCCAACAGGACACAACTTCCTCTTGATATCTATAATTTTTTTCAAATTTAAGCCGGACATTATGTCTTATAATTTCGCCAAAACCCTCCAACCTCTAGAGATAAAATCTTCTTCCTTCCTAGATATCCTAAGGGGAATGGGTATGTTTTATTTTATTTATTTTATATCTTTTAAATAATTTATTTTATAAATATGAAAAAGTCCGTGGGGCCCCCAATATTTGTTAGTGTTCGTCATAATGAGCCCTTTGATTTGATATATATATATATATATATATATATATATATATATATATATATTGCCCAATTGAGTTCATTTAATTCTGTTATTTAATAATCTTCAACAAATCCTTCGCCCCCCCAAATAATTCATCAATCTCAACAACCCCCAATCACACCAACCCTGGGAACAACAACATCAAAAAGACTTCCATACATTCAAGTGGAATAGTTATATATATATAGGCTTATAAGTAGTTGCATATACAATGCGGTTGAAATAAGGGTAGCAGCTCTCGCGCATCACCATATCCAAACAGAATTATTGTTAAATAATTCTCTTAGGGTCCACTATTCGGATAAAAGAATCTTAGAAAAACTCGCCTTCCCATGTGTTATGCAGACACGCCCACCAATAAACAATCACAACACAGTAAGGATACCCCAGCGCTTTGAAGCAGAGCAGACTTATGTTCTTGAGTTAGGCCCCGAGTTATAGTTATCTTTTTCACTTTTGAAATGGGTTGAAAAAATTCAGACGCGGTTAGAAGCAGTTGTTTATATAGGGTGCATATACAATGTTAAAATAGTATAGAATTATAGTTAAATAGGGTGGATAAAAGAATCAAGATGAAGTGGAATTATAATTTTATAGTTATGAAAAAATTTTAGAAGCTAGGGTTTAAAATACAAGTTAAAAACTATTTTATATCCACAAGTAGTTGTGCATATAGGGTGGTTGAAGTATACAGTTGGGTTTAAAAAATATTATAAACAAGTGTTATGATCTACAAGCTATTCCATATACAGAATGGTTGAATTATACACTGGAGTAGGATTCTAAATATACAAAGTGGTACAAAAATGATATATTGGGTGGCCCAAAAGTATAATATACAAGGTTGTTGAAATATAGGGTGGGCCAAAAATTTAAAAAAAAAGTTATATAAGGTTGCCGTTGCGGTTACATATGTGGAGTACCTGGTTTAAACGAAGTGTGGAGAGAAATTATACTTTCTACTGGGGTTCAAAGAAATATGAGTAAAAATTGTGAAATAGCGTAGCTCATAATCAGTTGCACAGATAGGATAGTTGAAATATAGGCTGGATAGAGAGTTATAGTAAAATATTTAAAAACTGTTATATTATATACAGGGTCGTTGTAATATAGGTTGAGGTAGAGATATACATAGATTGGTGATTTAAAAAAATGTTAAACAAAATTGTTATATAGGGTGCCCCACAAGTAGTTGCATTTTTGGTGAAATATATTGAAAATTGATGGATTTAGTTACACAGGGTGGTACAAAAATATTATACTGGGTGACCAATAAGTGAAAAAGTTGCATGTAAGGGATGGTTGAAATATAAGGTGGAGACAAATTATTCCTTCAAGAGTGGTTCAAAAAATATCAGAAAAATGATTATATAGCGTAGTCCATAAGCAGTTGCATAGATAAGATAGTTGAAATATAGAGTAGAGCAGAGTTATAGTTAAGTTGTTAAACAATGTTATATTTGGTGACACCTAAGCAGACGCATATACAGGGGGGTTGAACTATTTTGTAGAAGAAAATTATGGTTGTACACGATGATTCAAAAAAATGATTGACAAATATAATATGTTATAATGGTTGACTAATTGACAGCAGTCTATACATGACGGTTTAAATAAAGATGGAAGTTGAGTTATAGTCATACAAGGCGGTTCAAAAAAAATTGAATGAAATTATTATATAGGGTGGATAATCAGCAGTTGAAGTTTGGCTGAAATATGTTTGGTATTGGTGGAATTATAATTATACCGAGTGGTACAGAAAATGTTATATTGTTGTTGAAATCGAGGGTGGAGTAGAGTTATGGTTTTACAGGGTGGATCAAAAAATATAAAAAATTGCTATATAAGGTAGACCATGAACAGTTGCGTCCTACTGTATGGAATACTTGAAGAATCGGGCGAAGTAAAATTACAGTTATAAAGTGTGTTTAACACCATGTTAGAATACGTTGCATGTAAAGGGTGGTTAAAATAAAGGGTGGAGAGAAATTATACTTTACAAGGTGGCTTAAAAACTATCAGAAATAGTGGTTATTTAGCGTAAACCATAAGCAGTTGCTTAGCTGGGTTATACTGGGTGACAAATAAATAGCAGCATATACAGGATGTTAAGTACTCTAGAGTTACAGTTATACAAGGAGGTTCAAAAAAATGTTGAATAAAATTGTTATACAGGTTGGGTCCATAAACACTTGTAGTTTGGATGAAATATATTCGGGATTGGTGGATTTATAGTTATGTAGGGTGGTTTAAAAATGTTAGAACATTTTTTTATATAGGATAATAGCCCATATGTTTCATAAGCTATTTCCTTTTGCAAATAGTTTTACATTCCATCCGCGGGTGAAACCGCGGGTAACGGGTAGTACATACTAAAATCGTTCATAGAAAGATTTACACAAATAAATATACAAGTTGTTACGACAAATTACGTCAACTCAAACCATTTATTTCTTTAGAAAAGGAAGCTGTTCTGGAATAATTTTAAACAATAGTCACTGTTGTCAATTCTCAATTTGTAAATACATCTAAATGTTTGGGGACATGTAACTATTCAAAATTCTAAGTAAATTCTACGTAATAAAATAATATTGTTCAAACTTCCTCTTTAATATTCCCTAATAATATTCAAATTTTGTTATTTACTTTTTAAATACCGAATTGAAGCACCAAGAAATGTTCTAGGATTAAATGAGCCATGAACATGCATAAACATGCAACTCGGCAACTCGCACTCGCCTCGCTCTCAACCAGGTAAGATTAAACGGCAACGGCATTCAAGATTCAAGAAAGGTCTTTAAATTTCGTGGAATGCAACTGTTTTGCTTCTCGATGCGTAAGCCAAGTATAAGAATAGGTACCAATTAACTTCAAGAATCACTGTCTGAGTGGCAGGCAGCCCACATTGCAAATGTATATTTAATTGCTAATATATTATATTAGGTTTATTTATGTACTTTCCAGAATTATTTAAAGTTGTCAGCTTGTCAATACTGAATACAATAGAAACCAGATAACATTAATCGTAATACATCACTGAATATACAGTGATTTCGAATAAATTCATTATTTCTCAACGTGAGAGTTTTTCGAAGAAATCCCCTGACACGTCGATTTTGTTTTAAACAAAGGCACTTTTTGACATGCGACGCTTATTTGTGACGTAATCGTTATTCGAGATATACTGTCATCCACAATTTTTTTAAATAGCGTCACCCAATTACGACCATGCTAATTGAAAGAGCGTGTTATTCTACTTACACACAGTCATACATATAACTACTTTAGCTAGGTTAGTCAAAAAAAAAATTAAAAATGCTTTTAAATTTTATTTAATAAGCAAAGACAGCATAATGGGAAGATGCACCATCCTGTTGAAAGAAAATGACATTTCTCCGAAGATCTCGTTCCTCATTTGGATATAAATTTATTAGTTCAGGAATAAGGTCGCTTGGAAGAAAATCCAAATATCTTTCACTAGTTAGGTTCACGTCAAAGATATGGGTACCCAAAATTCTTCCTTAGAGGTCATGTTCAAGGTCATTTCAAGTTAGTCTTTAACCTAATGACTAAATATGAAAACCCCTATTTTGCACTCAGATTCAGAAAAAGCGGAAAAATCTATCCATATAATCCAATAACCTATTTTTTTTTTCATTTAGGTATCATGTGTGTGAACACAAAAAAATATTTTACGTAATTTTTCAAATATTTCCATTTTGTTGAATACATAATTCTGTTCTCCAAAAAAAATTACCCACTGTCCTCAGTAATACATCCCGTGGTATTCCTATCCATCATGTCGTCACGGGTCCCAAACCAAATACCTTTGATTTTATTTTACATAATGTTTGAAACAAAAAGTATTTGTCATATAACCCGAAATCGCTATTGTGTTTACAGCTGTGGTATGCAAAAAATATTTGTGGTTTGCTAAAAGGAAAAGATCAAATTTGTGAAATTCACAATCACAATGAAATAAACACGTACGTTAAAGGGAACGTGAATCTTATCTCTACTGAATAAAATAGTTGAAAACACAGGTTGAAAATAAATGTGATCTCCGGTCTTCATATGACGAAGAGGTACAGCAAAAAAAACTGTTTATCGTATTCTTGATTTAAATGTTTTGATATTCTAAAAATTTAGTTAGGTTTTGTAACCAAGGCAAATATTTGGGTAACTTGTTTAGTAAAAAAATATTGCCACCAACTTGTGTATATGTTGGTTATTAATAAATTATATGTGCCCCTGTAATTCTGCGATAAAACTATTATTTGCAATATTGTTATGAAATTTATCCCACTTCATCCCTGGCTAAAGTAACTTAAACATTCAAGTCGAGTGAAGTATAAAAAAGAATATCCGCAAGAAAAAACTCGACAACCGGGAAGATGACCCTCGAAATTTGCTGGAAGAATTCCATGCAGATTATAAAAGAAACGGCCGATCATCGCAGAAGTCAGTTAGTTTAGTGAGTTCAGCTTATTTGTTGTTATGATTCCGATTTAAATTATATCAGAATCAGCTGTTGGAAATATTTGATGTTTACCTGTAAATAAAAGTTCTATAAAGTGAACAGACTGTCAGTTTTTAAATTTTAATTAATTTGAACCCACGAAATTTATAACAATATTTTGCTTGTTCATTAGGGGTTTCTCTCCTCAGTGCCACATATAAATATTTGAAATTGCAAATTTGGGATAAAATGTAAGTAGACAATACTAATGGACATGCCCAAAATAGGTAATCAAAGACCTCTTCAACAATCTTTCTGTAATTATTATTTACATTCCACTCATCCTTCACAATTACGTACAAAACATACATTAGGAAGAGAAATGAATAATTTGCATAAATAAGTATTCCTATAGGACATGCTCATAGATTTTCTATAGTAAATTTCACTTACTAAACGAAGAGTAATAAAAAAAGGATTAGTAAATTAAAACAGAACAAAATAAAGTAAATAAATTATATTTCCTCAAATAATTATAATTCCTTGGAGTACTGAATGAAATAAAAATTCTGTATAGAATCTGTATTAGGACAGCAAAAATCTGGGTGTGATGTACTACAATGATAATAAATTAATTGGGTGCACACAAATATCTGGAAACAAACTTATTTAATCCACTTCTTCAATAGTTGGGCCATCTTGGTCACCGGAGGTTTGTCCTCCCCCTCTACCTCCAGATCTATGCAATTTGGTCATTATGGGACCACAAACATTTTGTACTTCTTTTAATTTATATTCATATTCTTCTTTGTCAGCCAAAGAATTGCTGTCTAACCATTTCATACAGTTGTCACATTCATTCTGTACCCTCCGTTTATCATCACTATTTAGCTTGTTTCCAGCGTCATAAACTGCTTGTTTCACACTGAAAATGTAGCTTTCTAAATTATTTTTGGAGCCAATTCTTTCTCTTTGCTTGTCATCTTCGTCTTTATATTCTTCGGCTTCGGCGAGCATTCTTTCAATGTCTTTTTGTGATAAACGGCCTTTGTCATTTTTGATAGTAATTCGCTTGGACTTGCCAGTGCCAGATTCCAATGCCGACACATTTAGGATACCATTGGCATCGATGTCGAAGGTAACGTCAATTTGTGGAACGCCTCTGGGAGCTGGCGGGATTCCACAAAGATCAAAGGTTCCTGGAAAATGTTAGAGATTAAATTCAAATTAAAAAAAAACTGATTGGATGTGTAGACCCCTGCTTCAGGGATGCAACCCTGTCCAGACGAGCCCTGATTTATTTGTAACCTTCGATATCAGGGGACTCAGATCTCAGCCTCATCCCATCTATAACCTACTATTATCCCTTTCACATCCTATTCGTCTCCCAACCGATTAGCCAGCATGAAAAATTATAACTAATAGGTAACACTTATAATTCTCCAATAAGGGGAAATTACAAGAATAGGACCCCAGGTGGCTAGAACATCCAGGCAAAAACTTGCCTAGAGCACCAAAATCCAAACAGAGTAAATATTAAACACATACAATTCACATAACGAACATAAACTAAAAACTAGAGCAATGAGAAAATACGAAGAGAGCTTAATACATTGGGACATCCTAGGTCTACATGAAACTAGACTAAAAGAAGAAAAACCTACTAAAATCTGGACACGCCCTATACCTAGAAAACTTATAGGTAAATAAACCATAGGTTTTATAGTAACTAAACAATAAAACACTTGGTGACCAAATATTGTGTGTATCCAATAAAATACCTATCAGTAAAACTGATAGAACAATACACATCTAAAGCAGATGAATAGTCTACCTACGCGGGCATAATATAGGATAGGGACCTACAATCCGCCTTCTTTAATATAATTAGTGGTGACTTCAACGCTAAAACAGGGAAGAAACTCACTGATGGGAACGAATGCATATGAGACAGGACAGCTAGCCCGGACGGTCTAATAAAGGTGTGACCGTGCTAAATCAATGTGATATTGTCAGACCTAAACTCCTTACTAAAACTACCAGAACGAGATAAAGAAAAAACTGGAACCTCTAACATTACTAAACAATAATAGACCGGGCGCTGGTGACAGAAAAAACTGGACAATTTTTGTTACAATAACTCTAATCGACAAATACCTTAGCAATGTTTATATCACTGCAAATCGACTGCCTTGTGATGTTTTAGGCTAAGGATAGACTACAATGTCATTGGCAGATTTGAAAAAAATTGTTTTAGTTCCACGACTGTTATTGCACACTATTAGGTATTATATTTCACCCTTGTAGTGGAGTAAATCGTCTGCCAATGAGATTTTATGAATCACACAATCCTGCTTTGTATTTCAATAAATGGCAGACTATAAAACGTTGTTCCCCTGCTTTAAATTAAATGTTTACTAGATAGTAATATACTTGATTCTTGAATCTTATTTAAAAAAAAACAATTTATTTTAACAAAGCACTACAAAAATATTTTACGAAATACAAAGCATCTAAAGTATTTGGAGATTCAAGTCGAACTGAAATCAAATTGAATTAACATAATGCAACAAACTGCTAAATGAAATATAATATCAAGGCGACACGACAGCGCTGCTGACTATGTGCTCGTGTCCTCTGTGCTTTGCCAGCGTATCCCGGGTGGATTGTTCATGTAACTAGATGTAATGATTATCACCTGCACAAATTTACTAACTATAACTAGGTATATCGAATCGTCTTACAATTAATCCTTATTGGAGCAAGTAGGAATCAGAAAATGTTCTAGCACTGTCAACTACTTGCAAATTTGTAGATGCGAGATGCAAAGGCCGACATCTGGGATTTTCGGGAAACTAGCACATAGTGTTCCGAATATGAAGCCGTTCCTTGTAACTGCTGTTATCTCGTCGTTCCTAGGTTAGAATGTCACGATAAAAGTTTCAGGTTAACTTCACCTGTCAGTGATGTTGAATACTCTCTTCTCTTTGTACGCAATACAATGTATATAATATACATTGTTTCTTGTCGGAAACCTTCATTGGTTGCGCTTATTTATTTATTTGCTACATATCGGTAAATTTGTAGACGCGAGATGTAAAGAGGAGAGGACATTCTATTTTGGGAAGCGCAACTGATGAAGGTTCCCGACCAGAAACAATGTATATTATATAACTACAGTATCTTGCGTAAAAAAGAATGCCACCTCAAAGAGAGCACTTGCAAATTGTTAGAACTATAGAAAAAAATACGGAATACCTTTGCATTTATCAATAATAATCGATTATCAAAAGGCCTTTGATAGCATTGATACATGGCCCTTTCTAGTAGCACTGGAAGATGCTAGAATAGATTCGCGATATACTACCATCATCAAAAACATGTACAATCCGGGGACCTTTTACCTCAAAATAGACAAAAACAGAGAGAATTCCCTTGGTAAAGAAGTTAGGAAGGGTGACATTATTTCATTCAAGTTTGGCCCTGAGAATGTATTTAAACTGATGAAAGAATTCAATTGTCATGCCTTTGACCTTTGGGAAATGTTGGGAAATTCAGTTTTCTATTGAAAAACAAGAATAAGGAGCAGACCAGTTTCAGACCATCTTATACAAATTTAACCTAAGTAGGGATGAACTTCCCTATAACTCTGGATATCTCGAACTCACTGACCTCAAGCATATGACAGTTGCATATTACAAGTAACTACGTATGGATTGGAAACGACTGTCTGTACAAGGAAAACTACAAAACAGCTAGGTCTAATCCAAAGAAGAGAGGAGAGATAAGGTGCGAAGTTCGCAATTAAACGTAAGTGACAGTTGTCTTGAGTCATGTGGCAAGGCATAGGTGGCAATGAAAGAGGTGTATGAAGACTACAAAAAGGAGCCATAAAACAGTGGAATCGCAAGACACTGAAATAAATGGAAACATTTGGAAGAAGTCTATGTCCAGAATTGGACAAAATTGCTCAATTAATGAATATTTTCTGTGGTATAGCAGGTAGCTATATACTGAGAATTAAGTTTAAAGAAGAGATTTTAGGTATAATTACTTTCAGAAAACAAGTACTAATTTAAAATTAAATGCAGGCATTTTATGTTTGATTTTCAAGTTATGGTTTTCTTGTGGGGGAGTAAATTCTTTATGAAATTTAATATTTATTATTTTCACAAAATTTCTCTTGTCTATATTCTACATCTACATGTAATAATTTTCAAACTCTAGTAAGCTAAACTAGTAATGTTGGTTGCCTACTGAAAACCATTTCTAGGAAGTCGATATACTGAGAACTTCATGAAAACATACTTTAAAATTTATATTTTTATCACGTCGATAATCCTTAACGGGACAAAACCCATTTCAAGTAATTAATAAAATAAAGATTAACAAAATAAATTTTTGGCATAGAGTAAGTCATGAATTGATCACACTGATGATTATGATAATCAACATGATAATTTACCAGATTTTAAAAACTTCTCAACGTGTTCCTATAATTGCACATCTTCATTCTTGATAAATATATGTGCAAATATTGAAACGCCTTGTAATGAACATTAAAAAAGTAATTGTGGAAATTATGGTTGAAATTGTTAGTTAGGTAATTATGATTGTATATAAGATAATTATTGAAGTAACTTCCAAGTACCTACACCAATTTGATAATGTCTGTTGAGATAGAATGGAAAAACCAATAAACATCAAAATAATTATCGATAATTTCTTTACATTCTACATCGATTATCTCAGCAATAATTAGAATATTGAATTCTTAAGCTAAGACAGAAGAGTAAACACAAATGTAGGTAATTTGTATTGTTACGAGAATTCATCCGACAGCTGGTGCAATCTGCCATCAACCAATTCGTGGAAGGGACATTATTCCGATAAATTCTGGGAACCCGAAATGGACTAATTATCGGCGCCAATTCGAGGCTGTAGCAAAGCTAAACGGATGGTCGGCAGAGGAGAAAGCAATAGCATTAACCCTCGCTTTAAGAGGGGATGCTACAGATATCTTACAAACGTTGAATACCTCGGCGCAAGAAGACTACGAACAGCTGGTGAAACACTTAAAATTGAGGTATGGCCAGACACATTTGGAGCACGTCTACCACACCCAATTGAAAGATCGCCACCAGAAAGCGAATGAATCCTTACAAGAATTTGGAGCTGATATTGCCCGTCTCGTTCTCCTTGCCTATCCAGCCACACCGGAAAACGTGATAGAAAGCTTAGCAGTCCAAGCGTTTTTGGATGGACATCGAGACCAAGAAGCCAGACAAGCATTGATACTAGCTCGAGGCTGTGAAAAATACCTGTCGAGGTCAGGGCAGAGAAAGAGAATCAGAGGATGGCGGAAATGTTGAAGTCGCTGTAAGGAAGATAGTAGAGGAAGTCCTTACAAAACAAAGACTAATGAGATCTCGGAAGTAGGTAGGCCATATCCAGAGTCGTTGCAAGGAGAGCAACGGAGTACCGACTTCGTCGTCAGAACATCGCGTTGTCCTATCCAAGAGACCAAGTCCTGATAATTGTAAACATAGTCAGCG
This sequence comes from Octodonta nipae, assembly GCA_034190945.1. Classification (NCBI taxonomy): domain Eukaryota; kingdom Metazoa; phylum Arthropoda; class Insecta; order Coleoptera; family Chrysomelidae; genus Octodonta; species Octodonta nipae. The sequence continues at coordinate 92,388,457 of CM067220.1, read as the reverse complement.
AACTGAAGGCAAAAGAGCTGTTCTCTGTAGAACTACCGCCGTAGATGACCATTGGCAATTTGAGGAGATCCGAAAAGAGCAGAGATTAGATCCAGATTTGAAAGAAGTTATCCGGTGGAAGGAAGAAGCCCACAAACCTACTTGGCAGGAGATTTCCCGATACTCACCAACCATAAAGTCGTACTGGGCTCAGTGGAACTCCCTCATCATGGAGAATGGACTTCTGAAGCGCGTCCTGGAGACTCCAGAGGGGGGAAACGACAGAAAACAGATTGTAGTTCCCAGAAATAGGAGACCAGAGGTTTTACGAGAACTACATGATGGTACAATTGGAGGACATCTGGGAGTAAGGAAAACCCTGGGGAAGTTGAGAGAACGCTTCTATTGGGTAAACTGCCAAGTAGACGTTAAGGAGTGGTGCTGGAAATGTACGGTTTGTGCAGCAAGTAATGGGCCTCAGAAGCGACCAAAAGCTCCCATGAAGCAATATAACGTGGGCAATCCATTCGAAAGAGTAGCCATTGATGTTGCCGGTCCATTTCCTGAATCCAACTCTGGAAATAAATACATTGTGGTGGTGATGGACTATTTTAGTAAATGGGCCGAAGCGTATGCCTTGCCGAATCAAGAACCCTTGACCGTTGCTGATGTCCTTGCCAAGTCGTTTAGTCAGCCAGCTACCTCAAAAGATGAACGACATCCATGAACGAGTCCGGTTAAACATCGAGAATGCCAGTGCCCGAATGAAGGAAGCCTACGACATCAAAGCCGAGAGCGGAGAATTCCAAGCTGATGATCTTGTTTGGTTGTATAACTCGCCACGTCTTCGTGGATATTCGCCCAAGCTACAGAGATCTTGAGAGGGGCCATACCAAATCGTGAAGAAAATCAACGATGTTGTATACAGAATAAGGAAGCTGCCTCCAGGAAAGTCAAAGGTGGTACATTTCAACAGGTTAGCCCCTTATGCCGGAAATTATGACGGCAAGGTTGACCAAGCCCAAGTCCGCACCATCAAACCACCCGATGATGAGATTTATGGCACTGTACTCTAATGGGCAGAAAGTGCAGCACGACGTGACCACAGAGGAACCCCGAGACCTTTTTGAGGTGCCCATAAAATTTGCCCTGGCTCATTGTGTGGCTCGAGATCTCGAGATATCCAGAGGAATAGCCAAGGTGTTTGCCAAAAAGTACGGCCAGTTCCAGAAGCTACGGGAGCAAGATCTAGTGTTAGGGAAAGTCCTTCATCTCGAAGACAAACAACCAGTGGTTGTCCAGAGACATCTTTTATTGGATAACGAAAACATTCTCGCAGGACAAGCCAACATATAGCGATCTTTGGAAGACTCTGGTAGAATTGAGGAATGTGACGATGGAAAAAAATCTGATGAAATTGGCGGTCTCAAAATAGCCTGCGGGTTGGATGGACTGAATTGGAGGGGGGTGAGAAGTATGATGGAAACAATCTTTCGATACAGTAGCGTCGACATCCTGGTATACTGTCTCAATACTCGCAGACCAGATTCGAAGACCGTTGACTGTTACTTCCACCAAACTTCCCGTTGTCGAAATGGAGAGTCCTGCAAATATCGTCATACATATTTATTTTCAGGAAGGATTCTGGGACATTCCGGGACGAAATGGTCTTAAGGAGGGGGCAATGTTACGAGAATTCATCCGACAGCTGGTGCAATCGGCCATCAACCAATTCGTGGAAGGGATAAATTCTGGGAACCCGAAATGTTTGTCTCTCCACAGGCGGATCGCTGCCGTTACTGGGAATTCCCTTAAAGCTTCCAGAACATGAAATAGTTTTCCGATGGTTCGTGGACGTACCAGACAATTCAAAGATAAATATATAAATAAGAAGAGCTGGCGATAGGAGGCATTCAGTTTTCGTCGGTCGTATTGTACAGTTAAGATAAAATGTAAATAGTAGTTTCTGTGAATATAAATTTGTGTAAAAGTAGTGGAAATAAATTAGAGTGAGTTGGACTGTTTTAAATAAATCCAAGAACTGAAATGAACCCGAGTGTGAAAGTAAAAACATTAGAGTATTTATAAAATTGTCGTCTTTGAGGGTAGTTTTAGTTATTAGGCATTTGAGTTTATGGAAGTTCTGCTTGTGAATCATCTTTATGCTTGAATTATCAAACACTCAAACGTACTAAAATTAAAGAAACCCTTCATAAACTACGTGTAGACAATTTGGAAACCGCAATGTTTAGGGATAACCAATAATAAATAAAATAAAATGTTTCAGAGTGTTGTTCCCCAGTTAGCAGTAATAAAATCTATAGTGTATCGTAGAGAATGAAAAAGAACCAAAATTCTTAAATTACATAAAGATAAATAATATAATGAGGAGACGCTTGAACAGAACTGCGACGTTGTCCACCCTCTAGGGGCATATATGATCATGTACACTCACTTCATACGGTTCAAATTCAAATTCAAATTTACTACCATTGTTCACTATTCTATAACGTTTTCACTTGTATAAATAATTGCGCAGGCCTAAATAACATGTTGGCAGCGATAGTAAAAAGTGTTAAATAATTTTGAAAAGATTGAGGGTAGTAAACTTCTCTAATAGATTGCTTACAACATATTCCACGATTAAATTTTTATTTTTTGGAAATTGAACCGAAATAAACTAACTAGAATTCGTTTAAAGCAATTTATAAAAATGTTTATAAATCAGTTATATGAAATGCGTTTTTAACACATATACAGGGTGTAAAAGGTTTGGGTGCAAATATTTTGAGGAATGTCAGTTTAGGTAAAAACAAATCAAAGAGTCTTATAGCATTTTTATAAAAAGCTATAGTTTTGTCAAAAAATGGAAAAGTCTCAAATTTTGCCCCTATGTTTTCAGTCACCTACACATAATTTTGCTTGCAAAATGCTTGTAAAGCTTAATATATAAATTCTAAACAGTTTCTATGCTTTCACTAATCCCAGTTGCATTAAGAAACCATTTTTTCAGTATTCAAATTAAATGTAAACTCGACACATCTTTATAAAAATTTTTAATTTCCAACATCGTGTTTGTTTCCTAATGTGTTTAGGTAGAAAAACTGGCTAGAGCGTGTAGTTTGTGCATTTGTGCAGTTATGTGTTTGAATATCTGTTGTGATAATTTTGGAATTTATTTATTGTGTAAGTAGGTAATTTATTATCCAACATAAATAATAATATGAATTAATTAATTAGTTTGGAAATATGCAATTTAAAATAGGTACCCCAGAGATCTTTTGAAGTATTTTATGAAAAGTTATTTCTAAATCATAAGTAAAATGCTTTTTATTTTTATGTTCTTTAACTTAATACATACAAGAATTACGCAAATTTTAAAGGTTTCCTGGTAACATTAGTTTTAAGATCGATCATGTTTTCAAAACGTTTATTTCTTAAATGTTTCATTTACCCAAATCAAGCAAATCGTCGACAAAACTTAATTATTAAATACAAAACTCTGCAGTGCAATTTTCGTGGCCAAGATCATGTTTTTACTAGTAAAAGAAAAGAGTAAAAGTGAAAGTGTATCGTGCGATAAGCGATGTTGTTTCATTGACAATAATTTACTTAACATATATGTTGTCATAACTTGGTTATTAAAGCCCATAGACCATTGATTTATAAGAGTTTTTTGTTTGATTTAATGTGGACTATCTGCACCTAAAATATATGCATTGACACTGTTTACACCCTGTATTTGGATGAGTTACCCGAACTTAATTTATAGAATATATTGTAATAAGCTTTTCAAAAATTAAATGGAAAATGTTCGCTTTGCATAAATATTTACCTGGAACATTTCTGTAAATACTTTACCTAGAAGGTTATTGTCTTTCGTCATGGCTCTTTCCCCTTCAAAGACCTGGATAGTTACTGCTGGCTGATTATCAGAATAAGTGGTAAAGGTCTGACTTTGTTTGCATGGAATTCTCGAATTTCTGTCAATTATTTTAGACATAACTCCTCCAGCCGTTTCTATACCCAAAGACAGTGGAGTTACATCGACTAGGAGCACATCTTGAATCTTCGAACTCGTATCTCCGCTTAAAATTGCAGCCTGAACGGCAGCACCATAAGCAACAGCTTCGTCTGGATTGATGCTCAAATTTAGGGTTTTTCCATTGAAATAGTTCTGGAGAAGAGATTGTATTTTGGGAATTCTTGTAGAACCTCCTACCAATACCACATCATTGATCTCATCTTTTGAAAGCTTTGCATCATTAAGGGCTTTTTCAACGGGTTGCAAGGTACCTCTGAACAGGTCAGAATTGAGTTCCTCGAATCTAGCACGAGAGATTCTGGTATAGAAATCAACTCCATCGAAGAGGGCGTCTATTTCGAGGGAGGCTTCTGTACTAGAACTCAATGTTCTCTTCGCTCTGAAATTGATATAAGTAGCAAAACAGTTGTTTGAAATCAGTTTAAAACTAACCTTTCTGCTGCGGTTCTCAGCCTTCTCAAAGCTCTAGCATTGGATGACAGATCTTTTTTATACTTTCGTTTAAATTCATCAGCAAAATGATTCACTAAACGATTATCAAAGTCCTCACCTCCAAGATGTGTATCTCCTGCTGTTGCTTTGACCTCAAAGAGTGAACCTTCATCGATTGTCAAAATTGACACATCGAATGTACCTCCACCCAAGTCAAATATAAGAACACGCTTTTCTCCCTTAAGGTTTTTGTCTAGACCATAGGCAAGAGCAGCTGCAGTGGGTTCGTTTATTATTCTCAGAACGTTTATTCCTAAAAAAGAAATGTATTTGTTACACTTCATTTATTTAAAACATGCAAATTATTTTTGGGATCGGAATATTATATAATAGGTAATAGTTGTGTCCACTAGTGAATCATAAAAATATTCGAAACATCGAAAAGAAACATAAATTTAAACTTGAATAATAAGACAAACCTTAGAGTGTGGGTAGTAGACCGGCAGATCTGAATTAGAAGATCAACCACGAAAAATCCTAGAATTTCCTAGGGGATTTTCCTGTGAAAATTAGATTTTCTAAACAAAAAAATGAAGGTGCTGCGACGACTTTCTGAGTACTGTCATGTTAATAAAACGATAGGTTACCATCAATTTTACAAAGAAATTTTTTTTGGCAGCGGGATAGTAATGGGTCTAAGGGTTGAAATCGATATATAAACATGTAAGTAAAATTATTAATTTTGAATGATTTCACAGAGTTAATTAATTAACTAATTATATTTATATCGAAATGACAAAAAATGGCATGACGCCTCCTAGGGGATAAATGAATTTTCACTTGGAAAATTGTGGGGAAAATTTTCATCTTTATTCTGTTTTTCCAGAAATGTCCTAGCAGGCATATGCCAATTTTTTTGATTATTTTAAGATACAAATTTTTGTTTATTATAGTTGACAGGAGTCATTCAAGAATCCAATATTTTTCCTACATGTTCATATATCGATTTCAACCGTTATCCTCATTACTACCCTCCTGACAAAAAAATGTTCGTGTTAAAATCAGCAGTTCTCAGAAAGTCGTCGCAGCACCTACTTTTTTTGTTTGGAAAATCTAATTTTCACAGGAAAATACCCTAGGAAACCCAAGGATTTTTTCACGAATTGTAAGTACCTAATATAACCTTTCAGGACTCCAGAAAGAAGGACTCTCAGATCTGTCGGTCTATAGGAGAAAGAAAATGCATATGCCTAAAAGTAAGATTACGACAAAATGGCTCACTAAGCCAGATATTACAATAAAACTACAGCATAGTATCTTACAAAATTACAAAGACTGTAAATGACCGCCAAAGATAACTTCATTAAATATAACGTCTAGATTTCAATGACCTAACTCTATGAAAAATACTGAACCAATTTTATGGTATAGAATCACATCGGATCTGAAAAGAAAGAGGAGTATGTGATGACTTTTAATATTTTGAAGTGACATTAATTATTCGACATCTAGGTTTTTCGAGGAAAGTAGCAAACAGCGGTTCCAAATCTGGAGCCGTTCAATGTTATTCCTGTTACCCCATAATTCCTACGTTAGAATGCCAGCTTAAAATTATCAGGTAAACTTCACTTGCCATAGGTATTCAGTACTTTCATCGAGGTGTCATTTGGTTTGTACTCAAGACAATATATAATATATATTGTTTCTGACCGGGAACATTCATCAGTTGCGCTTCCCACAAGAGAATGTCCCCTCATGAACATATATTTTTTTATGAAGTACGTTTTGTAATTAACTATTAAATTAAATGTTAAAATTTACAATAATTACTTCCCCTGTAAGTGTTTTTTTATATTTCAATGACCTTGTGAGCTAGAAATGCGGGAGCTGCTCCCTGGCTACTCGTTTTGTAGCAGAATTGTCCTTAGTCTCTTGATTATAAATTCTTCGGGATTATAGTCTGCTATTTATTATTTTTTATCATGTTGTGGATGTGGTAATTTGAATTGCCTCGCTTCAAGTTTTGGCCTGTGTGTTCGGTCAATTTCGGCTTTCTACGTTTTCTTGAAAAATGAATTCGCTTGACTCTTGCTCTCTTGCCAAATGTGTAATGCGTCACTATCTCGTTGTAGCTATATGACTCTTTGTTCTTGGCTACCTAGTCGGGAGTTTTTAGGTTAGTGGCTGTATATATTGAATAAATCAATGATCATTAAATACCGCTCCTGGTGGAACCCGTTGTTAATTTCGATTCAAAAAGTTGTTAACCATTTTGTTTACCATTCTGTACCCTAATGTTCTGCCTATGATAAAGTCGTGGATGAGTTTAATTATGTTCTTATGGACAGTTTATTCATTTTCATTATGAGTCCCTGATGCCAGAATCAATTAAATGCTTAGGTGGTATCAAATGCAGCGGTTGTTCTTGTGCCTTCCCTTAAAATGTTAACAGTTAGCCAGAGTGTTTATTGAGCAGAGCTATAATTTTCTCTAAACCCAGACTGTTTGTCTGGAATGATGTTCTTCTCTTCGCACTCACTGTTGAGTCGGCAAAGTATTATGTTTTCAATTATTTTGGAGAAAAACGACTATAGTCTAATAAAATGGTATCGATCTGGTCTCTTGTGGGTCTTACCAGAGGTACTCATACTATCTTCGAGGTGAAGTTAACCTGATTATTCTAACGTGACAATTAATCGAAAATCCTATCGAACTTTACAAATCGAGTCAACATATTCAAAGATACCTATTTATCAAATACATAAAGAATTTTTTTGTGGGAAGCGCAACTGATGATGGTTCCTGAGCAGAAACCATGTATACTATACATTGTCTTATATACAAAAGAATAACAGCCCGAAGAGAGTATTGATGCCTTCTAACCTTAACGAACATAATTAATGAAAGAAATCTTATAACAGAAGAAACAAGAAGATAAAGGGACAGAAGAGGATGGACTACACTAGAGAAACAGAAACCAGTGAAAAACAAAATTTAACTGTGTTAATGAAATAACAAAACTTGTAGCAATGTACCGTCTCAACCGGAAGAAAAGCGGTAAATAGTGGAGAAACAAAAAAAACGGGCTCAAAAAATGGAATTAACAATAGAGTAAGAATAAAACTGAATTGTAAAATGAACAATTTAATAATAAACAGATTATATTCGTGTAAAGACAAATAATCGTACAATAGTAATAGATCTGAAGTTAACGTGAGGTCGAGAACTAAATAAGGGTCTACGCAAAAAAGAGACTCAAGCATATTCAAACAAAATGAGGAAAGACAAATACGAGACAATAAAGAACTATAGACTAATAGTGGACCAAAGTCAAAGAGACACACACAGAACATTTTTAAGAGCAAGTCATTACATTATTATAATCAGTTATATTCTATCAGTATTTCACGGAATGGCCTCCATGTGCTTCTGTTGTTACATCGTCAGAATCAGGTTTTGTGTATTATTTTCTTATGTCATAGGTCCATCGAATATTAGAGGGTTCTATTGGTCTTTTAATACCCCTGGAATACCAATGAGTGATTTTTGTTGTTTAGGAGTCTTATTCTGTGGATGATACTTAATACCTGAAGCTTATTTTTCCACCATTTTATATTTTTTCGGTCTATCCATTCCACTTTGATCAGCCATTTAGAGCTTTGTGTAAATTACTATTTTCGAGTAAATGCGGTTTTAAGAACCCATATTTGTTTGACTCCTTTCTTAGTGGGAAATTCTGCATTGTTTTTATATTGTGATTTTCGGTTTTGTGTCCCATAAATACTGGACAATGTTTATATGTATGGTTTCTCCACACATTGTTCCACCAGGGCGTTGATGACCATAAGGCCGTAGCCAGGAATTTTATTCGGGGTGGTTTTTCGGTGATGGAGGGGGGAGGATAATTTTTTTGATTGTTAAACCCCCAGACGACTGATAAGTTCACATGTCTGTGATCAATTGTGCTGAATTCCTGAAGTCACTGCAGAAGCCAGGGTACTCTCATGCTTGAGAGTGTACTTAATCTTTAAATATTTTGTGCAGGAGACAAACTAGTAGTTACTATTGAACACAATCACAGCGAGAAATGAGAATAATCCATTTGCAACTTACAATTGAAATTTGCCACCGTTTCCAATAAATTTCTTTATAACATGTCAAAACTATGCTAGGCAATTTAAAACAAATTGATTAGGGAATCGGTCAGTTGTCAATTAGGAATATATAAGGATTATTCGAAAAATATATATCTTGCACTTATAGTAAAACTGAGTTAGGTATTGGTTAATTTAATGGAAATGTTACTTTCGATTAATCAACACAAAACCCAGTTTTAGTAGTATGTGCAATATGTATGTATAGTGAATTGAAAAGGCATGCACTATATTTGTTTTCCACAAAGCTCAGTTAGCAGTTTCCTGTGGAGATTGGTTTCGAAAGGTGTTATAGACAACAATCTTACCAAAAAGTTATCGAAGTTGAGAAAGAACATTGTGATTATGTTATACCCATATGAAAACCTTCTGGAAAGCGTATAATTAACATTTAAGGCAAGGTTTATTTGTACTCCCCATATAATATTTCATGAATAATCCAGTATACATTATATTAGAAGTACGAACATTATCAGATAAAAATACGGCAACAAGTTAAACCAAACTACCAAAAATACAATATGGTTCAGGTCCTACATTTCAACTTATACAGTAACATCTACACTTTCCCAGATTTTCTTTAAAGTTCTATTTTTGACTCGAAGTGAATTCCCACTGAGTTCTCTGTTGTTTCTTGACTCGGTATTTTTTTCCAGACAAGGTCAGTTACTTCTTTCTTTACGGCTTTGTCAAAATTGGTGGGGCGATCTCTTAGTAATCAACTAGGCACACTTGGCACTGTTCGATAGACAAGTCGTCACATAATGTCTCTATAGTTTTCGTACATGCCCAGAACCTCCAAGGCAAAATCTTTGGGATAAAACATAGGTATTTACATTTTAAATGTGACAAGACAATTGCAGAACCTAAAAGGAATGACATAAACAGAAACAATCGTTTGCAAGTGGAGTATCTTCATTGTTGTCTTCATTCTTCGCGAAGCCAAATTTGCTAATATCCACTTTTTAGGTATTGGATATTTGGGAACCAAATAGATCCCATAGAGTCGTAAGTGTGTCATCTATGGGTTATTCAATATCTCCTGTTTCTAATGTGCTTTTCCTCAACCGCTTGCTACTACCCCAGTGATCTTGTTAAAGATAATTTTTGTGTTTGTAGATTATATTTGGCAATGAGATCACAATTGGGGAAAAATTCTGTCTTTCCAAATTTTCAATTGTTTAAGAGTCCAATTTAGACCACGTCTTCAATGACAATTAAGAAAAGAATAAGATAAAGTTTTTTTTTAAGGAAAATCACAATGTACAATTTACAATGTTTGAGAATTTTGAAATAAACAGACTTTTTCTCCGAGTGTGATGTTATTAACCAAAAAATCCATAAACACAGTGGTAATCGTTTAAATAATAATGGTAGGGCTGGGTATTTTTTGTATTGGTTCGATATTTGACAATTGCAAGCAGTATTATCATTGTTACTTAAAATTGCTTCGTGATGTTGGTATTTATTGATTGGTGACAAGCAATTCCTTTTCCTCTGGTTATTTTACTAAAGTTTCTCCATATGATTAAAGATGATCTGCTCTGTTTTGGGATTTAAGAATTTTATTGGAGGCATATGATCACTGTTTGGACTCAATACAGATTCTTAATTCAGAAATCAGAGTGCAACAAACCTGGGAACGAATGGTGTCAGATGAGGTACATAATTACTATAAAGTCATCTTCAATGTTTACTGGCTGCTTTGATTTACTAATGCTCTGAAAAGTATTTTTTTACACTTTTTGAGAAGGCCTTCATTAAAATTTCAGCTGGTAAACAGCTCCCAAAACCCCTTAGAAGGTCTTGATAAGCTAGGTTCAATAAACGCCTAGCATCCAGCTTCTGTGTTCATGATCAAAGTTGAGAGAAATGTTGAATAAGATGGAATCATTTGAAATGTGGGCATATAGAAGAATACGTAAAACATATTGAACCACCAGAACGAGAAATGAAGAAATTCTGGATAATATCAAGATACAAAAACTTTAATTCTTTGGATATATAATTAGAGGACCCCGATATGAGTTTCTGCAACTAATCTGAATCGAAATTGAATGAAAAAATGGATAGAGCGCAAGAACCTTCGTGGCTGAGAAATCTGCAACAATGGACAATTAAGAGTAAATGAGTTACTCCAAATAGCACAGGATCGAGATAGATACAGAGATATTGTGAACATGGTAGTCGTCAATGTTCAATAAGATCATGACACCTTCGTATACCTGAATAAGACTTTAGTTGCTATATGGTCGGTTAAGGACTGAAACTATATTATCAACATTAGATTGTTGTATTTCTGGAATACTTTGTAGGGATTTTAGCACTAAGCCTCGTATGGAAATTACAAGTGCAGTGAGTTTTTCATGATTGTTCCATGCGTTGGCTGTTGAAATTACATCAAACTGTCTTTTATTTATATAGGCCATGAAGACTTCCATGGAAGCTGCGTAGATTTACCAGAGAGACTTTATTAAAAACTGCCGCGTGATTCTTTGTTTTCCTTTTTTCTTTTCGAAACTTCTGATTTTCTTTTGTTTTTTGACTTTAATGCGTTTTCTTTGAAATCAATATAATCAACAAAACTATTTTGAACTTCTTTATTATATCTCGTCAAGTTCAGATTTTATTTCCGTGATTTTCATTTCAACTAGTTTCTTGATATTTTTTATTAGCTGCAGCAATTTTTGGATGGTTCTTTTTAAAATTTAATTGAATGTTCTTCTAATTTGTTGCTGAATTTATTCAACATTTTTCGCTTTAATTGACAATTTTCACTTCCGCTTTTGCCTTCATCCTTACTTGACGAATTACGTGTCTACAGTCTATTATTCTAATGTAGCGTAATCCTGGGTTGTTTTCAAACGATAAAAGAAGATTTTTAACGTGTCAACAAATGCAAAAAAACACAAACAACACACGCTACTGTAAGACAGGAAGTGTGTCAAATAGCTCTAGATATTCCTCGAAGCTTTCTTGGACTTCCATCGTGTTGAAATCCGCTATCGTCATTAGGTGAATGATGGGAAATTCAGATAATGGTCATTGGGTCTTCTCTGTTCCAATAAGCGTGGTCGTACCTAGCGGTTCATTGTCGGTGAGGCGTAGCGGCAGGGGCCGAAGGAGGGCTCTCCAAATGTTTTTAATTTGGACACAGAGTTCCCTAATTATATTCTCGTTATGATGTCTCTATAAATTAATTTTCTTTTATACCAGTGCTCTTCCTTATGAATTTCCCTGGTCTGGTCCTAGTTGATGTTATGGTGTTCGATCCATGCATGATTAGCTAGCACAGACTTCGTTAGCTCCGCCCTTAGAGTAGGTATGCGGTGTTCCTTTACACTGGTTTCCAGGGGTCGCTTTGTCTCTTTACACTTTTCTATAAAGATGGCAAACATATGATATACATAGTGATTGTATTTCCTCGGGAGCAATCGTAACATCTCGTGACGAAAATACAACATGTTTAAACAAAGGAAAAAAGCAATCAAACACACCAGTTAACAAACGTATACATGAAGAGATGACATATTTAGTAACAGCGGAATACCTGACATGAATAAAAATCGAAGAAAATAATCGGTACGAGGGCTGTCTTTTATATTTCGGGATTAGAGAACAAAAACAAATATTAATCATCGAAAATCGCTTTATTGTTTTTCAAAATATTCCCCATGAAGATCTATACACTTTTGCATGCGTTTGAACCAATTGTCGAAGCACTTTTTCCACTCTGATTGTGGTATCTCCAAAACATGCATTCTGAATGCAACAACCGCTTCATCAGGTGTCGAAAAACGTTGACCTCTCAGTTTGTTTTTTACGTACGGGAATAAAAAGAAGTCATTTGGTGACAAGTCAGGACTATACGACGGATGACTCATCAAATCGATGTTTTGAGTTGTCAAAAATGCAGTTGTTTGTCGTGGTGAAGAGTGATCCGTCTTCGGCGGTTGGTTTTCCTCATTTCTTGGAAGACAACTGGCAAACAAATGGTTGTGTACCACCCAGAATTGACTGTTCTGCGTTGTCCTAGTTGTACGGTTGCGACATGTCCAGTTTTTCCGAAAAAACAGGCGATCATTTGCTTGGAAGTGCTTCGTGCGCGAACAACTTTTGTTGGATTCGGTTCATCTTGAAACACCCATACAGTCGACTGCTGTTTACTTTCAGGCTCATACGCGTAAATCCACGATTCATCACCTGTCACTATGTCATAAACGTGTTTTGAAGCACCGCGATTGTATTTTTTGAGCTTTCCTTTAGACCAATCGACACGAGCCTTTTTTTGAACGATTGACAAATTGTGTGGGATCCAACGCGAACGAATTTTTTTGACATTCAAATGTTTATGCAATATTGAATGTATGCTGGTCCCACTAATGTGTAAGGTTGACTCAATCTCACGATAGGTTAGATGACGAGCTTGCAAAATCAGTTCGCGCACAGCATCAATGGTTTCCGGAACATCAACTGTTTTTGGACGACCTTCACGACTTTCGTCTTGGAGTGAACTACGACCTCGATTGAATTCACCATACCATCGATCAAAATTAAATTAAGTTCATCCATGCACTCTTGCTGACTTAATCCACGTCGAAAGTTGTAAAAAATAATCGCACGAAAATGTTCACGATTTAATTCCATTTTTTGGCCGAGATGAATCCTTTAAGTTAGAGTAAACAACACATAGCGCTCGTATGTCAAAACGTTCTGAGTACGTATAACCTCAAAAATGTCAAAATTTACGATAGAGCTGTCAGTTGTCAGATTGCAACACTAGGGTTGTCCAATTCCGAAATATAACAGGCAGCCCTCATATTATTTTTAAAGAGATGAAAAGGATCTCATAACTGAAACGGGAATTTGGTAATGGGTAATGGGATAGGGGGCGATAAAAGGCCCTCGCGGGTCAAACATGTTTTAGGACAGTTAAAACAATTAACTAATTCTATTTATATGATGAACTTCATTTTATATATGGTTTTAATAGTTTTAATTGTTTTTTAATCAGTACTCTGACCTACATTTTAAAGTGTTTTATGATCCGGAAGAATTCACCAGTTCGTTGTCGATGAAAGGGAGTGTTTTTATAATTGAAATCTAGTGAACCGTAATGATTCATTACAAATGTCAACAATAACATCCTGTTATATTCTATTAGATTATTGAATTTTCTATTAGGTAATTCATTTTCTACCTACGACATTTTCTCAAGAGCAAATATCGCAAATCACGCTACTTGAAACTCAGTAGAATTGATGACAGAAGTGTGGTGTATAAGGAACATTTGAAGTTGTTTCGTGCATTATTCATGAAATTACCTTAGTCGTATTGAACATGCAAGGAAAATAATAACAAGAAATAAAAATAAAAATCGATATTTTGTACCAACCTGCAATCGTTCCGGCATCTTTGGTGGCTTGCCTTTGAGAATCATTGAAATATGCCGGAACGGTGACAACAGCATCTCTGATGTCTCTTCCGAGATAAGCGCAGGCAATTTCCTTCATTTTCGTCAACACCATCGAACTGATTTCTTCGGGAGCGAATCTTTTGATTTCCCCTCGAAATTCAACTTCGATTTTCGGTTTTCCATTTTCGTTGACGACTCTGAAAGGCCAGTGTTTCATGTCTTGTTGGATTTTGGGATCGTCGAATTTTCTTCCAATCAGTCTTTTAGCATCGAACACAGTATTGTTGGGGTTTAGAGCTACCTGATTTTTAGCTGCGTCTCCAATTAAACGCTCATTGTCGGTGAAAGCCACATAGCTGGGTGTAGTGCGATTTCCTTGATCGTTCGCGATGATTTCCACCTTTCCGTGTTGCCAGACACCGACACAAGAATATGTAGTGCCTAAATCGATACCAATTGCAAGTTTTGACATTTTTTTAAAGTTCACTAATTCAGCACTTTCGAATTTATTCTTTGACGTATCGAGATTTGACTGACGGTGTGGCGTATTCTCGCGCCCACTTTTCGGATTTGTTTGGTACGCGGCGCATGTCTACCGTTGAATGTATAGTTCGAGAAAATTTCTACAATATAGAACAACACACACAGGAAATTTTATAGTTGTTCTGTAATTAAATATATTACCTTAATAACGAATAGCTATTAAAACATCTTATTAATTAGTTCGGTTTGTACTTGATAATAATTCGTTCTGATATTTATTAAAACACAACTGCTTATGGAAAAAGAACCGACTTTTTCAGATACAATATCAAACTAAATGCTAAATGTTTAAAATTACGGGACAATTTTGATTATGATTGGTTTGTTGAGGAGGCCCTGTATGTTGTTTCTGTTACAGTATTTGAACGGACCCCTAACGTAATAATTGAACTTTCCGAAAAATATTATACTGTGTTTTGCCATTTCATTCATTGAACACTAGGGAATATATTATTTCTAGCCGAGAACCTTCATCGGTTGCGCTCCCTTCAACTGACTGAAAACTCGAACAATTATTTATGTATTTAATACATGTAACCAATAATTTAAGTTTATTGCGAAATGAATTTCGATATTTTATTTCAAGAAAAATTATCTCGCTTCTCGACTGCAAACAATATATAGCTAGTACTGCTTTCAATGGACTGAAACATGTTCAAAAGATAGTATCATAGTTGTTATAAGGTGTTTAGACTCAGATAATAATTGTACTTCTAGGCAAAGCTTCATTAAAACTTTGGATCAATATGGCCGTAGGAACTTGTGAACGATAGCTATATAAACATTAATGAGCTGTACAAAATTCTTGGTAGTTCTATATCTAAAGCTTTGCCGTGCTTTCACGCAAACACAAGATGCGATTACATAATTATTAATTATAATTACATAAATATTAATAATCGATTATTACAACTCGAGTGATTTTAATAATCGAATGATCCCTCGAATGACCCATCACTCGGATGGTATGTTTATGATTCTAACGATTCTTGATTGTTTTTTTTCTCAGATCCGTAACTATTGCTTCGTGTCAGCCGCTACCCTGTGTGTGAACAGTTAAATTTAGGTAAAATTATACTATTAAATTTTTCCCAAATATTCTTTTATTTTAAAATTTATTTCTGAAGGAACTGTTCTAATAGTTCGCAAGGAAATTATTCGGATTATCGGTGGTATCGCTTGGCCTCGTAGCACCGCATTCGGTGAATGTTTCGAATTAAATTATCGATTATTTTTCATTCGAATACTTTGATTCTACAATCGGAATAATCGAGTGATGTTCATAATCGGATGATCGATCATAGGTTCATTCCTTCAACCGATTCTCGACCGATTGGCAATTGGTTAATGCATCGGTACATGAACCGTTTATTGCGCAACGCGATGCATGTTCCAGTCGGTGGCTGCACCACCGATTCTACCCTAAAGCCGGTGATCGAAATTACTGTACATTAACTGGTTGAGTATCAATCACCGTGTTACTTGGAACACGCAACTGAATCGTTCACTAAACGGTTATTGTTTTGAAGGAAGGCTATTTTTCTTGTGCGCAGGTACGCGACCGTTGTGTATCGGTTATCTAGGCTGAAGGAATAAACCTCATATTTCATTCGAATGATCCCATCACTATCGGAAAGGTAAAGTTAGACTTTTTAAGTTTATTGAAAAATCAGAAGATTTTCAGTTAACGTTCCAAAATATTATTACAAATAAGGAAGGGTTACTTGAGCGAACATTTGTCACCTTGGAGAAATATGTTTGTAACGTATCCTCATCCCTGACACTAATAACTAATAACGTCAATGATATCAGACCTCATTTATTTTCTGTTACCTACCAATCAAATAAGGTTGACGAAATTACCTGCTTATGACCTACTCTCGTGTAAAGTAGACCTATCCCAGCATTTGTTATGTACAAAAATTTGAAAAAACGCAGACTTGAAATATTTTATCCCAGTCATTAAAGCAAAGTACACTTGATTTGTTAAGTGAAATTTAATAACAAGTTACCAATGATAACCGACTTCAGAAAAAGGAAGAGGTTTTCAATTCGGTTATATTTTTTAAGAATAATAAATAAAATATAGGCTTTTTGGTTTCCCCATAGTAATATAAAAACTATTTACTATGAGGAAGATTCACGGAACGTCAACCGCATGGTGGCGCCACTGCATATAAGGGTATAATGGCTGCCACATATACAAAATTCTCATGCATGGCGGCCATTGTATTGAATCTTCCTCATATCACAATACACCCAACAGGATATTTGTAGAGAGTTTAAAAATCTACAAAATGAATTTGAATCTGGAAAAACTCCATAACTTCGATTAGACAGTTTCGAAGCTGGATCACAGCTCTTTTAGAAAATAATAATCACTGATACACGCTGGTAAATGGGTAGTTTTATGTTCTTTTTAGTCTTCCCTGTAAACAATATAGGGATACCCTTATAAAATCACTCTTGATTTCTCCGTTTTTCACATCAGAGAGCAACAAAAGGTTCAAATTTGGTATCAGTGTATTGCTTGAAGACCCGAACAGGAGTACATAACGTAAATGAAGAAATTTTGATTTTAGAGGTACTTCTGGGAGGGAAATGTAAAAAATGGACAATTCCCCCTTATCTCCTAAACTGTTAAGCCTTAACTCTTGACACAAATAGGGAATATAGAACGTTGTAATACATCAAATTTTTTCATATTTTAAAAATAATTAGTTTAAAAGGTTAACAAAAATATACAAATAAATTTACCCACCTGAACTCTACCGAAGAAATAAGCAAAAACCGCTAATATTAATTTTGGGGAGCAACTTACAGAATTAAATGGAACATATAAAATTAAAGTTGTTTCTAACGCGTCATGTGATATATCCAATTAAACGACTCATTATGACGAATACAAATATATTATTTTTTTCATATTTTTAAAATATGTTATTTAAAAGTTAAAAGTTATTAACAAGAATATAAAAAAATTACCTACTTCCCCTTATCTCCGAAACCATAAGCCGCAAATTTTTGAAAAACATTAGACATATAGGGCTTCACCTGAACTTTTCAGGAAAATATTAATTTTAAGAGGCAAATTAGAGAATTAAATAGAAAATATTCAGTTAAAATTTACCCATCCCCCCTTTATTTCCGAAACTATTAAACCAAAGATTTTGAAAAACATTAGGCTCGTGTGGCCCCAGTTTAACTTTACAGGCAAAATAAGGAGAAACTAATATTAATATTTGAGGACAAATTAAAGAATTAAAAGAAAAATAAAAAATATTTAAACACATCATGCGATATAACAAATAAAAGAGATATTTTTTTCATATTTTTAAAATAAATTGTTTAAAAGATTTAACAAAACTATAAAAAAATATACATTCCCCCTTTATTTCCAAAACCATAGTACCAACAAATTTTTGAAAATAATTAGGGGTACAGAGCTTTACTTGAAGTTTATAAGAAAAGAATAATACTACTCCAATATTAATTTTGGAGGGCAAATTATAGAATTAAATAGAAAATATTAAATTCATTTTTTTCAAACGCATCATGTAATATATCAAATAAAAGAGCTCTTTATGAGAAACACAAATATATTTTTCTCATATTTTTAAAATAATTTCTTTAAAAGATAATAAGAAAAATGTAAAACATCAGAAACTACACCACCTAAAATATATTTTATTTGTATTTTTTATTTTTATTTTTTTTTATCTTCGGAACTACTGACTCTAAAATACAGACAATAAATTACACAGGGCTTCACAGAAATTTTATTGGCACAAATTGTTTTTTTGTACTACTTTCTTATGATTAAAGCGATACTCTTAAAACAATTTTGATTTTGTTTTATTAGCTCAATAATAAACATTCATCTATAAAATAAGTATTCTAATTTTAAATTAGTAAATCTTTTTTATATGTTAAAACAGGCAATTAAATAATTATAACATGGTTAGTTCAATAGTGCAACATTCCATCAATGTCCAAAATTACAAAATCTAAATGATCCAATAATAGTACCCTTCCCATTACGTGCATGCAAAAGATCTATATATAAATAAGTAAAGACAAAACGATTAGGTACCATTTTCTCCTCTGTCTGTCAACAGATTTTCTTCATTTTTGTTTTGTTTAGTAGCTATTGACGAGCTTCAGTGCAGAATGCTAATAGTAATTTATAATACTGGTTCATTCATTAAATAAAATATAATAAAAATTCATTATTTACGTCCATACTGTCAACGCCAAACAACTGACAGTGCCACCTATTTGATCTGTGGTGCCGCCGCCGCCAGACGGTCAAAACTCAAAACATTGAGTAATTATATAGGAAGTGAGCGATCGTTAGATATATTCGTAGAGCATGTACTTCTGGAAGTGGCATGCAAGCGTTGTTATTGATTAGTGGTAAAATACTCAATGTAGTAGATCAATATTGACGTATCGGACGAGTTGCAGTTTTTAATGTGAATTTAATTATATGATTAATATATTATTATCACAACCTTTCCGAAGGTGTTGTGTAAAAAAATGTCAGACAGCGGACAATAGAGAATGTAAAATTCCACAGATGTTTGATTGGCTTTTCTTGAAGAATGTATATAGGCATAACACATAAAAACTGTTGTTAACAAATTTTTATTTCTTAACTAATTATACGGAGTGTTTAAAATTGCAAAAATCGCAATTTTAGCAGTTTTTGTAACTTTTAAGCAACTGAATGGAAAGTTCTACGGTCGAAACTAAGTTTGTTTTATACGTAATTTCAATAGCGACTAAATGATAGCCGATTGGATAATTAGTTATTGAGATATTTGGAAAAAACTGTAAAAAATACGCAATTTTCAATCGTCCATAGTTATTGTATAAATGCGTTGATATTCTGAATCTTTCACTTCTACCAGGTAAATAACTGGTAAGAATCTCAAATTTACAGCTCAGACGGTTTTCTTGCAAATCTGAATTTTTTCCAGGGCTTTTGATTTTACGTGAAGTTTACAATGCTCCCATTTTGAGTTAAATTAATATTTTAACCGTCTGAAAGGAACATATTAATTATGAGTTCTTTTAGTACCATCCCTCATAAATTAATTTTTTAAAGTTGTATTTTGTTGTATGTAAATTCAGTTTGAAAGCCTGCATTTTGGTATTCGGAATTAAATAAAATGTTCTGGTGGGAGAAGCACTTTCCCCTCATTTTACTACTGCGTTGGAACTGGCATTCATTTCAAATCTCTTTTATTCCCTAATACAAATGTAATGCCAATTGTCAAACTGTTTACTGATAGCCCAGGGACGAGAAACGGTGGCATATCATAATTTGTTTATTGAAATGTTATATTTCTATTTGTTGATATAACTTTTTTTCTAATCATTTTACAAAAAAATGACATCATACCATTTTTATAGATGGTGTTTTAAGGAATAATTTTCATTATAAACTTTTCAAATTTACTCATTAGTTAACTAACATCATAGTTCATAACTATACATTAATATTAATAATTTGCCATAATTATATTGTTGACGTTGATTTTTTATTTTCTGACTCAATATTTCCTGTCTTAAGTTTATTCCTTTTAAAATTGTCGAATAAATTAATTGTGATACTGCGATCGACTTTGATTCAAAATTCTGAGAATTAAAGTCAGCAAAACAATTACGAGATTAAATCATATATCAACGGAAATTTTTTCATACATTTATTGAATAACATTATACACAAATGATTGATTTAGCATTTTTCAATATACCTTCCTGCGTGATCTACACATTTTTTCCACCGAGTTGGGAGTTTCAGTATTCTCTGTTCATAGAATGTTTGAGGGCGAGTTGCAAGCCAACTGCGCATGTGCTCCTCAACTTCTTCATATATTCCAAATCGTTTTCCTCCCGGTGATTCTTTCAGAGGCAACTCAGGGCTATACGGTGGGTGGGTGGCTTCTCAACCCATTTCTTGCAGTATTCCTTGTTTTTTGTTTCAAATACTCGGCATTTGCCAACCGTAACAACTGTCAGTACTAATCCACATTTACTGTACGTTGGGCAAGTATAAAATCAATCAGCAAATTTCCTTGAAGTCAACAAAAATAGTGGCAAGGACTTTTCCAGATGAGAGGCAGGTTTTGAATTTTATTCTTTTTAGCCACTTTAGACGATGCGCTTCAAAAAGGCCTTCCCTTCTCGCTGAAATCTATTTAGAAGTCTTTCAATGATCTTTAGTATACAGTCAAAATCCTCGGAATCCATCGAGTACAAATTTTTCTGAAACCAAGTTGATCAATGATAATTGATTGAACACTTCCATAGTTGACCCCAATTCTGAGGAAATTCCTCCACGGTTAATCGACGCTCACGTTCAATAAGATGTCGAACACTATTGGCATTGTCAACTGTAAGGCTTGTCCTTGAGCGTCGATCATGCTTATCATTCTCGTACACCCTTAAATTTTCTCACCCACTTATACACACGATTATGAGACAGTGTACTATTCCCAAACTGTGCCTTCAAAAGAGTTAGAATTTCTGAGGCTTTAACGCTTTTACTAGTTTAAAACTTTATTATAATCTGTTGCATAACAGGCGAATGTAACACTTGCTTAGTCATGACTGTACCTGTACTGACCACACATCACACAATAGGTATTAAGGACAAAGCCAAGCATACTCGCATACCTGGCTGGTTCTCTAGTGTCCTTAAACCAAACATCTAGTCCAAACAATATAATCTATCTCGAAACTGCATTCTAAGCAGAATAACAAAATTATCGTATATAACGTAATTTGCTTGGAAAAAGCATTTTAAACGTCAAGTCAATTCGATGACATGCTTTTTTTTTTTTTATTTTACCAAGGGGGGAAATCAGGATCCCCCTCTACTAATATGTATGTGTTGGCGAACACCAAAATGCAGAATTTCAAATTAAATTTACATACAATAGAGTAAATTCAAAAGAATATTAATATATGATGAGTTGTACCGAAATATTTGATAATTAACATGTTCCATTCAGATTTATCAAAAAGTAATTTGATGCAGAATGGGAACGTTGTAAACATCACAAAAAATAAAAAGCTCTCGATAAAAAATTGCAATTGTGAGAAAACCTTCAAAGCCATTTTGAACAGTTATTTTAGATAGACAAATGAAACTTTTTGCCAAGTTTTGTAGTTCTAAATTTTTTTAGATAAGAGTCTTTTTTCACATTTTTCGGGAATAACTCATTTATTAATTAACCAATCCTATCGATCAACATCTCATTTAGTAGGCTCTAAAAATGCGCATACAACACACTTACCTTTGATGTTTAAAATTTTTATTGTTACTTGTTACTTACACTAATAGTATTTTCAATGAGTACCTACCAAGCCCGTTTTCTTTGTATACCAGGCAAATACTCTTTAAATGAAAATGTTTCTATTTTGCGAAGACACATTCTCCCGGCCCAATAGAAAATTTAATGACTACAAATGTCAAGCTCTAAACTGCTATTTGGTGCGATTATACACAGGGTGTTTAGTTATAGCAAACAAAATCACAAAGGAAAGTGATAGAAGAAGTTGCATATATATGATGATTGAAATATAGGACCGAGTGGTCTAAAAAAGTGTGGAATTAAAATTATATAGGGTGATTAAAAAACTGTTATATGATGTGGCCATAAACAAATCATATGCAGGATGGTTGAAATATATGCTGGAGTTGAATTATATTTTTATATAGTTCATAGCCCATAAGAAGTTGCATATAGTGTGGAGAGGAATTAATGTTATACAGGGTGATAATATAAAATGTTAAAAATGAAATAATTTATAGGGTAGTCCACAAGGACTTATATACTATGGTGGAAATATAAGACGGATTTGACTTCGTAAATATGGGATTGATTCTACTCCGTCCTATAATTTACAGAAGGCTGTTAACAAATGTATGGTTGTCCGTACGCAGTCGTATGTACAGGATGATTGGTACATAATGTGGACTGGAATTATCTATAGTTATACAGGGTTGTCAAAAAAAGTTGAAAAAAGGTTATATGGCGTGGTCCATAAGGCATAAATATAATTTGGGCTTATTAAGTTAACGCGTACTAGTATATTTTGTTCGTAAACTTTTACATGTCAATTTAAATGAAAATGTATCATTGTGTAATGTTGGAGCTTTCGATGTTACCTGATCCTATTAAGGTTATACATACAAAATAAAAAATAAAGATCAAAACTACCCGAGCTCAAAAAAACAAAAAAGTTGAAAATAAAACATTAAAAAAAAACTTAACCGAATTCTACCTACAACTAAAAAGCTGAAAATAATTATAACAAAATACAACTCTAGCAAATAAATAACACATTCAATGTTGTTAGGTACTTAATCATAAAGTTAAAAATGTAAACATTAAAAGGTGCTCATTCTGTACAAATTAATTAATTAATTAATTAACCTAACAATCTAGTATATTTTGAAGCCGGTGCCAAGCAAATCTAAAATCCTTCATTCATTCATTATCTACTAATTCATCAAACTTGATTGTTGCTTGGCACCGACTTCAAAAATATACTAGATTGATAGGTAATTAATTTGTACAGAATCAGCACATTTTTTACTTTCTGGGGAGGTGCCTAACAACATTGAATGTGTTATTTATTTGCTAGAATTGTATTTTGTTATAATTATTTTCAGCTTTATAGTTATAGGTTTCCACCTATGGTTGGTTATGTTTTTTTATTTTTTTTTATTATTGCCTTAATTTCACAATTTTCCCAAGATGTGGTGTAAGAAATTGAAAATTAGTGGACAAAACAAAATATATTAAAGATTGTGTTTTTATAAGGTTGTTGGACATATATATTTTTATTTTCTGAACTTGATTGAAACTGCAAAGTTCTAGGTTACAAAGTGCATTCCCAGCAAAAATTGGGGGCTCACGCATTTTTTAAAATTATTTAGAATAATTAAATTCACATATAAAGTTTTTATTTCAATAGATTTGTCAATATGACATGAACGATTTAGGGGGGGGGGCTCATGACCGGTTTCTCCTCCACTTTATTTCTGATCGACATCAACTATTGACAAACGCACCTCAATAATGTTCACAATTTGATGAAATAGGGTCGAATTTCGACCACTGGGCGACCACTAGTATACTAAAATTTATTTTGACATTCGTATCATATATTTGATAATAGTATATTGTGCAACTAGTGCGATAAGTTGTCGATTGCTCACGACAGCGAAGTTATTCGCTAGATATCTTTTATAACTCATGCGGGATACGTACTATCTAAGAGTGACTATATAACAAAATTCACCTTTTTGAGCCACACTTTATGACTATAATTTTACTGTACCATTTATTTCAATCACCCGGTATATGCAACTGCTTCTAAAAATTTTTATTTTTTGAACCCATGTCTATTATTATACTCCGTCTTACGTTCTATAATTCAAATATCCTAACTGCTTATGCTTATATAACACATTTTTGATACACCTGAATAACAACAATTTTATTCTTACTTCAAACACCTTCCATAAGCAACTACTTATATTCCAAACTATATAACTTGTTTTAACCGCCCTGTATAACTGTAATTCTACTCCAACTTATATTTCAACCATCCTGTATATTCAACTACTTCTGACAATTTTAAACCCTTTTGTATAACTGTAATTATTTTCCGCAAATATCCGCTCTCTATAATAAAGTTTTGCTCCACTCTTATTTCAACCACCTTGTATACGCAACTACTTATGTGCCAATACAATATTTTTAGAAACACCCTTTATAACTAATTCAATTCCAACTTATATTTCAACCATCCTATGTATACAATTGCTTATGTATCACCTAATATCACATGCACGCACGCACACACCTACAACCATACCTACCATATAGAAGAGTTCGCCGACATATCTAACAAATTTTCGTTTCGATAAACTAACGGAATATTTTCTGCCATTTCATGCGAATATAACTTAGTCTCTAACATACATAAAAAAAGTTGTATACGAATTGATAAGCTCCTCCTTTTTGGGAGTCGATTAAAAAAGGTTGATCACGCATACGCTAGTAAAGTATCTTTGACAATAGGCATTTGCGCCATCTCGTGTGCTATTTGTGGAACGCTGGTTCAGTCAAGGTCTTAATTTATGTTTGTTGTGTTATAGATTAAAACTTAGTTATCCCATAAAATGTAAACAAAAACATCAAACAGAAAGTGCGGTGTAGTTGATTTTGAAAATCATCAATCAAAATCAAAAATTACAATTTTACCGTTTTCCTGGATTTTTATAGGAATCAGAGAGGAAGGAAAAAATGGATTACAGCAGTTTCTCGTCAAGGGCAATTAAATTAAATTTCCACGTTTTTAATCATTACGGAGTATAATTACAGCTATACAGGTGGGTTTAAAAATATTTTAAAGTAATGGTATAATCTACAAGCTGTTCCATTTAACGGATGGTTGAAATATAGGGTGGGTAGTATTCTAAGGAGTTTAGAGTCGTAAAAAAATGTTATATTTGGTGGAAAATATGTAGTTGCATATAAAAGGTTGTTGAAATATAGGGTGGCTTACAGTTAGAATTATACAGTATGGGTAAAAAATGCTAGAAAAATTTTGCTATATAGCACTTGCATATATAGAGTACCTGAAGTATTGGCGTGCAGTAAAGTTATAGTTATACAGTGTCATTCAAACAAGGTTAGAAAAAGTTGTAAATGAAGGGTGGTTTAAATGAACTGTGGAGAGAAATTATATTTTAATATATCTTGAAAAAATATAAGGGAAAAATGTGAAATAGCGTAGTTTATAATAAGTTGCAAAGATAGGATAGTTGAAACATAGGGTGAAGAAGTGTTATAATAATTATTTAAAAAATGTTATATTGGTTGACCAATAAGCAGTAGCGTATACAGAGTAGTTGTAATACATACAAGGTGATTCAAAAACATGTTGAACAAAATTGTTATTTTCGGTGCCCCATAAGCAGTTGCGGTTTTGGTGAAATATAGTTGGCATTGATGGATTTATAGTTACACAGGGTGGTAGAAAAATGTTATTCTGGATGGCCGATAAGTAGTTGCAAATACAAGGTGATTGAAATAGCGGGTGGAGCAGATTTATAGTCAAACAGGTTGGATAATTTTTTTTGTAGGATAGAAAATGAGCTGTTGCATATCTGCAATATCTGAAACATGGATTGAACAATTTTATATTTGGTTGCCCCTAAGCAGATGCACATACAGGGTGGTTGAAATATTTTGTAGAGTAAAATTATGGTTATAGAGGGTGGTTCAAAAATAAGTTGTAATGTTTGAAAAATTGGCAGTGGTGTATACAGTAGAGTTAGTTATACAAAGCGGTTCATTTTTTTAAATAAAATTGTTATATAGGGTGGCCAATAAGCAGTTGCAGTTTGGGTGAGGGTTTAAATAAAAGTTTGGTGTTAGGGTGCAAAACTAGAGTTTTTATATTTGTGACTCGCAAAGGGTTCCACATCGTTTCCATTAGGATGGATAAAAAATGTTTAAAAAAAAAGTTGTATAGGGTAGACCATAAACATTTACATTCTACTATATGGAATATCTGAAATATGGGGATAATCAAGATTATAGTTTTAGAGTGTATAACACAATGTTAGAAAAAGCTCATGTAAAGGTTGAATAATATATAGAGTAAAGAGAAATTTTACTTTAAAAGGTGGTTAAAAAAATATCAGAAATAATTGTTATACAGAGTATACCATAAGCAGTTGCATAGTTGAAATATAGGGTAGATAAAAGTTATAGTCAGGTGTTCAAAATATTATAAAACAGCAGCATATACAGGATGGTTGCAGTAGAGTTACAGTGATTCAAGGTGATTCAAAAAATGTCGAATAAAATTGTTATATATGGTGGCCCATAAATACCTGTAGTTTTGGTGAAATATATTCGGGATTGGTGGATTTATGGTTAAGTAGGGTGGTTCAAACAAGTTTGACAATTTTTTATATCGGATAACCCATATGTTTCATAAGTTATTTATTTTTGAGAAGGCTTGAACATTCCGTACCCGGGTGAAACCGCGGGCAACGGCTAGTAATAATTAAAATAGATAATTCGCTTATAATTTTAAAGACTTTTTGCTATTACGACAAGGAAAATGAAACTGACAATGGATTTTATAGAGAATATGGATATACGAGTGTAGATGTGTTATAAGAAATACAATACAAATATGAAGACATTTCAACTACATGTTTAATTTAAATAAATTTTTAAAATGAGTTCAAATTATATGTACTTAAAACAACATGCACTACTTACCTTCTTAGAACGTTTGTTTCTGGAAAAATCATTACCACCACTACTACGTCTTTTAACACGCATATACTTATTTTTTCTCTTCGACCGTTTCTTTTTTACATCAGTTGGCATTTTGTACGAACGTTAAATATAAACTAATCACAAAGTAGAAATTCAAATGACGAATTCGATGAAATTGTAGTCGCGAAAGAAGTACGCCCCTAAATAAATGAATCAATAATTCTGTCATTCTGTATTATTGCTACATTTTTTATACTTATAATAAATAAATGTTATCTTTTAACAGTAAATCAAAAATGCTTCTGACATACAATCCGTGCAAATATTATAAAGCTACTTAATTATTCATCTTTTATAAAGAGAACTGTCAGTTTGTACATAAATATCCGTGCAGGGAAAATAAAAGAAAATTTCGACAAATATTTCATCGTTCAAACAGGGATTGCTATAAACATTTTCATAGTGCAAAATACTTCGAAATTACTCAGATGGTTTGTCTGCTTATTTAGGGTTAACAATGAAGGAACTAATTAATATACCTACAAAAAGATATCAAATGAAGTTATTGTAAACTTTTGCTTGTAGATATGCATATTTGGAAATTAATAACAAGATGGATGCCGTGTTTTCCGACAAATGATAAAGAATCGTTTATCTTGTACAATTATGTTACAATTTTGCTATTTTATATCTGTCTGTCTGTCATCGTTCTAGAAAAACTGTTAGTGGCGTTCGAGATTTATCGAGAATATTCCATAGAACATAAGAGAAAGTTTGGCAAAATTTTCAGAATAAATTTAAATATAAACAGATGTGCTGCTGCAAAAGATTAGTAAGACAATACACGTTGGAGTGTGGAACTGAAATCAAGGTTTGGCAAGTTAAATACTTGTTTTATAAATAGGGAATTTATCAACATCGTTAATGATAGTTTTGAAGAGAAGCTTTTAGTCATCGCTAAGCAACTTACGTTTTTATCTGTTGACAATATTTGTTTTTTTTTAATAAAGAAAACTATTAGTTGGACATACATATCCGAATAGAGAAAATAAAAGGAAATTTTGACAAACATTTCATCGTTCAAACATCGATAGCTATAAGTAAGTGCAAGATACTTTGGTTCAAGATTTTACACTGAATGTTTATTTGCTCATTCAGGGTCGTGGGTTAACAATGAATTAACTAGTTCTATATAAACAAGGTATCAAAGGAACTTATTGGTAAGCTTATGCATGTAAATGTGCATATTTGAAAATTAATTGCAAGAAGGAGGCCGCTTTTTCCCACAATTGATAATGAGTGGTTTATCTAGTACTATTATCGTAACATTTTGGTTGTTTTACATCTGTCACTCATCTTTCTACAAAAACTGTGAGTGGCATTCGAAATTTATCCAGTAAGTTGCAGTATATTCTGCAGATTGTAAGAGAAATTTCACTGAAAATTCCAGAGTAACCTAAATATAAATAGATGGGCGGAAACTGAACACATGATATTTGGAAATTTTCATTACAATTCGTCTATACTACCTAAAATATTTTATATTTCTCCTGAAACACCTTCTCTTTAGATAGTTCTTGCATTCTCTTTGATTTATTCAAAATCTCAAAAAATTATGGTAAGTGTAAATGAGTGAGTTGAGCAAATTTCAAAGAACAAAAGTGTGAATAGCTGGAGATTGATAAAGATTTATGTAAATATTACGTTGCGATATGTAAAATAGAAATGACGATTTTTAGTAAGGTCGTCCTTGATATACTCATCTAATAATTTTCGTGTATTTCGATGTATACATAAACACCTACGGATACAGTTTAAAAGTCTTTGAAAATTGTGCAAAATTAATTGATTTAATGCTAATATATCTGCTGACATTGAAATACGGATATTCTATTCGGAAACTTCCTACAATTTGACGTCAATATTCTTTCACGAGATTTAAATACAAGAATTTGAGCATAAATACTTTTTGCATGAGGTATTTGTTTAGAAAATAAAGTTTCTTGAATTCGTTAGATGAGATAAAAGCGATAATGATTTCTCAACTAACATGAGAACAGTCGTTAGACCAGTGGATTCTTTCATTTGTTTTCATTAGGAAAATTAAAGTGATATATCCTTGACCCTTGATAGAAGAAAAAAATCGTTGACCTAATTTCTCTGGATCTCAATCGTCTCCGCTCTTAGGTGCAACCTCAAAAATGGAACGGATACGTCAAAATTAATTTGCAAAAATTTATGTTCGCGTCCGTTAACATTGATCGGCATAAGTATAAACATCACTTAAATGTCGAGGATTAGCGCAGGTCCGTCTTCTCAGAACTATTATATTGTTAAAATGTAAGCTAATGTACGTCACTGTTAGGTAATAAATCAAAATTTAGGAAGAAACATACGATTAACTAATTCTCAACGCTGTCAAAAAAGGTTATTGACACCGCAGACAAGCTATTCTGGTCAGAAGGTCAGCTATGTAACAATAAGCCATTATTGTTGCCACAGATTTTAGCCATTAATACAAATTTAGTTATATTATTCTTTTACTATAGTATCTTTATCATGGGTTAGTATACAAACTTATCTTTATGCAAATAATAATTTCCTTTAACGATGTTTACAAATTCTAAATTCACAATGCAAAAATTATTTCAACCAAAGTCTGTTACATAATCTGAAGTAGAACTGTCTGACTGATTTTTCTGTGTCCAAACATAAATCTATACAGGCTTAAGCAGAGCCGAATTTACAGGGGGAAGATCAAATGTTGAAGGTAAACGAAATTTGAAGTCATATACAGTATTCTATTTTTCTTGCCCCACCTAATGAACATGCTCTTCAATTTTTCTTGATACCCCAATCAAAATACTGAAGTAACGCCCCTGGGTTTAAGTCATTCTAGAATTTTCGACGAAAACCATCCCACGTTCTATAGAAGACATTGTAATATTCTCAATTATTCTCGTTCTATCGAGAGCGTTAGTCAGTTATTTCCAGGAAGATGAAAACTGTAATTCAGGTTGCTTGCATATAACAGTAGAATCTGTTTTCAAGTCATACTTGGATATCATTGTCAGTTCAAGCGTGTCCTTCCGGTGTGCCAAATGCCAAATCATAGAGAAACTTTAGTTCCTTCATGAACACAATATGTTGTGGTGTTGTGAGGGTACAGCGAATCTGCATGCGAGTTGAAACAGAGGCTTGTGCGCTTTCTAATATCTTATTGGTTTTCTACAGTCCTGATTCTCATTAATACAAGGCCGTCTCACTCTGACAGCGTGATTTTGATTTTTTAAAGCTCAAGATGTTGCAGATGTTCGGGAACATATTTCATCTTGGTCATAATGAAGTTCCAGTGATACTCTAAATAAAGTAAAGATTTGCTCTATTATCATGGTTGCTACAGTTGATGCTCTTGGTTGAGAATAGGAAACATTGGACCACTTGCTGTAATCAGCAGTAACAATAATAAATCTGTTATCTCTCCTGGTTTCCGAGAATATTGCGGCTAAATCAAAAAAATCCTCAAAACAGGAAAAACGTGTATTGCTTTATTTTTTACTACGAATTGATTTTTTCCCTTACTACCTACTATACATATGTTACGTATGCGGCTTCATGTTCAGAGGTCGTTGGACCTGTTGGGTGAACTATTAGTTCTCGAACCTTTTTAGATCCATGGACAAGTGGTCTCTAGGAATTTCACTGTGTATTTTCTTCAGGAGAGCGAATTTTATTTTCTCTGATACGACCAACTGAGATTTGGTTTCCTTTATATCAACATTTTTACAGATTCTCTTTAAAACTCTATTCTCGATTCGAAGGGCTGGATGCTGAATTTTGAAATGATATTGATACAATTTTTCGTGGTTGGGTTGGCTATTCTGAACTAACTTCTAACTTTTAAAATGTCCTATTTGTTCGTAGCTGAAACATTCTGTTCTGATGAGCTAGGTAGCATGTGCCATGTGTTATTGAGTGACACATTTTTCATCTCAGGAAAGAACTAGGATCGCTTTAATCTAGGTGGTGCCCACTTCGTCCACTTGCTTAAACAAGATTTGTAATAGTTGTGGTAACCGAACTTTACAATCTTAAAATGTCCGGTTTCACTCTTTAACACCACTGCTGTTTACATGTTTGCCACATATATTGGTAACATTAACATTTTTTTACATATAGGTCGAGCACAACTGCATTTTGCTTTAATTATTTCTCTTCTAAATTTTTGTGTATTGTGTTAAGCTGATTTAACTTTTAATTCACCATTATCACTAGAGCTTTTCATTACTTGAGTTTGTTTATTTACTTCGACAAGTGTAGATTTTGTATCCTTTTATTTTTTTATTTGCTGTACTAATTGTTGAAATTGTTTTTGTCCATTTTGTCTTTTACATCTTGCTCGTTTTACATTTTCTATTTTATAAGTGGTCTTTGTTACCATTTAATATTTCTATTTAGTGTTTTTGGATTTGATTAATGATTTTAACCTTAAAAAAAATCTCTTTTGTTTGTTCATGTAATGTAGACCAATTTTCTTGTACAATTTTTTATCACAATATAAAAACTCAATCAACTTATGATCATTTACATAATGTTAAGTTGCTGTATAATTTATTTACGATAACTTCAGGAAAATGAGAGATGTAACAGGTATTGGTCATAGGTCCTTAAGAGCATTTAAAACAATAATAAAAGTTCGTGCTCGAGAAAAAAATGCATATGGTGGTTTATGTGAATATTTTCATATATATACAGGGTGAGCCAAAAATTTAGAAATCTTTGAATAACTCTTTTTGTTTTGAAAAATGGTAAATAGAAAAATTTTACCATTTTTCACGGGCTATCTAATGGTGACCATGATCTTGACCTAGACCATGACTGACGGTCATATCGAGGTCAAATGTATTTTTTCAAATAGGAACCCACTTTTTTTATTCCGGTTTCGGAAAGAGTGGAAAATTCAAGACATTGACCGCTACCAAGGTCAAATGTCTTTTTATTGAAAAATCAATAGATAATCACGAAAATCGGTATAGGGGGGTTTTTGAGGTCTCTGATTACGAATCTGAGGTCAGATTTATAAATTTCAAAATGGCGGATCCAAGATGGTGGACGCAAATTTGAAAAATCAAAATTTTTTCACCAAAATTGGATGACCTTGTCTGTCGTCGTCAAGGAAATTCTCCTAAGTAAAATTACCCGCTATTTCACAATCCGATTTGGAAGATAAGGGGTTTCTATTAAAAAAAACATATTGGCATGATATTGAAGGTCAAGGTAGTGGTCAAGGTTATATTTGGATGTAATATTTTCGGCTCTTTCCGAAACCAAAATAAAAAATGGTTGTCATGGCCAAGGTCAAGATCATGGTTTGCTCTACAGTGGAAGTTGTTAAACATGGCTTCTACCTTCCAACTTTCCAACTGAGTTGTACTTTCATGGTTCCCTTGCAGAAACAGGAGTGATGAACATTGTGAGAGAGTAACTTTACAATTCCTTTAATATGGTTCAGTTTGTCCGCAACGGTGATATTTTGCTCTGGTAGGCTTGAAATCATTTACAAGCGTAGCAGTCTCTAATTCTATCTTTATCTTACACAGGAATTCTATAAATATGGAAGGAGAGCCTTCTTGGTCTCCTAGCTTAAACAACACTGCTCGTATCTTTACCTTAGACATATTCGTGAGAGCCTCAAAGGGATTTCTAAAGGGAGGGAATAAAACCTTGGGGGGAAGTTCTTCCTGAAACTACACGGTGCATCTGTGGAGTGTAGGTTTACCAAATTTCTAATGTGGCTACGGACTCCCCTAGGTTTTATCAAAATTTCTTTGGTGGTGTCCTAATATGCACTTAGAAAACTTGACTAAGTCTTTATTGGCATATCCTCGGCTTTAACTATTTGGTCAGAATCAGCACAAGATATTGTGTCTCACGTATAAAGGAATGCCACATGGCAAAATTTGAAGCGACACAATCTAAAATATTTAGGAAAATTATGAATGCTCCATGGTATATGAGGATCCGCGATATAAGAAACAGCCTAAAAATACTTTATATATTGTCAACTTTGTTATTTAACAGTATATTAGATACGAGACCTGGCTACTGGAAAAAAACCACTACCATCATGATTCGTAAACCTGGCAATAATGTCAAAAATCCCAAAAACCATAGAGCCATCAGCGTCTCTCCTCACTCTCTAAAACCAGGGAGCGAGTTATTACCCGCAGACATGTGAAGAACAAAATATCATCCCAGACGTGCAGTTTGGCTTTCGAGAAAAGCATGGAGCATATCAATAATAGATGCTCAGTTGATCATAACTATAATATGAAAAAACACTACAGTGCTATATTACCCGATGATCCACAGGCACTTGGCAAGGTATGACATCAAGGTCTTATCCTTAAACTGCTTCGCCGAAAAATCAGAACAGATATAAACAAATTATTAGCAATATTTATCAGCAACAGATACTACACTATTAAACCAAACAAACGCTTCACTCATTACAGACCTATGAGAGCAGGAGTCTCCCAAAGTGCACCTTCACCTATCTATATATGCCTACGATACTGCCCTTATCGCCACTTCTGTGTGGGGGAAAAACCATGCATAGTGTACCTCCAAAGAGCCGTTGATGACCTGAGAGTAGAGCATAAACTCAGTTTCTACTGACAAATGATTAGACCAACAATATTCTAATGCTACTACCACATGTTTGTAGAGCCAAACTTACCAAACTAGAAGCTTTTCAGAGTATAATCTTAAGGATAATTACCAATTATCGATGGTTTGTACGAAACAAATGCATTTTAGGAAACATAAAATTTAGCACGTTTTCACAGACATCCGTTCGTTAAGTAAGCAATCGTTTGTCAGGATAGAATACCCCCAAAACGAGATGCTCAACAGGCAGCTACAGTATGATCCTAACCTTCAACGAAAGAAGAGGCCTTGAAAGGAACAACCCACAATCCAAAGCCAGATAGAACAATTACAGACTAGAGAAGAAATTCCATAGGTTATGTGCAAAAATTGTCTGTAAACTGTAAATGTAATTACCTCTATAATTTAATAACTATGTTCAGAGAAAGGACGTTCTATCCATATTCTATTGTTGAGTAAGCAATCATTCGCCAGGATTGAATGCCACTAAATCGAGATGTTCAATAGGCACCTACAATAAGATCGTAACTGTCAACGAAGGACTTGGCCCAAACTCACCTTGATTGACTAAACACTGCCATCCTTGAAACCAAGAACCCACTATCCAAAGCCTTACAAAACAATTTTCGACTGGGGAAGAAATTCCACAGAAAATATATCAAAATTGTATTTAACTTTAAATCTACAAGAATACCCCTCGAAGAGTATTTAATATCTGTGATAGGTGAAGTTAACCTGAAAATTTTAACCTGAAATTCTAACCTACGAATTACGGGACAACACATATCACATGAAACGGCTCTCGATTGGGAACCTCTGTGTGCCAGTTGTCCCCAAAATTCTAGATATCAGTAATTACATGTCGCTTCAACATGTTCAATTCTTCACCAGTGGTATGTTCCTATTTTTTCAATAGAAACGTGCTACATCTAGATATAACATGTTAAGCAGTTTGCTATATATGACAAATATTGCATTCGCCGTGGTCAGTCGTACCATTTCCTTTCAAGTAACTTCTGAAGCTACTGTGTCCTGATAAAAATTGTGTAAAATAATTATTTTTTTTTTCATTATCTTTTGATACATTCTTCCTCTAGGTATACTTGCAACTGCCTCATAGGAAATTATTCTATACCCACTGAGAATCCTGAGCAGTAACTGTAAACTTTACATAGAGGATTCTTATACTTCTTATTTTGCATACTCTTATACTACCCTGGTATTCCATACAACAGTATAGACTGTACAACCAAGTGTAATACCTTAGTTTTTTTTATTTTTATGCATATGAGATATTCGATTTTGTTTCACTTTAATTCTTTTATGATCAACATAGTGCAGAATTAAAAGCATTGCAGACGTCAAACGTTATAAACGTTAATAGAAATGCCCGTTTTATTCCGTAAAATGTATTTTAAATTTATTGTAAATATACATGATGATATATTATGTTTGTGCGAAAAAATATTATATAGACCAACAAAGTTTATCTTGCCAATTGTTATTTGTAAGTTTATATTTTTTACAAATATGTTGTAATATCCGTAACCCGCGACTTCGGCCACGAGGAATTTAAAAATTAAATATGGGCAGAATATTCTTTATTGAAATAATGTACTGTTTATCCATTTATTTTTAATTCATTATAATTAATCTAAGGACATTTTAATTCCCCAACCCCCGGAAGATTTTCTCTGAATTTTAAAGCTTCAATTCAAGCTTTCTAATAAGAGAGATAAAATTTGGATTCTACTTCGCCTTTTAAATGTCTCAGCTGATCGCTTTAAGAGTGTATAAAAGTATTCTAGATTCTAGCCAGAGTAGTAGTCCAGCCAAAGATTCATAAAAAAAAATTGAAGCCGGTTAAGCTAGTCAGCAATTTTTTGGTAGTTTGAATTTCAGCTTTTGTGTACAAAAAATATTTGGTAATCCGCAACTTTTAGCTAGGTGGGAAATAGATAGAGTTCAAGGTAAGAGAAGTTGCGGATAGCATCTCTCCCTAATTTTTGAGCATAATAATAGATCAGTAATGTAGTACATTGCAAAAATTAGATTTTGTTTCGAGAGTACATTCCGATACTTTTTTGATTTCGAAATACACATACAACTTAGTTTTCTGTGACCAGGTTATATATTAAGAGTCACTTCGTTTACAGAAAATCAATAAATTGTGGCAAATAGATAAATATAACATCCAATTAATATACAATACCAACACAATATTTACGTTTCGTTCTAATAAACATTCTAATTCTGTGTTTATGATATTCTAAATTAGACACTTGACGTACGTCAGAACTCACAACAGTCAGAACATCACGAAAAGGGAAATATTATTGGTTCTGGTTCCCAGTTGCCACGTTGCAATTACATTTGTGTGCTAATCAAGTTGATATTATAAAGTAAACATCTTACATTAACACTTTTGAGTAATATTTGAATTTAGAGCAAATACCCTATCTAGAAATTTCGAACTCTATGACAGCATAAATAAATAATTATAATGTGTAGTATTGGATATTGTAAAAAAAAATTCATAAATTCATAATCATAAAACATAATCTATACATAAATAGGCTAAGACAAAACGATTAGGTACCATTTTCTCCTCTGTTTCTCAACCGATTTTCTTCATTTTTGTTTTGTTTAGTAGCTACTGACGATCTTCAGTGCAGAATGCTAATCTTAATTTATAATATTGGTTGATTCATTAAATAAAATATAATAAAAATTCATTATTTACGTCAATAATGTCAATGCCAAACAAATGAATGTGCCGCGTGCCGCTGCCGCTAGACTCAAACCATTGAGTAATTATATATAGACAGACCAATGCTATTATATACTTAGAGCATGTACTTCTGGAGGTAGCATGCAAGCGTTGTTATTGTTTAGTGGGTAAAGTAATCGTTGAATATCATAATTATACAGGGCGATTCCAGATATGTTAGAAATAATTTTTTTAATGGGTGGCACATAAGCAGTTGCATATTTAGGGTGTTACAGGGTTCTTGGAATAGAAGGTGCAGTAAAATTACAGTTATACAGGGTGGTGCAAAAAATGTTATACATAGATGCATATACAGGGTGGCGGAAATGGAAATGCAACATTTCGTAACCCATAAGTAGTTGTATATATAGTTAAGATGAAATATGGGGTAAGAGGAATTATAGATATACAGGATGGTGATAAAAAATGTTAGAATAGGAAATGATTTATAGAGTAGACCACGAAGAGTTCCATATATATAATGATTGAAATATAGGTCGGAGTAGAATTATAGTTACAGAAGATAATTAAAAATTTCATAAACAAAAAGAGTAAATATGGTGGGTCATAGGCAGTGGCATATACAGAATGGTTTACCCGGTGGTTGAAAAATGTTAAAAAATACTATGCGTGGTCCATAAGCATTTGCATATACAGGGTGGTGGAAATATATAATGAGATGAAATTATTATAATGAGGATTTTAATAAATGTTAGAGAATTGAGTGCAATTATAGCTATACAGGGGTGTTAGAAAAAATAAATATGTAGGGTAGCCCATTAGCAGTTGAATTGTTGTCATATTAAATTAAGAATTACGAATTTGAACACAAATAAAGTTCTATGAATTATATCTGAAAAAAAACTTGAATTTCGTTACTTATTTGTAGAAGCGAGATGTAAGACCGACATCTAGGATTTTCGAGGAAACTATCACACAGAGGTTCCGAATCTGGATCCGTTCTGTGTAATTGCTGTTCTCCCTAAAGTCCTAGGATAGAATGTCACGATAAAATTTTCATGTTACTTAACCTGCCAGAGATATTGACACAATTGGTCGAATTTCGACCACTGGGCGACAGCTAGTTATATTAAATGTTCCATAATAATTAAAGTATTTTATGTTACGTAAGTAAGAGGAGGAAAGTAATCATATCAGAAAAAAACGTGAAATTTCGAATATCAGAGCTACGCTTGGTAGCCCAGGTAGTTTCCTTTATTCAAGTTTGTTCTAAAACAGAAACTTGTTTTAATATATTGTTATTAAATTAATCATTCCGATAAGAACACTGTGAAAACGGCTATGTATAAAAACTATGAACTACGGTGGTAGTACACGAAATTTCGATGACTGAAAAAACGCTGAGGTTGCAGTGATTCCGTTTTCGAATACCACACGAAATGACTGGGAAAATCTTCGGACGATTGAGCTTGGTTTTGAAGCAGAGTGTACAGTACCAGCTGATAGTATTAAGTCGATTTGCAGCGATCTACCGGTTATAACTTTGGTTCTACCCTTGGTTGACAGTGGTTGTACTTTGACATTTCTCTTTTTATCAGTGAAGTAGAACCAAAAGTAATTGTCTAGAAGAAGTCAAAATCATAAGTTAAATTGTTTTGTTTTTGTTCATTTAAAATTTTGTACACATCAATAAATTTCTTATTTAAGTAAAATAGTAAATACCTAACCTCAAATGTTATTTAAGAAAGAGATAGACAATAAAAAACAAATACCGCTTTGGGTTTTTACCAGTTGAAGATATTTCAAACAATGACGTAACAAAGGGCTAATTTGTGACGTCATTGGTATTAAACAAACCGCTAGAATGTGTTTGGTTCAAACCATTTAGGAACAATTATAACCGGTAGATTTATTTGTTTATTTTAGTAAAAATAAAGACGTTGAAAGCGAAAGTGAATATTTGTGAATTTTGAACCCATAGAATCTATTGCAATATATTAGATTAAGCTATATTACAGCAGCTATTTTGAACAAATTGTTTCGAAAATGCTTTGATATCTAGAGAATATCTGCTTAGATAATGTTTCCAGAATATAATCTGTTACAATTAAAGTCATCTCGTTATATATTGCCAGAATACTTAATAGGTGAAGTAGATTTGAATGATATAATTAAACAATATAAATTTGAGTAAAAACGTAACTTACACGTCATATGTTCCTTTGCAGTTATATTTAAATTAAGAAATAAACAGAGACTGCTGTTGCTTCCATTGTTCAGCTTTAAACGACTCCCGTTTTTTTCAGTAATTTGGCTTAAGTAAAAACTAAGGCGTTTTTTGAAAGGATTTTTCTTGTTTTAAATTATCCTCACCTAGTTCTAAAACATTTGAATTAATTTACATATAATTCACTTTTGGTTTCTTTAATTAAGACGATTTTTCTCAATATTTCTCATAGTATTGTTACGAAATTTACCCAAAGCCGACCCTGTTTCATTTCAGTCCGACAACAAACGCTTTGAGATAAAAAATGGTTCTCGAAAAGACTCGGCACCTGTAGGAGTGATGATGATTTTTGCGAGAATTTTCTATGCTGGTTTTATAAAGGAAGCAGGCCATGATCGCGAGTGGAGTTGGTGGAGCGAAGAGCTTATATGTAAAATTGTTGTGATATTTGAAGCAGCTGTTGTATATTCGATGTAAATAAAAGTTCTAGAAAAGTGAAAGTGAATATTAGTTTTATAATTTTAAATTGAACCCACAGACTATATTGCAATTTGGTGACCAGAAGTGAAGGATTAAGTGCAGTTAAAATCGTAATTTGATTTATGGAAACTCGTAGCATGGAAAAGATGGACGAAACTACCAAAAAAATAGTCAAGCAGGTTACGGAGGGAGGGTTACTAGACGAAAAAATTGCACAGATTCTAGAAAAACGTGACAAGAAGGAGAAATAACATCAAGAAGAAATTCAACAAAGGTTAGTGAAATCTTTTGATGAAAAACGTAAAATAGAATTAGAAAATCTTGTCACTACGATGGAAGAAAAACAACAAAATCTAGTTTCCACGATGAAAAGCGAACAACATAATTAAATTGAGGGATTGTTCTCGAAATTTGAAGAAAAATAAGATCAACTTGAATTAAAACGACAAAATGAATTTAAATTATTAGATGAACACAGACAAAATGAATTTAAAATACTAGAAGAAAAACGACAAAATGATTTGAAAGTAACTGAAGAGAAAAGACAACTGCAATTTGAACAATTAATGCAAATAGTAGCACAAGTTATTGAAACAGTTAATGACAGAATGCAAATAGTTGAGTCAGACATAAAAGAAATAAACGACGACCTAAAGATGCTAAAAAGTAATGTAGAGACTCTTGAAATCAATGTAGATGACATCGATTCCATCCAGAGCCAGGTGAAATTTGAAATCAGTTCCATTAAAAACACGGTACAAAGTGAAGTAAGTGAAGTACAAGATAAAATCAGTGCCATCCAAAACAAGGTACAAACAGAAATCAAAAAAATGCAACAGGACTTACAGCGAGGAAAATACCAACACACCGTGAGTACCAAAGGTTCCTTTAGTAAACCACCCACATTCGACGGCCCATGTATAAACGGCAATTTGAGGCCGTGGCTACAGCTAATGGATGGGATAATCAAGAAAAATCTACTACTCTGGTAATTTCGTTAAGAGGTCCGGCCCTAGAACTCCTCCAAAGCATTCCCGTCGAAGAACAAGGTAATTTCGACAAGATCATCGCCATCTTAGACAAACGATACGACAATCAATCCTTGAGCCAGGTATACCAAGTACAACTGAGTGGAAAAAAGCAAAAATCCGGTGAAAGCCTCCAAGAATTCGAAGCAGAGATTAGACGGGTAGTTCACTTGTCCTACCCAGACCTGCCAGAGGAAACGAAAGACCAGTTGGCCACACAGAGTTTCATAAACGGCATCAGAGATGTGGAAGTACATCGAAACCTAAGACTAAGTGGCGTCAAGAAAAATAATGAAGCGCTACTTCGGGCTTTGGAAGTAGACGCCGTCATGAACATGTCCAAGCCGAGGGTCCAAGCAGTTTCTTTCAACCAGGAAGAGTCATAGTCATCATTTCAAGCGCTGCTGGCTGGTCTGAACAAAATATTAGAACGGCCACAAATAACTGGCACCAGAGGGGCATGTTACCGCTGTGGATGGACAGGGCACTTCCAACGTGAATATCGAGTGACGCTACCTGAACGATCACCGACCAGGGGTAACCAACAGAACAGCCACATGTCCAGGGACCGTCAGCCAGTCAGCATAAGGGGGCGAATGCTGACTGACCCTCCACCAGCCCCCAAAACGTTATCCATCCGGCGATTTTGCCAAGATAGCGACACCCTAGTCATCAGAGGCACCATCAATGGGCGAGCAGTTACCATCACCATCGACACCGGCGCCGCTGTGTCCATTGCCAAGTCCAGGGTTTTGAGATTCGAAAATATAGGTAATTAATTTGTATAGAATGAACACCTTTTATTAGGATTCCGTATATACATTATACGGATACCCTTATAATATCACTCAGGATTTCTCCCTCTTTCACATCACATCAATTTTCTTCTAAACTACTGGACGGAAAAGGTTGAAATTTGGTATCAGTGTATAATTTGGTGACCCCACCAGACATATCGTAAATTACATATCGTAAATGAAGAAATTTTGAAATCTGTGGGGTAAAAACTAAATAATAGAACGTTCCCCCCTCCCCCTTATCACCGAAACTATAATCCGTAAAATTTTGAGAAAAATTATAGATATAGGGACTCACCTGGATTTTACCGGAAAACTAAGGAGAAACCTCTACAATTAAAAATGTTTCAACCGCATCATGTACTATATCTAATGAAAGGGCTCGTTATCCCAAAAACAAATATGTTTTTTTCATATTTTTAAAATAAATTATTTAAAAGATATTTTAAGAAAAATATAGAAAATATTACCCATTCCCCCTATATTATTTTCGAAACAATAAGCCGTTACATTCTGAAAAAATTAGAGATATAAGGCCTTGCCTCAATTTTACTGGAAAAATAAGGAGAAACCCTTAATATTAATTTTGGGGGGGCAATTTACAGAATTAAATGAAAAATATAAAATTAAAATTATTCCTAACACATCAGGTAATGTATCAAACTAAAGGGCTCATTATGACAAATAAAAATATATTTCTTTCATATTTTTAAAATGAATATTTTAAAATATATTAAAGAAAATATAAAAAACCCCCCCTTTATTCCCCAAACTATAAGACCAAATTTTTTTTGTTTACAGGATAAATACCAAGAAATCCCTAATATTAATTAGAATTAAACGGAAAATAAGAAAAAAAATACAATACATGAAATGAAAGGGCTCATTATGAGGAATGCAAATATATATTATCCATATTTTTAAATTAATTGTTTAAGATAAGATGTTAACAAAAAAATATAAAAAATCTCATTTTACGCTTTATTTCCGAAACCTTACTACCTAAAATTTGGAAATAATTATGGGTACTGGGGTTCACTTGAAATTTATAAGAAAAATTAAAAATTAATAGAAAACCCCTATATTAATTTTGGGGACAAATTATAGAATTAAATGGAAAATAAAAACTAAATTTTCAAACGCATCATGTAATCTATCAAATAAAAGGCTCATTGTGGGAAGTACAGATACATCATATTTATAAATCATTTGTTTAAAAGATATTAACAAAAATATTAAACATGGACTTAATTCCCACTTTGGAAACTACACTATCTAAAATTTTGAAAAATATATTTTATTTGTATTTTTTAATTTGTCTAAAAGATTTATTATTTAAAATTTGACCAATTTCCCCCTTTATCTTCCAATCTACAGAGCCTAAAATTCAGACAGTAGATTATAAAAGGCTTTCCTGAGAGTTTATTAGTAAAATAAAACTCTAATGTTAATTTTGGGGCCAAATTAGAAAATTAAATAAATATTTTTATAAAAATCAAGCGAATCATGTAGCAGATAAAATAAAAAAGTATATGTGTGGAAAATAAAAGTGTATATTTTTTTATAAATTTAAAACGTTTCCTTTAAAATATATTAGGATAAATATAAGAAAATGCACTCATTCCTTGCTTGTCTGAAACTGGAATATTAGAAAAAGATATAGTTTGATTCACCTACATTGTATCAAATCTTGAAGATGGTACGGAACCCTTAATATGCGAGTCCAACTCGCACTTGACCAAATCGGTTAATATTAATAAATATTATTTTTATTATATTTTATCTTCAGCTTTTAAGTCCAATTTTGAACTATATTCTTTATTTTTTATTTGGTTTGTATAACTTAATAGACCGGGCGCAGGCAACACCACAAGCATCGTCTTCACAGAAGGATAAATTTTGATTTAAATTGGGACATAACAGTTTTATGAACAAAATGAATTTGGTACGCGTTAACTTAATAAGCCAAAAATATGTTTAATTAAATTAATTGCTTTTATCACTTTAATTTATGATTTCATTTGCTATGCTAAACACCCAGTGTATGATTACACCGAGTAGCCATATAGAGTTTGACATGTGTTGTTTATTAGGCGGGGAGTCGGTGACACTAAAAGCCCGTCATCACAAAATTTAAAGTTCTCTTGTAATACTTAGAGCACAAACCTTCTGGAGGTAGCCTGAAATGAACAAATGTCGTGCTAATAATAGGAAGAGGGGGCAATACAGAGGACAAGAGGCTATTTTACTCGATTG
This sequence comes from Octodonta nipae, assembly GCA_034190945.1. NCBI lineage: Eukaryota > Metazoa > Arthropoda > Insecta > Coleoptera > Chrysomelidae > Octodonta > Octodonta nipae. The sequence goes on along the minus strand of CM067220.1, from coordinate 92,345,374 downwards.
GTAGGTGTAGCCAATGACCTCATTGTATCCAGTTTCCAATAGAGTGAAAAAGCCTCTTACTCTCTCTATTGCCCTCTCTTTCTGACCTTGGCATGATATTTATGCACTGCAGACTATCTCTAGGAAGCAGATCAGGTTCGGATCCAGGACTGTCATTTGGGATGCGCTTGATCTCGTTGGGGGGGGCTTGACGTCACTGAAGGTTGATTTTAGTCCAATAAACACTAAAAAAAAAACAACTCCTTAGCCTACCACTGGATCCGCCATTGAAGTAGATGCTCTAAGTTTAAGTCGATAGTTAACAGGTCTACAAACAAAATGAGCTTGGAACCCTTTCATTTAATGAGCCGAAAGTAAATTTAACAAAATTAATTATACTGTACTATATTACGTAAATGTTTGCGATGTACCTATAAAATTTTCAAATTCGAGATTAAAATTTTCAGTCTTTACAGTTCCTGCACTATTACGTTGTCATAAAAATAATTATGAGGAAATGCCAGTTAAGAAATTTCGATTGTGTTTTAAATATATTGTCTTTACGTATTTACAGGTTATAATGAGATCGTCTTTAATACAATGCAATTTAAAAAATATGTAAATCTGTAACGAATTTTGGAGAACTCGCCCACTGTACATAATACCCAAAACCAAATTCCAAAGTTCAAAGTTCCTTTACTCATAGAATTCTTTTCTCAAATTTGGAATTTTACCCGATGTTCATTCTATTAAACAAAAAAATAATTATTCAAATCTGTTCAGAACTTGATAATAAAACCCAGATCTAATGGTATCATTTGTTACATAAAGCTTATTCTGACAACAACCTATTAAACAAATTGCAGGCGTCTCAAATACCGTAAATAATTTAAAATTATTTATTCACTCATAATTCTACGCCTTCTAAAATAGAATAAGTTCACTCGTATTTAAACAAATATAGTGATTTGCGCTGTCTTATTTGAATCAGCCTCCTGCATCAGATGCATACGCATATGCGAGCTTAGATTGCTTTTGAATTCTCCTCCGCTAAGTTACCGGTCAACATTCTTGTTACCTTGCAGGGGTTCTCTGCCAATGTTTCATTATTATTTATTGAGGAAATGAAACGAATACGGTTCTGTAAAAATCCCTGGACATCGGAAGACGCGTGGGGATTAATCACTTTTAATGTCAACTGCTGTGACTACCTTAAAATGAAACAAAAAGATTAAGCGCGTTTCAGACAATGACAATTTCTTCGTGACAGCTAAATAGGAAAGAGTTGCGTGTAAGTGAATAAGTGCAAAGAAATGTGTAGTGACAATTCCGGAGGCAGGTAGGCAACCAAATTTTTTAAATATTTCAAACGATGATAAAGTTTTACGGAAAAAAAAATTATCAATTTTTATTAATTTTTACTTAAAACGTTTAATCCAACAGTTTTTTAATAAACAATCACAGCGTTTGCAACGATTAAAGATTTGGTAGCAATTGTGAGGATAAAGGATCTAATTTTAAATTGTTTTTAAATTTTGTTTAACAGTGACTGTATCACGGTCTTCGGTGAAAGTTTACGAAAGACTTTCTGAACCCTTGCTACTCTTGTCTTGCAAGGTTGTTCAAAATCGTCCGATGTAGGAACCAATTGGATTTGTAAGTGCATTAACACTGTTGACTGTTCCAATCGGTTTTCGTTTAAGAATGAATAGATATTTTTGAAATGAACTGATTATTGCTGCAGACAATTAATATATTATTTTTCATGATAAGAAATTTACTTCATTGAGAAGAACATTTTATAACACGTTCATATTAATGATATTTAATATGAATTATCTCATTAAACAAGATCTAAAAGTTAATTTAGATACTGATATAAAGGCGAATTCAGTTAATTCAAAACTGAGGTGTGGGTGTAATTGGAGGAATACGAAAGTATGAAAGAGTTGTGAGTGAGAAGCTAAACGGAGTAGGATGGCCAAGTATGAAAGAAAGCAGGATATTTCATTCTCTCGTACTAGTTAACAAAATAATATATAGGAAAGCCCTAACTATCTGTACCAACAAATCCGATTCAGACATGATGCTCATGCATAAATATACGATAACGCCGCCTATCCACACAATTACATCTATGGGTGATCTTTTACGTATCAAGTCTCTCTACTTTGTAACAGAGTTCCGGCACAGCCCACAAAAGTGTGCAGATGCTCTATTTGCTCATTATTATTATCTATTTTTTGAGCAGGTAATATATGTACAGCTGGTATTCTTGCAATTTGCACATTTTCTGAGATTTTTTTTACTATGTAACCATTAATATTATACCCCTATGGAATGTAAACAATATAAGATACCTGAAATGATCCTTTATCGTGATCTTAGAATGTATAATAATTTGTTACACATTTAGTATAGTGATTACTAAATTTTTTTTATATGGATAAGATAGAAAGCTTATGCTTTAAATTTGCTACAATAAAGATATATCATTATTAAAATTACTTGTTAAATATGCTTTACATCATCTTAGTAAGTAACATAGAAAATGCTGTATGAATAACATAACTTATACGCAAATTGTGTTCAGGAAGCCCAATTGAAAGTTCAGGTCCCAAAATTTTGTTAAAATTATATTATAAATATTTGAAATGAACGAAAAATGAACCGAACATAAGTGACCGGACACATTTTCTATACTTATTACAATGTATTTATATAATTACTAGGAAGTAGATATTATTCGAGTGTAACCGTTTCATTTTGAAAATGTAACTTAAAACTTCAACACAATGGTTTCTTCAAAAGCAATTTCTAGTTTATTTCGTTCTTTCTTTTCATCTGGAAATTTTCTTGCTCTGTAAATTTCATGTTTAGTTTTGTAACTGGAGTATATAGTTCTTTCCTTAGTTTCGAAACTTTTTTCTGTGTACATAAATACAAAATAACACTTTCTATAGTAAATGTATATGTGTACTAGCCGTTACCCGCCGTTTCACCAGCGTATTGAAGATATATTTGCAAAAAGAAATAGCTTAAACATATGAGCTATCCAATATAACAAATTTTTCTAACTTTGTTGACCATCTAACATAACTATAAATCTACCAATCCCGAATACATTTCACCCAAACAGCAAGTGCTTATGGTTCATATAATATAACAATTTTATTCAACATTTTTTGGAACCACCTTGTATAACTAACCCTGCTTCATCCAATACTGCAACCATCCTATATGCTGCTGTTTATTTGTCACCCAATATAACATTTTATAATTACCTAACTATAGTTCTGGATCATCCTAAACGCTATATAACAATTATTTCTTATAATTTTTGAGTCACTTCGTAAACTATAATTTTTAACCGGTCTTTATATGCAACTATTTCTAACATTGTGTTGAATACATTTTTTAACACTTTTTAATCCACCCTGTAAAACTATAATTATACTATGCCCCCGATCTCAACCACATTATAAATACAACTACTTATGGACCACCCAATATAACATTGTTTGTACCACTCTGTATAATTAAATTTACCGATCCCCAACATATTTCACCCAAACCGCAACTGTTGATGGCCACCCTATATACCAATTTTAATGAACATTTTTAAGAACTGCCTTCTATAGCTATAACTATACTTTCATCTATATTTAAACTATCTTGTATATACAGCTGCCAATTAGTCACCCATTATAACTTATTTGCCTATCAGTTTTTAAACCATCCTGTATAACCATAATTTTATTCTACAAAAAATTTCAATTAGACTCTAGGCTGTATATGCATCTGCTTAGGTGCCACCAAACATAACATTTTTTAAACACTTAACTATAACTCTGATTCACTCTATACCCTGATTCACTCTATATTTCAACTATCTTATCTATGCAACTGCTAATAGACTACGCTAAATAACCATTTTTGAGATATTTTTTTAACCTTCCTGGAAAATATAATTTGTCTCCACCTTATATGTCAACCACCTCTTATATGCAACTTTTTCTAACATATTTTAATCACCCTGTATAACTATAATTTTACTTCGCCCCATGTTTCAGATATTGCATATAGGCAAAAGCTCATGTTCTATCTTCTCGAACAATTTTGTATCCCCACTGTTTAACTATAATTCTATCCCACCCTCTATTTTAACCACTTTGTATGAGCAACTACTTATCGGCCACCCAGTTTAACATTTTTTGTACCACCCATTATAAATATAAATTCGTCAATTCTCCATAAATTTCACCAAAACTGCAACTACTTATGGGGCACCCTTTATAACATTTTTTAAATATTAAACTACTTAATTCTACTCCTTCCTATATTTCAAATGTCCTTTCTGTGCAACTGATTATGAGCTACGCTATTTCACAATTTTTCCTCATATTTCTTGAAGCACAGTATAAAATATAATTTCTCTCCACACTTCATTTAAACCATCCTTCATTTGCAACTTTTCCTAACCTTGTTTGAATCACACAATCTAACGATAACTTGACTTCGCCCCCTATTTCAGTGACTCCATGAATGCAACGCTCATGCTCTACCCTATATAACAAAGTTTTGCTAACTTTTTTTACCTACACTGAATAATTATTATTCTACTCCACGCTATATTTCAACAACTTATGTGCCACCCAATATAACATTTTTTTCACCACCCTGTATACTTAAAATTGTAGTCCACCCTATATTTCATCTATGCGGTATATGAAACAGCTTGTAGATCATAACATTCCTTTATAATATTTTGTAAATCCACTTGCATAGTTGTAATTATACATATTTCAACCATCCTATAATATGCTACTTGTGAACTTCTTGTGGATATAAATCAGTTTGTAACCACCCTATAAACTATAATTCTAAAATTTATCAACCCATTTCATAACTATAATAACTCAAGAACATAATTCAAATATCCTAACTGCTTACATAACACATTTTAAGATTTTTGTATCCACCCTGTTTAACTATAATTCTATACTACCCTTATTTCAACCACATTGTATATGCAACTACTTATCAGCCAAACAATATAGCATATTGGTTATCCACCCTGTATAAATGCAATTCCAATCACCTGTTTTACAACCACCTGGTATATGCAACTATGTATGGCCCACCCAATGTAACTTGTTTGAACCACACCCTATAACTAAATCCACCACTCCTTATTTCAACCACATTGTATATATGTAGCTGCTTATGGTCCACGTAACACTTTCTAAGATTTTTTAACACATGTAATTCTACTCTATGTCTCACCTATCCTAAATAAGGAACACCCTGTAAAACGACGCTTCATATATCAGTTCAATTTTTTTAATCGAAACATATCAGTTGCACTGGCATATTCCGAATTTTGAATAAAAGCTAAGCTAATAGACCGGGAGGTCTGAATAAGAAGTTCAACTACGATTTTCTGAGTCCTGTCCTGCCTTCTGGAGTACTGAAAGGTTCTATGAGGTCCTTACAATTCATGGAAAAATCCTAGAGTTTCCTAGGGGATTTTCCTGTGAAAATTAGTATTTCCAAATAAAAAAAAAGTAGGTGCTGCGACGATTTTCTGAGTACTTCCATGTTAATAAAATGATAGGTTACCATCGATTTTACAATAAAATTTGTTTGGCAGGAGGGTAGTAATGGGTCTAAGGGGTTTAAATCGATGCATAAACATATAAGAAAAATTATCAATTTTGAATGATTTTCTGTGTCCTGCCAACTAAATTAATCACACATATTTATATCGAAATGACCAAAAAAATTGGCTTGGCGCCTTCTAGAGGTTAAATGAATTCTCACTTGGAAAATTGTGCGGAAAATGTTTTTCCAGAAATGTTCCTAGCAGGCGTCATGGCAATTTTTTTTAAATTATTTTAATATATATATATTTTTATTATTATAGTTGCAGGACTCAGAAAATCATTCCAGAATTAAACCTTTTTCCTACATGTTCACATGTGGATTTCAACCGTTAGACCGTGTACTACCCTCCTGCCACAAACATTTTCGTGATAAAATCGATGGTAACCTATCGTTTTATTAACATGGCAATACTCAGAAAATCGTCGTAGCACCTATTTTTTTTGGTTTGGAAAATCTAATTTTCACAGGAAAATCCCCTAGGAAACTCTAGAATTTTTCCATGAATTGTAAGCACCTCATAAAACCTTTCAGTACTCCAGAAGGCAGCACTAAAAAAATCGTGGTTGAACTTCTAATTCAAATCTCTCGGACTATAATGTAAGTATCCAAAATTTGGTGCCTGCAGTAGCACCAATTGAGTAATTGTGTGACCCAACATCGTAGAAGTATTTTTTGCTATATCTACTGTTTCTGTCAATGTAGAAAGATAAAATGTATACCAGATTTTAAGTTAACCTATAGGCTTTGCAATAAAAAAAGCTTCAGCAAAATCAGTTCAGTATTTCCTATGTGATGCCCGAACAAACAAACAAACAAACAGACAAACTACAATTTTATAATAGTATAGACAGATTTTCATTGGATATTTGGATTAGTAAATCTTACAAACATCGTGAACTCTCATTCATATTTTGGACTATTTAGATTTTATTTGTTACTTAATAAAATAAAGCCACATTCATGTCTGAATACCTTTTTTACCGGGTTTTTGCGAAGGTTCATAAATCTTATGATAATTTGGAATAAGATCACTTTTTCTCATAAGATACAGTAACATAGCTATCCAAATCCTGAACAATTCGTTGTTATTGGAAAGTTAAGATCATAACATCTCTTTATAATATATTTTTGAAACCCACCTATATAACTGTAATTTATTCCGCTACATATTTCAACCATCTTATATATGCAACTACTTGTGGATATAAAATATTTTGTTAACCACCGTATAAACTATAATTCCACTCCATCTTACATTTGAACCACCCTGTATAAACAACTGCTTCTAACATTTTTTTCAACCCTTTTCATAACTAAAGTAACTCAGGAACATAATTCAGATATTCTGCTTACGTAATACATTTTTTTATCCGCCCTGTATAACTATAATTATTTACTACCCTTATTTGAATTGAATATGCAGCTTCCTTTGAGCCAAACAATATAACATTTTGTTATCCACTCTTTATAAATGTAATTCCAATACACCCTTATATGCAACTATTAATGGCCCACCCAATATAACTCTTTGAACCACTCCACTTCCATATTTCAATGAGATTGTATTTTCGCTATATCTACCGTTTCTGTTAATGTAGGGAGATCAAATTTATACCAGATTTTAAGTGAAACTATAGGCTTTGCAATCAAACATTTCAAAAACAGTTCAATAGTTCTTACTTGATGCCCGAACAAACAAACAAACAAACAGACAACTAGACTTTTATAATAGTATTTGAGATAAAAGATACCGCGTCCTGTAAGTGCATTTAATCACACCATGTTTGTGGCGGTTTTAGCTTAAAGAACTATTTCCTTTTAATGAACTTCTTGGGAAATGTCACCTCATTGAGGGAAATATGCTGTCTGTGTATTCAAAAAATCCAAACGTTTCAGTGCTATTCTGACTTCGTGGACAATGACATTAAAATCTTAATAAAATATGCCATCAACAACGAGGCCAAAATAAGACTGAAACATTTGAATTTTCTAAATATACATCTTTTTTCCCTCAAAGTGGTGTTATAAATTGTTCGATTTATGAATTTTTGCTGAACTTATCATAACACTGTGTCTGTGAGCTTAAATTCGTTAAACTGGAGATAGTTGAACAATTTAAATACCTTTTTAAATAGTTTTTGTAACAGTCTTTAATCGGTTTCAATATATTTGGAAGCTATTTTGTAATTTCAATTTTATTTATTTTTTACATTATTTTAACAAAAAATAAAAAATATGAAAAATCCCTTCACATTGTCAATTATTAATGCGACATTTCGTTTTCCACAAAATATCAAAATATGAAATTTCAATAACGGGCATTCTCATATTCGGCACCCATTATATTTATTGTCCTCTCGTATTGCTAAATATCCTACCCATTACCATTTCTGATTTATAAACTATAATATCCACAATATCATATCTTTTGCGTTATTTTTTAACTGTGTTCCCGCAGTTTTATCTGCGTGAAATCTATTTATGTACGGCTTTTATATATACAGTGTGAACTATTACAGAATTGTTGGTTACTAAAGGGTTCACTCGATGGTCTTGATGACCATAAGTTTGACCATGACCCTGGAAGTTATTTGATGGTCAATATGATTTTTTTCCTTCCCCGTTGTTTATTGCGTAATTGGATAAAGCAGAAAAAAATAAACACTTTTTGGTTGAACTATTTTTAAATTTGGCCCATATTTGGAACATGAAATCTCAAAAACAACAACACTTTTTGTACTGGTCTCAAACACAAGATGAATAGATATATACTTTAAAATATTGATTTTAGGACTAGATAGGAGATACAATTAGATGGTGATAGCACTGCTAAAGCAACAATACTCAAACAAATGGATATGCTATCAGCAGGCCAAGGAGTCGGACCACCATGGCGGTGAGATCAATTGATGAATCAAGTCGATGGATGTTTAAGTAAAGTCAAAGCAACAAGTTGGATAGTCAACCTACTTCAAACAAACATAACATCTCACTTAACATTGAAATAGTTGATATACATTGCATAAACTTCTTAGCCACATTTTTACAACAATATATTAAATTTGAATGAGATTCAATGTACGTTTTTATTTATGCTTTTATATGTACTGTTGGTTGATTTTAATAGTATTCTTCTTCAATAAACTCCTTTTGAATGTGGGAAATTTGTCGGTTTTCGAAAAAGTGATTTTTTGGGTTTCTTACATTCAGTATACGAAAGCCCTTGTAAAAGCACTCACGATCTCTCCATCTGCCAAATCTCAGCCAATTTTCTCAGAAACTACAGAACGGTAGAGATTGAAATTTGGTATAAGTGTAGAATACTCCGATCAGGAGTACAAATCGTAAACGCAGAAATTCTGTTTTAGGGGTACTTCTGGGGGGAAATTTGGAAAAAAATAGAGTTATAGAGCCTTACCCGAACTTAACCGGAAAAATAAGGAGAAAACCCGAATATTAATTTTGAGGCGCAAACTATAGAATTAAAAGATGAAATGAATCCTTTTTCAAACACATTAGAAATAATAATAATCTATTTTTTCATAATTTTAATAAATTTTTAAAAGATCTTAACAAAACTATAAAAAATTACAAATTCCAAATATTTCAGAAACTATAAGAACTAAAATTTTGAAAAAATAGAGATATAGGGCCCCACTTGAACTTCACAGCAAAAGATATTAACTAAAATATTAAAAAATTTACCCATTTCACTCTCCCCTATATTTTCGAAACAATAAGACTTAAATTTGTAGACGTGAGATGTAAAGACCAACATATATATTGACTTGCGTACAAAAGAATGACACTTCGAAGATAGTATTGAATAAGACTTAAAATTTTGAAAAAAATATAGGTATAGGGTTTTACTTTACAAGAAAAAATAGCAGAAATCCCTAATATTAATCTTGGGGACAAATTATTGAATTAAGTGAACAATAAAAAACAAACTTTTTTTCACACGCATCATGTAATTATCAAATGAAGGGGCTGATTGTCAAGAATACAGATAATTTTTTTCATATTTTCAAAATAATTAATAAATAAAGGATATTACCAAAAATCTAAAAAAATGGGGGGAAAATTATAGAATTAAATGGAAAATATGAAATGTAAGGGCTCATTATGAGGACTACCAATCTATTTTTTTTATAATTTTAAAAAACATTTTTTAAAAGATATTAACCAAAATTTAAAAAAATCACATTCCTCCCCCTCATTCTCGAAGTGTCCTTGGAATTCCATCGTCTTGAAATTATTGAGGTCACAACGTTTCAATAGCTTTGTATCTGCTATTGTCATCAGTTTAATAATAGGAAATTCGATGTTTTTCGACACGAGACTCGAAACGAATGTGTGAGCTGTCATACACACCCATGTGCGGGTGGAAATAGGAAATTCAGTTTATGAGTTGTATTTATACCCTTAATCGGTCATGCGTCGCCGGTCAAGGTAATTGGGTCCAATGACCATGACTGTATATCTTGGATTTTTTTTATAGTGCCCTAAAATGTTTTTACTGCTTATGAATTTTGGCTTAAACGACCGATCCTTACTTCTTCTCAGATGTCTTGACAGTGGCGGAACCAGTCAGTGCAGATATATATGTCCTATAAAGTAATCTATGACCAAATTCAAAGGAAGGTTAAGTCCCAAACAATCCCTACTTGTTAATGGAAGCTTCAAACTATCAATTCAGTGCTGCATTAAAATATGCTATTTTTACGATACTTATATATGCAGCTTATGCGAAACACAAGCAGCTGAAGGTACTCGAGGTGAAAAAGTGACTTTAAAGAAGTCATAACAAATTCGAAAGTATCAATACGTACCAGAAAATATATATTAGGAATGTTAAGGATATGAAATTTCGGATATGGATACGGATACGGATATGTGAGTATATTATATCGGTTTCAGTAACGGTTAAAAATATTAAATTATTTCGGATTTTCCGATAGTTTCAGTTATGGATATTAGATTTTTTACAATTCAATTTGAACCGACAAACCACCAGACATAATTAGCTCAGGTCATTCAGGAGAAAAAGCCCTTTTGGTGACAAAATTAATAGTAGAACAAATCAAACATCAATGTGTTCTACTGATAAAACTGACATAAAATTCAACATTTTTTATCGATGCGTTTTTGTTTTTTTTTTACAAAAAAACCTCAAAAAATCGGTAACAATTTAGTTTTTTACTTTTACACAAAATACACGTATGGAACCGTGTTTGCGACTATGGGCAATGTTGAAGAGAAATGAAAAACCTACAAAAAGAGCTCCTGTACGCTCAATTTTGTTAATTGGTTTCTTAGATAATGAAATCTTTACCCGAAATTCCAAAAAAATGAATATTCGCTTTTATATTTTTTTATTTTATAGCTGAAATATTCTTATTAACTGGGTAGACCTTCTCATACCCAATTCATTTTCTAAAAATAAATACTGTAGCCCTGGTGGTTTTTGCAAAATTTCCGTCAATCCTATGGAAGACATATTTTTTTAAAGGCCATATTACCCCACCGGATGACCCTATCATTATGAAGAAACCACCGACGGAAAATAGAAGAGTTGATCTCATCTCGAGACCTCTGATCTCACTTTTTCAAAATTTTAAGTATAAATACATATAAATACTGACAATATTTGTCATTCTCTATAATTTTTGTGGACGAGTCCATTCGAAAAATTGCTAAGGGGTGGTAAATGTGTAACTACATCCTTATCCGTTATTGTTCGGTTATTTTTCGGGTTCCAACAGCCTTATAAAGTGTCTTTCTCATTTTGATACAAATCCGTCCTCATCCGAAACTTTTATATCAGATTCGGTTACGATTGCGGATAGATTTTTATTTCGGATATCCGATAGTTTCGGTTACGGAGCTCCATACCATCTCTAATGTATATCAAGCTATTAGAGGGAGGACAGTTTGAAACTGCAGGCTCTAATGCAGGCATATTGGGCAAAAGTTGATAAGATATTAAATACGTAACTTCTTTTTCATTTTCATGAGCCAACAATGATTAGTACCACTAGAAGGAAGCAGGGCAGGAGTTTGATTGAAATTGATTGTCACTATGCAATCATAGTTTACAACACTTATATAGTTGGGCGTTCAATTTTTGGTCTTATAGTTTCGGATGTAAATGAGGGATGGATATATTTTTGTATATTTTTTATAGTACCGTGTAAACAAATTATTTTAAACCTATGAAAAAAAATATTTGTTTAAGTTGATATGTTACATAATGCGTTTGAAAATATTTTAATTTATTGTTTTTCATTTAATTCTACAATTTGCCCCTAAAATTAATATTAGAGGTTTCTCCTTATTTTCCTGTAAACTTTAGGCAACGTCGTATATTCTCTATTTCTTTCAAAAGTTTTGGCTCAATAGTTTCAAAGATTAAGTGGAGATGATCGATTTTTGTAAAGTTCGGCGAAAATTGTCTGAGATGTACAGAATCTTACAATATTTAAGAAATTAGTCAAACGTTGATGAACTTGGGTAATTTAAAATAACAAACTCGGTAATTTCATATATAACAGTTAATGAAAGAGTCATTATCATATTGAGAAAAAAACAAAAGGAAGAAGAAGAAAAAGAATTTTGGATTTTGCTATTTTTAGTAAGTAAGCAACATTTTAGGTTAAATCAGATGGTTTAAAATTTTTCTTTAAACTTCTTACCTCTTCAATAATATTAATAATGAATCTTGAAATAAACGCATTTCACTGTTATATAAGACATTCCTGTATTTCCCCTAAATTTTGATATAACAGCTTATTTGATTGGGTTATATTCGATCATTCTAGGAATGCCGGAGTCATTATTATTTGTTACAAAAACGATTTCGAATGAGTATGTTACAGCTGTCATAGAAATTTAAAATCTCACAAATCTCAAAATCAATCAAAATAAACGAACAAAATGGAATAGGATGTTTGGGTTAAGTAATATATCTAAGAATTTAAGGACTTACTACATACTTGCAGTACATTTAAATGAATTCAACTGGCTTAGTGCGTATTAGACTCCCTTCGTGATTTATGTATTTACCCTTGAAACATAGATCAGCACTGTTTGAAGGTTTAGCATCAATTAAGAAAGCTATTTGTGTTTGGAATTGCAAATTACTTCCTCTGAGCAATACAGAAGGTGTCTGAAAATGTTTGACCTCGATATTTAAAAAAAATTCTAGTACCTAAAATTGAATCTTTATATTGTCCTCAAGGTAAAAGCCTTGAAGCTGATAAGAAAATTGCACTACGGAGTGCAGTTAATCGCAGTGATCAAATATGCATTGTAATCATTTGTTGTAAATGGGAAGTGCTTAATGATCGCAGAAGAATAAGTTGGGAAGGTCAACGAATTATTCGAAGATTTCGGATGTTCATGTCATCGAACTTACGGACAGGTTTTGTAATCTTATAATATAAATAGCAAATAATTTTTTATATATTGTTATGGTTTCTTATTGACAATATTACCCGCTTCATTGATTACTCATTTTTCATCTAATTCACTGCCGGTAAAATTCAACATTCTGCTCTTATTGAACTAAGTTCATCCGTAGTTGGATGAAAATGCATTATGATAATTAATTAAGACTAATTTCAACAGATACCTATTTTAACTCTATTTGGATATAAACAATTATTCACCTCATTTCTTTATCTAATATATAAAAATCTCGTGTCACATGTTTGTGGTTGAACTTCTCCGAAACCGATTTTTATATATTTTTTATGTATGTTTGATAGGTCCTAAAGTATATTTTATACCGCTCGGTGATTTAGGTGTCTCTTTCCTGATTTTTTTTCTATTTAATTGTTATAGAGTGTAGCCCATAAGCAGTTGCATAGATAAGATAGCTGAAATATAGGGTGGAGTAAACTTATTGTTAGGATCGTTGCACTATAGGATGAAGTAAAGTTACAGTTATACACGGGAGTTAAAAAAAAGTTAAATAAAATTGTTATAAAGTGTCGGAACTTGCAGTTTGGATGAAATCTGGTGGGTTTACAGTTATATAAGGTGGTCTTCTAAATGTTGTTTGTGGCATAATCTTGATTACTTTTATGTTTTTTTGGGGAATAACACCACATAATTATATAAGGTGGATCAAAGATAGAAAAAAAATATAGGATTATATATAGGATAGTAAATATGTTTCATAAGCTAGTTTTGGTAACTAATTCTATATTAGGTAAGCGGGTGAAACCGCGGGTAACGGCTAGTATTCTGTATAAGTATGGAATAAATTACTGTTTAGGTAAACAAATAATTTTTAGGAAAAATCCCATGAGATAGGTAACGCTTTGATTTTGATATCATGTATTTTTACATCCTCGAACACTGGCTGTATAATGAGGCGGCGCCCCATCTTTTTAATACCACATAGTTTCATCAATATTTCTGGGATTGTTGTACTAGGGAATAAATTCATTAAAGTTAGAATCAATCAGTTCATGAAAAATGGTAGACAAGTTGGTCACTCTACAGTTCCATTAAAAAAAAGGTTCCATGATTTTAGTTCGAACAATTCCTACCGAAATATGAAGCTCTCACATCCAATAGCTTGTTGTTTTTACTATTTAATCTAAATAAACATTCGCCTGAAAAAATAATATTTTTATTATTTCGCGAAATTCATTTTTTGCAAACCTACGGAATATAGTGCAATAAGTGGTAGATTTGTATAATTGAATATAAAAATTACAGGACGTATGGTTAATACAGGGTTACTCATTAATAGAAAAAATAATAGATGCCCACTTTAACAATATATAATTTCTTTAACATTAAATTAGTTGAGCAATTAGATCTTCTTATGTACTCAACGTTATAATAAAAAAATTGGTTTTCTAAAATACATGTTACGTATATGGGAAACATCCTGTAATACAAAATAATTAATAGTAATTTAAGACAAACAATGTGCAAATCACGTTTTCTGCAATAAACGGAATTAAAATACATCTGTTATGAGAAATCTGATAAGAACATTTACGATGTTAAACACCCTATATCTCAAAAACTAGTAATACAATTTTAATAATATTCTGCTCAGTTAAACACTGAAAATTTGTTAACGTAAAAATGTAATAACATACAAAGTTGACGGAGAGAATTTCAAACTACAGGGTAGTACAAAAAACTACATTTTTTTCAATATGTACAGTTTTTGCAATCAGTTTATCATCCTGTTAAGTATAATAGGAAAAAATAATATATGTCCTCTCTAGCTATATTTATGGTTCCCACTGTATATAATATCAACAAATTATTACTTTAACGATAAATTAATAGTGCAATAACATTTTCTTATGTTTTCAACATTGTAATAAAAAAATGATTTTTTCCAAAAACACTTGTTAAGTATTTTTGAAATACATTGTAATCCACCAATATTTACGGCAATTGTTTTGTGAAATATTTATGTCCAATACACTATTTCTCCAATAACCGGAAATAAAACACGTCTATCATGCGAAATCTGATATAAAAAATGCGGCATTTTCGATGTTTAACACCCTCTATCTCGAAAACTAGTCATAGAATCTGTTTGAGCCCATGGACTCTTTTTGTCAGAACATCAACTTCTACAACATACCAAAATTTCAAATAAATTGACGGAAGGCTATTTTTCCATAAGAAAAAATGGCAGGTACCGTTGCTTTTTTTGTGGTGTTCTTTCTGACGTATGTCAAGTCTCTAATTTAATATATCTCAGTGAGAGAATTGGAATGTTTATTAGAACGAAAAATAAATGTATATTAATTGGATGTTATATTTGTTTATTTCCTATAATTTATTGTTTTTCTATAAAAGAAGAGTTCTATGAGTATTTCAAGATCAAGGTACGGTGTGGTGTTGATCGGAACAGACTTTATATAAACAGTTTATATCTTCCTTAAGAAATGATTTGTTCAACAAAAAACTAAATATTTATGCTCAGTTCATTCGCCAATCTTAGTTATATTTTGTGAGGTAAACTTACTGATCGTTAAGGAAATTTCCAGATTTGTGTTTATTTACTTTTAATATTCATTAGAAACTCATGAATCTCTGTTATTGTTGTTGACAAGTAGTTCCCATTTATTGTTGGAATTTTATCTAGAAGATTAATCATGGTAATTTTACTTAAGACGCGAAAAAAAATTCAACATGACTTCTTTTGGACAAGTAGTGGCCCTTTTTCCATATTTGTTTGTTAGAGTTTGTTCCCTGTTGTTTTGGGTCGTTAAAGTCGGCAGAACAGTAAACCAGCCGTTTCGATTTTTCTAATTTTTTTTTTCTTTTTTATAAATTAAGCAGTCATTTCCAATTTTTCAATCAAATCAACCATTCGAACAAAAAAAGTATTTGTAAAAATTCAAATTATACAAGCGAATATTGTACTAGCATAATTCATATATAATTTACTGAAACTACATTGTTTTACTGTACTCATAGTTCCATCTTTAATTTTTTTGGTCTTTTCGCACTCTCTCTTTCTTCTTATTTTGCTAAATATCCGTTACCATTTGATTCTACTTTGTGGATTGACATAGTATATGGTTCTTATTTCTCATATTCTCTATTTTTCATTCATGGTTCGCTCTGTAGTCGTTTATGTAACCTGTGGTTCTATTTTCAAAATAAAGGTTCAACACATGGGCGGATACAAGGGGGGGGGGTGCGATGGGGGCTATGCTCCCACCGAAAGCCTCAAAGTTAGTAAATTGAATATTAAAACGAGGTAATCCTAACTACAAGAGCCTAGAAGAAGGTAACTTCTTTGAATTTAAACCTCAGAACAACTATGTTCAATGTAATAACCCCAGAAATGGGTTTAAAATTTTATTCAGGTAAATTTTTAATAGGATCCCCCCTGAAGCATTTAAAATAACCCCCCCCCCCCGAAGAACTTGGCTGGACCTGCCCCTGGACCCACATCTGTATATCAGTACTGTTAGAACACGTTAATAAAATATTTGTTGAGATGAAAGTTTATTGAGCGAACCAGATTTTTGCCTTTCTCTATAAAGGCCAGAGAGGATGGTATTTGATATTTTCTGTTTCGACTGATAACTTTCCTCAGATTATGTTTGTAATCAATTGTGCGGAAGCCAGTTAAGAATCAGGCTACATCTCTTGAGTGTCAGGGATTAAATTAGTATTCTTAGGATCAGGGTTGTGTTTTGAACAAATTTTGTTTTGAAATTTGTTCAAAACAGAATAAAATTTTTCAGAATTATGATGCAATTAGTTAAGATCAATTTTTACTCTCAAGTTTCTTCGCCTAACCAGAGGACACCCGAGAGTTAGCTAATAGCTACGATCAAACCAAGGACAAATGCAAGATGCACTAAACTAATCAATTCTTTACGGATACGAAAAATGCATAAAGAAGTTTTGAATTGCAAAACTCTACAGTTGAAAAAAATCCCATTAGGCTAATCGTTCCAACTAAACATTAAATAGTTTACTGGCAGTCTGAGGCTTTCAATTTTTCTGATTAGGCAAACTAAAGTCCAAAATCTAAATTTTGTATTAATAAATTTAATCTACTGAAACACTAAATAGTTATTTTTTCAAATGTTTTTTAAATGTAGTTGTGAAATTGTAAAATATGTAAATATATTTATTTGTCTAAACTTTTTCCGGAATTTTGTATGTCACACATGCTTTAATTATAGAAACTTTGAATTGTTTTTTTTTTCAGTGCGGATGATGACAACGACCTACTGCATAATAATAACAATAATAACATCTACAAACAGTTAACGTATGAAGAGAATGGCGGAAAAAATCAGAAGAGGAATAGCATTTTGGCACAAGTAAGCGAATTTTATATTTATATTATATTATTTCCTTGCTTATGTTGTTTTACTACTTGCTGGAAATGTTGCAACCTTAGGATGTCTCATAAATATTAGGTACCTACCTCAAATAGAGCCCTCTGAGTAATAAAAAGAAAATATTTGCAAATATTAGACATAAAAATGATTCGTACACAAGTATTTGTTTTTTTGGGAAAAATTCCACGTTAAAAATAGTTTCAGTAAAGATGAATTGCATTTAAGATCTAGTAATGATGTTTGTAAAGATCTACCAGAATTTGACATTCATCGGAACAGCTATCCTCTTTTTCAAGGGTAATATGATGACAGATATATTTATTCAGCCTTACCAAGCGTATATAACAAAATTTGAGACATCAGTAAAAAATATTATTCTATAGTAAAGCGTTAAACATCGGACCATTAACTAAAACTAATTTTAATGCAATCTATACAAAAGGTTGGTGAAAATGTCTAGTTTATGACCACTTTCTACACAAGTTTCTGTCCATTAAATCCAAATGGCTTACCTGATGAGGTATTTGGGCCTTCTGTATTAACAGAAAGCACTGCTGCCACTATGACTATGACTACGAACTATTTAGATGGCGAAACTTATGATCAACGCGCGGATGAGCTTCTTGAATAGTGGTAATTCTAGATCGGTTTTCGATAATGAGCTTGATTCAACATTGATATGAAATGTTGATAATTTTATAGGTACTGTTAGTCCACATTGCATTATTCAAAGTAATAATAATAAAATTTATACCTCCATTTTTTGAAAATTTTGTACACTTCACTAACAATAAGGGCTATAAAACAGTACCAAGTGAGTAATAAGTACTACAAGTAAATTGCGTCACTCATAAACCTCCTTCTTACGCAGTAAAAACGTCCAGTAATTTATAGAAAATGTGATACTGATTAGTAGATCAGTACCAATCAGCAGTTCATTTCATTTCTGACACTCAAAAGGTTGTATATTGTTTGCAAGAGGATACAATTGTGCCTGGCACACTTGATCGCATGCCACTATGTAACCTTAGAACTAAAGTTAGCAAAAGCTTTCCCCTACACCTAACTATGCTGTAGTTAATGCAGAATAAACAAAGGAGAAGACAAATTTCCAATTTGCAGATATTTACCAAGGACCTATTCGAAGCTAAGAAAAAAGCGAAAAAAATGAATAATCCTTAATAAACGGAAGAAAATCTTATAAAGATAATAATAGAAAGGTTAATCAGATAAGCCGCAGAGTTGTAAAATGGCATATATGTGGCGAAGAGGTCTCTGTCTGAGACTAATTAAAGAAAATCATTAATGTGATTGGATTATTTAGACTTAGTACTTAAAGTAGAAATTACCTCGACATAGGTAATATTAAGGTTGGTATTTTATTTTTGTTGCAAATAATTCCGTTTATTAATTATATATATTTATTAATTTGAACAGTCCCATTATTAGATTAGGATTAGGTTTTTAATTTCTACATTATTTCAAATTAGTCGTAATACGTTTCATTTGAAGCATTAGTAACATAATCTCATCCTAAATTTATTTCGAGTGACTGTTGTGTTTTATTTATCATTTTATTATATGAGTTTAATATATTTTTATATATTTTTTTGTTTTTAATGTAATTTACCATGCGTTTTTGCAGGCATTCGTTACTGGTGCGGTGATGTTAAGTTCTGCAAGCTGTGGTATGCCGGTGGGATATTCAGCCATTCTTTTACCTCAGTTAGTTTCTTCTAATGACTCAATGCAAATTGATGAAGAAATAGGATCATGGATAGGTAAGTCCAAAAATGAATGTGTGTTCAATATATCAAATCACTTTCAACATTATAAATACAATAGTTCATAAAATCATTAAAAAATGTGTATGTGTGTACGTGTTCTTGGGTGTGTGTGTGTGTAGGCGTAGAATAATAACTGTTCCTACCTGACAATTCAGGACTTAACAATATATTTCAAAATATTTGTAGCTTGCTTACAAATAAGTATATTTGTAAAATGAATCATAAATACTTAAAAATTAAACAATAAAATTTCGAAATTAATAACCAGTTATATCAAAAATTTTAACATATTTCCACCTCCGCTCAAGTCTTTGGTATCCACAGTTCATACGTAACATAAGATTCCGTGGGTGCTCTGATTTCTAATCTAGTCGATGTCATTATTAAACGAGAAGTCGTCTCACGTCCTCCAAATTATTATTGGATGAGTTCGTAATAGCCTTTTGAGTATATCCCAGACGTTCTGCAAGCTATGATATGCGCGTAGGATATTCAGCATTCTTTTACCTGAGTTTGTTTCTTCTAATGAATATAGTAGGTAATAGATTTCAGTTGACAGCTTATTGTAAAAAAACCGCCATCCTGAAGAAGGAGGACAGTAGGATTTCTCAAGAAAAGTGATGATAGCGGGTATTGTATAAAAACTGAAGGAAGACAAGTCTTTTCATCAAGTAAATTAGAGCTACAGAGATTGACTGGACTACACAACAATGCAGAGTATTGACTGGACTACACAACAATGCAGAGTATTGACAAAGAAGAGCAAAGGATCAGACAACCTTCGGTGGGAATGGAAAATTGAGTCTTCAAAAGATTCTGAGAAAGTGCCGATAGGAACGATATCAAATCTTTGAAATTTTTGGAAGTCTCCTGAACATGAATAAAACTCTTGACAAGGTGCGACAATGATTTTACATCTCTATGTGCCGTAATTGTCATAGTTGTACAGCTAGTAACGGCCGAAAAGTCATACAGTGGGAAAAAATAAACCATTTCTTTTGAAAAAAGAGAAGAGTAATATTTATTATTCATATCATTCTGATTGCTACTGATTACTTCTAAGATTGGCTCCTTTATACTTTACTTTATACATACTTTTGGTTCATCTATCATACTGATCGGATAATTGCCCGTGGTTGCTACTATGCAGCGTATTGTTTGGAAAAGAGTTAAGCTTACCATGTAAAATAGACTTTTGTCCATAAAGAAGTTAAAGATTCTGCATATCAACTAGGGCAAAACACGCTGACAATTTATGAACTGACTACCAGCGACATAAATGGAAAGAACCCGGTATGACTTGATGTCAAATTATACTAACAAGCGGATAAAGAGAATCTTGGTACGAAATTTTTGAAAGTCAAAGTAGATACTATCGAATTTTTGAAGCTGTTTTGCGAATCGTTGTTAAGAGCACGAATAAAAATGTAGTAGTTTATCTACCCGTACGTAAAGTAAGCTACATAGTTTGATAATTATCCAATTATGGAGACACTAAATTTGTCCATTTTAAAATAGCTGGATTGACATGAAAAGTCAAATTTCTACCAGAAATGTTCTCAATTAAGAACATCGACAAAATTTTTCAAATGAATACAAAATTTCGTGTGAAAATATTTTTCTTGTAACAAATCATGAAAGTAATGGTTAAAAATGAACTGGGATTCTATTCCAAATTTGCTCTCTCATACTTTTTTACCAGAATCGATTGATGGAGTTTTAGCCGCATCAAGGGTAAAGAGGTAAAGGATGAAGAAGCCAGTTGAGATATTTACTGATGATCCCAGCAAATTAGAAGACTTTTCTGTGGAATATGAAAGATTAATCGAAAAAGTACATGCAGAACGACAAGATAGAATTCAAAGACAAACTGAGGGGTCAGGAGGGTGATTTTCCATCGTATATGACAGAATTTTTGTCGATCGGATTTTAGAGAATACTTTGCTGCACAAGATATTCCTGTATTTGGAGTATATTGTTATTACGCTATTTAAAAAGTATGTGCCAAAAAGTTAATAAAAGTATGCTACCCAAAGTTGCTAAGAGTGCTGTTGACACATCTAGCCCAATGCTTGCGGAAATTCTCTCGTCCTACTCTTGGTGCTGAAAACAAAGACAAGGATGCTGCTAGTAAGGCAGCTGGACAGAAAACTCCTAAATTATCGAAGAAGAAAAGTTAATAAAGCTCAGAGGGCTAACACCAGCTTCACCATTAGGAAAAAATCAGCTTTTGAGGAAAGAGAACCATCAATCTGGGAAACAAATTTGTTGATGTCAAGAATATAGCAAAATTTTAAGAATTTGAATCACTTTCTACCAATTTTATTACATTTTTTTCGAAGTAAATTAGAGTAAGTTTGTACATTAATAATTAATTAATAGGACAATCACTAGAGCAAAAATTAACTGATTATGTGAAAAAAATACTATGATTGTATCGTCTGTGCCATCACATTAAGAATGACTCGCAGTGAAATATTGCTATGTTTTCCACTCGCAATTATGTTCCTTTACTTTATTATAGAGGATTAAAACAAGAAAATAACATTATTTGCTTTGCCTGCTAATAAAATCAAAAATATTAAACTAATCTCTATGGTGTTGAAAAACTGTAGATCATGAAAATACGAACAAAATGAGCCCAGGTCCAATCTGATCGGGTAATTAGTAACAGAGAAAAACAAGAAAAACTGGAGAGTTTAACTTTTTTTTAATCATATCTTCGACACTTTTGAAGTTGTAGAGCTGTGCCTGTGGGAGCGAATAGTAATTTACACCTACTTTATGCAAGCCAGAATCGGATCGACAGTTTTTGAGCAATTGCCATATTTACACCCTCACCCTTTTTGGGTATGTTTGCTAGAATTTTTCATATACTTCAAAGATATTTAATGAAAAATGAAAATAGATACTAAGTAGAAATATCCCTTTATTTATAACAACTCTTTTCAAGGTTTAAATAAGACGATCCATGACGCATGGAGACACACCGAAAAAACAGTGGACTAAAAACATGTCGCAATTGTTCAAAAACTAATAAACGGATAGCGCCTAGTTTTGGCATGTATAACGTAGATGTAAATTACTGTCAGCTCCTAGAAGCCCTGCTCTACAACAAAAGTGAGGAAGATTCGAGTTCATTTTGTTGGTATTTTCATGTTCTACAATTCAGCTGTTGATGGCAGAGAGATTAGTTTATTATTTTTGATTTTATAAGCACGCAAAAAAATAAACGCAAATTTTTTGCTTCAGTTGTTTATAACAAAGTACAGAACCATAGTTGCAAGGGGAAAACATGGCAAAATATCACTATGAATCGTTCTTAATGTAATTGCACAGTCGCTATCTTGATAGTATTTTTTGCAGATATTTAGTGTTTTTTTCACGAAAAAATATCTGTTGATTGGCTTACTAAAGCTATTGCTTGGTAGATGAATAGAGAAAACTGTTAATTATAATTTAGTATTTCAGTCTATATGGTTATAGCGAATAGAAGATTAATTATTTTTTAAATGAAAACCACTTTTAAATTTTAAAATTTGATATTAAAATTTACACTAATAAACGATTATTATCATAAAATCACAAATCACTGCTAAATATGGACACCGAAACCTGACATTATTAAAGGATAAGGAAATGTAAATTAAAAAAATAAACGTTGGCGCACCGTTTTGTTTTAATTTATAATAGCTCCAATTATTTCTAGAGAGAGCCGGAATGTGCGGCAGGAGTTACAATAGCGAAAGTACCTACTCTAATTAAGGCCAACTCTAAAAATACCACCGTATTCTCATATCAATTCATTTCCTGATTATTATCGCCAATTTGTTTGTCTTAGATCTTGACCTATTTCACATAGACCTTCTTCTTTCTCTGTGGCATGTTTACATATCTAGGAATTGAAGTGAATGGCCTTTAAATTGGTCTGAATTAAAAAAGTAACCGCGTGCATTGCGACGCCGAGATTGTGTTTCAATTGTTTGGAGGTTGATGTCAAGGCTTTTTGAAACAAGAAAGTAATAAAAATTATTATGTTAATTTTGTGTTGACTTATTATCGGAAGGTAATAAAACGTCTGTTGTGCGTTAAGAACTTCCTTGACCGGCCTGATTTGAATAAAATTGCATACGAAATGCTTGAGTCTGTCTTGTATTCCCAATATTTGGCAAATGTTTGGGAAACTTCAAGTTCAACAAAAATGATGTCAGTACATATATTACATTAGGTAGGCAAGGTTCTGACCTTTCACCAAAAAAGTAAACAAGACAAAAATTGTATTTGAGTGTAATTACTTTTCAAATGGAACAACAATAATCTTACTATTATTGCCTTGACATGAAGAATTTATAGAGTGCATCGTTGTTGTTCTTTAATTTACTGGTTCAAATTGAATCCAGGGTTGTGATTCAAAATGTTGTTTATTTGCTATTTAATATTTTACAGCGTAGTTTTACTTTAAATGCAAAACAATAATATCCTTTATTGTTTCATAGATTATATACATGGTGTTCGTTAATATTGTTCAAATAGATAGAATTTTCTGTGGATTCACATAATTATTGTATCCCAAAAAATAAATATTCCTTATTTTTACACCCAAACTCGCCAAAGATTACTTCACACTAATATCGACCATATTTAATAGGTCAACTAACTGTCGATGCCAGTTGATTCATTACTGAACTGCTCTGCCGCTGTTCATCGGTTTTTATATACCCATCACACTTTCTCGAACATAAGGAAATATCTGCTGTATTTCGTTGCTTGTTTTTGAAAACTCTGCAAGATGTGTGTATTGTTTTTGTCGAAGGCTATTTATTTTGAGAAGGAAATATTTCAAGGCTTTTCGATTCAATGGCGTACAAAATAAAATATGGTAATAATATGGGAAATAATTCAGGAAACAAGATTGTATATTCAAAAATCCAAGCGCTTCAAAGTCTCATTCCGACATCTTTGTCAATGGAATTAAAATTTGAATAAAATATTAATTTGAAATTGAAATCTATTGTTTTAATAATTTTATATGACATGACAAATGTCCTTACAGAATAGAATTCTGTTGTTAAGAACGGCCTACATCCCATCGTTCTGTCCTAGTGTTCTCCCCTGCGGATGATTTACCTTAACGAGAATGTAAAATAAGGTATCTACTTCCCAAAAGTGTTCTTTTTCCACTTTCCATAGCTTCTCCCTATGTACGGCCTCTATCTCTAATGCATAGCATGTTGCGTATACAGCCCCTATTCCCTACAACCATTGTCACCCACACCCTACTTCTACTAGTGTTATTTTTTTACACATCGGATCGTTTGCTCTAAACAATGCCATCACCGCCCTTTGCTGCAAGAAAACAACGATTATCATGATTAGAATTTGGAGAAAATTTATACAGTTCTAAATTATTTTCACTAAATTGTCATTCATTTTTTATATACTATGAACTTTCATATTATCAATTTTACTGTGTATTTTTCAAGGCCAACTATGTTTCTGAGAGGTGGAAAAAACTCGATAGTAATAAGGAATAAAGAATTAGAAGAAGTATTAGAGACAGATACAGATGATCTTATATCGTTGGGAAGGAACGAAATTTCACATTAGATAGCATGCGAAATTAAACTCCACAACCTTCTATGATTAAAAATATTGTATGAATAATGAAAAAACACACAAAGATCATAAATCATTCTAATATCTTATTTAAAATAATTTGATCAAGTGCGAGTTGGACTCGCATACTAAGGGTTCCGTACCACCTTCAAGATTCTAATATTCCAGTTTCAGACAAGCAGGGAATGAGTGCATTTTCTTATATTTACCCTTATATCTTTTAAAGGAAGTTTTTAAATTTATAAAAAATATACGCTTTGATTTTCCACACATAGACTTTTTATTTTATCTGCTTCAGGATTCGCTTGATTTTTATAAGAATACATATGTATTTAATTTTCTAATTTGGCCCCCAAAAATTAATATTAGAGTTTTATTTTACTAATAAAAAGGGAAGCCTTTTATAATCTACTGTCTCAATTTTAAGGTTCTGTAGATTGGAAGATATAGGGCAAAATAGGTCAAGTTTTAAATTATAAATTATTAAATATATTATTCAAATTATTTAAAAATACAAATCAAATATATATTTCAAAATTTAAATAGTGTAGTTTCTAAAGTGGGAATTAAGTCGATATTTAATATATTTGTTAATATCTTTTAAACAAATGATTTAAAAATATGATATATTTGTAATTCACATAATGAGCCTTTGAAAATTGAAATTTTATTTTCCACTTAATTGTATAATCTGTCCCTAAAATTACTATGGGGGTTTTCTAATAATTTTTCTCATAAATTTCAAGTGAGCACCAGTACCCCTAATTATTTTCAAAATTTTGGGTGGTATGGTTAATATCTTGTAAACAATTAATTTTAAAAATATGAAAAATATGTATTTGTATTCCTCATAATAAACCCTTTCATTTGATGCATTGCATGATGCGTTAAAAAATATTTTTTTTAATTTTCCCTTTAATTCTATAATTTGGCCCCCAATATTAATATTAGGGTTTTCTTCGTATTTTTCCAGTAAACAAAAAAAATTAGGTCTTATAGTTTGGGGAATAAAGTAGTATTTTTTAAATATTTTTTTTAAATATATTTTAAAATATTTACTTAAATATATATATATATATATATATATATATATATATATATATATATATATAGTATTCGTCATAATGAACTCTTTGATTTGATATATTGCTTGATCCGTTAGAAATAAATATATTATTTTTCCAGTAAAGTTCAGGTGAGGCGCTATACCTGTATTTTTTTCAAAATTTTACAGTTATGGTTTCGGAGATAAGGGGGGGGAATGGGTAATTTTTTTTATATTTTTGTTAATATCTTTTAATTATTTATTTTAAAAATATGGAAAAAATATTTGTTTTCGTCATAATGAGCCCTTTCATTTGATATATAACATGATGGGTTAGAAACAATTTTAATTTTATATTTTCCATTTAATTCTGTAATTTGCCCCCCAAAATTAAAAGTAGAGGTTTCTCCTTATTTTTCCAGTAAACTTCAGGTCAGACCCTATACCTCTAATTTTTTTCAAAACTTTACGTTTTATAGTTTCGGAGATAAGACGGGGGGGGGGAATGGGTAAATTTTGGTATATTTTCGTTAATATGTTTTTGATTAATTTTTAATAAAATATAAACAAAATATATTTGTATTCCTCATAATGGGACCTTTTATTTGATATATTCCATTATGCGTTTGAAAAAAAAAATTAAGTTTTTATTTAATTCTATAATTTGCTCCCCAAAATTAATATTAATGGTTTCTCCTTATTTTTCTTGTAAAGTTCGGGCAACGATCTATATTTCCTATTTGTTTCAAAATTTTAGGCTCAGTAGTTTCGGAGATCAGGGGGAGGGAACGTTCTATATTTTTAGTTTTTTCCCCCAGAAGTACCCCTAAAATCAAAATTTCTTCATTTACGATATGCACTCCTGTTCGGGTCACCAAACTATACATTGATACCAAATTTCAACATCTTCCGTCCAGTAGTTTAGGAGAAAATTGCTGTGATGTGACAGAGGCAGATGTCCTGAGTGATATTATGAGGGTATCCGTACATTGTATATACGGAACTCCAAAAACTGCTAGAAATACATACCTTATATCGGATGAAAAGAAATTAAATGAGTTATCAGATGACGTGAAAATAAAAGTTTCAAAATTGGAGTGACGATATCTGGACCAATAAAGAGAGTTCATCATTGCCAGTCGGGCTCCTGTTAGTATGGAAGGTGGTCAATAGTTTCCCCCAAATACAGCTACCTAAAATACCGGATATTTATGAAATTTAATTGTTTCTAGAGATCAGTGTTTCTGTCAAAATACCGAACACTTAACTTAAGCTATTTAAGTAGTATCACCCTGTATATGTCTTGTAATTTCAGTGGAATTATTCTTAGTTTGCATCTCTCAGTACCCTTCACCCTTTCTTGGTGGCAAATTTTGAGAATATTTACTTCCAGGGATTCTATTATTCAGTATGATGTCCTGAATATCTGCTAGTCCGTTGTATTATTTTTGTTTTCTCAATGTTTATGTTTAGGGCTATTTCTTTACTAACTGTGTTTACTTCAGTTATTTGTTGTTGAAGTTCCTCCGAATTCTTGGCAATGAACACAATATCATAAGCAAATCTTAGATGAATGAGTAACTTGCCGCCTATATTATGTCCTATGTTGTTCGAATTTAACTTTCAAACGATACTTTTTAAAGCCGCTGTAAATAGTTTTTGGCTTTGGATTCCCTGTACATATTATTGGCCAACATTTATTCTATTCGAATAATAAGAAGCGTAAGCAGAAGGCTACGAGAATTATGCGAACCAACCTGTGATGTGATTCTGTCGAAACGTTATTTTACCATCGATCCCGGCAGGGATCAATTATAAGATAATTATCAACTACGCCGATGAATTTCCCGAAACCACCTAACACATATATGTATGCCTTACTCAGGGCATTGATGACTGCATTCGAAGTAAGACGTCGAAAGGTTACTCTGAGTCTATGAAGGCCAATGCGATTGGTATTTGATATTCTTTAGTTTATATTTATATGTGATCAATGGTGCTGAAGCCACTCTGGAATCCGGCTCGTCCTCGTAGCTGAGCGGAGTCTAGAGTATGTTGCATGCTGTATCATCTTAGTGATACTACCGGAAGAAGATTTATCGGTCTGTAATTTCGGATATCTGTTTTATTCCCTTCTTGTGGATTAATACTATGAAATCACTATTCTTCTGGTGTGTGTTTGGTTCTTAGACATTCCTACAAAGACTGCAAATGATAGAAACTTTTAAGTTATAATGATGAACAATTCTACAATAATTATATTGAACATTTCACACATACAAATTCTCACATATTTTTTTTTCAAGAGATGTGTTAATATGACGGGTACATTTTTTGGGAGAGGGGAGTTATGCCGCCTACTTTTCCGATTTCGCCTCAACTTTATTCCATATAGTAATATACTTTTGACAAAAGAACCTCAATAATGTTCACAATTTGATGAAAGAGCATCGAATTTCAACCACTGAGCGATCACTAGAACTAATGAATCTACCTATTTCCGAAGTCTCCTGGATAGCTGAACTAAACCATCAAAACCGTACGACGTTTATCTCCTGCTAAAGCTTTGATTTTGTTGTTTGTTGAGACAAAAAGCTATAGGCTACAAGTAGGCAAAAAAGCCTGTATTTGAGCACTGCTAAATCTTATTAGATTGAGTTATAACTCAAAGGCTGAGTGAATTACATATTTCGTATTAAAGTAACCCACTGACATCAGAACCTATAGATTGTCAATATATGTGTGGCAACACAGTGTTCCTGAGCTAATTACTTACTCCCGTCCAAATAAGAAATGATTTACTACAGTTTTTTCGAAACCACTTATTAAAGAAGTAATCCCCAAGGTGATTCACCCCTAGAATACAAAATTGAAAATAACAGTTGTGATTTTCCTACATTGCATGAATGGATCAAGAGTTTTGAAACAGACAAGATCTTCATAAGCCAAAGACTGAGTGGGCCTTGAAAGTTAACTTAGGCCTCCACATAAACCATATGACGGTTCGGTAATACCAATATTGATATGATGCCCAAAATATTATTAGTAAATGAAATTGCGGCTTAGGTGAAACCCTTACTAGGAGGTCTAGGGTTATCATCACGCTACGAAATCGATCTTCAAAAGTTTAGTGAGTAATGTCGGAAATTAAAAAGCTATATTTTGATTTGTATTTACGGTATGGGATGACTCTCGCAATTAACAACATTTTATGGCATACATTTGAAAAACAATTTGTTTCAATTCAACAATAAAAGAGGGTATTAACCAAAAAAAACATCAATTTTCTAGGTGAATTATTGATCATTCTTCTTTCTTTTCATACCGTCTTCTCACTGAAGGTTGGTGACCACACTTCTAAACGAGTCTCTTCCTTGCAATGTGAAACAGTTCTTCTACATTGAGTTTGTCCATTCCCTTACGTTTAGTTTCTCTGCATTATAGTTTGTAACATTAAGGATTGTTCGTTGCTTAGAATGTGTGCTATGTACGAGTTTTTTTTATCTTGATTATTGTCAGCAATTTGCGGTCAATGCGTCTTAATACTTCATCTTTCGTGATTCTCTCAGTACAGGGTATTTTTTGGATGTGTCCGCAGTGCCAATCTCGAATAATTTGAGTTTCTTGATCATGTTTGTTTGAAAACCTTTGTTGCCCCTTTATGGAAACCTATCAAAAAGCATAAAACACCGTTTCATTAAATGATTTAGTATAGGAGTATTCGGAAACAGACGAAACAGTATCGGATCTATCTGGAGAACCATTTTACGGTAAAAATGAAGAAGATGTTACAGGGGACTTTCTTCTCCTGTAGTTGACCATGTTTATCTCATACTCTATCGACATCTAGGAGTTTCAGGAAAAACTAGCTCACAGAGACTCCAAATAGGGAGTCGTACCGTGTGTAAAGCACACGAAAAATTCGTAGATTAACTAAATCCTATAAAACACATTATGACACTATCTTTTTCAATCCATTGAACGTAAGACAAAATATTATTTCTAGTCTTGAACCTTCATAATTGAAAGCGCTAATAATTATTTATGTATTTAGTACATATAACTGAATTTAAATTTTATCTCGACATCTAGGAGTTTTAGGAAAAATATAATGTCTTGCGTTCACTGGACTGAAGATCTCGAAAAGTTAGTAACCATAATTTCTTTAATAGGTTTTAGTTAACCGATGCTTTTTTCGTGTGGTTTCTTTTTTACAAACCACAGGCTTTACACAGTACAACTCTCGATTTGGAGTCTCTGTGAGCTATTTTTTCCGGAGACTCCTAGATGTTGAGATTCACTTCGTGACAAAATATTTAATACAGTTATATATACTAACAACATAAATAATTCTTCTAGCTTTCAATCAGTTAAAGGCAGCGCAATTGTTTAAGATTCTCGAATAGAAGCAATATATTGTCTTGCGTTCAATAAATTGGAAAATCTCCAAAAGTTGGTAATTATATATATTTATCACACCTCATGTTTCTGAGGAAATAATTAATTACCTTAAGGAAATTGTTTGTTTATTAATTTCGATATTTCTAATAATGGTGCTTATATGAAATTATACAATAGTATATTGTGCAACTCGAGCGAATGAGCGCACTCGTTTCGCTCGTGCGCTCAACTTCGCTCTCGTGGGCAATCGACAACTTCGCACGAGTTGCACATACTATTTTTTATTACGTATGCGGAGATAATTAGAGTACAAAGAAGGGGTGCTGGGGCGAAGCCTTGGTCGGGTCCAGGGGCGAAGCCCCGGCGGGGGGTTGAATAATTATGAATATTGAAATTATGCTTTATGTCCACCATGCTTCACAACATTGAATATTTCGCCCATAAAGTTGACGGCAAAAGAGTTTCGGAAAGCTCACTAAAATAAGTCAAAAATACCTCTTCAGAGAGACTTGTAATTCGTTGTGCTGCTCGCCAGTGCATAAAGTGTTTGTATGCTGATTCATATTTAATTCGTGATGTTGCAGGAGTCAGATTATTAATCACTTCATTTGCTTTTTTAAGAATTTGAGGCGGTATAGACTCATCATTTGGTATTTCAAAAATGTCTGGCGATATAGATTCATCATTATCACTTTCATCAGTTTCCGGAATCCAGTCAGGATTATTATTCATGTTTGTTTTTCTTTTAATTTTTATTTAAACTTATTAAATTGCGGGTACAAAATAATTTATTTAAATGCCAACCTCACTTTTTTAATATTGACACTTCGAGACTGTCTTTTTTTTCTTGCTGTTTATTTTAATTTTATAAGCTTGCTTGTGAATTTGCGTGTGCAGATAAAAAATTGGGTGCGAGAAGTTTACTTGTCGCACTCAAATCGACATTAAATTTGCTCAAAACTCGTATGGTAATTGTGAAGTGGGAAATTAGCGTCTTTTCGACTCCAAAAGAAAGCAAAAAGATACTACTTTCCCCGCATGAGTAATAAAAAACATATATAGTGTATTTAACAACTTTCACCTTTGGTTATTTTGAGAAAACAATTTCTACACTCATTTTCGAATCGCACTAGGTTGTTACCTATTTGGTAAATTATAAATATATTTTTTTATCAAATAATGTCAGTACTTTTCCGCATAGTTTTCCCCCTTGTTGAATAGGATTTCAGAGTTTTATGCACCTAAATTTGTGGATTTACCAGGGTGATTTGAATCACTTTATCTGTCATCAAAACCATGTAAAAATGTATCTAATCCAAAGGTGTGCAGTCATGGCCACACCGAGAGAGCGGCAGAGGGGGGCAGCTGCCCTCCCCCTGGACCTGAAAATCCTCCCGTGAGCCATTTAACCTTCTCATAAATTTGCTATCTTGCCCCCCCCCCGGACCCAAAAATTTTCTGATTTGTCCCTCTTTCTAGGACAATTTTTTTTCCGATTTGCCCTCCTCTAGGACAATTTTTTTCCAAATTTGCCCCTCCCTCGACCAAAAGCTGGGTACGCCCTTGTGTGCAGTTATACACACTGTTCAGGATTAATATATTTTTTTTTAAGCGTTTCATTTCACTATTTACATTCTTACTCTGACGTTACGGTTTCCACGATACTTGTGGCGTGGTGAATAAGTTTACTAAACTTTAAGAATACAAATAATACTAATGGAAACAACTAATACAGAATTTCAATTCAGACACTTTTTTATTTCAGCTAGCATTCATTCTGCCGCTACGCCATTAGGCTCTTTATTAAGTGGCGTATTAATGGATCGCTTTGGTCGCAGATTAGCTCTCCAAATAGCTACCACACCTCTTATTTTCGGATGGATACTTATAGCTCTTTCAAATTACCTGTCTGTACTTCTTGTGGGAAGGATGGTGGCGGGAATTTCTGCGGGACTTACTGCTGCTGCCGGACAAGTAGGTTGCTTACTATGTTATTGTATTAAACATATTTAGCGATGGCATTAAAGAATAGCAAACGTAAGAAAAAATCTCCACTTTTTAAATTTATATATACAGGGCTTTCATTTCAATACCAGCCACACAAAATAAACTTCTACAAGTTTAAATACAAAGGGATATCATTTGATACCTGTTTTAAATGTCTCTTTTTGCCAATCTTTTGATACACCATTTTTTTAAATCAGATTATTTATTACAGAGTAATGTAATTTTAAACTTTCAAATTAAAATAATTATTATTTACATTATATTTACATTATTAATAGTGTATTAGCGCTAGAATTACCTTGTACTTAAATTAGATATTCAGAATGTCCGCCATTGCTGGTAAGACTCTTTTTGAAGCGTCTCTGATGTAATCCGCTCACACTCCACTATTCTACGTCTAAGTTCAGGAATATCGCGAAGTTGAGTTTTATATACACAGTTTTTAGATGTCCCCATAAAAAAACAGTCAAGGGGCGTTAGGTCGGGTGATCTTTCTGGCCATTCCATAGCGCCCCTTCTTCCAATCCATTTATCTGGAAATGTCTGATTAAGCCAATTTCGTACAGGCAAGCCATAATGTGGAAGTGCTCCGTCCTGTTGACAAACTAGGTTTTCTTCTTCTAGCAACAAAGTTCCATCTTGATCTATTTGGTTTTCTAAAGATTCAGTTATAAGGAGATTTATCACATTTTCTAATACGTCCAAATACAATCCTCGAGTTAAATTTTCTTCTACGAATAGAGGACCAATAATTTTATTTTCGAGAATTCCGGCTGATTCGTTGATTTTCTGAGGATGTTGATTGTGCTCTTCCCGAAAAACTTGTGGGTTAGTATTATCCCAGTATCTACAATTAGGTTTATTGACAATTCCATAAAAATACCTGCTTCGTCAGAAAAACAAATATTTGTAATAAAATTACGCTCTGCTTTTGCCCTTTGAGTCATTAATTCTATTTCGATAGCTTCGCGAATAGTGGATGCACTAAGGGAATTGAGAGATATGATAGTCCTACTGGCCTCGAAGTTGATAGAGTGTCCTGTTTGGATATGATGATGGAGCGCAATACTTGAATACTTCTCAAGTTGAAGTAGCTATGGTTGAACAGATATTTAGACTGAAGATGCTTGTCAAAACATTGCTAAAGTACTCCGCACATCAAAGTCACCGAAATCACACCTAACTTCCAACATGCATTAAAACAACTACGTGACAACCATGACATAACTATTCTTCCTGCCGACGAGACTGTTCTTCTGAACACTAAGGACTATGTTCACAAGATGAATTATCTACTCCACACTCCAGACTAGGAAACAATTAACAATAATCCGACTACTTCCTTCATCAACAGAACACATCTTCCTCTTAACATCAAAAAGACCATCATTCCTCATGAAAAGTCTTCTAAAATTCCGAAAATTTACGGACTACCCAAGATTCATAAGCTGGGCATTCCTCTTAGGCTCATTGTCAGTTCGGTACAATCCCCAACCTAGGAATTAGTCCGGTTTTAGCCAAAACCCTTCAACCTCTAGCATTACAAGCATCATCGTTCGTAAAGAACTCTTCTTCCTTCCCAGATATGTTAGGCGCTTATATAATTTCAGAAAATGATATCCTAGTTAGCTTCGATGTTGTATCTCTTTTCACCAATGTCCCCATTTAAGAAACGTTAGATATTCTAAAAACGAAACACAATATCTCTTCTGACATCATCAAACTTATACAGCACTGTTCTTCTAACACGTATTTTTCATTTCAAGACTCTGTTCAAACAAGTATGTGGAGCCCTTATATGAGAAGTGCAGGATTAAGTGAAGTTAAAATCGTAATTTGATTTATGGAAACTCGTATCATGGAAAAAACGGACGAAAACACCAAAAAAATAATCAAACAGGTTACGGAGGAACTAGATGAAAAAATAATTCAGACTCTGGAAAAACGTGACAAAAAGGAGAAACAACATCAAGAAGAAATTCAACAAAGGTTAATGAAATCTTTTGTTGAAAAACGTAAAATAGAATTAGAAAATCTTGTTTCTACGATGAAAAGCAAACAAAATCTTGTCACTACCATGGAAGAAAAAAAGCAAAAATTATTGGAAGGATTATTCTCGAAATTTGCAGAAAAACAAGGCTAAGTTGAACAAAAAAGAAAACTGCAATTTGAGCAATTAATGCAAATAGTATCACAAGTTCATGAAACAGTCAGTGAAAGAATGCAAATAGTTGAGTCAGACATAAAAGAGCTAAACGACTACATAAAGGTCCTAAAAAAATACCGTGGATACTCTTGAAACCAAAGTTGATGACATCGATTCCATCCAGAACCAGGTGAAATTTGAAATCAGCGCCATCCAAAATAAAGTAGAAACAGAAATTTAAAAAATGCAACAGGACTTACAGCAAGAAAAATACCAGAACACCGTGAATACCAAAGGTTCCGGTAGTAAACCACCCACATTTGATGGCAGTTCATCTTGGCCCATGTGTAAACGGCAATTTGAAGCCGTGGCTATAGCTAATGGATGGGATAACCAAGAAAAATCTACGTCTCTTGTAATTTCCTTAAGAGGACCGGCTTTAGAACTCCTCCAAAGCATTCCAGTCGATGAAGATGGCAATTTCGATAAGATCATCGCCATCCTGGAGAAGAGATACGACAATCAATCTCTGAGCCAAGTATAAAAATCCGGAGAAAGCCTTCAAGAATTCGAAGCTGAGATCAAAAGGTTACTACACTTGTCCTACCAAGACTTGTTCGAGGAAACGTAAGACCAATTGGCCACACAGAGTTTCATAAACGGTATCAGGTATGTGGAAGTACAAAGAAATCTAAGATAGTGGCATCAAGAAAAGTAATGAAGCTTTACTTCGGGCCTTGGAAGTAGAGCCAGTCATGAATATGTCGAAACCAAGAGTGCGAGCAGTTTCCTTCAGTCAGGACGAACCAGAACCATACCTCCAGGCAGTGTTGTCCGCAATCCATAAACTTCTAGAACGATCACAAATAACTGCCCACAGAGGAGCATGCTACCGGTGTGGACGGACAGGACACTTTCAACGTGATTGTCGAGTGAGGCCACCTGAACGATCACCAACAGAACAGCCACATGTCCAGGGATCGTCAGCCAATCAGCATAAGGGGGCGAATGCTGACTAACCCTCCACCAGTTCCCAAAACGTTATCCATCCGGGGATTTTGCCGAGACAGCAGCAGGCTAGTCATCAGGGGCCCTATCAATTGCCGAGCAATTACCATCACCATCGATACCGGCGCCGCTGTGTCCATTGTAAAGTCCAGGGTTTTGAGACCATCAGAAATCAGTAGTAATTTGTTTGTATGCTGGATCTTGTAGCAATATTTGTATTTTGTTTGAATAATCCGCTGTATCTAAAATTACAGTCGCATTTCCTTTATCAGCCGGTACAATGACAATGTCCTTGTTGAGGCGAAGTTGTTTCAAGGCCTCATTTTCTTCTATAGATAGGTTCCTTTTGGGTGGTTTAGACTTTCTTAGAACAGGTGACACTTCTTGTCGAATTATTTCAGCGGTGTTCTCATCTAATTTTGAAACTGCTGTTTCCACGCAACACATTATGCTCTCTATTGGTATGTGAGAGGGAGCAATAGCGTAATTGAATCCCTTAGCCAACACGCCAATCGAGGTAGAGTTCAATTGGACCGAAGATAAGTTATAAACGGTTTTATTCGTTTCCAATTGCAGTGAGGTTAGACTATGACCGTTTTTTTCTTCGAGAAAAAATCGTTTTAGGACTTCTCTTGGAGCTTCAATTGGTTGAATTTCGTCTGTTGTTGCATTGTTGTCAACTCTGCATTCATTTACTTATTCCGAAAAACATGACAGTAAAGTTCTGGAAAAACAACAGAAAAACACAGAAGATCTTATGCAAAGCTAGTTGTGCCCTACTTAGACATCTACATACAGGTAAGCAATACACTCCAGCCTATAATATGGGATAAATTCGATAAGATTAGCGAATTTAGGGCCAAAACGAATGCAGAGTTAACAAAAATGCAACAACTTCAAAATGAATGATTGCAGCATTTTTCATAAAGAAAAGCTGGAAAAACCGATGTAAAGTGAGTGATTTACAAAAATTCATAACTTGGTTCTGATGACAGCTGGAACTTTAATCTGCCTCCCAGTGATAGTTTATAACGTTGAAATTAATAACGTTGAAGATCGGTATTGTACGTTAAGTAGATCTTGCAGAATTGCAATTTAAATAATTTGCAGGACGTATCCTATTAACTACGATAGTTTAATAGTGATATACAAAATATATTTTGAAAGCTTATAAAATGCACTTCACTTCGTATATCTTGGATTTTTATCCCTCCGATGTTTTGACAGTGGCGGACCCTGTTAGTGAAAAACAATACGGACATTAGAACATCCATAGACGCTTTAATTGGTATTGCTTCACCGAAAGAAGTCTTGAAACATTGTCTTTTTAAATTAATGATTCTACTGAAAATAAGATTCATTAAATAATTGGGCTTAGAGTTAAAATGTCTTAAATCCAGACAAAATTACTCAATCGAAATGGTTTTAAAATCACTAACTACTTGTCACGACTTATAAATTTAGCTTACCAAATCGTACAGGCATTAATTTTCATTTTTGCATTGACAGGTGTTAATTGGTGAAATCTCAGAACCCCATCTGCGAGGCATGTTTTCAGGTGGACCTTTTGCCAGCTATTCTTTTGGAATACTTCTAGTCTATGCTCTCGGTTGGCTTCTGCCCTGGAGATTAGTGGCAGGTAATGTTTTGTACCTAACGTTGAAATAACTATGATTACTCCGCAAAATTATTGCAGGTCTCAGTACAATACTGCCGCTGGCTTCTTTGTTCATTTTCTTTTTTCTACCGGAAAGTCCCGTATGGTTGGTTAGAAATGGTGAATTCGAAAAAGCAATTAAGTCCTTAACATGGTTAAGAGGAGGTAACAAGACCCAGGTAAGTGTATTTTGGGGGGAGCATTTAGGGCTGATTTACATTTTTAGACAATTATATATTACAGTAGTTGATAAATCGGGTTATGGTGCTAAGTTATCAGGTGAAATTTAGATCAGAAGACAGAAATCTGGGGAACACAAACAAGTTTTTGAAGCAGACATTAGACATTTGGTGAACCTAGCATATCCAGACGCACCAGACTAGTTTCGAGAACAATTTTCAACCCAAAGCTGTATTGAAGGTATTAGATGTGGTGAAATTCAGAAAAACCTGCGACACAGTGGTATCAAAGATTGAAAAAGCCCTTTTTTCATGCTTTAGAAATTGAATATGTCTACGCGAAAAGTGAGAACAGACTCGGTTCAACAAGAAGACCAAGATCACATCAGTGAGATGCAAACAATATTTACAGAGTTCTTATATGAGATGAAGAGAGTATTGGAGACTGCAATTCATAAGAACAACGCTCACCCTACCACATCAGAATGCTTTCGCTGCGAGTCTAACCTTACAATTTCAAATGAAATCGTAAGGTTAGACGACCACAACAAGAATTAATATCATTTGAGCAAGGGGACAAAGAAGGCACAACTGACATGTAAACAAACTTTAACTAGTTTCCGTCCGAGATGATGCAGTTGCGGGAAAATACCACTATCAAAAATGACCAGTGCAAAATGTTCCGCTACGGACAAACCGGATATTATCAAAAGGAATGCAGTAGAGAAATTAAAGTTCGAAAAGACATGCCCATCAAACAGATTAGAGCCATAGTAAATGATGATTGGACTACAAAGCAGTGCCGAACGGACCAGTTAGAAGACCCAGATATGAAACTCATTTTTTCAAACAAGAACGAAGTAGCAGTTAGACCTCGATGGGAATAAATATCTCGCCAAGGAATGACCCTAAAATCATTCTGGACCCAATGGGACTCTTTGAGTAGGAAATGGAGTTTTGAAGGAAATCTGGAAAACTGCTGACGGGAAGGAAACCATATCTCAGTCGTACCAAAGAAAAGACTACCCGCAAATCGGGGGGAGCTACAGAATGGCATTTCTGGAGGTCACTTGGGTGTGAATAGAACCCTAGATAAGACACGAAAACATTTTTATTGGGTAAACCATTACGAACATGCAAGAGAATGGTACCGTAAATGCGATGTATGTGCAGCCAGTAAGGGGCTCAAAAATCGATTAGTAGGAAAAATGAAGGAATACAATTTGGATTTCCTTTTGAAAGAATTGCCATCAAGAAGCAACCACTGCCGCAACTGTTTTAGTAGAGCAGCTGCTTAGCCTATTTATGGTGCCAATGTCAGATCAAATGTAAAAGTCTGTGACTTGATGGGCGTTAACAAAACCAGAACTACGCCGTTACACTCACAATTAGACGGCATGGTACAGAGGTTTAACATGATTGGATGAGCACACATCTCTGCCCTGCTCGCATATAGATCTACTGCACATGACAGCACCGGGTTAACACCAGCTCATGTTTTGTTCAGAGAACAAATAAAAATCGCTTCTGGAAATTAACGATTATGCAGATCAATTACGGGAAAGATTACTGACTATCTATGAATTGGCGTATGCATGTATGCTAGCTAAAAGTGTCAGGATGAAAACCTGGTATGATTTTAAAGTAAATTCGATCGAAGCTCAGCAAGGCGATAAGATCTGTACAATCCAAAGGGCGAAGGGCAATTTGCCTAAGTTGTCACCTTCATGGGATAGACCCTACGAGGTCATCAAGAGGATAAATGATGTATGTCGTATCCAACACAGTCCAAAGACAAAAATGCAGGTTGTCTGTCTGGATCGTCTGGCCCCCTATCGAAGTGATGATGTACCTAATCGGGATGATAAGAACTAAAGGGGGAGTATCATGGAAAGTTATATATGCGCTCAAGGGAGAACCCTGTATATATAAACTAGATGTCACTTTCAGCAGATGGTAACTGACATTTCGGAAAAAATCTACTGATGTCTAAATTAGTGACGTGGAGCAATCTGGAAAACTCTTAAACGTCAAATAGTATATATAGAAGCGTTCGGAGACGAACAGTAGTTCAGTTGACTAGCGTGTTTAGTTCAGTTTTTATTTGACAATAAACGTTAGGGTGTAATGAACTTCGAACTTTTAAATATCTCAAGATTATACCGAAAAACTGACACCGGTGATAAAATATATATGCCATTAATACTTGTAGAGCTACCAAAGACAGAAAAAAGTAAAAATATGTGTAACATCACAGATCTCCAATATATAAAAATCAAAGTAGAACCACAGAAAAGCAGCAACCAAGTGAGCCAGTGTCACAGATGCCAGAGCTTCGGCCACCACCAATCTCGTTGTCAACTCCAACCTAAATGTGTCAAATGTGGACAAGGACACTATTACCAAAACTGCGAAAAACCCCGAAACATTAATGCCACTTGTGCCAACTGTAAGGAGGCCCACCCTGCAAACTACACAGGATGCAAACTCTACCCGAAAAGACCATCAAGTAACCAACCAACAAAAATACATCGTCAGGCACGCGTACAGCCAGGAGTCTCATATGCACAAACAGCCAAGACAAACAACACCAGTCACAGTAACACAATAGCCAACCTCCAAAAAGCTTTTAATCAATTTATTAGCACAATAGTCAACAACACGCAACTAAAAGGATAATAAAAGAAGACCAGAACTAACCCTCTATAAGACCTGCATCCTTCCGATAATTCTTTACTCGTCAACAGCATGTGGACAAGCGGCAACAATTCACATCAACAAATTAGAGACAATACAAAACAAAATACTTAGAAAAATCACTAAATCACCATGATACATTCGAAATACACACATAAGGAAAGAACTCAAAGTAGATACCATTCTAAAATCAATCAAAAAACGAAATGAAGCGCTCATCACCAAATACCTCATACATCCAAACCAAGAACTACAAGCAGTTTTACAATACAACCCAGATAACGACAGGGGAATAAAAAAACCCAAATTAGCCCTCCCGCAGGGCTAAACAAAGGCACGACAGTAATGGCATAAAAATAATTTGGTCAAGTGCGAGTTGGACTCGCATACTTAGGGTTCCGTACCACCTTCAAGATTCGAATATTCCAGTTTCAGACAAGCAGGGAATGAGTGAGTTTTCTTATACTTACCCTTATATCTTTTAAAGGAAGCGTTTTAAATTTATAAAAAATATACACTTTGATTTTCCACACATAGACTTTTTATTTTATCTGCTTTAGGATTCGCTTGATTTTTATCACAATACATATGTATTTAATTTTCTAATTTGGCCCCCAAAAAGTAACATTAGAGTTTTAATTTACTAATAAACTTTCAGAAATGCCTTTTGTAATCTACTATCTGAGTTTTGAGGCTCTGTAGATTGGAAGAAAAACGGCAAAATAGGTCAAAGTTTAAATTATAAGTTATTAAATCTGTTATTCAAATTATTTAAAAATATAAATAAAATATATTTTTCAAATTTTAAATAGTGTAGTTTCTAAAGTGGGAATTAAGTCGATGTTTAATATTTTTAATATCTTTTATACAAATGATTTAAAAATATGATATATTTGTAATTCACATAATGAGCCTTTTATCTGATATATTACATGATGAGTTTGAAAATTGAATCTTTATTTTCCATTTAATTGTATAATTTGTCACTAAAATTACTATGGGGGTTTTCTAGTAATTTATTTTCCGTTTAATTCTATTATTTGGAGGCCAAATAATAGAATTAGGTATTTTTTTTCATATTTTTCCTATAAACAAAAAAAATGAGGTCTTAGAGTTTGGGGAATAACGGGGAGAATAGGTAATTTTTTTTAAACATTTTTTAAATATATTTTAAAATATTCATTTTAAAAAAATTAAAAAAATATATTTGTACCTTTTTGTCATAATGAGCCCTGGGATTTGATATATTACATGACCCGTTAGAAACAATTATAATTTTTTATTTTCCATTTAATTCTATAATTTGCCCCCCAAAATGAATATTAGGGGTTTCTTCTTATTTTTCCAAGTTTAGGTGAGGGGC
The DNA here is from genome assembly GCA_034190945.1 of Octodonta nipae. Classification (NCBI taxonomy): domain Eukaryota; kingdom Metazoa; phylum Arthropoda; class Insecta; order Coleoptera; family Chrysomelidae; genus Octodonta; species Octodonta nipae. The sequence continues at coordinate 92,303,970 of CM067220.1, read as the reverse complement.
TATTCTTCCAGTTTTTCAAAATTTTTCAGCGTATGGTTTCGGAGATAAGGGGGGAATGGGTAAAATTTTTTATATTTTTGTTAATATCTTTTAATTAATTTAATTTATAAATATGGAAAAAATATATTTGTTTTCTTCAACATGAGCCCTTTTATTTGATATATAACATGCTGGGTTAGAAACAATTTTAATTTTATATTTTCCATTTAATTCTATAATTTGCCTCCCAAAAAAAATATTAGGGTTTTTTCCTTATTTTTCCAGTAAAGTTCAGGTGAGGGGCTATACCTCCATTGTTTTTTCAAATTTTTCCTGCTTATGGTTTCGGAGATAGGGGGGGGGTAAAAATTTTTGTATTTTTGTTAATATCTTTTAATTAATTTATTTTAAAAATATGAAAAAAATATATTATTTTCGTCATAATGAGCCCTTTCATTTGATATATAACATGATGGGTTAGAAACAATTTTAATTGTAATTTTCCATTTAATTCTATAATTTGCCCCCCAAAAATAAATATTAGGGGTTTCTCCTTAATTTTCCAGTAAAGTTCAGGTGAGGGGATATACCTCCATTTTTTTCAAAATTTTCCAGCTTATGCTTTCGGAGATAAGGGGGGGAATGGGTAAATTTTTTTATATTTTTGTTAATATCTTTTAATTTATTTATTTTAAAAATATGAAAAAAAATATATTTGTTTTCGTCGTAATGAGCCCTTTCATTTGATATATAACATGATGGGTTAGAAACAATTTTAATTTTATATTTTCCATTTAATTCTGTAATTGCCCCCCAAAATTAAAAGTAGAGGTTTCTCCTTATTTTTGCAGTAAATTTCAGGTCAGAACCTATAAATCTATTTTTTTCAAAACTTTACGTTTTATAGTTTCGGAGATAAGGGGGGGGGGGATGGGTAAATATTGGTATATTTTCGTTAATATCTTTTAAAATAATTTTTTTAAAATTTGAAAAAAATATATTTGTGTTCCTCAGAATGAGACCTTTCATTTGATATATTACATGATGCGTTTGAAATTTTTTTTATTTTTAAATTTTTATTTAATTCTATAATTTGCCCCCCAAAATTAACATTAATGATTTCTCCTTAATTTGCCTGTAAAGTTCGGGCAACGCTCTATATTTCCTATTTTTTTCAAAATTTTAGGCTCAGTAGTTTCGAACGGTCGATTTTTTTAGTTTTTCCCCCCAGAAGTACCCCTTAAATCAAAATTTTTTCTTTTATTCTTTTACGATATGTACTCCTGATCGGGTCACCAAACTATACATTGATACCAAATTTCAACCTCTTCCGTCCAGTAGTTTAGGAGAAAATGGCTGTGATGTGACAGAGGCAGAAATCCTGAGTGATATTATAAGGGTATCCGTATATTGTATATACGGAACCCTAAAAATCAAAAGTCAAGACACAAACGCACAATAAGAGGGTAAAGGATAACTTTCCATATGCCCCGTATAAACATTACAAAGAGAGAGAAGAGGGAGAGGGTGTAATTTGAATATATAAGTTGTGTTGTATTTTTTAATTTCAAACTTGTATTTATCGTTGGTTAAAGTTAATTGGACTACCAGGGCACTGTGTAATTAAAACCCGCAGGCAATTCGTAACAATATTAAAAATAATTTTGCACTACTGCATCAAAAAACTCATGCCCTATTGTCCACGTAGCGTCGCTCCATACGTTCGCTTTCCTCATTTCCCCCTTGCTGTACGCTTGCTTGCATCTTGCATAGGAAATCAACGGAACTGTGTCCACGAGACGGCAAATTCGCATTTGCCTAGTGGTGTGCAATCGTCATGCAGCTTAGTTCAAGACGCAAAACTGACATGTGTCTATTTATAATGGCTACTACAAAGTTTTCTATAGGTTTAGCTGAACTGCAGTACTGCTAAAACTTTTAATTTGTATTTGATAATACTCAAGTATTTTTGACTATTAAAGGTAACAAATAAAATGCAATTTAATACATTTTACTTTGATATATTTTTTAAATTTCTATATCACGATCAATAAGTTATTTTTTATAACACTACAAATGTGACTGATTATTTTTTACTCAATCACGTAAAAAGGGCTGAACTGTAAGTACCGAAACATTCTTCTAGGATAAGGTATTCTCGCGTAACAGTATGGTGTTTTTATATTAATAATCATAGGGATTAAACTCGTGTATTTTATTCATTATGTAAATAATAAAATCATTCCCTTAAACTCACTTGCAGCTGCAAACAAACTACAATAAATGTTATATTCGCTATATGGATGAAGCCAATATGTGCATGTCGTCGTGTTCTAAGAAAATTGCGATTTTTCCCAAAATGACGTTTGTCCGCGTTGTATAATTTGACAGAAATGAAACAGCATGCATGCAACCTACAACTGACCCTATGTGGACAGTAAGCCTAAGCTTTATTTGCCGCACTAAAACATTTTATATCTATATGTCAACATTAGTGAGCAACATCTTACACGAAAATTGACTTGATCATTTCTACCACCAATGCTTTTGTCTCCTTGTGGTACATATATCTATGCAATATGCAATATTAAAAAGCATTTTAATCTATTTTTTAGAAATTACACAAGAATACAATATATACAAACTGAAGTACATGGCATCACCTTACAAAATATATTTGGTGCATATCTGTCAGTTAATACGGTACAATTCTCAAAATAGCACTATGCTGAAGACCAATTTTTCAGTTTTTACTAAAACAAAGTTGTCAATTAAAAAATGTCACTTTCATGATCTAGGCTAAAAACAAAAAAGTACATATTTTTGCGGGTTTGAATTAAGAAACCTTTACGAATTGGCTGTTAAAATACTTGCCTGTGAACTATTACTTCAGTGATAGATAGGTAATTTGCTGTGAAATTTTATGTCACTTAAAAACCTCTATTGACTGGTGTAACCTTTATTCACCACCCGCGATGTAACATAAACATTACTATGACCCATATTATTGGATTGAACTACTACTATATCGCAATGACGATACCCAAATGAGACCTCATGAAACATTTTATCTTAAGAAAAGTCTATCTACTACATGCGATTTGTTCCAGTTTAAGGCGAATGAACGTCCTCTAAAAAGTACCACTTTAGGTTGCGGCTACCTCTATGCCGAGGCCTATTAGACCGAGAGATCTGAAATAGAAGCTCAAACACGATTTTCTGAGTCCTGCCTTCTGGTGTACTGAAAAGTTCTATGAGGTACTTACAATTCATGAAAAAATTCTTGAGTTTTCTATGGGATTTTCTTGTGAAAATTAGATTATCCAAACAAAAAACGTGCTACGAGGATTTTCTGAGTACTGCCATGTTAATAGAACGATACGTTACCATCGATTTTATCACGAAAATGGTTTTGGTTTGGCAGGAGGGAAGTAATGGCTCTAACGGTTGAAATGGATATAATAATAAATGGATATAGATATATATATATATATATATATATATATATATATATATATAATAAATGGATATAGATATATATATATATATATATATATATATATATATATATATATATATACTCCAGAAGACAGGACTCAGAACATCGTGGTTGAACTTCTATTATTTCAGATCTCCCGGTCTATATAAAGTCTATTGACAAATCCAGAAATGCATAGACCGTGAATGTGTATACCTCTTGTAAGGAAAAGTGAAAGAATAATGTAAATTTTAATTAAGACCTTAGGAATTATGAACATAACATGAACATTAGCAGATTATTGTACAGGATGAACTCAGTATTCATGTCATATTTTTAATAAGTTCTTATTTAAAACATAATTCAAAACAGAGCATAATTTGACATTGGCTTTTGTTTTTCAGGCAAAAGAAGAAACCCAGCATTTAATCCAACGTCTTGAAATCGAAGCAAAGAGTCAAAAGAAGCTAACAGCTGCGGTGTTACTCCAACCGGAAGTTGTGAAACCCTTATTGATCATTAATGCTTTCAACATACTTCAGATATTATCGGGAACATACCTTATCGTTTTCTATGCTGTGGATATTTTGCAAAACATTGAAGGAACTGAACACCTTGATCATTTCGTAATAGCTGTGCTTACAGCTTGCGTTAGATTTATTTTTTCCATAACCGCGAGTATATTGTTGACTGTAATTGGCCGTAGAACGATAGCCTTAACGTCGGGCTTAGGAACAGCTCTATCAACACTTTTATTGGCAGTACTATTATATCAGAATTGTCGGGTTCCCGATTATGGACCAGCTATTTTGATTCTTATCTATGTAGCAACAAATACTTTAGGCTTTATGATTTTACCAGGAGTAATGTTGAGTGAACTGCTTCCTGCTAAAGCAAGGGGCGTTGCAAGCGGTTTCACATTTATGTTATTCAATTTTGCACTTTTTGGAGTCGCCAAAATATTTCCGTTTGTTAAGAATTCTTTGGGAGTGTCCGGGGTGTTTTGGATTTTTGCGCTCATTGGTGTTATTGCGAGTATCTTCTTGTATTTGACTTTGCCGGAGACGAAAGGGAAAACTTTGAGTGAAATCGAAGACTATTTTCAACAGAGAGGATTTTTATGGATTGGAAGAAAAAAAAGTGTTGATGCGCATTTACATGGACCAAGTGAGACTGAGAAACTGAATGTTTAATTTATTTTCATTAAGTAATTCTTAAGTAACAGTTAATTAGTATTTATTATGTTTGAAATAAAATTTAAAATATCATTTATATAATTTGTTCAGCATATCCTCATACACCGGAGCTTCGTATATTTTGATAGGATTTGTCACCCAAAAAATACTCTTATTTTATAAAAAAAAGTCTGTCCAATTTGAACTCTTTGTGACAATGTTAATACATGTTACCGAGAGGTCGAAATTTTATACTTAAATTACTTTCGTTATTTTCGAAATTTTTATAACAATTTCTCAATTAAATTTTAATAACAAAAATATTTCACTGCAAAATCATCATTTATCAGATTGGAAAAATATCAATTAAGTACTGAGCTAAATTACATTTTTATCTGAGTTAAGGGAAGTATAAATATTGATCATATGCACTGGAATATACACTAAAATCAATTTAAATAATTGTTTACAAGATATTAACATAAAGATATAAAAAAATTTCATTTCTCGCTATTTCCGAAACCATACTACCTACAATTTTGAAAATAATTAGGGGTACTGGGGCTCACTTGAAATTTATAAAAAAAATATTAGAAAACCCCCATAGTAATTTTAGGGACAAATTATACAATTAAATGGAAAATAAATATTCAATTTTCAAATGCATCATGTAATATATCAGATAAAAGGCTCATTATGTGAATTACAAATATAACATATTTTTAAATCATTTGTTTAAAAGATATTAACAAAAATATTAAACATCGACTTAATTCCCACTTTAGAAACTACACTATTTAAATTTTGAAATATATATTTTATTTGTATTTTTAAATAATTTGAATAACATATTTAATAATTTATAATTTAAAACTTGACCTATTTTGCCCTTTATCTTCCAATCTACAGAGCCTCAAAATTCAGACAGTAGTACTAAAAAAGGCTTCTCTGAAAGTTTATTAGTAAAATAAAACTCTCATGTTAATTTTTGGGGGCCAAATTAGAAAATTCAATACATATGTATTCTGATAAAAATCAAGCGAATCCTGAAGCAGATAAAATAAAAAGTCTATATGTGGAAAATGAAAGTGTATATTTTTTATTAATTTAAAACGCTTCCTTTAAAAGATATTAGAGTAAATATAAGAAAATGCACTCATTCCCTACTTGTCTGAAACAGAAATATTAGAATCTTGAAGGTGGTGCGGAACCCTAAGTATGCGAGTCCAACTCGCACTTGACCAAATTATTAAACTAACTAAAATGATACAACGGAGCTTGAGATTTTCCAAAGACATATAAGATTTGTTTTCTACCACAGAAGTAAATCGTAGTCTGTGAATATATATTGCGGTGTATATCGAAACCAAAAAACGCAGTATTAACACCTAGGCCGTTCGGAAAATTAACAAAACCATTAATGATGCCAATTCGTCGAAAATACAAAAAATGTAAGCAATGTCACTGACAATGTAACAAGAAAGTTCACTCAGGCCCTTTGAAAATATCTACCACGAGAGTAGATGAAATGTTAAAAGTAAAAGTTACAAGCGGCTACGGCCCATAAACAAAGATAGCCTATTTTGTGAATATTTTGTTGTTTAAGGTAATTTGAAGTTGAATCAATGTTCTAGTGACGATTGTTCGACTCAATCTTTAGACCCTTTCATAATGTGTAATGGAAGTTTCTCAAGACAACAAAGCAAACGCGCCCCAACTCGAGTATCTTATCACTTTCTATCATAGAGCTCCAGTAGTAATCTTTCGACTACAACTTCCGGCCCCCGCCATCATGCGTAATGATAGGCCCGTATAATAATAAAACATACTAGCCCAAATTCGACTGTCCTACCAACTGCTATCAGTGAGTTCCAGCCACTACATCCAGGCTTCATCATTAGATCAGCTCGTTGGAACTATAACATTGTATTGTCACCGACCTTACATAAATATAATAAATTTCCAACATTGCTCGTTAAATAAAAATTTGAAAAGTCTAACTAATGTCGAAACTTACTAGAATTTCATTTTTAATAATGTAATTTTGTTAAAAATCATTTGTGTTTTGAAATTACTAATAATATTGTAGAGATTTCTTTCTCTCAGAATATCTATGAGGGAGACTTATTGTATTGAGGACAACCAAATCCGGCAATTTTTCCCAACTACTTTTTGTTTCAATTAAATATTTTATATATTTATGTCTGGGTGTTGCAAAGCCCTTCAGGCAGCATTGAAATAAGCACCTGATGGTGACTATGTGACTATAAGTTTATTGAAAACTTTTCAGTTTATTGCTGGCGATCAAAATAAAAATTTAAAAGTAGTTGAGGCGGCTAGGTGAAGGACTTGGATAAAAAGTCAAAATGATAATTTTCTGAGCTGTCATGCTATGTCGGATTCATGTTGTTAGTAAATATAAACAATAAGAAACAATTTAAAGATCACCGCTAGATTTCAAAAATTGTCTTCGGTCGCCTGGTTCAAAAATGTTTGATAGCGCTTGCAATATTGACCACTAAACATGATATTGTTATAAAGTTCGTGGGTCCAATTAAAATTATACAACTAATATTCACTTTTCTAGAACTTTTAAAATCAGCATCGAAAATTCTCGTATAATCAATCATCAACTACACAGCCGCCGAGCCATTTCGAGAACATTTTTTTGTTCTAGAAGCGATCGGTGTCGTACTGAAATTAAACCGGGTCGGCTTAGGTAAATTTCGTCACACTGCTCCCCCTTTAATTCTGATCGTCCCGGTCAGAAACATCCTCTCCATGGTAGGGAGCGAGTCGATCTAAATGGACCACCTTCAACTTAGCCTTGGGGTTTCGACGGATCCGGTAGACGAAGTCATTAAGCCTCTTGACCACCTCGTATGGACCATCCCAGGCGGGTGTAAGCTTTGGGGATTTACCCGTGCTCCGTTGGGGGTTGTACAGCCAGACATTGTCCCTCTCCTGGAACCCGACTGAATTGTCCTTGAGGTCGTATCGCGTTTTCATCCAGTCACTGGTGGCCAACATCTGCGTTCGGGCTAATCCGTGTATTGCCAGCATGTTATGTCGGAGCTGATCGTCATAATCGTCGATGTCTTGGGAAGGTTCTCCGGGGGAGTCAAAAGCCAAATCGCAGGGTAATCGCAGCTCCTTTCCGAATAGGACCCTGGCTGGGGTCAGGCCTGTACTATTATGTACGGCAGAGCGATATGCCAACAGGAATAGGGGAATATGCTCATCCCAATCACGCTGGTTATTGCTGACGACCTTGGATAGGTGTTGTTCCAAGGTCCTGTTGAATCTTTCTGTGGGTGTAATGGTGTTGTTATCGTTTTCCTGATCCCCAACATCGTGCAAACCTTCTGTAATACATTCGATTCGAAGTTACGCCCCTGGTCTGAATGTAGTTCCATCGGGACGCTAAACCTGCTGAATAGTTGTTCTACTAGCACCGTCGCTACCGTGGTTGCCTCTTGGTTGGGTATTGCATATGCCTCACGCCATTTGCGGAAGTAATCCATTGCGACCAGAATGTATTTGTACCCCTCTCGGACTCGGGAAACGGACCGGCGACATAGATGGCAATTCTCTCAAATGGGACGCCCACATTGTGCTGCTGAATTCTGCTCTTGGTCCGGGTCTTCGGGCCCTTACTGGCTGCACAGGTGGCACATTTGCGGCACCAAGCTCTGACGTCTTCGAAGTAATTCACCCAGTATTACCGCTGGCGAACTTTGTCTAGGGTTTTATTCATGCCCAGGTGGCCTCCGGTAATTCTATAATGGATGGCTGATACCTTTTTCTTCGGAACTACCAGTTGGGACTTGGTTTCTCGTCCATCAGCGCTTTCCCAAACTCTCTTGAGTATTCCATTGTCTACTCTTAGAGAGTCCCATTGAGCCCATAACGATGATTTCAGCACGCCTGAGTATCTAGCTACCTCGTCCCATCGTGGCCTGGGTACCCCTCCCGTTTTGAGTGACAAGATTGGTTCGATGTCTGGATCAGCCATTTGGTCCTGGATGCACAGTTCCGTTGTCCAGTCTTCATTGGCCTGCACTCGGATCTGCCTGATGGAGATACCCTCTCCCTGTTCCGCCTTTAGACAATCTCCGCATTCTGCTTTACAGGATCTTCTGGATAGGGCATCGACATTATTGTGCAAACGGCCGGCACGGTGTTCCACCTTGAAATCGTGTTGCTGTAATTTCTCCATCCACCTGGCCAGTTGTCCTTCCGGTGTCTTCATGTCCAGCAGCCATTTGAGTGCGGCATGATCTGTTCGGATTAAGAAATGACGACCATAGAGGTATTTGTGGAAATGGTCTACAGCCTTTATTATTGCAAGAAATTCTTTTCTGGTGACGCAATATATTCTTTCCGGTTTCGAGAATCCACGGCTGTAGTACTCGATCACCCTCTATTCACCATCTTGCACCTGGGATAGGACGGCCCCCAAACCTGTGTTGCTGGCGTTGGTGTCTAAAATGAATTTGCGGGACTGTGTAGGAAAGGCTAGGATTGGGCTGGAACATAGTGCTGCCTTCAGTCGTCTGAATGATGTTTCGCAATCCTGATTCCAACGGAAGATCTCTTTCTCAGTGGTCTGCCGATGTAGAGGCGCGGCAATGGTGGCAAATCCCTCAACAAATCGCTTGTAGTAGGAACAGAGGCCCAAGAAGCTTCGGAGTTCATGCTTGTCTCTTGGGACTGGCCAATCACGGATGGCTTCTATCTTGCCCTCGTTGGTGCGGATTCCTGACTCGGAAACGACGTGGCCCAAAACTCTACTTCTTTTTGGAACAAGGAACACTTCTTCGGGTTGAGTCTCACGTTGGCGCTATTTATTCTGGAGAATACTTCGCCCAGGTTCTTCAGATGGTCGTCGAATGTCTGGCCCATGACTAGAATGTCGTCGAGGTATACTAAGCACGTCTTCCATGTTAACCCGCTCAGTACATACTCCATTAGCCTCTCAGATGTAGCGGGTGCATTACATAACCCAAAGGGCATGACCGTGAACTGAAACATCCCTTTACTGGTAGGGAACGCTGTCTTCTCTCTGTCGTTTTCGTGGAGACCAACCTGCCAATATCCACTTTTTAGGTCTAGTGTGGAGAACCAACGGGAGGCTGCTAGTGTGGTCAGAGTGTCATCAATTCGGGGTAGTGGATAGCTGTCTTTCTTGGTGACGTCATTCAGCTTTCTGTAATCCACGCAAAATCGGGTGGTTCCATCCTTCTTTTTAACTAGCACGACGGGAGCGGACCATGGACTCGATGTTTTCCTCTACTGCCTGTTGTTGCCCCAATGGTAGTCGTCTAGGCGGTATTCTGATGGGTTAAGCCTTTCCGGTATCTATTCGGTGCTGAATGATGTTAGTGCGACCGGTGGTCCTATCTTGACTGTTGAAAATTTGCCAGTGTTTTGTGATAAATTGCTTGGCTTTCTTCTGTTCCCCTGGTGGAAGGTGTGTCAAATGGTCAGCAAACTGTTGTTGGAACTCTTTACTGGGCCATGTCTCCTTCACCGACGTCTGGTACTCTTCTTCGCAATTGATGATGGTCTTCACTGACTCGAAACAAGCTATTTCTTGACCATTGACAATTCTGATGTTGTTGAACAAATTCAGGACTCTGATTGGTATATCTCGTCCGGTTTTAACTATAGCCCGTCCAACTAAGTAGTCATGAGCTGAGTTTACGGGCTCCACCATTCCAACGCAGCTCCCAGGATTGCTGTCTAGCTGTCCATGAATAATCTGTTCCGTTCGACCGGGAATTCTAGCTGAAGACTTTGCCGCAATTTTTTAACATAAATCCATGCTGGCTAATTAGGTCCATTCCCAGTATAAAATCGTCCTCAATATTCGCTACCAGGACGCTATGCCGGATCATGTTGTCCCCTACTGTAGCACGACATCTGCCTCACCCTGTCTTGACATGGACTCGCTGGTGACTGTTCTGAGCTGGACGTTGTTGGTAACTAGCCCGATTTCTGATGCTCTCAAAACCCTGGATTTGGCAATGGACACAGCGGCGCCGGTGTCGATGGTGATGGTAATTGCTCGGCCATTGATGGTGCCCCTGATGACTAGGCTGCTGCTATCTCTGCAAAATCCCCGGATGGATCCAAGGCCCGAAGTAAAGCTTCATTACTTTTCTTGACACCACTCAGTCTTAAATTTCTTTGTACTTCCACATCTCTGATGTCGTTTCCTCTGGCAGGTCTGAAACTCTGTGTGGCCAACTGGTCTTTCATTTCCTCTGGCAGGTCTGGGTGACAAGTGAACTAACCGTCTATCTCTGTTTCGAATTCTTTGAGGCTTTCACCGAATTTTTGCGTTTTTCCACTCACTTGGACTTGGTATACCTGGCTCAACGACTGATTGTCGTATCGTTTGTCTAGGATGGCGATGATCTTGTGGAAATTGCTTTGTTCATCGACTGGAATGCTTTGGAGGAGTTCTAGGGCCGGACCTCTTAACGGAATTACCAGAGACGTGGATTGTTCTTGGTTATCCCATCCATTAGCTGTAGCCACGGCTTCAAATTGCCGTTTATACATGGGCCAAGATGAGCTGCCATCAAATGTGGGTGGTTTCTACCTTGTTTTGGATGGCACTGATTTTATCTTGTACTTCACTTACTTCACTTTGTACCGTGTTTTTAATGGAACTGATTTCAAATTTCACCTGGCTCTGGATGGAATCGATGTCATCTACTTTGATTTCAAGAGACTCCACATTACTTTTTAGGATTTTTATGTCATCGTTTATTTCTTTTATGTATGTAATTTGCATTAATTGTTCAAATTGCAGTTGTCTTTTACTTTAAATTCATTTTGTCGTTTTAATTCAATGTGATCTTGTTTTTATTCAAATATTTTAAAATCATTTTCTCGTTTTTCTTCAAATGTCGAGAATAATCCTTCAATTAAATTATGTTGTTCACTTTTCATCGTAGTGACAAGATTTTCTAATTCTATTTTAAGTTTTTAATCTAAAGATTTTACTAACCTTTGTTGAATTTCTTCTTGATGTTGTTTCTCCTTCTTCTCACGTTTTTCTAGAATCTGGGCTAGTTTTTCGTCTAGTCCCTCCGTAACCTGCTTGACTATTTATTTGGTAGTTTCGTCCATTTTTTCCTGCTACGGGTTTCCATAAATCAAATTACGATTTTAACTGCACTTAATCCTGCACTTCTGATCACCAAATTGTTATAAAGTTCGTGGGTCCAATTAAAATTATACAACTAATATTCACTTTTCTAGAACTTTTATTTACATCAAATTATACAGAACAGCTGATTCAAATCACAATAACAATTCTACATATAAGCTCTTCGCTGTACTAACTAACTGCCGCGATTTTGGGTCGGTCCTTTTAAAACGAGCATCGAAAATTCTCGTATAATCAATCATCAACTCCACATCCGCCGAGCCACTTCGAGAACATTTTTTTGTTCTAGAAGCGATCGGTGTCGTACTGAAATGAAACAGGGTCGGCTTAGGTAAATTTCGTAACAATATATATGACAAAATCCACTTTCAAGATATTTCGAAAGAGAATAATTTTAAGTACTGTTTTCTGATTGATGGATATTTGAATGAAAATTTGGTGTGTGTGTCCTAAATTTGAAATAATATTATACTGCCTAGATACCTTACTTTAATACGGTCATGAAATAAAGTATCAGAGAAATGAAGATTGGCAACAATATATTACAAAACAACATACGGAAAAATTGATCATTTGCTAGTAGCTACAAATATTTGTAACGAGAATAATTTAGATAAATGTTGTTTAATGTAACAACAGACTCCTCACTAACTAACTAAGTTCTATATCGTGGAATTACAAGAAGTAACGCAAAAAAGAAAAATTGACCATAATATCTAAGACAAAGATTTAGTCGGATGACAAAAAATAAATACATTAAAAAAAAAAACAAAAACCGACTTCAAAATAAAATTAACTGCAAACCATGAAATAATTTTTGCTACAACAATTAAATACTTTTTATCAAGTCGCTGTCAATCGAAAGTGAAAATATTTTGGGAAGTACATTGATGAGTACTTCGCAACTTCGATGTTCTAATTGGTACCGACTTCAGAAAAAGTATTTAATTGTTGTAGCAAAAATTATTTCATGCTTTTTAGTTAATTTTCTTTTGAAGTCGGTTTTCATTTTTTTAATGTATTTATTTTACAATTTTTAGTGACGCAATGGCATAATTGGATGCAATTTTAAAATCTAATTAACATTTTCGATATTGCCTAACATAAGGTAATTTACTTTCATTTATTAGCTTGACCAACCTCGTTTACTGTTGAATAGAATAACTTATTTTGTAGTTATGTATATGTATTAAGGAAAATTTGTATTTGATTCTAACTTAGGTGGATCCACCAACTTGTATAATTTTAGATGGTTGCACCCTATAGTGCAACCATCCTGTATATCCTACTATTTATTTGTAACCAAATATAACATTTTTTAATTACCTAACTATAGTTCTACTCCACCCTATATGTTACATAACAATCATTTCTGATATTTTTTGAGCCACTTGGTAAACTATAATTTTAACCGGCCGTTTTATGCAATTTTTTCTAACTTTGTGTTTAACACAATATATACATATAATTTTGCTTCCCTGCATATTTCAGGAATTTCATGTAGCTGGATGCAACTGTTCCTGGTCTACCTTGTATAACATTTTTTTTCTAACATTTTTAAATCCACCCTGTAAAACTATAATTCTACCACTATATATATATATATATATATATATATGTTATATGCAAAATATATCAGCACTTAGTTCACACAGTCGAGAAGTCAACAGGAATTTAAAGCGTACGTGACTTCTCAGGGATATCAAATTTTAGTTATATGCAAACAACTTCCCGGAAACCTACACGAGTCCGTTTACCCAGTAAAAACGCTGACTTGCATCAGCACTTTTGTTAATGTTATAAAAGCAACTGGAAACGTTCTCGTGTTGTCATTCAAATATTATCACTTTTAGTATTAAGTCATTCAAATATTATCACTTTTAGTATTAAGTCATTCAAATAATATCATTTATACTATTAAGTTATTCAAGTACTTTAATTGTTCAATTTTAATTTTATATGTTTCTAAATAAATAATTTTTTAAAAAGTGAATTGAATCAAAGTGAATATAAAATTGGCGCAGTCAGTAGGATTGTCCAACACAGTTAGAACACGTGAATACTAACTAACTGTGGAGATTTCTAAATCATTGTGGACAAAACCTACTTGAAAAGGACAACAACTACCAAGTACTAGCAAGGGAACACGCAACCAGGCTAACCAGTGCTAAGTGACGCGGAGAACAGTCCGATGCGAGGAATAATAACGTAAGAATCACATAAAGTAACTATTTTTATTTTTGAATGACCACCAGTTCTTTCATTTATATAATATTTTATTCCTCATAACCTTACATTCCTAAATAATTTTGAAACTATATATTTCACATAATCATATTATTTTATTTCCATTACTTTGACTCACATATTTCGAAGTATTTGAAACATTATTTCAAGTTTATTATTAATTTACCATTTATACATTTCTATTTCAAATTGTTATTACTCTATTAAACATTGCTCGATATTGGATTTTGATAAACTAGATATTTACCATTTACGTTTAAAACCTCAACATTTAATTTTTATTTATTGTGCGAATCTATACAATTATAAAAATGGCCACTACTAGACAAGCAGCTACACCAACCGTAGAACCATATGAGTTATCTGAAATATTTGCCATAATTCCCGAATATGATGGTAATCCGATATTTTTGAATACTTTCATATGCTCCTGTAATACTGCTTACAGCATGGCAACGGATAATCAGCAAGTATTGCTAATTCTCCACATCAAAAATAAGTTACGCGGTAAAGCGGCTGAATTAATTAATTCGCGAAACCCTAGTCAATTAGCTGAAATTCAAACCCTCCTAGAAAATCATTTTGGAGATCCTAGAGATCTCTCGGCTCTCATACAGGACTTGCAACGAATGCGGCAAACTCCAAATGAATCCCCCCTCACTTTCTCTGCTAGACTCCAGACGCACCAAGCGAAAATGCTAGCAGCTATAAACAAACAAAATTTAACCATCAAAGAAAAGCAAGCGCAGATTGACTTAATAGAGTCAATGGCGCTTAATAGCCTCCTCACGGGTTTAGAGCCCAAAATTAGTCAACTCGTTCGCGCTAGCGACCCGTGCAGTATTCTCACTGCCATTTCCAGAATTAAACGAGAACTACAACTATCACATTTAGAAACCCAGAAATTTTCAGGTAATAGAAGTTTCCAACAACCCCCTCGTAAACCAAATAACGGTCCACCTCCAAAACAATGCTCTTTTTGTAAACGCATGGGCCATTTAAGCAACGAATGCTTATTGAGAATGAGACAATTTCAACACAACCCGAATTCTAATCAGAACTATTCGAATTACCGCCCTCATTTTTCCAATCAACCTGCTAATCAATCTACAAATGTTAATCCCAGTCAACAATTTTCACAGCAACAATTTCGTCCATCTACCAGTAGACAACCCCAAATGTCTGGCAATTACAGACCGAACCCGAGTTTCTTTAAACATCAACAACGCCAACAACCAAAGACTCATGACTTGAACAATCTGCAATTCGGACCATATCACAATGACTATAACTACTCTCAAAACAAAAATCATTACACCTCTTTACCCGATGAGTACGGAAACGTACAAGATTATCACCCTAATGATTTCGAACAAAACAATGAACCAGAATATTTCAATACTGAACAGTTATACGAATCTTATTCTGACGAACCTGATTCTTCTCAAGTAAATTTTCATTTGACCCCCACTCAGTCAGAACCCCCAGACCAAGAAATTTCAGAAATTCAAACCCAAATTCAGACAATGAATCTGGACGACTTCAGCCCCAATGTCAACTTCCCAGAACAGAACTTTCTGTAAGACCCCTTCTTTCCATCAACTCAAAGAATCTTTATTATATTACTGACTCTTCAAACACCTATAAACTTCTTATCGATACGGGTGCAGAACTTTCAATTTTTAAACCTGAAACCTGCCAACGCTTCAAACAACGATTTCCCGAAAACGTAGTCATCCAAGGAATCACCGATCAGAAAATCTTAATCAACGAATCCACCCTTGTACCTTTCAATGTCGCCGACCCACATAAGGTATATATTTGCGATATCGACATTGAATTCGACGGATTACTGGGTTCAGATTTCCTTGAACACTATAACTGCGTTATAGACTTTAACAGCAAACAACTTGTCACTAATTTTAAAACTTTACCTCTCTACAAAGTTACGGATGATACTGTCATGCGTACTCAGAACCCTTCAACTTTCAATAACTGCATCCCGGTTAATACAATCTGTTTAGAACCCCGAACAGAACAAATATGTAAATTAAAATGTAACCTCACTAATACTGATGCTTTCCTATCATCTGCCGAAATAGAAAAAGTTTATCTTCCCCGTGCCCTTGTTAAAATTAATGAAAAAGGCGAATTCCTTACTTCAGTTTTAAATGCAAATGCTATCCCCAAGACTGTTAATTTCGACAATTTGGAACTCGAACCGATAAACAATTTTTCCGTAAACATTCTTTCTGAAAATTACTCTCAAAACTTGACCCAGCCTGATAGACAAACTACAATTATGGAACAACTTCGGTTAGAACATCTGAACGAGGAGGAAGCCGAACTTATTTCTCAACTTTGCCTCGAATATTCCGACATATTCTATTTAGAAGGTGACCAACTGACCTTTACAAACGAAATCAAACATTCGATAGACACTAATAACGCAAAACCCTCCTTCACAAAGTCATATCGGTACCCCCAAATACACAAACAAGAGGTAAAAAGTCAAATATCAAAGATGCTTGACCAAGGCATTATACGTCCGTCTAATTCGCCATGGTCATCCCCGGTTTGGGTAGTTCCCAAAAAACTAGACGCATCTGGTACCCAAAAATGACGTGTCGTCGTCGATTATCGTAAATTAAATGAACTTACTGTTGACGACAAATATCCCCTACCGAACATTTCGGATTTACTTGACCAACTTGGCAAATGCCAATACTTCACCACCCTCGACTTAGCTTCCGGGTTTCACCAAATCGAAATCGATACTAAAGACATCCAAAAAACAGCATTCACAGTTGATAATGGCCATTTCGAATTTGTTAGAATGCCCTTCGGTCTTAAAAACGCTCCATCCACCTTCCAAAGGGTAATGGATAATATTCTTTTAGGTGTTCAAAACGAGAGATGTTTAGTCTATATGGACGACATTATCGTTTATTCTCCGACTATACATGAGCACATAGCCCGACTTTCTGAAGTTTTCAACGATTGCGAAAAGCCAATCTAAAAATCCAACCCGACAAATGCGAGTTTCTTCGCAAAGAGGTCGCGTATCTTGGCCACCTTATAACTCCCGAAGGCGTGAAGTCTAACCCCTCAAAGGTAGATTGTATCTTAAATTTTCCCCAACCAAAAAACCCAAAAGATATCAAGTCCTTCTTAGGGTTAGCTGGTTATTACAGGCGATTCATCCCCAATTTCGCCAAGATTTCAAAACCTTTGACAAGATTACTTCAAAAAGACACACCTTTCCAGTTTGATTCAGAATGTGTCAAATCTTTTGACGAATTAAAAAGAGCCCTTACTTCTACTCCCATACTCATATACCCTAATTTTGAAGAGCCATTTATTCTTACAACCGACGCCAGTTCATTTGCTATCGGCGCAGTGCTCTCTCAAGGCCCCGTAGGTAAAGATTTACCCGTAGCCTATGCCTCCAGAACTCTCTGCAATGCTGAAACTAAGTATTCAACCATAGAACGAGAACTCCTTGCAATAGTGTGGGCGGTTAAACACTTTCGTCCGATAATTTTTGGCCGTAAGTTTTTACTTCTGACCGATCACCGCCCGTTAACTTGGCTGTTTTCTATAAAGGATCCTGGAAGTAGACTTGCAAGATGGCGCCTTAAGCTCGAGGAGTACGACTATCAAATAATTTACAAACCCGGCAAAGTAAATAAAAACGCCGACGCGCTCTCTCGCATTAAAGTTAACAACTTTAATGAATACATATCATTTCAAGCAAACAATCATCTAACACCATTTACAGTACTCCCAACAAACGAAACTGACGATGACTCACAAGAACCCCAGACGAGAAGTCCCATTAATCTCCAACAAATCTCCGAAGAATTTAAAACTTTTGTCGAGCGATATCAAACCGTCTCTCTCATAGATTACGACAAAATTCAATTTTCTAATTGCCAACTCCTAGACCGAGGAAACAAAAACATCCTAGTATTTCCCCAAGGCTCTCTCATGAAAATTTTCACCATGACATCATCGAAGACATTTTTGAGGAAAATGCTGATTTCCGTACCCCTAGAGTAAATGTCTTTGCAAGCAAAAGTGTCAGAAAAAAAGACGCTATTACATCGTCCCTCTCCCTTCTGACCCAGAAATAGTCAACGAGATTCTTTTCGCATCTCTGTATAATAGTAGAGATGTGTTTACTGAAAATGAAGTATTCTGTGTTGAAAATAACATTGAACTGCCCATTTTGGAAATGCTTTCGTTTATCTTTTCCGAAATCGATATCAAATGGAAAGTTTGCCAAAATATCGTCCAAACGGTTGAGAAAGACCAAATACCCATCATTCTTGACCAATTCCATAACGGCAAAAATAATATACACCGAGGTATCAATGAAACTATCCGCAGAATAAAAGAAAAATACAATTGGCAAGGACTGACTAAGGACGTTGACAATTTTATCAAAAACTGTCAATCTTGCCAGAGAGCAAAGGTTTACCGGAAAAATCTCGACAGCCCACTTGTCATTACTGAAACCCCACGGACACCCTTTGAACGCGTCAACATCGATATTCTAGAAGTCCCGACAAAAAACTACGCATTAACTATCCGGGACGAACTAACAAAATTCTCTCAGGCCTACCCCATAACCGACAAATCCGCAAAAACCGTTGTTAGTACCTTACTACTCTATTTCCAACACTTCGGTACTCCATTACGGATACATTGTGATTATGGCAGGGAATTCGACAACACATTAATGAGAGACTTGTGTAAGCTATTTGACATCAAACTATCTTATTCTAGTGTGGGACATCCCCAGTCAAATGGTTCATTAGAACGATTCCACTCGACCTTATTAGAGATGATTAGAATCCATAAACTAGAAAATCCTGACGAACACCCTTTTAACATCCTCCCTTATGCAATCATTGCATATAACAATTCTGTAAACAAAACTCATGGATTCACCCCTTACGAACTTGTTTATGGACATACTTCGAGTAGGACTCCAGAAACTCTCTACAACCAACAAGCCCTGATAACTAAGTACATCAGAGATCTCAATAATCGTATCTCTCACTATTATAAAATTGCTCGCGAAAGAACGGAAATCCAAAAACATAAAGCGAAAGTCAGATTTGATGAACACGTTTCTGAAAATCTCCCTAACTATCAAATAGGCGATAAAGTCTATATTAAAGAATCCCAGATCAAGGACAAACTCCAAAATAAATTCAATGGTCCTTTCGAAATCCTGGAGATTCACAGAAACTCCGCAACAGTACTAAACCCTAAAACTAACCAAAAATCAAAAGTAAATTTCGACCGAATGAAACCGTTCTCAGAAAGTTAATTTCTGTTTCAGGTTTTGGCTGCTGTTCGGGTCAGCAGTACCCCAATTTCAAATACAACCAATAAACAATACTTTAGGTATCTACTTCCATAACGAAGCAGAAATAACTGTATCCAATGATAAATGGACACTTTTAGTACACAGAAACATTTCTACACTAGAACAAGTATTTACAACAAATAACAGAATATTACAAACCCTTGTAAAAACTGTTAACTTCAATTCTTTTGCTATGAACTACTTTCGCGCAGACGTACAAACCCACATTAACCTTCTCAATCAAATTTCTAACTCAATCAAACAGAAATTTACTGACATTCTCATGGACACTAAAAGACACAAACGAGGTATACTTGATGGGGCAGGTACCCTTTTTAAGGCAATCACCGGCAATTTAGACGCCGCCGACGGAAAATACTTTACCGAAAGCATAAACCGCTTAAATCAAGGCCAACTTCAAATTGAGAACTTACAAAAAAACCAAATAAGTGTCACCACATCCGTAATTAAAAACTTCAACGAAACTATCCAAAATCTTAGAATTGACGAGAAACTTTTTAACGATAACATGATAAAGCTGGAAAACACTATCGGAAAAATTAATGATACTTGAAATGTGTGAAAAACTTATGGAGAATTATCTCTACTTAGAAGATAATTTAAATGATGATTTAAATTCTATCACATTCGCGCGTCTGAAAATAATTCACTCTTCAATTTTAACACCAGAACATCTTATTACCTCATTACAGGAAATATCGCAAAATTTAGTCAAAAATAACCTTCCATTGGCTGTAAAGTACTCGAGCATCGCACAATATCTGGAAATTATTGAACTAGAGGCATTTCAAACATATTCCGATCTTATATTTGTGTTAAGAATCCCTTTAGTCGAACAACATCCTTACACAGTCTTTCATTTATATCCTATCCCTATATACGATGAAAGAACAGGTTTACATCATATGCTATCCTTCACTCAAAAATATCTTGCAAAGGATGATGATTCTTTAATGTTTATTCCGATTAAAGACTTAAGTGCGTGTAAACCGTTATCCACTCGTAAGAAACTGTGTTCTGAACTTTACGCATATCCTATTGACACAAACGCGTTATAAGAAGCTCAACTTCTAAAGAATGTCCAGAAGGTACCCGACAACTGTAAAAGCTCACTAATATTCACTCAAGGATACAACGTTCAAAAACTAGAGCCCAATACATGGCTCATAATTACTTCTGAACCCATAAGTGTTACAGTGAATTGCGCTCAAACAAACCCAAAAACTCTTACAATCTCCCTCAACTCCATATTGACTCTTCAATCAGAGTGTAGTGCGTTTATAGGAATTACAAAAGTTCAAGCCGAATCTGGTAAACAAACCGATGTTCTAGAAACCTTCCAACCAGTAACAGTGCCGTTCAACTGTTGCGACGCAGTGCCAGAAAAAATTAAAATTCCTGAACTTCAGCCCCTGAAGCTGAACACGCTTAACGTAGAAGAATTAGACGTAGCAAATCACAAATTGGAACAATATTCCAGAGACCTCGATGGTCTCATAAACCAGCCGTTTGTAACCAAAATATCTCTTGGTTTACCTATACAACCATAGCTGCTCTCATGATCATAGCAGCACTCATCACCTTCCAAGCTGTCAAAAAGAGGATGGTAAAACCTCCAAAGGACTGCAATCCTGACCAGACTTCAGTGCCTCAGCCAAGACTCAAATTCTTCCCCAAGCTTAGGCCTGTTTTGAAAACAGAACAAAGCTTAGAGACGCAAGTTTAGGTATACCCTTTATGTTCTCTAAAAACACCATTTTTAATATTGATTTATATCATTAACCTTTTTATTTTTCTACACATTATTTTTATTCACATTTCCTTTTACTTTATATTTTATTTTGATATGTTAGGTTAAGCATTTAATTATTACTCGTATTATTTTATTGCTCATATTTTGATTATATTTTACAAATATCAATTTGATTTTTACCTATTATTTTATTCATATTTTATACACTTATTACTTATTATTCTTCATACCATTCAAACATCATTTTATATTATTTTATGTTTCTGTTCCTAAAAGTTGATGTTATAGCATCAACTTTTGATATGTAAAGGGAGTTGTTATATGCAAAATATATCAGCACTTAGTTCACACAGTCGAGAAGTCAACGGAATTTAAAGCGTACGTGACTTCTCAGGGATATCAAATTTCATCTTGAATTATATGCAAACAACTTCCCGGAAACCTACACGAGTCCGTTTACCCAGTAAAAACGCTGACTTGCATCAGCACTTTTGTTAATGTTATAAAAGCAACTGGAAACGTTCTCGTGTTGTCATTCAAATATTATCACTTTTAGTATTAAGTCATTCAAATATTATCACTTTTAGTATTAAGTCATTCAAATAATATCATTTATACTATTAAGTTATTCAAGTACTTTAATTGTTCAATTTTAATTTTATATGTTTCTAAATAAATAATTTTTTTTAAAAAGTGAATTGAATCAAAGTGAATATAATATATATATATATATATATATATATATATATATATATGTCTAGTCGTAGGCTTTCACAGATGGAACAATGTGAAGAAATATTTATCCGGGAATACATCCGTTGGTTATATTGATTCATCTTTGAATCCTGCAGACGTTTCGCCAAGGTCTCACTTGGCATTACTACTTAGAAAAAACAACGAAATCCAAAATTAAAGATTCATCCATAGAAGAAGAACTACAGAAAAAACTGATACCCAGAGAAAAGTCAAGTCGATGCCCAAAGCTCTACGGTTTGCCCAAAATCGACAAAGACGGAGTCCCACTTCGACCTATAGTTAGTGCTTTCAACTCGCCAGTATACATCTTGGAAAAATACTAGATATAAATACTAGAGCACCCTACAACCAATTGTAGAAAAAGCAGATTCTTATATTAAAAACTCAGAACACTTCACGCGCATTCTCAATAGTATTTCCATAGAACCAGAAGATATCATAGCTAGTTTCGATGTTAAGAGCTTATATCCAAGTATACCAGTAGAAGAAGCACTTCAACAAATATCTGAGAATGAAGCCTCCCACAATTCATAATAGATTTGTTACGACACTGCCTCAAAAGTGCCTATTTTATGTATGACAACCGCATATATAAATAAACCGACGGAGCAGCACTATCACCAGCAGTGACAAACCTCTTCATGACCTATTTCGAGAAAAAGGCACTACAGACAGCAAACCTGAAGCCAAAGTTATGGCTAAGATACTTCGATGATGTATTTGTCATATGGTCTTTCGGCAAACAAGAACTTCTTAAGTTTCTAGAACACCTAAATTCCATACACCCCAGGATTCAATTTACAGTAGAACTTGAGGAAAACAACCAGCTGCCTTTTCTTGACGTCCTCGTAAGAAAAAACCCCCAGAATAGGCATTTCGACCACACCGTAGATAGAAAGTCAACACACACGAACAGATACTTAAACTACAAATTCCATCACCACCCTTCTCAAATACAGGGAGTTGCCAACACGCTAGTTTCCAGATCCATACGACTGACCGACGACAATAACAAAACACACGAATTAAAACAGATAACTAACGCTCTACGACGAACCGGATACACAAACCACACAATCAAAAAGGCAATAGCACAACAACACCTTGAGCCAAAACCAAATGATGACCTCACCGAAAAACCAAAAGCAGTCTTACCATATATCAAAGGGACAACGGACAGAATTGGCTGAATTCTTCGAAGGCATGACATAGCGACAGCATACAAACCGCACCAGACCATAGGCACAAATTTAGGAAATCCCAAACCTAAAGTTAAACTTGAAAACCAAGGGGTATATAGTATAACTTGTGGAACGTGCGACAAGGTATACGTCGGAAAACGAACAGGAGAATTTCAGCCCGTTTGGATGAGCACAGATTAGTTGTCAAAAATAAACAGACAACATCGGCTCTGTTCCAACACCAACAACAATCGGGCCATAAAATCAATTTCGATAGTTGCAAACAGATCACACAAACAACTCATTACAAAACCAGACTAATACGAGAAGCCATTGAAATCGAGAAAAGTGGACATCTAAACAAAAGAGATGACGCCCTGCACCTTTCTAACACATGGAAGACAATTATTCAACATCAAAATAAAACAGAATTAGCCACGCAAAATACGAACCCGTTAACAAGTGAGACACCCGACACGGCAGCAAAGGGGGCGGAGTCAACACCGACCAAACAGGTGCGATATAACCTCCGACGAAGGCATATAAAATAAACAGCTCTGGTAGATCACCTCTCAGTTCACTAAGTGAGACCTTGGCGAAACGTCTGCATGATTCAAATCTAAATCAATATAACGAACGGATGTATTCCCGGATAAATATTTCTTCATATTGTTCCATCCGTGAAAGCCTACGACTAGACATATTGTTGTAAAGTCCGTGGGTTCAATTTAAAATTATAAAACTAATATTCACATTCACTTTTCTAGAACTTTATTTATATTAAAACAGCTGATTCAAATATCACAATAATATTCCCATATACGCTAGTCGTCGCGGTATAACTGAACTCTCCATCGTGGCTTGTTTCCTTTATAAGCCCAGCATAGAAAATTCTCGTAAAAACCATCATCATTTCTACAGGTGCCGAGTCTTTTCGAGAACCATTTTTTATCTCAAAGCGTTTGTTGTCGTACTGAAATGAAACAGGGTCGGCTTTGGGTAAATTTCGTAACACTGCCCCCCCCCCCTTTAATTCTGATCGTCCCGATCTGAAACATCCCCTCCATCGTAGGGAGCGAGTCGATCTAAATGAACCACCTTCATTTTAGCCTTGGGGTTTCGACAGATCCGGTAGACGACGTCATTAAGCCTCTTGACCACCTCGTATGGATCATCCCAGGCGGGGGTAAGCTTTGGGGATTTACCCATGCTCCGTTGGGGGTTGTACAGACTTTGGCCTTGAGGTCGTATCGCGTCTTCATCCGGTCACTGGTGGCCAACATCTGCGTTCGGGCTAATTCGTGTATTGCCAGCATGTTATGTCGGAGCTGGTCGGCATAATCGTCGATGTCTTGGGAAGGTTCTTCGGGGGAGCCAAATGCCAAATCGCAGAGTAATCGCAACTCCTTTCCGAATAGGACCCTAGCTGGGGTCAGGCCTGTACTATTATGTACGGCAGAGCGATATGCCAACAGGAACAGGGGAATATGCTTATCCCAATAACGCTGGTTATTGCTGACGACCTTGGATAGGTGTTGCTCCAAGGTCCTGTTGAATCTTTCCATCATTCCGTCTGACTGTGGGTGTAATGGTGTTCTCGTTTTCCTGATCCCCAACATCGTGCAGACCTTCTGGAATACATTCGATTCGAAGTTACGCCCCTGGTCTGAATGTAATTCCATCGGGACCGCTACCGTGGTTGCCTCTTGGTTGGGTATCGCATATGCTTCAGGCCATTTGCTGAAATAATCCATTGCGACCAGAATGTATTTGTTCCCCCTCTCAGACTCGGGAAACGGACCGGGGACATCGATGGCAATTCTCTCAAATGGGACGCCCACATTGTACTGCTGCAATCTGCCCTTGGTCCGTGTCTTCGGGCCCTTACTGGCTGCACAGGTGGCACATTTGCGGCACCAAGCTCTGACGTCTTCGAAGTAATTCACCCAGTAGTACCGCTGGCGAACTTTGTCAAGGGTTTTATTCATGCCCAGGTGGCCTCCGGTAATTCCATCATGTACTTCGGTCAGGATGGCTGGTACCTTTTTCTTCGGAACAACCAGTTGGGACTTGGTTTCTCGTCCATCAATGCTTTCCCAAACTCGCTTGAGCATTCCATTGTCTACTCTTCGAGAGTCCCATTGAGCCCATAACGATTTCAGCACGCCGGAGTATCTAGCTACCTCGTCCCATCGTGGCCAGGGTGCCCCTCTCGTTTTGAGTGACAAGATTGGTTCGATGTCTGGATCAGCCATTTGGTCCTAGATGCACTGTTCTGTTGTCCAGTCTTCATTGGCCTGCACTCGGATCTGCCTGATGGAGATACCCTCTCGCTGTTCCGTTTTCAGACAATGTCCGCATTCCGCTCTACAGGGTCTTCTGGATAGGGCATCGGCATTATTGTGCAAACGGCCGGCACGGTGTTCCACCTTGAAGTCGTATTGCTGTAATTTCTCCATCCATCTGGCCAGTTGTCCTTCCGGTGTCTTCATGTCAAGCAGCCATTTGAGTGCGGCATGATCTGTTCGGATTAAGAAATGACGACCATAGAGGTATTTGTGGAAATGGTCTACAGCTCTTATTATTGCCAGAAGTTCTTTTCTGGTGACGCAATAATTTCTTTCCGGTTTCGAGAATCCACGGCTGTAATACTCGATCACCCTCTCTTCACAATGTTGCACCTGGGATAGGACGGCCCCCAAACCTGTGTTGCTGGCGTCGGTGTCTAAGATGAACTTGCCGGACTGTGTAGGAAAGGCTAGGATTGAGCTGGAACATAGTGCTGCCTTGAGTCGCCTGAATGATGTTTCGCAATCCTGATTCCAATGGAAGGTCTCTTTCTCAGTGGTCTGCCGATGTAGAGGGGCGGCGATGGTGGCAAATCCCTCAACAAAACGCCGTTAGTATGAACAGAGGCCCAAGAAGCTTCGGAGTTCATGCTTGCCTCTTGGGACTGGCCAATCACGGATGGCTTCTATCTTGTCTTCGTTGGTGCGGATTCCTAACTCGGACACTACGTGGCCCAAAACCTCTACTTCTTTTTGGAACACTTCTTCGGATTGAGTCTCAGGTTGGCATTATTAATTCTGGAGAATACTTCGTCCAGGTTCTTCAGATGGTCGTCGAATGTCTGACACATGACTAGAATGTCGTCGAGGTATACTAAGCACGTCCTCCATGTTAACCCGCTCAGTACATACTCCATTAGCCTCTCAAATGTAGCGGGTGCATTACATAACCCAAAGGGCATGACCGTGAACTGAAATAGCCCTTTACTGGTGAAGAACGCTGTCTTCTCTCTGTCGTTTGCGTGTCGACCAACCTGCCAATATCCACTTTTTAAGTCTAGTGTGGAGAACCAACGGGAGCCTGCTAGTGTGGTCAAAGTGTCATCGATTCGGGGTAGTGGCTTGCTGTCTTTCTTCGTGACGTCACTCAGCTTTCTGTAATCCACACAAAATCGGGTGGTTCCATCCTTCTTTTTAACTAGCACGACGAGAGCAGACCATGGGCTGATGGATGGCTCAATAATTACATTTTGTAACATGGACTCGATGTTTTCCTCGACTGCCTGTTGTTGCCCCATTGGTAGTCGTCTAGGTGGTATCCTGATGGGTTGAGCCTTCCCGGTATCTATTCGATGCTGGATGATGTTGGTGCGACCGGTGGTTCCATCTTGACTGTTAAAAATTTGCCAGTGCTTTGTGATAAATTGCTTGGCTTTCTTCTGGTTCTCTGGTGTCAAGTGTGTCAAATGGTCAGCAAACTGTTGTAGGAACTCTTTACTGGGCCCTGTCTCCTTCATCGACGTCTGGTACTCTTCTTCGCAATTGATGATGATCTCTACTGGCTCGAAACAAGCTATCTCTTGACCATTGGCAATTCTAATGTCGTTGTTGGACAAATTCAGGACTCTGATTGGTATATCTCGCCCGGTTTAAAAAAAAGCCTTATAAAAATGCCAAGTGAGATTTTGGCGAAACGTCAGGCGACCGTTCCTTTACAGGGACAAAACTTTCAACGGACGAACACCCGGACCATCAAGAGAGCTACACACTAAATTCACCAATCCCCAACTCATTTTATCCAAACCGCAAGTATTGATGGCCCCCTTACATAACAATTTTCTTCAATATTTTTAAGAACTGCCTTCTATAGCTATAGCTTCCATCTATATTTAAAGTATCTTGTATTTACTGCTGCCAATTGGTCACCCGTTATAACTTACTGGTCTATCAGTTTTTTAACAATCCTGGAAAATATAATTTGTCTCCACCTTATATTTCAGCTACCCCGTATATGCAACTCTTTCTAACATGTTTTAATCATACTGTATAACTATAATTTTACTTCGCCCCATGTTTCAGATATTGCATATATGCAACAGCTCATCTTCTATTCTTAAAAAAAAGTAGAACAATTTTTTATCCATACTGTTTAACTATAATTCAGCTCCACCCTCTATTTCAACCACCTTGTATGTGCAATTACTTATCGGCCACCCAGTTTGACATTTTTGTACCACTCTGTATAAATATAAATCCATCAATTCCCAATAAATTTCACCTGCTTGTTTGCATCACACTGTTTAACAATAACTTGACTTCGCCTATATTTCAGGTACTCCATATATGCAACAGCTCATGCTCTACCCTATATAACAAAATTCTTTAATTTTTTTACCCATGCTGTATAATTATGTTCTCTCCACGCTATATTTCAGCCACCTTGTATATGCAACTACTTATGGGCAACCCAATATAACATTTTTTCAAGACTTTGTATACTTAGAATTCTAGTCCACCCTATATTTCATCTATCCGGTATATGAAACTGCTTGTGGATCATTATTTTTCTTTTTAATATTTTTTAAACCTTCCTGTATAGCTGTAATCATACTCTGTTACATATTTCAACCATCCTATAATATGCTACTTGAAAACTTGTAAACTACTTTATAACACAATTTTTTTCAACCCATTCATCACTTTAATAATAGCTCTAGAAAATTCAAATATCCTAACTGCTTACATAACATTCATTTTTATGCACCTTGCATAAATTTAATTATATTTTATCCATATTTCACCCACATTGTACATGCAACTACTTATGACCCTAACTCCATCCGTTTTCAACTACCTGGTATATAGAACTGTTTATGGTCCACTCAATATATCTTTTTCGAACCACCTCGTATGACTTCCCCCTTATTTCAACCACATTGTAGATTGCCGCTACTTACGGGCCACCTTTTTTTTTGCCGAGGTGAAATCCTATTACGGATTGGCCATGCGCTTGGTTCAATCACGACATTCTGTATGTGAGGCTTCCGTTTACCCGTATACTCACTAAAACACCTCCAATTGCCCTCTAGGTACCTGGAACTATCAACGAAGATATTACGTCAGGTACCCCGGCCCCTAGTCCCTAACCTACCAGCTCCCTAATTTCAATCACCTCCCTCTCCTCTCTCTCTTTGTCCCTTACCACCCTGGCCAGGAACTCTACAATCACTCCCCACTTCCTCTCGCTCTCCATCAACCGTTCTACGACATTCCTCGCCTCTAGAGCGCACCCCAACTCATTCTCTGCTCGCATTCTATACCCCTGCCATCTTTCACACTCAAAGAAAGTATGTTCAGGGGTATCCACTTGTCCACAGTAAACGCACCACTCATCCTCCTTCCTCTTGAATCTGAACAAATACTGCCGAAAGCACCCGTGTCCAGACAGCAGCTGTGTCAGATAATAGCTGGACTGCCTATGTGGACAGCGAACCCACGCTTTCAGGTCTCTGACGAGCCTCCTCGTCCAGGACGCCGTTCCCGCATTCTCACTTCTCCATTCCCTCTCCCATATATCTAAGGATCTCTCCCTCTCTTCCTTTCTCACTCTCACTCGATCCTCCCCCCTCTCGACCCTTTCAAAGATCCTACTCCTTTCATCGACCTCGATTCCTACAGGAAGCTGCCCCGTGATGACGCACAGCCCCTCGTACGATACCGTCCGGTAAGCACACGCCACCCGCAGAAGCATGTGTCTATAGGTGCCCTGAATCATCCGCGCATACGTTCCCACTCTCATTACCTTTTTCCATACCGGTGCGCCATAGAGCAGGACAGACCTAACGACACTACACAACACCATCCTTTTCTGCCCCCGCGGACCCCCGATGTTGGGGAGTATCCTTGACAGTGCCGCCACCACCCCGTTGGCTTTCTGGGTAGCCCTTCGAATATGCTCATTCCAGATAAGCCTATCATCGAGGGTGATCCCCAGACATTTAATAAATTTCCTAGGGACCACCCTCACCCCGGCCCTAGAGAACGCAACGCCTCTCCTCTTCCCAAGGGGGCCCCTCAGAATGACGCATTCCTTCTGAGGAGCTACCCTTAGATGGTTCCTATCGAACCACTCCCTGATGATAGCCAAAGCCCTGGCCCTCACGACGATTGACAAGTCGTCTGCAAAAGCCAGGCTGACGCATCCCTCTGGCAGAGCCAACCTTAAGATCGGGTCATACAGCAGGTTCCACAAAGTTGGCCCAAGGACCGAACCCTGAGGGACCCCCTGCGTAAGTCCAATCTCGGTGTCTCCCACCACAATCACTCTGCCTGTCAGGTATTCCTTCAGGACATTTACAACCCCCGCATCCATTCCCAATTCCTCCGCTCTTTCCACGATTCCCTCCCATCTGGCCGTATTAAAGGCATTCTCAACATCCACGCCAATAACAGCCGCCCAAACGTACCCAGGTTCCATAGCCAGTTGCAAGATTTTGCTCACAGCCTGTATTGTGGACCTTCCCTTTCGAAAGCCGTACTGGTTGTCCGAAAGACCTCCAGCCGCCTCAATCGCTTCCTCCACACGTCCCCTGATAAGATGCTCGTATACTTTGCCGATTACGTTAACAGGGTAATCGGTCTGTATTTTGTAACGCCCCCTTCCCCTTGACCTTTCGGGATCAGGACAGTTTTCCCTCTCCTCCAGGTTTCAGGAAATCGTTGTCTCTTCCATAGTTCGTTCAGGTTTTGAAGAATCCCTCCCGAATCGTGCCGAATGATCGCCCTTACCGTTTCTACGAACACTCCATCAGGCCCAGGTGCTTTACCCGCTTTCAGCCTTCCACATGCTTGCTCCAACTCGTTCTATGTGAAAAGCCTCACCTGGCAGTCCTCTTGCCGAGTAAAGTCTTCCGTTTCATTCTGAACGTTAGGGAAGAGTTCCCTAACGATCCTCAATTTCTCATCCTTATGCAACTCACATGGACTCACCCTGCCTTTCAATTTGGAGGTGACTATCTTATAGCCCTGCCCCCAGACATCCCCATCCACCTCACTCACCAAACTCCTCCAAGCCTCACGCTTGGCCTTTCCGATAACATTTACAAGCTTCTTCCGGGCCTCCGCATATCCTGCCTTTCTCTCGGTTTCCTCCCATTCTCTACCCACCCTTCCCTTTACTCTCGTCCATTCTCTCCTCTTTTTGTTACATTACTTTCTTACATTCTCCAATGACTCATCCCACCAGTACGCATGCTCCCCACTTCCTCTCTTTCCTCCTCTCTCACTCCGCATCCCAAGCGCCTGTGCGCGCCTGAGGACCCCCGCCAGACCCGCATAACACCCCTCGACGTCCCCGCGGAGAATGTCATACGCATCCACCACAAGGTCCTCATTCACACCCCTACCCCGGAAGAGCCCGTCACGACATCGGCGTTTCACTGAGGCTCCTACGTCAAACGCGATGTACCTGTGGAGACTGAAAGATTTCTCAAGGAGGACCTCCCAGCTCCCCAGACCCCTCGCGAGCGACGGCGAACACAGCGTCACGTCGATGTATGACCGCGATTCGCCCCTGACAAATGTTGGCTCGACGCCGTTATTCAAGACCACGGCATCCTGTGCCGCAATCCCTTCCTCCCACAGGAGACCCTTGGCATCCCTAATGGCTGACCCCACAACGCTGATTTCGCGTTGAAGTCGCCGGCCACCAGGTACTCCCCATTGCTCGCTCGGAACTCCTGGAAAATACAATCTACCAGGGCAGTATACTCAAGCACCCAAAATCGACCACTAACATCCCCTCTCCCACTCTCACCCCTTTCACTCCACAGTTCCTGTTTAGCACCAGGACCGCGACATCCACCCTACTGTCACACAGCCACTTGCCACCACTCGCGTACCTAACGTTTGGTTCGGCCATAACCAAAACGTCCGCGCTGATCCGGACAGCCGTCTTAACCGCCAGATTATGCGCAGCCCTTGCACGCCCCACATTCACTTGAAGGAACTTAATACCCCAGAGGATTACTTTCCTTCCTCACCCTCTTTTTCGCTCTCTCTCCTTTTCGTATACGCATTCTCTTTTTCCTCCTCGAGCAATCTCCTCCTAAAGAACCTACACGCGGTAGTGTCCCATCTATGCCCTTCCTCACTACACAAATGATATTTGGACTTACACTTACACTCTTTAGCAGTGTGTCCTCTGACGCCGTAATTGAAACAACACTGCCTCCGATCCTCCCCTTTACATTCACTCGCCGTATGCCCGAAGTCCCAGCACCGGTAGCACTTGTCTAACCGGACCCTGGGGCTTATGACACACTTCAGCCATCCCACTTTCACACTTTTGGCTTGCAACAGCACCCCCACGCTGGCCCTTTCCACGCTGATGGTGGCCGTCTGCCTGCCCCGAACCCCTGCAAACCATCTTGGTCACCTTAACCTCGCCCTTTACTCCCTGGACCGAGTCAACGGCAGCAACTACCTCGGCCTCGGTGGTGGCGGCGTCGAGTCCCCTTATTAGTAAGAATGACCCCCTTATGCGGAAACCCTCTTTTCCAACACACCCCTCCAGTCTCTCGGAGAGCTTTGCTGCCTGCCCCTTTTCGGTGACAAGTAACAACTCCCC
Source organism: Octodonta nipae (assembly GCA_034190945.1). Classification (NCBI taxonomy): domain Eukaryota; kingdom Metazoa; phylum Arthropoda; class Insecta; order Coleoptera; family Chrysomelidae; genus Octodonta; species Octodonta nipae. Next base: position 92,271,901 of record CM067220.1, on the reverse strand, counting down.
CCGCTTTGTCTCCCTAACTGCTTTTATGTTAACGCCCAAGGAGGAGACGTCCACGGACTGCCTGACGAGACGGACGGTGTCCGCGAACGTCTTCCCCTCGGGCTTTTTAATGAAGACGGCGTCTTCATTAGGCCGCCTTCTAGCTACAGGTGGGGCAGCTTTCCCTTGCTGACCCACCTTAGCCCTCTCCAACTGTACCTTTCCCACCGCTTTCGGTGCCGCCACAGTGGCATATGTGCCCCCCTGTCCATCCCCTCCCGCCTTTGGTGGGGCTTGGTAAATTGTGACCCTGATGGGCGCACCCCAGAAGATCACCTGCACTGCCTTCCGGAACGCGTCCATCGAGATCCCCTCCCCCAAGGCGACCGCCAGCTCACCGGCATTCCTCCTCAAGAGGTCGTCTCTGAGCCTCTTGAAGAGCGCCAGGTGCTCCTCTGTAACGTCATCCGTCCCCTCCAGCTTCCTCATCACCAGCCCGAACGTTGTAATTGTCCTCCGTGACACCGTAGACGCTACATACACTTTATTTACAACGTAGTTGTAAAAGGTGTCCTCCGACCCTCCCGGTTCAGGGGCTCCCTCGAGTAGGTCGGAATATCTTTCCCTCGCCACCCGAGTGAGGCCCCTAGTCCCCTGCTCCCGATCAAGACACACGGCCACGTCCGTAAGGGACCGGTCTCTGAAGGGGTTTCCAGCAACTTTACCCACGCTGCTGAAAACCTCCTCAGGCCAGGTCTTCGCCATCACCGCCCGTATCTCCCCGAGCGTTTCGGCCCCCGCTACCTCTCGTGAAACTTCTCTCACCTCGCTCTCATTCATTTCCTCTGCCACTGTTATTTCCTTTGCGCCCGCTCTGCCCCCCTTGGCGAACATCACGGCCCTGATCTCCGGAGTCATGAGTATAGAACTCAGACTGCGGAGCCTTATTACCACATCCTTGATCTCACGCTTGGTGTTAGTGCTCTCATACACCAAGCGCGAGAGTTCGCGCGTAACCCCATCCAGGTCCTTCAATGCCTGAAGGGCCTTCCTCCGGAGAAGATCTTCCGCTGAATCATCCGTGAGGAAAAAGAGATCATCTATGTTGATCCCCTCCTCCTCGCCGAGCTCCCTTTTCCGCTTTGTTGACCGTAGCGAGTCCTCATCATACGTGAGGTCCAACACCGTTCTGTTGGACCTCCTATTCCGTTTGGCCTCACCGCTGCCCACCGGTTCAGCCCCGAGAACGGTCCCCACGGACCCACGCCTAGGGTTCCTCCGCAGCCCCGCGATAGCACCTTACCCGATCTTCGGTCCGTAATCATTACCGACTTCATTGCCCTTACTGTCGCCGTTCCTGTTAGCCTTTTCGTCTTTATCATTTCCACAATCATTTCCGTTTCGCGCCGATCTATTCTCATCAGGGTTCCTAGACAACACAATATTCAGGTTTTTTACATTTAAGTCCAATTGCATCACAAATCCCACGAGTTGGGTCGAAAATTCGGTCCGGCGAGGCAGTGCGCCCTTACCCCGCTAAGGCTAACTACTCTGGGAGGTCGCCCGGTATCCCAGAGGCTCCGTTCGAGACCAACTAACGTATGGCCATCCAGCCCTCGGCACGGATCGCGTAACACCTTGGCTTACTGATTTTTTTAACCAGGTTTACTCCGGCTTCCCCTCCCACCCTGCCCACTGTCCACATGTGCCACCCAACCCGGGGAACATGATTAGGAAGCACACGCAGACAGCTCCACATGATCCGCGGGCGATTATTTGGCCCCCATTGTAGGACTTTATTCATCGCCTTACCAGCTAGCTCAATTGGGCTTGTCCCCGGGACAATCCCCCGGTGACGAGTCCACCCGCGTAGCCGCTGGATTTACCCTATTAGCCATTGGGACGCGCTGGGTAGATCGTGGACCAACCTCCCTCCAGTGTCACACCCCGAGGATTTGGGCGGCGCCCACCTCCTGCCTCCTCGAGGGGTAACCCTGGCGGCCAGCTTACTTACTTACGGGCCACCTAATATACCATTTTTTCAAGATTTCTTAAATACATATAATTCTAATCTGCTCTTAGTTTTATGTATCCTATATATGGAACACACTGTAAAATTACACATGATATATCAGTTGATTTTTAAGCGAAACATGTGACATTGCGATATTCCAAATTTTTGAATAAAAGCTAAGCTGTGCAACTACTTATCCGCCACCCAGTTTGATATTTTTCTACCACCCTGTATAAATATAAATCTATCAATTCCCAATAAATTTCACCAAAACAACTAACTGCCTAACTGCTTATGGAGCACCCTATGTAACCATTTTAAAGATCTAACTACTTACCTCTACTCCTCCCTATATTTCAAATATCCTATCTGTGCAACTGATTATGAGTTACGCTATTTTACATTTTTTCCTCATATCATATAAAGTGCAGTTAAACCATCCTTCATTTGCAAACATATTACATATAACAATATAACATTTTGATATTCACCCTGCATAAATATAATTCAACTCCACCCGTTTTTCAACTACCTGGTGTATGTTTATGGTCCACTCAATATATCTTTATCGAACCACCGACTTCCCCCTTATTTCTACCACATTGTTTATATGCAGCTACTTATAGGCCACCTAATATACCTTTTCTTTAAGATTTGTTAAATACATGTAATTCTACTCAACTTAAACAAAATTTATATTCTTTATTAAATCTAATACACAATTTGGAAAAGTGACATGAAGATCTATTATGCAATTTTTAGAGATATGGCATAATTAGATGGATTTTATAATTATTGATACCTCTATTTGATAAGATTTTTATATATTTATGAAAAATAAAGGTATTTTACTTTTAAGCAAAATTCATATTTGCTGACACAAACTTCGTATACAGTTAAAAAAGTATCATATAATGATTACTGTATATGTTTCCGACCATGCAAATTTCTCTAAATAATATTCATAGGAATGTTTTCCGTTTGTCTCTTAAAATTATTAATAAGAAGAAGTCGTTTGATTTATGAATACATACACATTGTATATACATATTAACTGATTAATTCATCTTATTTGCAATTTACCCCAAGTTCCGAACAGTTAACAGCAACTCCATCAAAGCTTTATAATACCGGCAACTCCACCAAGCATAGAGTATAAGAAAATAGGTAAAAAGTTTTTCCCCATTCTCCAAGAAACGATACAAGTTATGTTATTGAAAAAAATATCTGACCACTTGGGATATCCCGGAACTAATCCAATATCTTTTCAATTTGTCCCACGTTCCGAATAAAATTTTCGAAAATTTAATAATACCGGCGCCTCCGCCAAGGCATAGAGTATATGAGAATATGTGAAAATAGTTTTTCCCAATTTTTTTAAGAAAAGGTACAACCTATGTCAATGAAAAAAATATGGGACTACTTCACTATCACTCGAAACAGAATCCTGTAAAATTATCGAAATTCCATAAGCCGTTTCGGAGTAATCGGTGAACAAACATAAAAAATATATAGATACAGACGAATTGAGATCCTCCTTCTTTTTTTGAAGTCGGTTAATAAGTAAATCATGTTTAACTCGAAAACTAAGTTCCGGGACGGCTGAATATTTGCTAAAGTACTTACTTAATTTCTGAAAAAGGTCAAGGTCATTTCTTTAGTAACTTTGACCAAGGAATCCGATGGTGACCTTGGATTTGACCTTGAACCTCATTTTTGTTTCACCACTGAACTTGCGAGATTTTTAAAAAGTCATTATTTGACCTCTATTTGACCTCTAGGGGTTACCTCAACCTCATACCTCTTTCCAACTCCGCAATAAAGGTTCTCAAATAAAATAATGAGGTTGACCTCAAAATAACCTGAAAAAATAAAGGTTTTCAAATAAAAAAATTAGGTTGACCACAAAATAATCTGAAAAATGAGGTTCAAGGTCAAATCCAATGTCTCCATCGGAATCCTTGGTCAAAGTTACTAAAGGAAAGACCTGGATCTTTTCCAGAAATGAAGTACTTATTCAGCCGTCCGGTGACACCCGGTATAAACACGGCTAAAAATATAACTATTATTAGGAGACCGAAAAATAGGATAAACCTACTAGCAAACGTTGGATTATTCTGCCCACCTACCTAGTGTAGTGGTGATTACTGGTTTAAAATCTCTATAATATCATCAACAGATCGACAAGTCCTCCTGTGTTCAAAAAAATGTCTTATTTAATTTAAAACGAACGGTAACCGACATAAAGCAGAGATGGATGCAACAAAATGTATGCAACCCACACTTCATTAGAAATAACAACACAAACAGGAAGCAATTCTATGAACATAATATCATTTATTCTATTCTTATCCGAAGAAATTTAACTCCAGAAAATAAATACACTATTAATTCAGTTTTTTAAACTCAGACAAAATCATTCAACGCAGCCCAAAGTTCTAAAACTCACGTGTAAAGTATACCTTGTGTTTGTGATTATACATATACAGTTGAAACTACTAGACCTCTAGAAGTAAGAAAAAACCAATATTTATACATATTTTAAAGCAAAATCAATATCATCATTCATGAGGTAAATTATACATACCGACAAAACAGTATGTATACATTTAACCAAACCAAAAGTTTTGGTAGAGAGAAAAAACACTCCCCAAACGAGATGAAATGGAGAATAGTACCCTTGTTCAATTGTGAAAATTTAATGAATCGCATTTAACTGAATTTTCAGGTGTACTGATTTTGAGTTGAGAGTAAATGCTACAAAATTTTCTTACAGCGAAAAAACACCCCCCAAGAGAGATGAAATGGAGAATAGTACCCTAGTACAATTGTGAAAACATAAAGAATCGCATTTAAATGAATTTTCAGGTGTACTGATTTTGAGTTGAGAGTAAATGCTCCAGTCTATCGAATAAAAAATAGTTTTGACTACCAGCAAAGGTTATAATTTAGTGGAAGTAGCAAAAAATATAGTAATGTACTTTTTCAACTAGCAAACAACTCCTGTGGGTGGAGTGAAACTTCCCCTAAATTGGTTAAATTAAATCAAACTTCATAGAAAACTTGGATAAAAAAATTAATAGTAAAAGCAGGTTTATTTTACATGCATGCTTAGTTTAAATATTGCGTAGCCTTGTGATCCTTACATGAATTTTGAAGTCTAGCAACATGGTTGAAACCTACTTTTCATATGTAGGGGTGAAATACCCCATTCAATGTTTAGGTCGAATATGGCTGTAGTTACTAGTGTTATAACTTGAAAAATTTATCAGTGCGAGTTTGAGAGAAAACTATACTTTAAATTTGGGCTAAGCTTGACAACTACTTAAATATAATAGTATGAAAATACTATTGAATTAAAATGATGTCAAGGAAACCGAGGAAAATATTTCTAAGTGCAATTCTACCTTTATGAACGACAAAATTGTTTCAACGTAGAACTTTCAGAAAAACATTATTTATTTACAATATACGTTTCAGTCCCACTTCTAGTTGCTATCTAATGCTGCACAATCTGCAATTTGAATCAATTTTCTTTTTCCTTATTTCACCTCTTTCGTCCAAATTAAAAACGTTGATGGGACCGGTTAAGGGTATAAATACGACGGATAATCCGAAGGTCCCATCATTCACCTGATGACGAGAGCGGATCCGAGTTACATTGTCTAACATCTTCAGACTAACACTAACTAAGCGTAATCGAAAAACCAGACAAACTCTCACTGTTACAGTCTATTCCACAAACGGCAAAGGTAACACACAGCATTGGCGGTAACTAGTAGTGGTACAGGTTTTCAAATAGGGAACTGAACTATATCTGCACACATGCCCTCGGCCGACAGTCAAATTTCCTGCGTTCGACCATGTTGTTGGGAATAGATGATGCCATAGACAGAGACCTACGATTGAAATGAGATACTTTTCAGAAAACACCATAATATTTCTAAATAATTAGATTTTGTTAATTAGTGGGAATATATTAGAGAATAGGTGAAATTCTCTGGGTCAAGAAATTATACAAAAAATGCTTAAAAAGTGAAACAAATAAATTTTAAAATCTTATGGTTTTTATTAGTAAACATTTTTGGGTGTACGACTTTGATAGTTATATATTATTAGAAGCAGTTAGCTTGGATCTCTGCTGTGTATGTAGACAAGTTGATTGTTGAAAACAAATAAATATAAATAATACGAACAGTGATTGACAAAGGCGCCATAATTGGAGTTAAAACATCTCCACAGGCAATAGGTATCCACAATATCTATATAATACATTTTTTGGAGCACCGGAATAAGGATTACTCATATTATAGGGATTTTTTCCTCTCACAATTTATTTCTGAGAACGACTGTCTGTAGAAGGCAAGCAGAAATGTGGGCAATTTCTCGAAATTGTCCTACTGCACTTTATCCCAATTCCAAATTTTAAGACAAGAAGTACCTAGCTAGAGAAAATCCAAATGAGTAGGTAGAATAATCAAGGACTTCCTCAACAATCATTTCAAAATTAAAAATAATTTGGTCAAGTGCGAGTTGGATTCGCATACTAAGGATTCCGTAGCGTCTTCAAGATTCTAATATTCCAGTTTCAGACAAGCAGGGAATGAATGCATTTTCTTATATTTACCCTAATATCTTTTAAAGGAAGCGTTTTAAATTTATAAAAAATATACACTTTTATTTTCCACACATAGACTTTTTATTTTATCTGCTTCATAATTCGTTTGATTTTTATAAAAATTCATATGTATTTAATTTTCTAATTTGGCCCCCAAAATTAACATTAGAGGTTTATTTAACTCATCAACTCTCAGGGAAGCATTTTATAATCTACTGTCTGAGTTTTAGGCCTGTAGATTGAAAGATAAAGGGGAAAATATGTCCAGTTTTAAATAAAAAATTATTAAGTCTTATAGACAAATTATTTAAAAATACAAATAAAATATATTTTTCCAAATTTTAGATTGTGTAGTTTCTAAAGTGGGAATAAAGTCTTTGTTTAATATTTTTCTTTTAAACAAATGATTTAAAAACATGATATATTTGTAATTCACATAATGAGCCTTTTATTTAATATATTACAGGATGCGTTTGAAAATTGAATTTTGATTTTCCATTTAATTATATAATTTGTCTCCAAAATTAATACTGGCGTTTTCTACTAATTTTTCTTACAAATTTCAAGTACCCCTAATTATTTTCAAAATGTTAGGTAGTATAGTTTCCGAAATAAAGCGGGAAGTGAGCATTTTTTGTATCTTTTTGTTAATATTTTGTAAACAATGAATGAGGAAAAAATATTTTTTTATTTTCTGTTTAATTCTATAATTTGGTCCCTAAAATTAATATTAGGGATTTCCTCCTTTTTTTACTGTAAATATAAATTTTTAAGTCTTATAGTTAGGGGATAAAAGACGGGAATGGATATATTTTTTAAATATTTGTGTTAATAAATTTTAAAATATTAATTTTAAAAATATGAAGAAATATATTAGTATTCGTCATAATGAGCGCTTTGATTTGATATATTACATCATGCATTATAAATAATTTTAAATTTTCCATTTAATGCTGTAATTTGCCCGCTAAATTTAATATTACGGGTTTGTTATTTTTCCGGTAAAGATCAGGTGATAAAATAGGGGGAATGGGTGAACATTTTTATATTTTTGTTAAAATTTTTAACATAATTTAATTTAAAAATATGAAAAAAAGTACATTTGTTTTCGCCATAAAGAGCCCTTTCATTTGATATATTACTTGATGTGTTAGAAACAATTTTAATTTTATATTTTTCATTTAATACTGTAATTTCCCCCCAAAATCATTATTAAAGGTTTCTCCTTATTTTTACGGTAAAATTCAGATGAGGCCCTACATCTCTAATTTCTTTTTCCAAATTTTACGGCTTATTGTTTCGGAGATAAGGTAGGGGGAATGGGTAAAATTTTTTATATTTTTGTTAATATCTTTAAAATAATTTATTTTAAAAATATGAAAAAAATATACTTGTTTTCTCTACAATGAGCCCTTTCATTTGATATATTACACGAAATGTTAGAAACAATTTTAATTTTATATTTTCCATATAATTATGTAATTTGCCCCCCAAAAGTAATAATAGAGGTTTCTCCTTATTTTTCCTGTAAAATTCAGGTGACGCCCTATATCTCTAATTTTTTTCGAAATTTTGCTTCCTATAGTTTCGCAGATAAAGGGTGAAACGGTCGATTTTTTTAGTTTTTTCCCCAGATGTACCCGTAAAATCAAAATTTCTTCATTTACGATATGTCTCCTCATCGGGTTACCAAACTATACACTGATACCAAATTTCAACCTTTTCCGTCCAGTAGTTTATTAGAAAATTGCTGTGCTTGAGAGAGGGACAAATTCGGAGTGATATTATAAGGGTATCCATATATTGTAAATACGGAACCCTAAAGAGAATATCTAATTCTACAATGTACAACCTAAATAGTTCACTTAAAATAACTTTAAAATCATGTACCTACTCTACTCTCACATACTGTAGTTTAACTTCATTTTAAAGTATGTAGATTGTTTGAGATATTCTAATTTTTAAATAGTATAACGTACAAATATAATATATAACTACGATAAAAAGGTGTATACATTGGTTCCATGGAGTAAATCAAAACAAAATATAGCAGTAGATACAGTGTAATCTGAATGAGAAATCAAAACCTGTTTCACAAAATATAGCTGTTGATGCAGTTTAACCTCAATGAGAAAATTTGAAATTGGAAATGAGCAGATGTAGGCAGAAGAAGTTGTTGAAGAAAGTTTTAGGGGGTATGAGGGACAAACTGTGAGTAAATAAAATAGACTATTTGTATAAAGACAGAATTTGAATCTATATCTATTTAGTAAATGAAAGTAATAATTTGTGTCATTAGAGAAATAAGGAATGAATGTGAGTGTAAAAGGATTATTATAGGAGGTTGAGTTTTATAATTTGGAAAATATTATATCGGGAGTATAAACTACACGGATTTTTAATTATCAATTTCTTTTGAAAATATAAATTAAGAAAATTTATTTTGACAAATAATATCATAATTAAAGTAAAGTGACAGAAGTTACAAACAGTAAATAATTTATTTTAATAGCTTAAAAAAATATTTGAACTAGATTGAGATATTAAACCCAGATTCCAAGTCCTAAGAAAAGAAAGAGTCATAAAAATATTATTTAATAAATTTCTTAAAAAATAAATTTAAAGTAAATATATATATATATATATATATATATATATATATATATATATGTTATATAAGTTATTCCATCGACTTATGTGAAACCATCTAGCAACAGTTCCCAAGCTGAGTCAGCATCCACGTGTCGTCTCAGGTTACCTTCGACGACGTACATCCGTGAGAACAGTAAACGCTGCGACAGCTTAGTCAGCATTCTTATATTATAAATTGTTCAATTGCCTTATGTCTGTATTCATTATTACTTACAGATTTGTCTAGTTAGTTTAACACATAATTTTTGTCTTTTTTATTGTTATTAAGTTTTATTATTATTTTCATTATATTCAAGTTTCTATTAAAAGTTTATTAATATGCAAGTATAAATAAAGTCTTTTTTTAAAAAGATAAATTTTGAAAGTGTGATATAACAAATTGGCGCAGTCAGTAGGATCCGTCTAACGTTACTAGAACACGAGTACTCTAACTGGTAGCGGCGGATTCCTATCCCTCAACGGAACAACGAACCTGGAAGAAGTCCTCACTGCAATCAAACGTAGAAAACGGCGCTTTCAATGTTCCTGTTGATGTAAGTAATGGTGAATCGTCATTCGTTTTAAGTAAATATTATTTGATTTATTTTATTGAACATTGATTTTAAATATTTGATATAATTTATTTGATTTGATTTATTAATACATTGATTTTAAATAATTTGATTTTATTTGATCGAAACTGATCTATTTTATTATTCGATTTTATTTTTGATATATTTGATTTGAATGAAATATTGATTTATTTATTATTTGATTTATTTGATATATTTGTTGATTTCGTTTATTGACATTGATATATTTGATTTACATATTTTATTGATTTATTTATCCATTTGATTAACTGATTTATTTGAACTATTGATTTTAATTCCTTTACATTTTATACCATACTGCTCTATCGTTCAAACAATCGTTAATTCCCACTAACGTATTCTACAGTTCATTAATTTTCTATATTCTATAAACTTTATATTCCAATTCATTTATATCGATAAACATGGCACAAGCTTCACCAAATTCAGGTACCCCTGAAACAGAAAGATACCAGTTAACGGAAATATTCTCCGTTATACCCGAATTTGAAGGCGACCAAATTTCCTTGGGAACCTTTATAGATGCGTGTAATTGCGCATATAATATGTCCACGGCGGATCAAAAGTATTTATTAGTGATCCACATCAAGAATAAACTCAAAGGGAAAACGGCGCAGTTGATAAATTCAAGCAACCCTGGATCGTACCTTGAAATCAAACAACTATTGACCCTACACTTTGGAGATTCTCGTGATCTCCCTTCCCTTATTCACGACTTACAACGTCTAAAACAACTGTCGAACGAGTCCCCATTAACGTTCTACAATCGTCTCCAAGTCTTGAGTGCTAAAATGCACTCCTGCATTCATAAAACAGCTGGGCTAAGTCCAGAACAAAAAGATGCCCAGACCACACTAGTGGATACTATGGTAATGAATACCCTTCTTACGGGATTAGAACCCCGGTTAGGACAAGTAATTCGTGCAAGTAATCCAAAAGATCTTCTAGAGGCTCATTCCCGAATTAGAAGAGAGCTTCAGTTATGTTATTTCGAGGATCAGAAAACAAACAAATCTGTTCCTCTCAAACCAAATTTCCCACCTCGAAAGCCGACACAACCACCTAAGTGTCTTCATTGTGGTCGATTAGGCCACATAGCCGCAAATTGCCGATTGAAAAATCAAAATTTTTCTCAACAATTCAACCAAAACCATAGGCCAAATCCTATTGGGCCTAACCAACAAACAAGGCCAAACTTCCCCCCAAATAATCCCCCGGTTCAACAAGGACAACAGTTTCGTCCACAAAACTTCCAGAGACCCCCTTTCAGGTCTCAAATGAACCCAAATTATTCTCGTCCTTCGGTTATACAGAATAACCCGAATAACCGTCCTGGAAGGACACATCATTTCAATCAACATCAAAATGACGGTTACTCACAATATTCGGATTATTATACCGATAATTACAATACTTATGACTACGAGGATGATAGTCAAAATTATTCAGGCTTCGAAGAAACTTTTGACGATACCCCTGTCAAGCCTTTTAATTGTCACGATTATCAGGATTTTCTAGCGCTTCCGGGCCTAGATCAACCTCCCGATTCGACAACTTTGTGCGAAGTCGAAACCCAGATTCAAAACCTCAATCTGGACAATTTGAACCCCGACTTGAACTTCCCTGAGCAACTATTTCTTTAAGCCCACTTCTTACAGTTAAATCTAAAAACCTTTACAACATTCTTGACGCATCTTCTAAATTCAAACTACTTATTGATACCGGAGCTGGTATCTCTATCTTCAAAGAAAATACCGTAAAGAATTTCACCCAAAGATCTCCTGAAAGGGTAACGATTCAAGGAATTACCCATGAAAAAATCCCTATTTCACAATCTACCCTAATCCCATTCGCTCCACGTAACCCACATAAAGTTTTCATATACGATTTGGACATTGAGTTTGACGGCATACTAGGATTATATTTTCTCGAACACTATGAATGCATAGTTGACTTAAAATCTAAACAGCTAATAACAAATTTTAAAACCATCCCTTTACACAAAGTTCCCGATAACGATCAACCCTTGACTGATGTACCCGACACACCCAATGTTAAGCCAAATATTAACTCACAAACACCCACACAAAACAAAATAACTATTGAGGCACGAACAGAAAAGATCTTTAAACTTAAATGCGATCTTTCTAACATCGACGCCATCTTACCAACTCAAGAAATTGACAGAGTACGACTTCCAAACGCACTCGTACACATTAACGCAAATGGCGAATTTCTAACTTCCATCATCAACGCTAACGCGATGCCCAAAACAGTAACTTTTTCTGATTTAAAACTGGAACCACTTCACAAAACTCACTCTCTACTGAATTTCAATACAGACGATTATCATGAATCCCAATACATAGACAGAAACTCGACTATTAGACAACAAATTAGAACCGAGCATCTAAATGACGAAGAACGCGAACAAATCACTGATCTTTGTTTGGAATTTCAAGACATTTTCTATCTTGAAGGTGACGTCTTGACTTTCACTAACGAGGTTAAACATTCGATTGATACGAATAACGCAAAGCCCGTTTTCACTAAATCACACAGATATCCTCAAGTTCATAAAGAGGAAGTGAAAACCCAAATTGGAAAAATGCTCGAACAAGGTATCATTAGGCACTCCTCATCTCCTTGGTCCTCCCCTGTATGGGTCGTCCCCAAGAAGCTCGATGCTTCTGGTAAACAAAAGTGGCGAGTTGTTATCGATTACACGAAATTAAATGAATTGACTGTAGATGATAAATATCCTCTGCCAAATATCTCTGATCTTCTCGACTAACTTGGAAAGTGTCAATATTTTTCGACACTGGATCTCGCTTCCGGGTTCCACCAGTTGGAAATCCAAGAGGAAGATATTCCTAAGACTGGCTTTTCTGTCGAAAATGGTCATTACGAATTCGTTCGTATGCCATTTGGTTTAAAAAATGCACCTTCTACTTTTCAGAGGGTCATGGACAATATTCTTCTGGGTATACAGAATTAACGTTGTCTCGTCTACATGGATGATATCATCGTCTACTCTCCGACCATCCATGAACATATTTCCCGGTTGACAGAAGTTTTTAAACGACTTCGGAAGTCTAACCTAAAAATTCAACCTGATAAGTGCGAATTCTTCGTAAAGAAGTGGCTTATCTTGGCCATCTTATCACACAAGAAGGTGTAAAACCAAACCCTTCAAAGGTTGAATGTATTCAGAACTTTCCGCAACCCAAACTCCGAAAGACATCAAATCTTTTCTTGGTCTCGCTGGGTATTACAGACGCTTCATAACAAATTTTGCGAAGATCTCTAAACCTCTGACAAAACTACTCCAAAAAGACGTCAAGTTCATCTTTGACGCAGATTGCAAGTCTTCCTTCAATGAACTGAAGCAAGCCCTTGTATCTGACCCAATTCTGATATATCCAAACTTTGAAGAACCCTTCCTGCTCACTACTGATGCTAGTGTTTTTGCTATTGGAGCGGTTCTTTCTCAAGGCCCTGTGGGAAAAGATCTCCCTGTTGCATACGCTTCTCGCACCCTCTGTGCTGCAGAGACACGATATTCCACCATCGAACGAGAATTGTTGGCCATAGTTTGGCTGTTAAGCACTACAGACCGTATCTTTTGGGAGAAGGTTTACACTCCTGTGTGACCACCGTCCGCTTACTTGGCTCTTTTCCATCAAAGATCCTGACAGTCGTCTAGCCAGATGGCGCCTTAAGCTAGAGGAATACAAATTATAAGATTGAGTACAAACCCGGCAAGGTAAACCAAAACGCAGATGCTCTTTCTCGCATCAAAATCAACCATTTCAACCAATGTGCTGATTTCCTTTCCAAAATCAAAATTTTCGCTAACAACGAAACTGACTCCGGACAACCTGAAAACTTTGACAATGACGACGAACATGACGAAAGAATTATCGCTGAGTTTAATCGATTTGTTCAACTCTACAAAACTCAGTCAATAATCGATTACTCTAAAATTGAAATATCCAATTCTCAACTTTTAGAGAAGTCCCACAAACGCATAGTTACATTCTTTTGGCAAAACAAAACTAACGACTTACACGACAAAATTATTGATGACTTTTTCGAAGAAGAACCTAATTTCAGTAATGACACTCTTAACATCATGGCCAGTAAATCTGTCAGGCATAGAAAATACTTAGTTGTACCTTTGCCCTATGACCCCGAAACTGTCGTCTCACATCTTTTCAAAAGTATTTATACCAACCAAGACCAATTCAACGACTCCGAAACATACTGCATAGAAAATAACATAGAACTTCCCATTCTCGAAATTTTATCTTTCATTCTCTCCGACAAAGAAATCAAACTGAAAATCTGCCAAAACATTGTTACAACTCCTACCGAAGACGAAATTCCTATAATAATACAACAATACCACTCTGGTAAAAACAACCTCCATCGTGGCATTAACGAAACTATCAGATGTATTAGGGAAAAATACAATTGGACCGGCTTAATTAAAACTATAGAACAATTCATCAGATCCTGCGAAACTTGCCAAAAAGTAAAGTTCTGTAGGAAGTGCAAGTTAAATAATTTATAACCATTACTCGTATATAATTGCTTGCTTAATCATTATTTTTATATTGTCGCTTTTATGTAATAGAGATTTCATTCTGCTAGTAGCTTTTGTCCCGTTCGGACTTAATTGTAATAATTAGTTTGCTTATTTGAAAATAAATTGTTTTTTAAAAACGTTTATTAAGAACAAACAAATTTCACTGGCGCAGTCAGTAGGATAGTCGCAGTACAAGAACGGAAAAGCCACGGCATCGAGATCGATTTTCCAGTTTTGCTGTACTGGAACTAGTTTAGTTTCCCCGAACAGGAGACATTAAGCTAAGAAAAAAGTTTTTAATTTCAAATAAATAAAGATTAAAGAGATATTTAATATTGATCTATATTGAAATAAATGTTGTTTAAGAACTTTTAAAAATATATTAGAGTCCAATTAGAAAATATAAAGATTTTGATTTTAAGTATTTGAAAATTAATACTTATTTCGAAGTATCTGACTATATTTTCAATCAATCTAGTTTTAAGATATATTTTATTTGCTATATTTTATATAACATATCGGTATTCAATATAACAATTTATTGTTTCCCTATATATATTTCATATATTTGCACCTATTTTGTCATCTATATTAACCATATTTCATGAACATTGATTCTCTTGCTGAAGTTTTCAATAGGAATCTTACCCTTACAAACATACCTCAAGAAGGTTCATCTCATTCTTCACCCATAGACGTTAATATTCCTATGCTAAAATTATATGTTGACATGATTACCCCTTTCGATGGTAACTCTTATAACCTTAACCAATTCATTTTAAACTGTGATTTTCTTATGAATGCTTACGAAGGAAACCCTGATCCACTCTTCATAAGCTATCTAATTAAAGTAATCCAGTCCAAACTAGTTGGTCGTGCTAATCTTTTAGTTGGCAGCAGAGCTGAACTTAACAATTGGCCCTTAATCAAGGATGCCTTACAAACTTGTTTTGGTGACAAAAGAAGTTTGGAGTGTCTTAAGCAAGATCTCTTAATGGCTCGCCCCAACAAAGGCGAAACACCATTAGATTTCGGAAAACGTCTTCAAAAGTCATTTAGTACAAAGAATGAATAACTCCACGGAAATGAATACGGATACTAAAATCGTTTGTCTTAGACAGTATGACGAACTTGCCCTTAGAACACTCATTACAAATTTAACTGGATCATTACAAACAGTTATCAGATTGAAAAAACCTGACTCACTTGAAACAGCACTTAATTATATTTTAGAGGAAAACAACTTTAACTACACCTTAACAACATTCAGAAAACCCGCACAGATACCCCAAACACAAAAAACAACCAATACTCAATCAAGGTAATAACAAACCAAATTATCAATCAAACAATTTTTACAAACCTTCATACTTTCACCCCCAACCATTACCGAATTTCCAACCAAATTTCAATCAGTCAATGAAACCAAACTTCAGTAATTCATTTGAGAGACCGATAAACTTTCAAAACCCACAACCTTTTCCAAGTCAACCTATTCATGTTCAACCACGACCTATTCATAGAAAGCTTCCAACAAAACGAACAAGTCTTTGGACGCCCAAAAAATGTCTTCAAACCCACTGGTCGAATTCTGACAAATGTACCGGAACCAATGTCTGGAATAAGTCATAACACCGTAAAATCTTATCTTCCTCTGAAACCCCAAAATAATTATCCTAATAATTATTTTCAATCAACCGGACCACCGAATTTTTCATTTGAAGAACTGCATCAAACAAATGCTTCAGATTATGTAGGCGAAAGTTTCCCCTTACAAGAACAATCTTCTTACATAAACATCGTAGAAAATATCCCACACAACGCAGTTAACGACTATCATTCAGCTGAAAACTTTTATGACCAACAAAATATTGATTTTTATAGTTACAATGATACTAATGACATTGAAAATTTTCCTTTAGTTGGCCTAGAAGACCAAACGACATAAATGAGATATTTTCTCCGCCTTTAAAATGGTTAATAGACACCGGAAGCATGAGGTCAATTCTAAACCCTGCATCTGCAGAAAAATATTTTCCCGAAACAATATATCGTTATTCGACTCGAATGAAGCTGTCGGCGAAAGTGAATCCTTGTTCTCAGCCGAGATAAACTCTTTCCGAGAATTTAATTCACCTCATAAAATCACGTTCGTCTTATATAATTTCCACAATCACTTTGACGGTCTCATAGGGTTAAACGACCTTAGAAAAATGAATCTAACCATTGACCTGAACAGAAATATACTTTGTAATGAAAACATTAAAATTCCTATTAACTTAGACTTGACCGAAAACACACATTATATTACTGTTAATGTAATGGAAAATGAATCAATGGTAGTAAACGTTGGAGACTTAGATAAACAACTCGATAATATTATACAAAATACTACCCTTACAGAAGAAGACAGACGAGAACTAAACGAACTAATGCTAGAAGAATCCAGTGATTCTAGCGCCGAAAAGCCTATCCTAAATATCCCGATCACAGATAATAACCTAAACTCGTATAATAATCAAATTATATTCATTCAAGGCAAATCTAAAACTTTTCCCACTATAACAAAACACAAACCATATGATATATTAGGTAACACTAACACCTTGATCCCGTTGACTTACTGACGAAAAAATACTAAGCAACTATGTCAGTGACAGAAAAGAACGATTGCAAGAACTTTCAAAAACAATTCACGATAGCAACTTAAAAGCAGAAACTACTATTATAACCAACAGAAACAGATCACAAAAAAACTCTATAAACTTCGACCAAGATAAAACAATTTACGTAGAAAATAGACAAGCAATTCGCCAAAAATCTAATCCAAGATACTTCAGAGACCTTGGCGTAAAAGTTAAACCTACAAACATCAAATTATTCATAATCAAAAATTAAGAAATCAAGAAAAACTAAATTCAAAAAATTTTCACAGGGGACAATCCAAATATGATCCGGGTCCTCTATCCCTGATAAAACCTTAGGAACCATTTAAATGGTCAAGACATTCAAATAAAAAGAAATTAAATCAAGATCCTACCTTTTAATTAGGACAAACGAAAAATTGAAACAAAACATACTTTTATCAATTTATTGAAAACAATAATCTAAATTTCAATTAATCAACATAAAGCTTCTAAAAAAATATCGAAAA